>CP130735.1:10961740-11709939 GCA_030553155.1 Nippostrongylus brasiliensis
ACATGAAACACGGGCCGACTCCAATCATACTAACTGGCTCCTCCCCTTGCCCCATCCCCCAGCAATCTCGGGTGAGACGAGCGTGCGTCCCAGGCCTTGTGACTGTCGCTTTCACGGACGCGTCGGTGAACCTGCGTGCCGCAGTAGACTCGTTCCTCAAGAGACTTAGGGCCTATATGGTTTTGTATATGGTTTTGTAGAGCTTCGAATGGCGATTACAACGGTATAGTTCGTTTTTGCTAAATGGCAATGGGCGGTCCAAAAAAGGCGAAAAATCTTGACCATTAACTAGTGGCGAGAAACTAGTGGCGAGAGCGGTTCTAGGTGTTAATCTCGGGACATAGTACTGCCGTGGCTCAGTGGTTAATATGTAGGACCTGCAATTCGACGGTCGAGGGATCGGTCCCTTTGCTATGCTTTTCTTTTGCCCTCATGCGCTACATACCAAATTACGTTTCTTTTGCAATTTTGTCGCAGTTGCGGATGGAATCGCATTTGGGACGAGTATGGCCAACAGAGTACGCACAAGGGACTATATCTACTAGCACTTATTTACGTGACCCGTACTTACCGTAACCAACCCAAATCGATCCAAAATTAAAAAAAAACAAATGTCAGATTCGTGATCAGCATCACGAATAACCTCCGTAGACGAAGATTGTTCTGAATCGGCAATTTCGACCCAATCACCCTGCTTTGTTATTACGGACCTAGCAAGCGCACGTCAGAAACAATAGGAAAAGCTGATGCTAGATTTGTGAGTTGTGGATTTGTCAGCAGCCAAGAAATCTTTTTTTGGTGATTAAGGAAAGAAATACATCCAAAAATGGAGTCTCTGTATCCTTTAGAGTTTAAAAAGTGGAACAATAGAATAATGATATTCTCAGCAACTCGACGTTCATACAACCATTCACCCGACACTAGTAAAGCTGGTTGGGTCGAAATCGCAGATTTAGCCCAAACTTTGTCTACGGGGGTTATTCGAGGCGCTGATCACGGATCTTACATTTGTTTTTTAATTTTGGATCGATTTGGGTTGGTTACGGTAAGTATGGGTCACGTAATAAGTGCTAGTAGATATAGTCCCTTGTGCGTGCTCTGTTGGCCATACTCGTCCCAAATGCGATTCTATCGCGCAACTGCGACAAAATTTCAAAAGGAACGTAATTTGATATGTAGCGCATGAGGGCAAAAGAAAAGCCTAGCAAAGGGAACGATCCCTTGACCGTCACATTGCAAGTCCTACATATTAACCACTGAGCCACCTTCTTCGTCTTTTTTGGACCGCCCACCGCCATTTAGCAAAAACAAACTACACCGTTGTAATCTCCATTAGATGCTCTACAAAACCATATAGGTCTCGATTGGAATCTTTGGGGGAAGTCCACTGACCTCCCTTGTTAGATGCTTTCATCTCATTTGCCTGAGATCTGCCGTTTACACGGCCAAGTATCTGTGTTGAAGGACTTTTGCCGCACACTGGATATCGATCACATACTGCAACCTACTTATTCGATTATTCGTTCATTCGAAATCTAAACATTCGAATATATTCGTTCATTCGTTCATTCGAAATTTTAAGAATCGAAGTTATTCGTTCATTCGTTCATTCGAAATTTTTAAAATCGAATATATTCGTTCAATCGTTCATTCGAAATTTTAAGAATCGAGTTCATTCGTTTTCCGCTGCGACGGGTCCGTTGCCGGAGTATACCACCATAGGCCTCAGCCTACTGACACCTTTAAAAGACATCGGGTTCCCTGAAGGATCATATACCCGACTGCCCTGGTCAATGTCGATTTCCCCGACGTCGGCATCCAAGTCGAAACCGTTCTGCCGTGCGCTCACCAGCACCTGCACGAAGTATAATAATTATCTGGGAGTCGGTGTCCAGCAACGCGGTTCGCGTCATGCCCAACTGTACCTGGTCCGTAGCTTGTTCACCGACTAGATCTTCCAGGAGATCGTCCGTTCCGGTAGTTCCACAGGCCCACCTATTGAGCGAAGCAGTGAAAATTTTTGGATCTCCACGCGGCATGCTAGGCTCCGGGGGTTTTCTATCCGCAGGCGTGGATCCCTTACTAGGACAGTTCGTTTTCAAGTGCCCCAATCTACCACAGCCGAAGCACTTCGGCTCCCTGCTTTTCACCAACTCGTGGCGCTGAGATTCTAAGTGCATCTGCTGTTCCCTATTGGGTTCCTTCCTTTCTTGTGCGACCGAAGGGGTAAGATCCTCTTCTCGACTCCTTTTCAGGCGCCTATACTTGGATATCCCAATCTCGTCCCTCATTGCCTCTTCCAAGCGTTTGCTGCTCTCGCCACGCTATGCCATGGCTTTCACCATCTCATAAGCCGATTCCTTTGGCGCAATTTCCACCGCCGTAGAGAGCTGGAGATATTCCGGCCAGCCTGTCAATTGACTTGGGAGCTCTTCCTCGGATTGGTCCGAGAAGGCCGCCCTCGTGAGCTTTTCCGACTCCACGCAATATGTGGTGTTGTCTTGCGTCATCCTCAAGCGCTTCAGCCCCAAATATGCCTTCATCTGGGAACACTGATCCTCCTCATCTAACCTATCCCAAAGGGCTGCCACCAGATCCTCGAAACCGCCCGCTAGCGCACGTCTAGGTAAGGCCTGGGCCACCGCCTCAGGATAGCCTTCTAACGTGGACAAGAACAAGTGCGAAAGCATGTCGTCCCGGAGACCCAAGCTACCATACTTCATGCGAAACTTAAAGAGGAATTCGCCAAAATTTTTTCTCTAGGGTCTTTAAACGCCTCAACATCTATGCTCTTCTGCTCAGCCAACACTGTTTCATGGGGGGGGGGCGTTTGGACCGGTTGGCAGTTAGCGGTCCGGCGCCTGACCGGCTGACCTTACCTACGGATACGGAGCCGTGGCTTACCGTATCAGCTCGAGCCACCGCACCGGCCGCGTCACCCCGCCGGACGCGGAGAGCTGCGCCAGGCATGGACGCATGGTGGCGACGGTGACCCGAGAAACCAGAGTGCTCCACCGAGCCACCAATGACCTGAGAAGCCAGATTGGTCAGCCAAAGGAGCACGTTTGCAATTAGTGTTCACAATAGCCCATTTCGACAGCTTCTAAGACTGTTTCAGAGAACTTTTAGGGCATTGAACCTTATATGTTTTTGGATCAGAATTTTATGCTCCTTCTTATGAGTGTAAGTAGAATTTGATCAGAACAACCATTAGAATGCAGTTTCCTGACTTAAGAAATGAAACTGAGCTCTGTGAATACAAGTTGAAACGAAGTTCAGTTAAGATTTTCTTCTTTTGATAGATATGGCCAGCTCAAATGCAATTTTCAAAAGCGAAAGCAATTTTCTGTGAGTGTCCCGAAGAATTTATGACAGTTTGCGCCAAACTTTACCTTATACTGATTAATTGTTCTTCCTGTCGACTTTTATTCACGGCGTTCGTTTCGACTTCTAGAGTCGGAAAAATCTTGGGAGTACCTCTGTGGATTTGCTGTATTTTAAACGTAATTTTACCGTTTACTCACTAGTGGTACTTTGCTTCAACTTGTATTCACAGAGCTCAGTTTCATTTCTTAAGTCAGGAAACTGCATTCTAATGGTTGTTCTGATCACGTTCTACTTACACTCATTAGAAAGAGCATGAAATTTTGATCCAAAAACATATGGGGTTCGATGCCCTAAAAGTTCGCTGAAATAATCTTAGAAGCCGTCGAAATCGGCTATTGTGGGCGCTAGTTGCATACCTGCTCCTTCAGTTGAGCACTCTGGTTTCTCGGGTCACCGTCGTCACCATGCGTCCATGCCTGGCGCAGCTCTCCGCGTCCGGCGGAGTGACGCGACGGGTGCGGTGGCTCGAGCTGAAACGGTAAGCCACGGCACCGTATCCGTAGGTAAGTAATAAATATTTGTAATAAATAAAATATAAGCCGATTATCTATATTACTTATCTGAAACGGGAATTTCTAACTCGCTTGGTTGGTATTGGCTGGGTTTTGGATGGAATTTTCGGTAAATCTTCATTGCGATCTTTTGTGGTAAGGAAAGGAGGCAATTTTTTGATGCCACCGGATGAATACCTATCACAAACATATCGGCACATATTTTACAAAATATAAGATTGCCCATAGGTTTTATTGACGTGTGCGCGCACTCAAACACGCAATCGTCTTTTCGTACAGCCAGAATCCTTCATTTCACTGCTTCAACAGTATTCAATGAAAGCACTCCTTGACAACGACGACATCGGTTCAAGGCGTTGCTTCCAATCCCAGGGAATTAAAAACGTGCTTATCAGTGAATGTCGAGTGTGCGGTTTGGAATTCGATTTCGCCAAAGACGTTTCGTCGAAAATCACATCGTTTCTGTTGGAACTGAAAAAAACAGCCTATCTATTGCCGAAAAAGTTATTAAGAAGAGGATTGCGGCTCATCTAGGAAAGCTTAATATTATTAGTGAGAATCAACATGGTTTCGTGGGTACTTGTAAACTATCGGGAATCAGTTCGCCGCGCCACCGCGTGCGGCCGTCGCGCTCCGAGCCATTTTGTTCGCTGTTGCTCATTGAGTTGGTTGTTCTAATGGACGTCTTACCCCACAGTGAGGAAGAAGCGGTGAAGTTCTTGCAGGAGAATGGTGTCTTTCCGACGCAGCTAAAGTGCGATCTGGGCCACGACATGAATGTATTTTTTACTGCAAAGCGCAAACCGTTCTGGAAATGCGCACATAGGCCGTGTCGTAAAGTTGCGATCACAAGGGGAACATGGTTCCATAATTCAACTTTAACGTTTGTGACCGCTATCCGCTTTCTCTATTTCTGGGCGCACGAAATGGCAGCATTCAAAAAAGATCCATTCCTGGCCGTTCTCAATGTTATCAAAAACGCCGGAAGTGAATAGATAAGCTTTAGTGCAAAATTCTCTGTATTGCTTGTGTTGACTGTGTTTTTATTGTTTTCGTAGGAATTTTCCAAGCTAAAATGATTAAATAAATAGTCGTCGATCATTTGTGCATATACAGACTCCAGAAGTTTAGTGGTGCAATCAATTTGGAGAATAGCACCGCATGAAATGAATTCACGCCACGTCAAGCGCGACGGCCGCACGCGGTGGCGCGGCGAACTGATTCCCGATAGTTTACAAGTACCGTTTCGTGGATGGGAAGTCCACAAAAACCCACCTTTTAGAAGTACTAAATGACTGGACTTCTGCACGCGATGAAGGGAATGTAGTTCACACAGTATATTTTGATTTCATGAAAGCTTTTGACAAAGGGCCACATAACAAACATCTGATAAAACTGGAAATGGAGGGTGTCCACAGAGTGCTTCTGAAAAGGCTTGCAGTGTTCCTCACTGCGAGGACGTTTCAGGTGGGCATAAATGATTGTTTTTCTGGGTCTCATACATCTACTAGCGGAATACCCCAGGGTGGAGTAATGTCTCCTATTCTTTTTAATATTTACACCTACGAAATTAGCTCTATGGTGACCAAATTCGGTGTTGAATGTAAGGTATTTGCGGACGACGTTGAAATATACAAAGTTATTGAAAATGAGAAATACAGGGAAATTCTTCAGCGCGCCATTGATGCTACATACAACTGGTCAGTCGGGTGGGAGTTTCCGCTGTCAGTAGGAAAATGTGAAGTCCTAGCAGTACCAGGAAATTCATGTAGATGCCATAGCTACTTGTTGAACGGAGTTTCTCTTAGCAAACACACCTAACAACTCTTAGACTGCATTCCTTTTGTAAACGGGTCACATCGGAATATAATAGGATATCCCAACATATCACCATACCTACCAAACTCGCCCAGTTCAAGAAACTAGTTAACCAGCTTCTAGTTGATGGATAGTTGCTCTATTGCACTTTTCTTTGTTTTAGCTTTCAATGGCATTTCCTTCCTGTTATCACTGAATGCTTGTTGGAGTTTGTTCTTATTTCTTTCACATGAGAACACTTGTGTTATCATGTAATAAATAATAATAGTAAAACAATAATAACTATCTCGCTTTCTTGTTTCTCGCCGAGATGCGTTGACATCTATTTTCTGCTGAATTCGTGCTTCGAAATCCTCACTGTGGCAGGTAAAAGTGCGAACCATATCGATGAAGTTTGGTCTGTTGTACTTAGGCATCTCGTGCAAGCAATTTGAGACAAGTTTTGCTCTGATTCTTAGGATCATGGAGCTCAAAACTGCATTAATGCTGGTCGCCATTGCCGATTTTTGGAGCAGTTGCGGGGCATTCAAAGCAGTCGCCCCATCCGACGATGTTAATGATCCTCATGTCGACGAGGGATGGTGGACGACAAGTTGGGACGACTGGACCAAAACAATGAGGAGACCTGGGATTAGGTTGAAGGTCAGTTTTTGCTTTCTTGGCTACCGTGAATCTTGAAATCATCACAGAAACCGCTTCAGCAGCTATTAAAAAGCGATTCTAGAACAGCTTGAATTTGTAGACTGTTTGGTGGGGTGACACGCGAGACTGATAAAAACCCTTTTTATCCGACATCGGCATGCGCCGCCACTATCGTCCATTCAGTGACACCTGGAACTTACTTGAACACCATTTCACGTAACGTTCGTTGTCCTGATGCTCAGGGAACTGGATGCAAAGCTATAAACCAGCCTCAGCGGTGGTGTCAAGCTCCAGTCACTTTCTCTGAGCTGCTGATATTGTTTAGGCATTTGAGAAACCGAACATGAACTATGACGACGCAGTGCGACTGTGCGCCAGCAAGGGAAAAGGATCCAAAATCGCAGAAGCTGATACCTTATATCGTCCCAGATACATAGGTAAGCCACTGCATCCCGTTCGCAACATTCGTTCGGTTGCAAGAAGCAAAGAAGGTTTGTCTGGAACTAAAATTCAACATCTGAGGATTTTGCCACCAGTTACTCGTTATTCCCTTGGTCCATCCTTATGTTCATAATACTAGCAAAGAAAGTCGGCGAGCGTGCGCTGAACGTTCTCAATAGACCAGCACGGTAATGTACAGCATCGAACTACAAACCGTGGAGTGTCCTCTCGTGTTTCTCTGTCTACCGTTGCGTAGAATATTTGCAGTTTTAAGATCATCCCAACCTCTCGTCACATGATCACATGAAAAGTTCTGCAGAAACGCTCTTAACCACATAAAACGGTTGAAAATCAACAAGAGTCATTCCATAGTCAAAAATCTAGCTGCAGCGTCTCTTCCAAGAATGAGCGAATGCTTTTCTTTGTTGTGCCGCAACTTTGTTTCATAACTTAGATTCATTTCCTTTTACGAAGAAACCATTCTTTCCGTTCTACATTCAGTTGCACTCCGCCATTCCGTAGAGTACAGAGCACTAAAATGAATAAATGTTTATGTGTAAAGCAGTCGGGTTTGTGAACGAATGTTTGAGTGGACGGCGCTAACACAATAGAGACAAACTAATTTATTCGACAACGACAAAATAAGAATAATGATAAGAGATCAAAGGGCAAAATGTGACGACGACGGTTGAGCTGCAGACGATCAAGTGGGGCGTTGCTGGACGACTGTGGAGTAGAAACCCTGCAACAAACCTTGTTCGACTTATAGATTTGGAGATGCTAGGTTATTCGCAAAACGCTGACATCGCATGGGAATTGAACCCGCGTCTTTCTGATTTCGGCAGACTGCATTGACCACTACGCTACCGACGTACCTTGCGATTCCCTAGCATCGTCCTTTTCTTCAGCCCGGTCGGATACTGCTAATTACTGCTTTTGCAGACCTTGTTCGCTTATATACGCACCTAGGGGTGCCAGAATCTCTACTCCTGCCCCAGAATTCAAATGCTTGGCGGCTACACGATGATCAAAAGATGATATTGTTCTGACCACCCACCTTGGCTCAGATTCATGAACGGAGCGGTCTCCGAAACCGCGGCGCAGCCAGAACCAGAGGGCAGGGTCGATGAGAGATTGCGTGTAACATCGGAAGTTTAGGATAGGTAGAGAAAGGTGCCCACCGTTCACAGGCTATATCTCGGGGTTTATCGGGGTTTACCAATGATGAATGTGGGCCCTTGTCACCTAATTGGGGCGCCGCTTGGGGTGACTCTCCTCGCCACTCCACATATGTGAATGGAATACATACATACACTGGCTGAGAAGCAGAAGTTCGTAACTTTACAACGACTTATCAACATTGTTAACTTGTGAACTTTTCTAGCGCATTATCCGTTTGACGCCTGGTACAAGACAACCTTTGGTGCCAAAATAGCTGGAAACAAATGCGTTGTGAGTTTGATTTCTAGGTCTTCGAAAAACTTTCCTGTGCAATCCGCTCACTTGGTGCTCTGGAGTTTTTAGTTTCTGTTTTAGCGTACTCTAATGGCGCACCCACGACGCCGTGGGGGTGCATACGCAAGCGATTGTAACGAGAGACTCAACTATGTGATATGCGAAAGACCACCTTGATGACGTCATTGAATAAATGTTGCGTTGGTCCTTGTGAAATAGTTGTGAATTGATATGGATTGGATTTGTCTTCAGAAAGGTCCTTCCTGCGTTTCCATGATACCGCAGTCGAATTCCATCCCAAGAATTATTTCCATATCACATATGATGACGATGAATTCCACAACTACGTGGACTCATTATTTTCTACGTATGGAGAGAGTTTTGTCCCTAAAGGTGGCCAAGGTTTGTCCAAGCGATCTATATTTACTTCAATCTTCTTCTTCCGTGTCGGCAACTTGCTGATCACTGGGTATTTTCGGGTGAGGAGACAATCAGGAGTGATTAGAAGAGAACATCTATCACCACTTTGAAGGGCAAGTGCAGCCAGTGGAGGACCGTTGCTGTAGCCTATAGCATGCATTGCGCGATCCTTGTTTCTAACTGAGAAATTCAAAATTTTGCCTTTCATACTTGACAACAAAGCCGTGAGGTAGTGGCTACGTAGATTGCTCGAATCTCTTATCCAGCAATTGGAGCCGTTTGACTGTTCTGTTAGCTCTTCTTCCAGCCACTGGAAGTTACTGCAGTGAAACACGTGAAAGGATTGTGAGCAGTGAGAGTGCCTCGACTATAAACTACAAAGTTCTTTTACTATTAGGTCATTTCATAAGTCCTTGCCGTTTTTTTCATCGTCCTTCTGTAAGTTTAATAGGAAAGCTCTGGCAAAGAGCTGTACACTGTTCGGTAGAGAATTGTTTGTAGTTTTAGAACATGTACTTCGTTTTGATGGAAACTCGAAATGTTGCTATTTTTTTACCAGTGAAATGGAAAATGAAATGTCGCAAAAATAGCCCTTTGCGGAATAGAATTTTCTCCAAAAAAGTGGAACTTTTTGTGAGTTTCTGCACACCGTTGGAAAGACCCCCTATACAAAGTTTCAGCGAAATCGGTGATCCTAACTGGACCACCCAAGTTTTCGATATTGGTGGTCTCTGACCACCATGGTGAAAAATGGACACCAGATTCGTGATCAGCGCCCCAGATTACCCCCCCCCCCGTATCAAATTTGGAAATTTGGGCGAAATCTGACGAAGGAAAAAAATTTTTTATGACTGGTGTCCAACAAGTGGAAAAGTGCCTTCAATGTGTTATGAATCTTCGGTTGTGGGTGTTGAATGGTTTGTTTTCATTTCGTTTTCTTGCGAAAACAACCATACAGTCAAATTCCTGTTTATCCCTTGTCATCGTAAATGATTTTCTCCTTGCGGTTACTTTTGAATGTGCTAGAAAAATGTTAGAACTCGCGTCAGGTCTGTGCAAGACTTCTTGCACTGATGTCAATTTGGTTTGGCTAGGAGTGCACTCTTTTTGTGGAACCGTCGAATATTTCGATGCATAGGTTAATTATGGCGATAGAAGAGAGCGTGCCTTCACTTTTTCTTCTTCCAAGCGTTACTCATTCCTTTTTATGTCTGATCTACAGTTCCGTGCATAATTATAGTGGAACTTATGTTAGTCTCTTCGCTTGCTTCCTTGTTTGTACGGTCTCAGCTACGCACAAAACACTGCATGTTGCCGCAAGTGTTCAGCAGCTCAGTGGCACCCAGATGGATGATATAGTTCGGACCGAATCGAATAATTTCGAACGAATGTTCGAATGAAATTCGAAAATTCGAATATTCGTTATTCGAATATTCGGAATTTTGGAAAATCGAATTTATTCGTTCATTCGAAATTTTAGAAATCGAAGTTATTCGTTCATTCGTTCATTCGAAATTTTAGAAATCGAATATATTCGTTCATTCGTTCATTCGAAATTTTAGAAATCGAATATATTCGTTCATTCGTTCATTCGAAATTTGAAAAATCGAATATATTCGTTTATTCGTTTATTCGAAACTTTCAAAATCGAATATATTCGTTTATTCCCAAGAATTTCTTTCCAGATCAACGATCGTAACTTTCCAGATACTTGAATTTCCCAAGAATTGACTCTGACGTCCAGATCAATTTTTCTGACTCGTTCCGCTCAAAATTTGTTTGGGTGAATCAGCTAGTGTACTCATCACGACTTCACGATTCTAACCATTGTTTCCTCTGCTGGTAGCGAGTGATCACGCTAGGTTTGGTTAGTCCAGTGCTGAAGTATTTTGAAAGGGCTCCAAATTTCCAACTTATATGTAAGCTTCATGATCCAATTAACTCTCGTGAGCGAAATAGGTGTGATACCGACGATATTTAGCAGCCATCATATCATCAGCCTCTTATTTAATAGGTTGGAATTTTAAAATGAACGCAAGATTTATGCTCTTCACTATATATAAGCGAAGGCCAGAAGTAGTGTCCAGATGTCGATACGAATTCAAATGAGACCGGTTGGTTGTGGGTTTCATCACTGTTCTGAAGTGAAAGGGTTTTTGTTCGTTGGCTTTCTTGAAGTGGAATAGCAGCATTATAGTAAATTCTGTACCCCACTTTTTTCGTTAAAAATAGGTCTATAGGGGGTAATGGCCTATGAGAAGAACGAATCTGATACCCGTAGCCGATTACCCCCTATAGGCCTATGTTTAACGAAAAAAAGGGGGTACAAAATTTACCATAGTGCCGGAATAGCTCTGTTTTTCTGTCTTTTCGCTGTCTGAATCGAATAATTTCGAACGAATGTTCGAATGAAATTCGAAAATTCGAATATTCGTTATTCGAATATTCGGAATTTTGGAAAATCGAATTTATTCGTTCATTCGTTCATTCGAAATTTTAGAAATCGAATTTATTCGATCATTCGTTCATTCGAAATTTTAGAAATCGAATTTATTCGTTCATCCGTTCATTCGAAATTTCAGAAATCGAATATATTCGTTCATTCGTTCATTCGAAATTTGAAAAATCGAATATATTCGTTTATTCCCAAGAATTTCTTTCCAGATCAACGATCGTAACTTTCCAGATACTTGAATTTCCCAAGAATTGACTCTGACGTCCAGATCAATTTTTCTGACTCGTTCCGCTCAAAATTTGTTTGGGTGAATCAGCTAGGGTACTCATCACGACTTCACGATTCTAACCATTGTTTCCTCTGCTGGTAGCGAGTGATCACGCTAGGTTTGGTTAGTCCAGTGCTGAAGTATTTTGAAAGGGCTCCAAATTTCCAACTTATATGTAAGCTTCATGATCCAATTAACTCTCGTGAGCGAAATAGGTGTGATACCGACGATATTTAGCAGCCATCATATCATCAGCCTCTTATTTAATAGGTTGGAATTTTAAAATGAACGCAAGATTTATGCTCTTCACTATATATAAGCGAAGGCCAGAAGTAGTGTCCAGATGTCGATACGAATTCAAATGAGACCGGTTGGTTGTGGGTTTCATCACTGTTCTGAAGTGAAAGGGTTTTTGTTCGTTGGCTTTCTTGAAGTGGAATAGCAGCATTATAGTAAATTCTGTACCCCACTTTTTTCGTTAAAAATAGGTCTATAGGGGGTAATGGCCTATGAGAAGAACGAATCTGATACCCGTAGCCGATTACCCCCTATAGGCCTATGTTTAACGAAAAAAAGGGGGTACAAAATTTACCATAGTGCCGGAATAGCTCTGTTTTTCTGTCTTTTCGCTGTCTGAATCGAATAATTTCGAACGAATGTTCGAATGAAATTCGAAAATTCGAATATTCGTTATTCGAATATTCGGAATTTTGGAAAATCGAATTTATTCGTTCATTCGTTCATTCGAAATTTTAGAAATCGAATTTATTCGATCATTCGTTCATTCGAAATTTTAGAAATCGAATTTATTCGTTCATCCGTTCATTCGAAATTTTAGAAATCGAATATATTCGTTCATTCGTTCATTCGAAATTTGAAAAATCGAATATATTCGTTTATTCGTTCATTCGAAAAAATTTCCCAAGGACAAGACTATAATGGATGACTTGGGCGAGAAGTGCACTGGCGATTCTTCTTTCTTTTGCTATTTTCTCAAAGATAATGATACAAGTTCTAGCTCGATTGGCTCTTCTGGTCATGAATATTCGAATAAGCCTGAAGATTCATCAAGTCATTGGGAAGGAAGTGTGCAGCTATGATACGATAGCCGTTGTTATAGAGGATGATGCGCTAGGACTGGTCAGGGTAAGTGTGCCTGTTAATTCTCTTCTTGTCTTTTTCTAAAGTTGTATTATATTTTTGTACACAGTTTCTATCAGTATAAATTCTCTTGCCCAATTTTGAAAGAATTATCATACTGGTGTGTGTCTCTCTGATGTTGTTTCCAACCCTTCTGTGTCCTTTCACTCTCTAGCTGCAATGGTCCACAATGGGCCAACCCAAACATTCGCGGATATAAACTGACCCATTACGACATCAAAAAATGTCTGAGGTATTTGTTCTTCCATTTTCTTTATATTACTTTATTTTATTCAGAGATCTCAAGTTCTGATCTACTCTTCGGTCACCTGAACATTTTCGTTGACTTTAAAGAGCTGGCCCATATGTTGAAAAGAACACCTGCGATGTGCTTGCGTGCTTACTAGATGGCTTCACTCGAGGAGAATATGAGCCGAAATTTCTTCGAGGTCTCGTTAGTTCTGACGATTTTGTTGCAAATAAAATATACTTAATCTGTTCTCGTTTCGTAACTTGTGATGTCAAAAATCCAAGGAAAAGAACGAAGGTGACAGTGCACCGAGATATGTCCTCTCGGGCACAATGGCATCCGGCGAACCATAATTTCAAGAGTTTTCATTGTGGAGAGTTGATTAACACTGTCGCGTGAACTTTTCTGAACAATGATCTGCTGCAAGACTTGTGCGCCGTTGAAACTGCTAGCATTGAAGGGCATATTCTTAGCACTACTGAAACATAGCGTTTATCAATAACTACACAATGCACCTCGTCATCTGTCGTGAAAATGTAAAAGAACCCAACGGAGTACGAGAATAGATCAGCAAATAGTGTTGGGATTGAATATCTCGATCCAATACCCATCCGGGTCTTGAATGAAAGCAAGTCCTTTCATCGAGCCATCCTGTGGTTTTTTGATGAATTTCACACCCAATTTTTCGAAGCGTTCACATGCTTTGTTCACATCTGGCACAACAATTCCAATATGACCTGGAAATGAGCGGTTAATACACTTGGTGTCCGGTAGTAATCGATTTGATGATTTCTTCAGGAAGTTAGTCTGCGAACGAGAACTGTGCAAGCGTAATGTATAGCGAGTAGCAACCTACCAAATCCTCTTGGCTCCTTATTGCCATTGTGATAACTGAACTCTGGTTGATTTTCTGTACCCCAATTACTGAAAACATAAGTGTGAGGGTTAGTTCCTCAAAAATGAAATCAAACACATACTGAGTAAGCTCAATGGTAGCCAACGCCGACAACGCAAAATGATCTTTCTCCTTATCGTCTTTTGGAATTTCGTCTGCTTCTCTATATCCCATGAAGTACAAGGAGAATTGACCGCTAGTGAAATCCATCTGCTTCAACAATCTGTAGTTTAAAAAAGATCAAGGCACAGCTTTAGCGAATAAAATAATACAGGACAACTTTACATTTCGCGGCGTTGTGCTACTGGTGGCGTCACGTCTGATCACCACCATGATCACCTCACTTGAATTTCCCTCGGACTTCTCCGGAAGAGATCACTATTTACGTGTTCACGAAACAAATCCCGAAATCTAAACGTCCCGCATTTCTGACAAATGCTCTGAGGATCTGTCGATAGAAAAACCGAGTTCTTGTGTTGTTTGCTGCTGTACCTACGATGATGACCTGTGCACCATCTACATTCACAACAGACATTCAGTTACCGAATTCAATCGTGCTAGTATGCTACTATTGACATCCGAAGGTCGATCGTGGTAATCACTCCGCTCGGAAGACTCGTTAATGCGTTGAAACCGACTGTTCTGGTTACATTTAGGAACTGGTCGATGACCGATAACTCTTGGTTCCTGCGTAGTAAGGAAGGGCCGGCGCAACTCTGAAGACGAAAGGAATTTCGTGGCACGGTCAGTGGTACCTCCGCAGTTGATCAGCCTACCTAATCATGTGCTGAGATTTAGCAACACGAGAAAATGGATAATTCCCGCCACAGATACCGTGCCCTGTCCAATTAAAGTGAATCACTGTTTTTTCTTACGAAACCCCGTGCACTGAGAGCACAACGGTCGAAGGGGAAACAGATGTAGAACCCTCCTATGAAGCAAATTACACTCGCAGTGCCAAAGTTCAACCATCGGGAACTACAAATCCCCGCCAAAGTGGTAGACGTTAGGTTGATTTCATCCTCATTTCAAAGAAAGAGATAAACGCAATACAGTTCGACAAATATACAAGGCGTAGTAGTCATCGAGCAAAAAAGAAAGGAAAATAAAATATCGAGCTGTCAAAACTCACCTCATGCCGAGAACCTTGGTGTAGAATGGTAGCGATTGTCTGGGATCTTTAATGCGAAGCATTGTCTGTTGAAAGTAGAAACCCGCAGTTTCCTCTGGCGGTTCACCAACAAGTTCAGCTACCTTAGAAGCACAATATAGAACATCCCACATAAATTTTTCATACCAGTCTTGGTTTGTGCTACAAGTGCCGGACTTCTTACATTTACAATATAGCAATTAGTTAGCGGCAATAAATAGATATCGTCTTACATCTCACGGTGAATCAGCGAGCAAGCTTTCACTAAAAAACCTTAACACTTGAAAAGTCTTACAACCGCAAAAGTCTTTCAACATGAACACGTTAGCAGAGCCGCCATCGAAGTCCATCCCAGAACGTGTGAAACGCTATTGAAACCCGTCTCAAATCGAATGCAAAAACGTCTCCATCCAATACTCTTGAGCCCAACACAATCCAAGCCATGCATTGAAAATAAAGAAAAAGTACTCTCACCTCATGTGGAAGGAGAGGCCTGGGCTCGGCCTGGTCTCCGCCTTGTTTGCTTCCATCCATTTGAGTGGGCTTCGAGTAATTTCCCGGAAAATTTCTGTTTAAAAACACCACTTCATAGATTTGTGAATAGAATTCTATGAAAAATGAATAGAGGATCAATGTCAATCACCTGATCGCTTGGAATCCTCGTTTATCTCCTCCTGAACGTAACAGTAGTCGACAATCCCCAGCAAAACAGTGAATACGGCGAGAGAATTCTGAAACATGATTTGCCAAAACAGCACCTCAAAGTCAGGCAAAAATACGAAATTAAAAAAGAAACAAATCCGTGAACTGGGGTGTCTGGGAGAAATGCGTACTGCACTTTGTATTACAGGGTATGAGTGTGCTCGAAAGCTAACGAAAATGGTTAATGAACTGTAATACCAATAACTAATAGGAACCGAAGCACTGCATGAATAATGGACAGGATAGATGTTGTTTAAGAAAGATCACCACATAAATCCTCCACACACTCTACTTTCGTGTCCCTCCTGTTACATCACATGAATTGAAAAAAAACCCAACAGCTTGAAGGAAAACTTTTTGCTTCTACAGGCAGTCGAAAGTCGCTAACTTCCCTCCAGATAGACTGACCTCCAGAACCTCGAACAACAGCTCGTAGTATTAACGATAGCTGCATCAGCATAAAGGGTTAGCAAAACTGGCAGGAATCAGTCGCAGCGCAACGCTGGCGGAGAATTACCCGCAATGTGCCAAGCAACGCAAGTTTTAACGACCGGGAGAGTCAATGAGAGGTTTCCGAAATGATGAGCAGAGAAAGTACATCTGTCTGAATATTTTGTAGGTACGTTTCCTGCAGTTGCGCTGCGGTATGCCTGTGGAGCACAAAATCTGATTGTTACTGTCACTTGTTCGAAATTTATTTTATTTATTTCATATACACGGATGCTACCACCCGTGTTTGAGGAACCTAAAGAAAGTCAAACACAACCAGGCATAATGGCGTCATAACGCAACACAACAAACATGCAGCTCATAAATCACAACAGCACAGAAGACCTACTATAACGCAAAAGAACGTAACTTGAAAAAAATCAGAGACATCGTAAAATTTTAAACGATGAACGTTTTCGAGGTCTTACGCGAATTCCCAAGCAGGCAGTCATAAGGTGAATAAAAAAATAATAAGAGAAACCAGATAATAACGCATAGAGGAATAAGATGGATGACAAAGAATCAATCGAATGACGATTGGAGTATTATGGTCTCAGGAACTCATCTAAGATTTTTTTGAATGTGTCGTAACCAACGAAAACTGGGTGTCTATTGCGAAGCTCATCAAAAGAAGGAACGGTCCTTTGTGTAAAGAAATAGCGACGACAGTTCCGCTTGGCGCAGCCAATATGAAATTTGAAAGCCTCGCCTCGAGTGTTAGAAGCTCTCTGAGATAAAATATCACTGACAATGAGTCGGATGCTTGTCTTGTTATGAATCATCTTGTAGAGCTGTAGAAGGTCACTCCTTTTCCTTCTATGAGCGAGCGTGGACAACCCAACATTTAGGTTCCTTGTTGCACTAGACGGTATCTGATGATACTTCAATCCAAGTGTGCGAACCACGACCTTTCTAGTGAAACTGTTCTGGACTTTTTCGAGAACACCGATGGATTTATATTTGTAGGGATTGAAAACTGGGGTACCATACTCCAGTATGGGTCTTACGTAGGACTTATACGCTTTTAAAAGTACGGAGGGATTTTAACCAGGATGGGTGCTGAAGACAGGAGTGTGGTGGCTCCTTTATAAATATAACGAGGTGGTTCAATGGATTTATTTCTGGTAAGCGAGAACAATGGCCGCACCGTGCGGTAGAGCCGTCAGAGCAAGAGTGTATTGCTCTGTAACTTGCGCTGGTGCCGCCCACGAGGAGATGAGCGGCACCTTACAGGGGTGACATGAGGTCGTCGACATGTCGACGACAGATTTTTTGTTCCCAGCGCACTGAACAAGTTGTAAGTAACCTTAGTTGCCTTCGCTGATAGCATTTCACGGTGTTTGCCAAAGCTGAGATCTTTGGTGACCAGGAATCCTAAATCTTTTATTTCATCCACACTGTCAATAGAAGTTCCGTCTATGAAATATTGAGGTTTAGTGTTTCTTCTGCCGAGGTGAAGCACTTTGCGTTTCATCTTACACGACGGTAACTTCATTTCATTCCATTCATTACACGGGTCAACGCCGTGTGAATGAATAGAGAAACATCCTATAATCAACAATCAAAATATAAGTAACACTGAGCAATTTCGAACATGCTAGTAACGCCATCGATTATAACAGCTAATAGTAATCAAACCAACATCAAACCAACTAAACAGCATAAAAATTATCAAATTTGTTATTTTTACGTAATCAAGTATCGGTCTAACGCATTTTTGAATGCCTGAATTCCGCTCGGTAACAGTTTAGACCTACTGATTTGTAAATAGTCATATCCCGCTCTAATAGTAAAGAAGCGCTGCCGCAGATTACGTCGAGCGCGAGGGGGCACCACTGAAGTGGCACCCCTTCTATTAGGAGTTGGTCTACGGGTACAAAACTGGCCAAGATCAAGGCCACGAACACCGGTGAGGATCCTGTGAAATAGAATAAGATCAAATTTCCGTCTTCTCTGTGATAGCGTAGAAAGCCTGAAGTTTGCGTTCCTCTCCCTATAAGAAGGACTTCCATCATATACGAATCCCAGGGCTCTAATCATGAGTTTCCGAGTGAAATTATTCTGCACCTTCTCCAGTATCGCTATAATTTTGGCCTTATGAGGATTAAAGACGGGAGTACCGTATTCCAGTACTGGCCCAACATATGTTTTATAGGCACGAAGAAGAATTGATGTGTTCTTCGTGCTGAGGATAGGAAACATGTTGTACATCAAAGCCGTTGCTTTCCGAGCAATCGTAGTACAATGAGAGTCGAAGCTTAGATCTTTTGTGATTAGGAACCCAACTTCCAAGTATCGAGCCATGATTTTACGGTATCTATCGCATACTGCAGGGCTGTGGCATCGGGAAATTGCCGAACGATTGTGAGAAATACCAGAGCCGAGAGGCCAAGCCGTCTCTCCCATCCTCTCTAATTGGAGGGATGGATATGGAGCTTGTCGCCCTGCGGATAGTTAGGCTTGTTTATTAAGTACTCTATACAAGGCTGCATTAAAACTACATATGTTCTGTTCGATGCGCTGCATTGCTTTCCTTGTGGGCTTTTCATCATTTCTAACCAGCGGATCCGAACCGTCTGCTGAGTTTCTCCAGCCACCATTGAGAGGCAAAGGCGAGCCGACCCGTTAAGATAAGCTATTGAACAGACATCGATCAGCTACAGTAGCGGCCAAAATATATTCAACACGCGATCGAGCTGCGATTTTTGCTCCAATTTGACGAGCTCGTTCTCAGCAAGTTAAGAAGACTGAACAAAGCTAAGTAGACCATTCGATAGAGCAAATCTTTCTCTATCAAACAATATAAGAGATGTTTCTGAATGTGCTAGACAAAAAAAATATAAGGAGTTTTTTAAGACATACATTTTTTGTCATCGAAATTTTCACTTTGGCGGCGCGTAACTTTTTAAGGGGGAGATGTTCAGAGTAGCAAAACATTTCATTTGAAAGAGCTAACAATTATCTTTCAAACAGTGTACTAGGACTTGAATTTATTCACAGCTCTGAAGATTTAGAAGTCATTTTTAAAACTTCTACGTAGCATAATAAAAACGCTTTGTCGAGGTAAGGCGAGACAACCGTCATGTCCCCTATACATTACTTCTTTCACAATAACATTTTGGTCCACAAATCTCATCATTGAGAAAAATCATAAATTTTTGAACAACTTCAACGCTATTAGGGTGATGCAAAATTTGAGTCAACTTTAGAAAATCTGCTGCTCTTTTTTAAGAGCAAAGACTGATACCTCTTATTTTGTTCATCAAATGGCCTAAGCAGTGGACATCTCTCAAATAATTTATTGGATCCATCAGTGATCAGATTATCAATAGCAGCTTGTCCTAAATTAGCTGGTTCGTAAGGTATCACCCTTCAGATCAGAAAACGATGTCCGATGAAAACAGCGTGTATCTGTTGTCTTGCATAACAACGTAACGTAGCTGTCGCGGTAGGACACCCTGAATTAGGAGACGCGCGTGGCGCAGAGGATGGAGGCGTCATCACCGCTCAGAGGTCTGAAGTTCGATCACACCCAAGGCCAACTAAGCCATCCATTTTTTCCAGGTCTGGCAAATTGTGGAAAGGTTGTGTGGGATGGTAGAAATGCAGACTTGTATCCCCTACCTCATACCTATAGTAGCGACCGAAAGGCAATCGATAAGCAGAAGAGCAGAGCAGAAGAGCAAAATTTTACAAAAGTGATTAAAAAGCTTCAAATTCATCCTCGAACTGTGTGCTAGGTATCAAACCAACGGAAATGATGCGCTGAGTACGAATCTTTCAAAAATTTTCATCCATCGATTAGCTCGTATACATCGATTTCCTCGTCGCTGACTGGTCAGCCAGATGGTGCGTTCTCCGACGCCTCGCCCCTCGCCCCGCCTTCTCGCGAAGTCATCGCTGAAAAATAGCCGCAAACCTATGAATTCATTAAAACTGATCCTGTTGAAATCTACATCGTTCGACAGCACTAGTTAAGCGCATACAGTTACAGTTTGAAATAGCATCAACGAAAGGAAAAAATGAAGAAACGTTTAACAGCGATTTTCTCCCTCTTTCGAACTGTTATTTTTACATTGTAATGTACTTAACTAGTGCTACCGAACGATGTAGATTTCATCCGGATTAGTTCTCATGAATTCCTAGGTTTGCGGCTATTTTTCAGCGATGACGTCACGAGGAGGCGGGACGAGGGGCGTGGCGTCGGAGAATGCACCTTCTGGCTGACCTGTCAACGACGAGGAAATCGATGTATACGAGGCAATCGATGAATGAAAAACTTTCGACAGATTTGTACTCAGCGCATCATTTCCGTTAGTTTAATACCTAACGCACCGTCCAAGGATGAATTCGA
Organism: Nippostrongylus brasiliensis; assembly: GCA_030553155.1. Taxonomy (NCBI): domain Eukaryota; kingdom Metazoa; phylum Nematoda; class Chromadorea; order Rhabditida; family Heligmosomidae; genus Nippostrongylus; species Nippostrongylus brasiliensis. The sequence goes on from CP130735.1 coordinate 10,982,119, forward strand.
AACTTTTTTTGTGAAACTTTTGTGAAATTTCAAAAATTAACAATTTCATTTTTCAGCTTAGATTTTCGGAAAAACACGAACATTTCAAGAGGGTTTTCTTAACAATTCGCACTTTTCAACCACAATTGCGTAGTATAAAAGCAAAAAACGCGTATGTCTACAAAAAATTGGGCAGATATTCTGCCGTGAACATAGCAATACATGCACTTCCACAAAAGGTGACAAGAAAAAAATCGATGCTTTGAAAAACTTTTCAGGTGTGATAATTTGTATACCAAACGATAGAGCATAAGCTGCTGATCTCAAATCTAGGCCTAATTTCACAAACAGTTAAATTATAAGAAAGTTATTCGAAAAAGCCGCATTGGAGCGGTTTTTGCCGGCTTTTTCGGCTTTTGATCAAAAGACACGTCCGGTACTGTACAACACTCAGGAAAGACCGCCGAAGTTCCCAATAACGATAGGAAAACGAGGTTCAAAATTCGGCAAATCACTAAAAAATGTAATTGCTGTGCCGTGCTTTGGCGACTTTGACCGAGTTTTTGGAAGAAGCCAGAACAATCTGAGGATGGTTACCTATAATACACTATCTTAGAATGACTACTTTGTTCAACGCAGAGGAGACAGCCCGTAGAAAATTGCTTGGGAACAGAGATACGGGAATTCGAATTTGAAAAATCGTTGCTGGGGACAGCGGTGAACACCGTTTAATGGGAAACTCATCCGCGGCAACTCGACTTCGCTTTGCGAAATTCGCCGTATTCGGCTAACTAAAAGAATTTCAGGTACGATTTGAAGACTGATCGATAGAGCTTGAACTGCTGAGCACAGCCATGTGTTCGGTTTCGCTGAATGTTGAACTCTAAGGAAGTTATTCGAAAAAGACGAAAAAGCCGCGGAAATTCGTTCTTTTAGTGATAAATACAAAGCTTATGGCCGGTACTGTAGATCCCCATGAAGTGCTGCAGACTACGACTTTTTTCAGTGCGCACAGAGTGCAAGTCCGTCGAATTGGATTGGAGTGCCGCAGAGACAACACTGACTTTCGGCTTCGTCTCCTGAAAACAAAGTAACTTGGATGCGAAAGTGGAATTGATCATTACAATAAATTTTTTTCAGTAACTATTGAGTTTCCACGTTTTTGCAGTAAACAATAGAAATTTTCTGAAAATTTGAAGCCTACTGATAAGGTTAAACTTCACACATCCACCGATTGAGAAGGCAAGCCAGTTCTGCACAAGAAAGGGGTAGCATGTCGGACCAAATTGTATTAATTGAAATTTGAGACCATGGAAACAAAGTAAAGTTTGTAGAGTGATAAGAACAATATTGAAATTGTTGTTCAATTTCTGTTGAAGTCTGTTGAAGAGTGTTGAAAAAAGAGGTTCTTGAACGCAATCGAACCCGATTCACGAAGGATAAAATTGCTACATCTTCATGGATGTGAATTGGTAAGTTTGCAGAATTTCGGAAATACAACATATACATCGAAAACTAGAAGAAAAGAAGACGCTGTGGTTTCAAAAATATTTTCTGAAAATAAAGTCTACGTAGATTCAGAGTTGTTACAATTTAAGCTCGACTTCGACGCACAAAAATGAGTATAAATCAGGAAAGACGTGAAACCAGAAGATTTGCAAAAAAATCATTTGAAAACTACAAAAAAGCGCTTTCTTAGTAGTATTAAAATCTTTTATTAAATCAACTTCTTCATCGTCGGCAAAGGAGATAACCGTCAAGGACCATACCAGAAAAAATGGCGACCAAAGATCAACCCCCCCCCCGCCCCGCATGAAGACCCCTTTTTTAGGAAACGAGTTTCATATCTTTAGAAAGCAATTTTCTTCTATTTTTAGAATTTCTATTGGCTTTTTCAAATTTCCGAATTTTAACTGAGTTATGATCGAATAAGTGAAGACACCCAAGAAATAAAGATCAAGAGATGACGCGTCGTCTTCACTTAATCGATCATAACTCCGCAAAAAATTGAAAATTTGAAAAAGCCAATAGGAATTCTGAAAATTAAAGAAAAATGCTATTTATCCATGTAAAACTCCTTAAACAAGATGAAATGTAAACAAAGTTCCTACTTTATTTAGCCAAACAACGCAAATATTTATTATGCCTGCCCAGGGAAAGAAATAACACCAAGGACAAGAAACAAAAAACCGAACAAGAAAACGAAAACTTAGCTGTACGAGGACAGAGCGATGAAAGACAGACATACGAGCGGAGCGGAACGGAGCGCCGAACGGAGAAATTCGTGTAATAACGAGCCCACACTAACAAAAAGTTTAAGCGTAAAGGCGTCTTTCCAAATGGCCCTCGAACACTGTTCATATTGGAAATTTATTACCCAACAGCACGAAAAGGAATTACACACATATCAAACCAGTGGGTACACTTCACTGTTGAATGCACATGTGGGGCCGTATGATCGTCTTTCCCGAGCGGGCGATGGGCGCTCGGGGTTGGGCGGGGCTCAAACGACGGGCGCCCATCGCCCGCTAGGGAGAGACGAGCATACGGTCACTGATGAAGGGTACTCCCACCGTTCAGCAGTGGCCGATATGCCAGACTCATTATGCTTACAGAGCACAGTCATGATTTGGGGTTCTTCTGCTGCTTTGAATACAGTTCGACGGAATTTGCTTTTAGCCGTGTTTGAAGGATTAGTCGGTCCGTCGAATATGACATTTGTGAGCATTTGCATGTAACTCATTGAAACGATTCGACGAAATGGATAATTCAGCAAGTGGTTGAGGCGATTGGAGACTCTTTTGACTTCTTCCGGCGCTATGCTCAAGAGTGCATTGACTGTCGACGCTTCTTCACAACTGCACTGTGTCTGAACGACCCGTAGTCAAGAAAGATACTATTGAGGGGAAGCTCAAACCACCGAGATGTTATGGTGTTGCTACAAATGTTACTATGTCTGGCCGAGAAATGGAATAATCCACTACGCGGCCGGTAATGCTGAGAGCACGATGTACGGCATCTAGGTAGCAGACATAGGGGCCAGCTCTTCGTGATGATGCGGACGAAGCTGAAGTAAATATTGAGGTGCTATGTGGGTTGGGGCGGGGGGGGGGTGCAGCGTGCTGGTCTGTAAAATTGCGTCGACTCTATGCTGATTAAACATGTTAAGGTGTGAACAACTCTGTAGAGTTTACACGTCAAAACCGACCGAGTTGATCGTAAACAATGGCAGATATAACACTGATAACACGTTAAAGTCGACGTAAAGTTGCGGACCATCATCCTGCACCCCCCAACCCACATAGCGCCAATATTGATTGTACTTGTTCCAGGACCGAGCTGAATCTTCGTGTCAACTCTCCGTCGTTCTTTGAAAATGCCTTGATCGGTGTCAGTACCTCGGCTCCTCTCGAGAAAACAAGATTGAGAAGAGTTATTTTCACGGAAGACACAGTAGTCTTAGCGTTGTCTATACAGAAGCCTAGCTCCTTATACACCTGGATTATGATGTCCAAAACTTGATTGGCTTTCATTGCCCAATCCGTAGCTCTGCTCCAATGCTACAACCGAATCGTCAGTCAACTCGGGACTAGTTGACGACTCATCGTTTCTTAGAATCTTGCCGGCATCCTTTGCTCTGCTTATTGCGAAAGCGACAATGTTTGCATGACGTATTGTATCAGCGCATCCTGTTTAATCCATTACGCTGTCCTCGTAGACATGCTTAGTCTCGGAGAAACCTTGACGATTTACTCCCAACGTAAGGTTGCGCCCGATTTTATCAATGGCTAGCTTCTCATTTCCTGCACACATTGACATCAACAGTTACGAGAATTCATATACGATTTTACGTGGCATTCCAAGAGACCATGAGCTTACATCCTAAGATGTAGCAATTGTACACCCATTGGGCAAGAGTTTAGATGACACCTGCACGAGTTGGCGAGTCAGAACAGGTGACGGCACTCTCAGGACTGGACCACAAATATCGGCAATGATGTTCGTATTTCGTTCAAGTTCCGTTAATGCTCCACGGACATTATCACATACTCGATGTATGTCTCTCGTTTTCAGACCACCAGCCCTTCAGCGACCTGCAAGCCGCCAAAGGAAATAATGAATAGAAGGAGACATATATAAAACATCTATAACAAACAAAACGAAGAACAAAAAGCAGACAGCAAAAAACGGGGGGGGGGAACTGGTGAAATACGTCACTGGGAGTACGGTAACGGACAATCGCGGCGGGACCCTTGAGTGTACAAACAGACATGGTGGTTTCACTTCTATATTAGTAGGATACTTACTGTTTTCGGCCTTGGCACTCAACATTGAATGCTGATTGATCGTGTTCCTAACATGCCCTGGTTTCCATCTAGAACTATGGAGATCGCCATGTTTGAAGACATATGTGAGTTCACTGGCTAGCAGTCTTTCAGCAAGTGTTCGCCATTGTAACTTCAATTTCAATGTTTCGTCCTCCATTACATGAGTTGTGTCAGATACGTCCAAGTGCCAATATTCCATGAGCTTCATGTACTCACAGTGCTCTGACCAGGGAATGCCGCCAACCTCCCATGGAACTTTGAATTGAGACCTATATCAATCGATAGATCTCGGAACACTGATTACAGATCTGTAGATCAAATTTGCAAAATGGGTCTCCTAAGCGAGTTCTGGCTTGCGAAACCCTGCGTTGGGCGCGGTGTTGCGTAATGAGAAGGGCCGCTAGCACTGCCGGCAGCTGCGGCTGTGGCGCAGAGGTTGAGGTCTCGCCTCGCAGTGGTGGGGTCGTGGGTTCGGTCCCCCGTGGTGGCATTATTTTTGCATATGTTAGTTATAGTCCGTGCGGACCATAGGACGAGATCGAACTCGTTTTTAACACTTTTTCCAGCGAACGACTGATGGTGACTTTCACATAAGTCTCCTAGGTTACTTGAAGTTGGGAACGCATTTCAGCAAACACATTGTAATGGCGTGAGAAAACACAAATATTTACTCCTTCCTTCTAAACTTGTCCTAACCTTCATCAGCATTGATGGAACAACGCAAAAAAATGTGTAAAACAAACATACTGTTCACAAACTGCACATCTTATGCAGGCTGTCTCCATACAACCATTCATAAAGCACTCAACCGTACTAAAGTCGAATAAATAATCACCAGGGGTGACAAACGAACCAGGATGATCATCGACATATCCTGCCTTGTACCATGAATACTTCAAAAATTTGGAAAATCTAGGGGCGCAAAACATCCGATAGACTTGTGATATAACCTTCAATATGTTGTCCCTCTGTGTCATATTAAATTGCACATTGTTCACCATCGCGCACGTCCTAACCCGTTTCATGACATTTTTCAACGGACCGAAGAAGAAAACGTCCAGAGGTTGAATCAGTGACGTAGCGCCTGCTGGAATGTTTCGTACCGTAATCTGACAGCCTGCAACGATACATAACAAGAAATAGACAGCAGAGCACTTCGGAAATGCGGTGATGGAAAGTTGTACACACCTTCAGGCACCGCTTTTTTTATGCTGTTGATGTCACGGAAAGAGGACCACGAGTCCACAATAAGATACGCCTCTCCAGTATTGCTCGTTGGAAATACGCAAGTTTTTATCCAGTCAATCATGAGCTCCTTGGTCATTATATGTGACGTGTTCGCTCTGACCACAAGATTTGAGGCTTCAAAGTGGCCATGTCGCGGGAATGCTCCTTGCTTCTCTTGAAGGACAACATAAAGCCTCTCTCCCAACCTGCCGTCAGCATACAGTAGCGGAAGGACAGTATACGCATGAGTCAGTGCTACCCTGCTTTCGACTATCCTTTCAACCTGAAAAGTTACTTGGTCCCAATTTAATTTCCAGATGAGAATGCTACTACCGTGATAATCTTGCCTTTTTAACTCCTAGTGGTGCTAGTGTCCTTCCTGTTGTCATTTCTTTGACAAACCCTGACTGGTCGCCGTTACAGAAAATAGCCAGTGGCTTGGTCTGCATATCTTCTCGAACGAGACTCACAAACTGTTGCGCCTTCAGCTCAATTTCGTCTCGGCATTTGTAAGCTTTCTTCGAGACGAACGTCGTTATCTTCCTCGACACAATTCCGTAACGTTTTTTAAAAGATGATACCCAGGTCTGGCTTGCCTTGAACTGCTCAACTTGATTCTGTCTACACAACTCAAGTGCCATCAGTCGCAGGTTCTCGTCATGTAGCGTGATGCCTGAATTTCGACTCAGCTACTAATGTTCAGTAGTACAATATGAATGGTGTCAAGTAGCCAAATAGGAAAAAAGTCCACCTTCCGCCATTTTTCTTCTGACTTCTTCATACAGAAGGTCTCCAATCCTTTTCATTTGTTCAGAACGACGGAGCTTCGTTGCCGCCGCTTCTTGCTGCGCGTGTTCAATCCTGCGGAGCTTTCTCAAATGCTCCTCATCTCTAATCCATCGAAATCTTGCGCTCATGCTCGACAAAGAGCGATATCCTTTTGTAGAGCTTCTATAGTGTTCAATAGCCTTTGCTATCTAAACTCAAGAAATAAGCCTTCAGAGTAGAGAAGTAGAATTATGGAGCTCGCAAACATACTTGGTCGGGACTTACAGCCGAGGTGCCAAAGTACAATTCCTCCGCACTTTCTGTGTTTCCATCCTCGTCATAATCCCAATCCGCGTCGTTGTCAGTGGAAGCGCCTGCTTCCAAATCCTCATCCGTCTCAACTTCTACCAATGCTGCAGCAGCCTCGCGAAGAATGTCGGCAAACCTTGCGGCAATCTTCCTCTCTTCGCGTGTAGCTGCTCTGCTATCTTCAGCTGATCCAAATTCGGAGAGCAGAATAGAAACCACCTTTGCTGGAGACAAGGGCATAACGAATGAGTAAAAATCAATAACACGTCGAAGCCTTCAAATTTGATCTACCACTGCAGGCATTTGACCTACTTGCTAGAATTGCAGTGAGAGCGCTTGCTAGAGTTAGATTCAGATTTGAGTAGTTGTGTTTGCGAACAGCATGTTTGCTTTTCTGTATTGTTTCTTCAGTGTTGAAGATCGTTAGAACTGTAGTTAAGAGAGTAAATTTCCGTATTCAAGTGACGTTGCAGACTTATGTGAAAGTCACCATCAGTCGTTCACTGGAAAAAGTGTTAAAAACGAGTTCGATCTCGTCCTATGGTCCGCACGGACTATAACTAACATATGCAAAAATAATGCCACCACGGGGGACCGAACCCTAACCCCACCACTGCGAGGCGAGACCTCAACCTCTGCGCCACAGCCGCAGCTGCCAGCAGGGCTAGCGGCCCTTCTCATTACGCAACACCGCGCCCAACGCAGGGTTTCGCAAGCCAGAACTCGCTTAGGAGACCCATTTTGCAAATTTGATCTACAGATCTGTAATCAGTGTTCCGAGATCTATCGATTGATATAGGTCTCAATTCAAAGTTCCATGGGAGGTTGGCGGCATTCCCTGGTGAGACCCAGGCTCTACCCCATTCAGCCTTAGGTGGCATGTCGTACTTGTTGGCGATGCAGTTAATGTACCATTGTTTCGCCTTGTACTCATGTCCTTCTTTAGCTTCTACTTGTACATTTTCACCACGGAGATAGAGTATATGGCTCAGCATGTATGATTTGGCCTCTCTGAGAAAAGTGGTGAAAGTTTCCGACTTTCGTGTTTCGTGTCGGAAATGTTTGTTCCAGCCTTTTGCATCTATGACAATATAAAGAACAGTACTATCTTGATAACGCGACGCTAGGTTATGGAAGAAATACAGCCTATCAGTTCGAGCTCGGGAAGAGTCACGACTTCTTCGTCAGAAGTGTCGGCCAAGGACATCATGGTGTTCTTCTCTTGAATTAACGACCGCATCCGGTCAAAGTGTGTTTTGGCTCCAAAACCACGGAACTTGGTCTTCAACCCTTTCGCTTTGGGTACCACTCTAATGATCAAATAGTCGAGAATATAATCGACAGTCAAAGAACTACAATACTTTTGAATGTAGCTGACGTGGTCGTGTACAAACATAGGACATAGCAAATAAGCAAGCCAAAGTCGGGTCTCCTGCTGTGTTGTTCTATCGGATGATGACCCCAATGGCGTTTGATGTAACACTGGAAGACGCGCGTCTTCGTAGTGGAAATTGTCTTATTCTTAAGCAAGGGAATGGCATTCTCCATAGACGAGAAGCTACGGTCTGGTTCTTGGTTGCGTCCTTGAGATCATCACAGATAGGATCCATGAAGTCTTTATTTCGCCTTTTCTCCAGTTCAACCAGAGTTTACCAATCTCAGCCAAGCATTGAAGAACTTCAACTGCGATGTCAGTTGACCCTTTCGGGTATTCCTTCACTGTATGACATCAATAGCGTGACAGGTATCAAGTCCGAAGCTTTGTTGCGCATTAGCAGCAGAATGTCACGAGGCAGCAAGTAAGCTTTTCCGTAATATAACACACCGATAATGTCACGACTAACCATGTAGTTGGTCATCCCGCAATTTTCGATGATGTTATTAAAGAACGTCTCAAGAGCGACCAGTTGGTAAACGAGTGACGGGTCACACTGAGTAATAGTTCTAGTACTCCAATGTTTTTGAATCTTGGCTTTGATGGGAAGATCTACGTTACTCGTGTCTGGCTTCATTAGAAGTTCGTGAACGATTCTAGGCCAGAGGTTTGGAACACGAGAAGGTGATTCGAGAGTTGGATATGGATGAAGAAACTCACAGATCATAATCTCGTTAGCATGAAGAGTACCAGCAGCGAGGCGAGTGTCGAACGCATCTCAAACTTGGGCAATTAAACCAAAATGATGCCGGTGCTTACCCGGCCAGCGCACGACAGGGTGGGGTCAATACATGGACACCGCGCCAAGACCGCCGCACCCGATTGGCCAGCGCCGGGCATCGCGCTGCACCACCGCGTCGATCGATTGTGTGCGCCTCGCCCACTCCTAATCGATTGGCATGAAGTCCTCACACAGCACAATCAACGTATGGGAAGCAGAAAGTAAGAATAAAAATAAACAAAGCTTCACATAGAAGTTAAACAACATACAACTACACAAAAAACATCAGATCACCGAGATCCACTTGACATTTCCCGTTTAGCCTTTCACTTCAAATTTTTGAAAACTATGAGTTCTAGCGCACCCTCGGGTGTATGAATTACTAACCAACTAACTAACTAACTAAGCAACTAACTAACTGATTAAAATAATCTAAACTAATACTACTCAGCACAACCTTTTATAGGGTTCAGTTTAAAATAAATTGATATGAATCGTGATATCGTCAATCAGCTTCTTTTGTTAATCGCAAGGTTGCGATAAGAGCGATTAAATACACCTAATATTATAGACTTTCCACTTAGTGACTAGAAATCAGCGAAATGAAAGCAATCCACAAAGTCAACAGCCGACAGATCTATCAAATTCATCGAAAACAGTAAAACGTGCGATCACGTCAAGAACATGAAGCCCTAGCCATTCTCATGCAACCGAAAAGATTTCCAAAAAGAACGATTGACAACAATGACTAAGGCCCTTGTTATACGTTCGCTCACACCCCAGCGTAACTCGTCCATAGAGTATCAGACACCGTGGGGCCAGACACGTTTGTACGAGTTATTCCGTTGACGCTGGCGTGGTGACGCTCACGGGCTATTATGCACACGCTAGCGAACCTTCCACGCTCTCGTCGCTGCGCATTGCACTGCGATTGACCCTTTCGCTGGGGGTCGGTCGATCACCTCGCGCATTGCTCTGTATGCTTCGGGCGCGTGCGTGCGTGCGTCGCGCCCTCAGCGTCTGAGTTAGCGGCGCACGCGATCACCGCTCGCAAGTCGCAGACGCTCACCGCGAGCGAATATATAACAAGGGCCTAAGGCATTGCAACCGATCGCGTCTGAATGTCAACCGGTCCTGTTGGGTTTTCAACCATCGGATGTATCGCGTGCGCGTTTTACGTTATCGCGCTCCGGCTAAGCACGATCTTGGTGTTGGGTATAAACACAGGCCGAAGCGTAAGCCAAGGAAGTGTTTATTACCAAAGTGATGCTTGTTTCAAGAATTTCAGCGGATTTTGGCAAATACAGGTAAGTATGGGGTTGGAACTACTGATTTAGCTGAAATCTTGTGTTAAGTAGTTATCTGGGGTGCTGAACGCTATTCTAACATCCGTTTTGCAGATTTTCTATGGCGATCATGCATTTTGCTATTTTTCAGTGACTTACAAATATTTGTTAATTATTCGTGTGTCTTCTCGTTGAAACATCTGCTTCTGGTTGTGGGCGACTGCAGCTCCCTTCATCACTTTGGGAGATGCATCGATGGGGTGAAGGGGGTGGTTATTGTGACACATCAAACATTTTTTTGAGAATTGTTCATTTCACAGTTGCTGATCGAATCAATAGGTCTGTCAAGTTGTTTAAACCTCATTCTCTTCACGTAGCCCTTTGTACGGCGACATTTTCTGTATGTCTTCTCGAAGCGAATCGAGCTGCTCCTTAAGGAATACATTCTTCGACTTCCTTTCGAGGAATACATACTTCTTCGGCTTTCGACGTTCAATTTTCCATCTCCTGTAAAATCACCTGACGAAGAGGAACCTTTGCGATCTTCGGCTTTGCTCGAGTTCGAGACATCTTCGTACGTGCAACTACTGAATTAGTTTTGTACTTTTTTAGGGCTTTTGAGAAAGCTTCAAGTAAACGTATGCTTCTTCGAGCTTTAACAGTGTGTCTTCGGTTGCACTTTTGAGGCTTGAAGTTGCCCTAGCGTTTACAACAACGAACATCTATGTACAATTTACGAGTGTCAAATTGGAATACTTTTTCTTTGGAACTCACTCTTCTAATAGCGTTATTTTCTGAAGACGCGTTTCCCGTATTCGTTGCACGTCAGTAGTGGGCGACTCAACACCAGCAAGGGCGCATTCGTCACTAGTCCCAGCTCCTTCCATAACTAAATACGATGTATTCGAGGCCACCTTGACAGCGCGCTTGTGGGAGCAGCTGATGCCAGGCCTGTTGTCGCTACATGTGCAACCCCAAGTGTAAGCACATACGCCACACTTGAGACAATGAGTGATTCTCTGAATCGGCAGTATGGAAGGATTGGATGTTGTCTTCGCGAACCGCGGTCACCCTTGCATCACAACTACACGGTCCTTCGAAGGTGAGATCAAATTTCCTAGTGCGACATTTGCTGTCAACCTTCCGCTCGTTCGTTCTCACTTCTGCAATCATTTCGTTCTTTACGTGGTAGGCTCTCTGTACTGTTGTTAGTCGTTTATGCGTCTCTGTGACTCGCTAAGCACAATTAACAAAGCGTCGTCGTTCCTTAGATTGTGCCATGGCTTCCTTCCTTAATCTTCCAGCCGTGATAGGCTTTTCTGAGTATTTTACATTAATATCCATCCCTCCAGAGAGGTCTTCTACAGATCGTATGAGTAACTCAGCGAATCCGTCGGTCCTTGAGTTCGCGTTTCGGTGATGGAACTCTTCTTTGATGCACCGATAGTAGCGCTCGCTGATCATGGTTGCATCCGTGACAGCGCCTTGATTCGCAAACAACGCCCTGCTAGGAGTACGACCTGTGTAACAAAGTTCCTTTTTATGTTTCGAATTGCGCAATAAAATACCAAACCTAAATGGTTTTTTTCTAAATATTCCGCCATTTTCGTCTGATGGTTCACGCGTAGATAGGCAAGGACTCCAGCGAAATCTTTTTCAAACATTCCGAGTTCATACTCCTTCAATAGCTTTCGCAGAGCTTCATTCACAGAAGTTCTTAGAGTCCCCTGGAGGTAATTTATCTGATATAGTTAGGCCTTCGTATTTTCTGAGATCATTCACTAAATTATTCTGTAAAGAATTTGCTCTTCGACCAATTGTTTCGATTTTCTCTCCCAAGTTTGCTGGACATGGAACCTGCAGTAATGGAGTTGTGTTTTTGCCTGTGGATACACTGATTTGAGGGCATTGTAGGAACCTGGAGCCTCGTCAGGTACAATCCTGGTGGGAGCGAATTCCGGCATCAGGAAGAGAATCTCCGGGAACATCCTCTGGACATCTTCTGACGTCATCGATCCACTAAGCAGGAATTTCGAAATAAATGCTGCCTTCAGAAAACGAGCAGCACGGCTGCGTGTGATAGCGGATTTCCTGGTAGACCGCGATCCCTCTCGTCTGACACCGTCATTGTCGCTAGTCTTAAGTTATATGTTGTCGTGTTAAATGAGTTGTGGACGGAAGTTAGGTCCCAGAGTCGACTTGGCGAATGTGGTCCATGCGTCCTGTGGATACAATCCTGCGGATGGCCTCGATGCGAGTCAGCGGGGACTCGCATCGAGGCCATCCGCGTCGCACGCGACGGCGCGGCAAGTGGTGACCGCCACCCCTGCCGTGGTGACCCGACGACGACTGTGAAACGAAAAAGTCACAGGGAGGGCGCTCACATTAGGCGTCATTAAGTGCGCGTGGTACGCAACTGCACAGCAGGTGCCGTAATCGACTGCACAGTAGGTGCCGTAATCGTATTTCCTAGGTAAGTGTGAAATGTGAACTCGTGGAATGCGAAGATACGTCATTGGTTCTGAATCGCCTTCAGTTCACCGTCGACCCTTCCTGTTAAGCCGCGGACTATTTTAGCATTGCTTTTTTTGCACGTTTCTGTAGGATTTGTCGGCGTTTGGTTGTACTCTGTTGAATTTTGCAATGCAATTTTTTAGGAATCTTTGTTGCGTACATCATCACTGACTGTGATGGATCACCCGGCAAGTGAGATAAATGCTTTTGTCCATATCATCTAGCTGCATTGTTCCACATATACACGTATTATAAAACAATTACTTTATAATACACAAAGCACGGCTCATATAAAACACACATGCAGAGCTTTCCTTCTCCAATTGCGGACATTCCCCTTGAATTTCGACTGTTTTCGCATTGTTTTCCGATTTCCTGCAACGATTTACGGTTATCGTCTAGAATTAACGGTAAGGAGGCAAGTGCCGTAAGATATAGTGCATCGTCCGCAAAAGACGGAGCGACTATCATGAAAGGCGTGCCCCGTAACTGATCGGGATAAAAACGTTATGGATTAAAAATCTCAGAATTTTGAACTCTATCGAATGAGCTCAGCCAGAATCTTCTCCAAACAACCCTGAGGGCACCATATTATCGTTTTCACTTTTTTGAAAAAACCTCACGACATTTTTCAGAGAACAGGTTGTGGAACGTGTTTCCAGACTAAAATTTCGCCGCCGATCCAATCAATTCAACGAGGAACCTTTTCGATCTTTCGATCTCCCCTCTAATATACCAAACATGGTAACCTTTTAATAGTTCATATGGTTGAGCCCTCACTCTATAATAATTAAGTAATTCGACATTTTTGCTCAAAATTTTTAAGCTGCATTAGTAGGTTCCTTGTAGACTGGATACACATTCCTTAAAGATCAACGCTTTTTAAAGCTCAGATGGACTTAGCTGTAATGTTTCCTTAAATATACATAATCAAGTTCCAGTCAAAGCGCTTTCAGTGAGCCCTGCGTGAAGATTGGTTCTGGAGAACCACTGGGCTCTTAAGATTTCCTTTTGCTGTGGGCCATCTGAATAGGAGAATCCCTCTCCTATAGAAGTGCCAGGAAAGTGCGTATGCACTGGGTGGCATAGGGGACAGGGTGGCACTTTAGTTTAAAAAGCATGCAGCAAATGGGGAAGCCACACCATACTTTTTATTGGAGATACCGAGTATCGCAGTGATTTGCGATGATTGACCAAGCAAAGCGATCACTGCTCGATCGCGCGCGAAGAAGGAGGAAACGTCGTCGGGACGTCCACATGCAGTTGGCTTTTTCAGTCGCAGAGACCGGCGGTTTTGTTATCTTATGGCTGTTCTATTTTTGTTACTCTGTTCTAACCTAACGCAATAAATTCTCAACTTGTGTTGATGAACACCGATAAATGGTTCATCGGCCCAAATTTACGAAAACGAAGAATCATGCTTGAGACGCTCTTACGCCTTTCTAGTTCGTTCTCCTGACACAACCGAGACACTTTTCTTTCGCTCGTCGCTGTAATGCTCTACACTATAGAACTCATCGCATACTTCTGCAGTTTCGTTTAATTGTGACGAACGCTCCGCATCTTCGACATTTCGCTCTTGAAGACGCTCGGACGCTCTTGAAGAGGCTAGTCAATGCATACCAGGAAAATCTCTACAACAGCAAGGCGAGAGGAAGGTTAGTGACACACACAATGTCGCCTTTTTCGTCGAAGTCGCAGAAGACGCTTTTAACTAGATATTTGAATAATTTACATGAAATAGTAGTACGATACGAAAACGACCCGGACTAGCGAAATAGTCCAATGACTGTAGAAGCTCTGCAACGCAGCTTAGAATATACGCACGAGTTGAAAGCCACCTGTAACCTTGTAAATGAACTTTATTGAATCTTTGTACGACTATCGATACCTTGGAGAACCCGCTCAACGAAAAACAGGAAGAACAAGTGATTGAATATATAGAAAGAACCCAAACTGTCCACTAACGGGCGGAAAAAACTAGCGATACAAATTAATGCAAAACGCCTCAGTAAGAACGACACAACTTCCCTAAATTTCTGGTGAACCAATTCACTTCAATACGCAGGAAAAGCAAAATCGCCGGGCCGAAACTCCCAGCCATTTCGATCCCAGAATTCGATGGGAAAATTTGGGAATACACCAACTTCTGGACGCTTTTTAACGCGTTTATTCACAGCCAACCACTTAACCAGCTTCAAAAATGTAACTATTTCCTGAACGCACTTCAAGGGGAAGCGAGAAACCTAGTCAAGCGGTTCCCTATCACGGAGGAAAATAACGAACTAGCTATGGACATGGTAAACAAAAAATAGAGCGACGATTCGAAGCTAATTGCAACTCTACAATCTCGCCTTGAACAAGTGCGCTCCGAGAAGCGATCCACACACGCACAAGGGACCCTCTATGACCAAATTCTCCCGATTGTATCACAACTAGAGAAGTTGCAGGCGAACCTAGATGGATCGTTTGATACCCAGAAGTTCTACCTCTTGCCACCTACCGAAAAACGCGGTAGGTGGCAAGAGGTAGAAATTCTATTTGGTACCGGAGCAGATCAGCCATTCATTAACCAATCGCTAGTAGATCTCTTGGGTATAATTACCCAGAACCAACGAGAACTTAGCGTATACACCTTCGGGAAAAGAGATCCTACACCGACCGTGTGCGGAAGCACGTCCATTGACGTCTGGGACAAGCAAGGCGAAACAGACAACACAGCCTCCTCGCCACTCCAGTGTTAACAGTTAGAGGAAGGACCACATCACTAAATGCAGACGACTTGGACTTCATCACAAAGGAAAACATAAAGCTGTCCAAAGATCCGAGTAAAAAAGAAAGCACGCCCCAAATACTGCTGGGTTGCGAACAGTTATGGGACTTCTTTGAAATGACATCGCCCAGTTACAGACTACCCTCGAGGCTTATACTCAAACCATCGAAGATAGCCTCATCACAGGAAAACAAAGTAGCGTTTACGATAAACCTACAAAAAATAGGACTGCGCACGATAGTATGTCAATGATAGAAGTAATAACAAACGGTGACGGGGATATCCAACGCTGGAATCGTTATTGGGCCGTGGACTCCTTTGCGAATTTTTGCGAAATTTGCGAATTTACTGGTACTAAAGTCGCGGAAAGAGCAAAATTCATGGAATGCTTAGAAGGGCTAAGCGAAGACGACGAGCAACCACAAATTGCTCAACCGATGGCGAACAGAAAACGCCAAATCGAGGGGTAAATGTAGATCACAGATTTGGAGAACATCATATGCGCACTGGACATGGAACCGACATGCGAACCACGAGATTTCAGCAAAGGGATTATAACTCGAGCCGAAGATAGAACGCTCCCATGTGCGTATTCTGTACACGTGTAGGACACCACTACTCTGACTCGTGCAATAGTGTCCCAATTATCTCCACAAGAAGAGAAATCATTCAACGCAAAGGGCGGTGCAAAACATGCCTCGAACTGGAGCCAAAAAAAAAACACGACTGCCGCAGAGCGCGCGCACCTTGTCACCATTGTAAGCGCTACGGACACCACAGCTCTCTCTACAAATTACCTGATAGGAGCGAAGTAGTGAGGGAACGCACACAGAATGCTATAAAAGCAAGACGCACAGCGAAAATCCGTCTTTCGGAACTTCGTCAAGAGCTCATGACATTATTCTAGAAAAGTAACAACTTCTTTCAAAAAAGTCACGACCTGTTATGTTATTGCTTTAACGATATTTCACTCGAAACGCCTGAACGCCTGAAAAACCAGTCCGTGGGAGCCCTCCAAAAGTCCTCCCTCCACAAGTCATCTCTTGACTTTGCAGATTCAGACGTCTCCGCCGGGAGTATCGCGATGATTGACCAAGCAAAGCGATCACTGCTCGATCGCGCGAAGAAGGAGGAAACGTCGTCGGGAAGTCCACGTGCAGCCGGCTTCTTCAGTCGCAGAGACCGGCGGTTTTGTTATCTTATTGTTGTTCTATTTCTTGTTACTCTGTTCGAGCGCAATAAATTCTCAACTTGTGTTGCTGAACACCGATAAACCCAGCCACTCTTGGTCGCTCCCGTAATGTGGCGACGCATTGAAAAATAATCTACGAAGATCCTGGTGTTAGTTTTTATTAATTTATTTTTTTATTGAATACGCCATCAGTCGTGCCATTACAAGTGTAGTTTAAAGTGAATTGGTGTAAGGCGAGAGGTCCTCATAATCACTGATGACACTGTAGTTCAGTTGCATACTATCTAAGCAGAATGGGGCTTGGATATTCGATTTGGAAATTAGTATGTTACTATGCCTTGCCGAGTTTGTTAGGTGGAATTATTTATTATTGTTAAAAGAAGAGAGAACCTGAGAATTGTTCTACGAAGATTATTTTTCATTCTATCCTTTATGAGCCTTGAGGGGTGTATTCGCCTCCGTTCCATGCTTCTTTTACGAAAAAACACCTTTTGCAATATGTAGAAAACCATCTACGGTTGGGGCGGGGCAGAAAGGTTCAGTTGAGGAATACGAGGCAACAAATTAAATGCATTTCTTGTGGTTGCCTTGAGGACACAATTTCGCTTCCGGTAATGGCTCGTGGAATAAACCAATCTGAACAATCGGACCACCCAGACCGAGACAATTTTGCGAGAGAAGTATTTATTTGCATAATGGAGTGACGAGTGTTCACGCAAGTGTGCGACGGATGACGGATCCGGTCCTCTTGCGTTCGCTAATGAAGCCACTTCCATTTGCGGTACGGGTTACGCGGCGCTTCGACAGCCGCATCGTAAGAGGGTGGTGCCGATGGTGGTGACTGAAAAATCATCATCTCAGCTTAGAACTGGTTGCTCTACGCTCGTCACACTTGCGTACCACTTAGGTAGCCTTGAAAAAAGGCCTGACTGGATTTCTAGTCAATTCCATCTAAGAGCTTCTCGTAACGAGGATCGGACGTCCTGTCCTGGTTGAAGGACGCGATCTCATTTTTTTCTTAGATATTTAGCTCATTGATGCTATGTCCTTCGAAAACAGTGTTACATTCACGTTTTTAGAGTGTCAAAAGGTCCACCCTACTTTATACGAGTTATTCTCCTTATCGAATTTCACTTATGCTGTGCTGGTACGCTTTTGAATTGACACGAGCGGTTTCCTTGGATCCGATTTCCACATAATCTTTCGATCTTTCTCTAACGGACTATCTCTTTTGTTGAATCATATTGTTTCAATAGCTTTTGTTGTTCATGACGGGTGTTACATTTGAGGTCCTTGAGAAATTGAAAAGGATTGTTCTGAAGTAGCAAAGCAAAGAAGGAAATGGTCAGATAGAGGGCAGAGATGCAGTGGACGCAGGAAATCAAAAGAATTTCCGAGCCATCTTCAAACGGTGACATATCAATAACCTTGAAGTTTCCATGAATTCCACCGTCTGAGTTACATGGGCGGTCAGAGAGCCACAAAAATGAAAGCAATGCGGTTCACTTTTCGCTGCGGGCCCGATGGTTGATCCAAAAAACGGTAGAAAGAAGCACCATTTAACCGCTGAGAAGGGCCTTCTAGGTCATAGGCCCTTCTAGCAGTGTCTGGGAGGTCGGAATTCTTAGGGTAGGCTCCCTGTCCTCCCTTGTTAAACTGGAAGAAGCAGTGGAAGAAATTGAGCTACAGCGCTGTCTCTTCACCGAGTATGAAAGAACCTTGAGCAATAACAAATGAAGGCAGAAATATCTAAAATATGCCACCTATTTGTGGTTTCTATGTTCAAAAATCTACCACATTGCGACATCGGCGGGAAAGAAATTACATATTATAGAGAAGCTGAAAATTCAAGAATAGTTCATCTATGATTTTTTTTTAAAAAGTCGCAAAGAAATCTAAAATCTCCGACTCGGTTTCGACCAATCGCTATCTACATAGGTGTACGATTTCAAATGAAGACAAATTAGTAGAGGGGAGTACCAGTTCCCAGAATGGACCACTTTCGATTTATCCCTTCGAAATGGCAAAATTCGTCCTCTAAAGCTCACCTGAACCGCAGCTGATTCGTAGGCAGGTGGTACAGGGCTGGTCGGTTTCTCGTACTTGTTCACGCCCAGACTGCGCTCAGGGCATTTGCAGTACGAGCCGTCAGGACCCGGTTGTCCTGAAACGGCCTTCTTTATCGATTATCGATACAGCTTCGATCGCTCGTCCAGTTTTTTCAAATTTAACAAAAAATCAAAAATTATTCGTGGAACATACCCGGTGATCCGATGATACCCGGTTGTCCGGGTTCGCCACGCATTCCTGGTTGGCCTTGTGGGCCGGCTGGTCCCGAATCGCCTAGAATATTGGATATTTGGTTCATTTTAATTTATTTAAGAACACAACCCTCATGTGATGCATGAATTCTTACAAGACAAACTACGCAGTCTCGTGGTTCCTCGACCTCAGTCAGAAAAGTAAAATTGTTCCTGAAGGTGATCCAGGGCCTTGAGGCACGATGTATTTTTACCAACACATTGTTGATATTGTCTTTGCTAACCCTGTCTTTGAATCTTTTTTGCAACCTATTGCAACTTCACGACTTTCCTTTCCTACCATTTCTCTACCCTGACCAACTTCTACTTACCATCGCTTCCTCGCTGCCCATCGCGTCCCGGATACCCAGCCGGTCCTTTCTGTCCTTGTGGTCCCGGCTCTCCTTTGTCTCCAGTCGGTCCCTTTGCTCCACGTGTGCCATCCCGACCTGGAGCACCAGGCTCTCCAACCTTTCCTGGTTTGCCGCTCTCACCAGGGATACCGGGTTGACCTGAAAACTTCAGGTTTAATAAACCTACTCAAAGCTAATCCTTCGTTGAGCTCACCTGGATATCCTTCCCGGCCGGTCTCGCCCTGTCGTCCTGGATTTCCCGGTGCACCTTCGTCGCCAGCTGGTCCAGGCTCACCAGGTGGACCGGGTGGACCACGAGGGCCGTGCGGGCAGACGCGGCATCCCTGGGCCTAGAAAACATGTGGTTAAGAGTGAAATTTGAAAAAAAAAAGTTGAAAGAAGGTCATAGACAAACCGCATCAATCGTGACCGGAGGGGCAATACCAGCCAGACCAGGTGCTCCAGGCTTGCCAGGACTTCCCGGCTCACCATCCAAACCCTGAAACCAATTTGTCGCTTTCAGATCATTGTTGAATATTATAGTTGCCGGAGAACTTACGGGTTTTCCTGGTAGTCCTGGAGGTCCCGCCGGGCATTGGTTGTTGCTTTGGCAGTCTACAATCGTGGACAGTCAAAAAATTCGAGACATTCCTGTTTTTTATATCTTGAAAACTCACTGCACTGCGGGTTCGACTCGACAAAAGAGTCCGGTTTCATGTAGGCATTGTGCAAAGCGTACGTCCTCTTTGGTGTGCTGTCGTAAGCCTTGAAAATTCCCTATTCTTCCGAATAAAAAAGCAAGGAGAAAGGCAAGAGTGCAGCATCCTATTGATACGGACTATATTATTGTAACAATAGGACTTACTGCTGATTTGCCGGCATAAGTGACTTGTTAAGGATTTTTTTCAGCCAACTACCTGCAGGATTTGTAGGTGCCTTACGAAGAGGTTGACTACGCCCTGCAGGGTATGTAGGAACCTCACCTAGAGGATAATTACGCCCTCCAGGGTTCGTTTGCCCAGAGGTTAATTACCCCAATTAACGGTTTTAGGTTGTCCCGCCGACATATTTCCACGGTTTTCAATATCTACTGGTAATCAACAAGATGTTTCTAAGTTTCGGAACTGGATGACCGTGAGAATTTTGACTGAAAATAATGAGGAATAATTTGACTAAATGTGTTGTTAATTAATTTAAGAGTAAATGATGTATTGTATCAATAATACTACTTGCCGCACTACATTTTAGTTAACTGTTGATTGGCGTAATTTACCTCTGAACAAATGAACCCTGTGGGGAGTAATTAACCTATTGGTAAGGCACCTGCAAACCCTGCAGGTGGTTGGCTAAAAAATCCTTCTACTGTCTTCTTGATTTTTTTTAATTTTTAGTAATGGCGTGGGTGTCTAGCTGGGTTTCGGCTTATATGTCTGTATGTACACTTAGATGTGAGCGTATTTCTTGCTAGTGTGTGGAAAAAATAAATAAATAAAAGTGACGATAAAGCGGCTTGATTGTAGTCTACATCCTGAAGGAGCTGAGGAGCAGAGTCTACGAAAACCGTTATATAAACGCCTTTAGTTGTGTCCGAAACTTTGTATGTAAGATGATGGACTTTCTATAGGTATGAGATCGTTTTCGGATGGTTATCCCTTTACCTCTAAGTTATAGAAGTTATAGAAATGTTTTCCTGTTCAAGGTTTTAGTGTGTGATCACGAGTGGACGAGTTACCCCATCTAATTAGCTCACCTGTCTTCGGATTCTGTCCGCACCGCCAACGCGAGCCTTCGACAGCTCCGTCCACGTCAGATCGGCCATCACTCGGAACTCGTCCGAGTCGATTCGCAACTGAAAACGAGTCTCATTTCATCTCATTTTTGGATAAATTCTTTCTGAAGGTTTCCAACTTTTCAGGTGGGATACCTGATCGTTAATCTGCTGAATTTTCATCATCAACGCTGGCATGTAGAACAGGCAGACGAACAGTGCTCCGGTCGAGCAAGCGCACGCCAGCAGGCCGGCGTTGCGGGCGGAAAACATCTATAAAAATATCCTGTATAATCTTTTTTTCAGTTAAAAAAATACCCAGGTCAATTCGCACAATTGGAAATTCGGAACGGAAAGAACCACTGAACAGTAAAAGTGGAACGTAGCGTGGTTGACAGTGATTGGGAAAACACAAAATCGTCTTCCATTCAGAATCCTAGAGGCATGGTCTTCCCACACTAGTCAGGTACCACTTTACCTTGAAGGATGGAAGGCTTGGTAATCCCAGGCGAGCGTTCTCGACCCTAAAGGTGTGGGGGAGTGGGTTCCCTACCTGGAGCAGGGTGGGTAATAACCCTATAACGTCAGATCTTTAGACTCTCAACTGTTTGCTTACTTCATTTACACCGTCTTCCACAAATAGCGGAAATATGTGCCTTCAGGTGAAATATCTTTTCCTGAGATTTGGTAAAACACCGAGATTCTGATATTTTTTGGAGAATATTTGGTGCTAGAGCCGAAACTCCAACACGGTAATTTTAGGCCGAATTAAACTTAGACAACCAAAATGTGCTCCCTCAGAGTTATCGAAGCAAACTATGAGGTTATTATTTGGAATCTTTGGGTGGAATATCTGAAACTCGAAGGAAAAGTGGAGTTTGAAAACGTGGTCTCTAGGCTCTAACTTTTTTGGGTGATGGTCATTGAGGAGTCCAGTTCGTCTCGGTGAAGATTTTTTGCAAAACTACAAAAATTGCGCCATCTTGTGATGTTAGGCTTGGTCCACATTCAATATTTTTTGTTGACAGGCTATCGTTAATCCTAACAATTACAGCGCTCCTCTAGTCGTCAATCTAAGTAAAGTCGCGCTATTGGACAATCCATTGTCACTATCTCGTGTCGAGTACGGCTTAGAGGGTGGTAAGGTATAATTTTTCCATTTCTTAAGCCTATTCATTTTCGCTAAAACCCTAGGTCAACTACTGAGACGATGACTGCAAGCGCTGGCGGGTAGGGACTTTAAGTGTCATGGGTGACCTGGAAAAACTCCTAATAATTAGGAAAATTTTCTTCGAAACAACCCGGTACTTTGTCCACTGAAAGCCCTTTTTTAAGGCCCTTGGAGATGTTTTTCGGGTTTAACTACCAAGATGATGACAGCTCGTTAGTTTTGGTGGCGGAAAACGACTCGATGCCTCATGGATGACAAAAAATCTCAAAAGTTTTGAAAATTTTCATTAAAGCCACGCCTACTTATCCACTCTAGCCTTACAAGACTTCAAGACTTCAAAATTCTTAAACACTTGGAGGTTTTTTTTTAGAAAAAAAGACTAAGGATGGAAGAGGCGCTTGAGGTTGAAGCCAGCTGAAGAAGGACAACGAGGTGTGGACGAGGTGCGAAGTGTGATGGTCCAGGTCGGGAGGATTTCTCCTCTCTATATATAAGCGGTCGCGTTGGTGTGACGCGATCGTCAGCCGCAAACCTGTCCTCATTTACCCGAAAGTGGCCAAAAACGCCACCATATGCGGTCGGTGGGGTAGCGAAGACGACGCACGCTCTTCACCGACGGCGGCGCTCATTTGCCATCGAAGGTATGGGATGTGACGAGTGCGGAGGTAAGTGCAATGTGCGGAATGTGCATCCGTTCGAAAAACATCGACAAAGACGACCGCAATTCTGAATCGGCGAAACCCACGGGTTAGCGGTTTTCTGTGAGCAAAAATGCCGAACAACGTCGCCAACGATGATATGTCACTATGTTGGGCAGAGAGACACGCCCGTTTTCACGGAAAACTCGATGGGAAAAGGAAGAGCCGAATTCAACAATTTTTCAATAAGAATTCCACAGGATTTCGTAGTTTGAACTGATTTATCATTAGCTACTAATTCCGTGTTGTTTATTTTTTATCTTTGTATGATCTCTTGGGATGCTGTACCTCTTCTCTCTTGTGTATCTCTTGTGCTGTCTTCTTTGGTGTAATGTGATACTGTCACATTGATCGCCTTACATGTGATTATATCGCGTGTCTCAATAAAAATAAAACTAAGTGACTATAAAGGTGAAGGTGTCAGCGCTGATCAGTCCGCTAAGGACGTGCCCCGCATTCGTGTCCTATTCAGAATCGTAGAGGCATGGTGAATATATTTTTGGCCTATACAATAGCTTGCGGGGACCAGCCACTCTAGCGAGTCAGTATCTCTACCGCCCTAGACGAGTCTGGTACCAATTTACCCAATTCCGGAGGGATGGAAGGCTTGGTTAGCCCAGGCCGAGATCGATCGCTCAACTATGGAGGTGTTAGGAATGCCTCTTGGCACCACACCACGCACCCTAATTCAACAATAATTATGTGATTAACCAATGACAAAGAATAACCATATACCCATTTCTTCCTTTTCCTTAGGCGACCGCATAATGACGAAGTGCAGAATTTATATCGTTTGAAAAATTCCTCTTATTGTCAACCATTTTTGACACTAGACATTGTCCTTTTTGTTTCGTTTGATATTGAAATATTGAATAATATGTTGAAAAAATATTGAACTTACTCTCTTTCAGTAATTAACTATTCTCTTAAAATATGAGGCTCACTTTCAATTTGTTTTAGAAGCAGTAACTATTATTTGTATTTGACTTTGTCGTTGACGTTTGGTTGACTTTGTCTGATGGGTGGACGTGACGAGGTCAAGGAACACTCACATGAAAATCAAAAATTTTCAGAATTCGATCACCCTTTTTCACCATTGAATAGATCATGTTCTTTTGATTCCAGCTATGACATTTTATTCAATAAAAATAATGTTACAGAGAGTTACGATAGGAAAACGGAAAAACGGCTTGTTTAATTTATTTTTGCAAGTTATCGTCTACCATTATGGCACTCTTGCGAAACGAATGGGTCCCGAACGGATCTCGAAAATAAGGTAAGGGGATGGCTGATCGACTCAGGCGGGAGCCTGGAAGGTACGATAAGTACCGGTGAACCAGGGCGACTTTCAATTTTTCGGTACAGCTGGAGGATTAGGCTCGTGATAAGAGACGCCCTTTTTCTTTGACCACTACCATTCTTGAGAACCTCCTGAAACTTTTATTTCTTCTAATTTTTATAGGAATTTTCACTCTGTTCTTCATAGAAATGATTCTCCATGTTCTCTTCTCTCTTGTATGTATTTGAAAGCGCACGTCAAGTGCATGATAAATAAATAAATAGATAAATAAATAAGTGAATAAACAAATAGAACGATGCTCTTTCAAATGAAAGAGAGAGTACTGTAAATAAGCTTGAGACGGTTCTGAAAAAAACAACCCGAACTATGTAGTTGCCCTAACATGCAATTACTAAGCCAGGAGATTTCCAACAACTAGAAAATTCTAGAGACAGTATAAGTAGGGGGTTCCGAGAGATCATTAATAAGCAAGAACGTATACTTCACAAGATCTGCTTTTTTTTCACAGAAGGAGAGCATAAATATTGACAAGAAACAGAAATCAGATGGGGAAACATAAAGGAATTGAGTATATATGTAGAAGTAAGACAGATGTGGCAAGTCCTTCCTTATAAATGTTTCTGAGGTTGAAGTATTTTCGGTACTTTTCCTCTTAATGTCCAATTATCACCCAAGCGTATCATATCATGCTTATATCTTAATGCAGATCCTTGAAGGTGTGTTATCATGTCATGCTTGCGAGAAAAGGACGGTTTTTTCTTCCAAATCAGGCAGATTAAACAGGCTGCACACGACCATAGGTGGATGCGAAATGGTGTGATGTCAAATACGGTTGGGCATGATATGATAATTGGGCATTAAGAGGAAAATTACCGTATTTTTCAATAACATCTTCCAACCTGAGGCGTTTTTTCGCCGTCACAAGTGCCGCGATTTTCTAATAGAACAACGGATGACATATAAGCTGGCGACTAAAACTTAAACCGGATAGCGCAGTTTACGCAAAAAGCGTGGAAACGATGACTATACAGAGCCAGTTTCAGTTCGTTCAGCTTTTTTTTCTCGACGCGCCCACTTCCCAAAAGAGGGGCTGTGGAGATTTTCGAATTCCTCGAGTGTCCCTATTTAGTGAGGTGGAAGTGAACCGGTTCCTCAATGAGGAAAATCATCGAGTCTGGAAGGAGCGTCCTCGGATTTTAAGAAGAAAATTTTCTTCTTGGTTTCCACAGAGTGTCCTCTTCTTTCGCTTGAGGTGTCGGGATGAATCACCCTTGTTGAATGATGAGTAGAAGAATGAATATTGAAGCCTAAGTTTAAGGCATCGAGGTGGTACGACCGATCGATCCCCATGACCAAGCCTTCCATCCCTCCTTGGTCGGGTAAATTGCTACCAGACGTGTCTGGGAAGGTAGAGGCACTGACTTGAATAGCAGTTGGCCTCCTTAAGTCATTGCATAGGCCAGATTATCGATCGGCATACGGAGCTCCGAGCTACGTCAACAGTCGAAGATCAGTCGTGCACAGTCCACGACTAACGCGACACGACAAATCGCTGCACTGTTCACCGCGCGCGAATCTGCGTAAAGTGTGCTGCGTGGGCCGCAATTGCGTACGCTACAACCGATAGGCGGGCCGTCAGCTGTTTAGAGCGCACCCTGCTTTTTTTGCTTTTTTAGTTATTTTCTCGTTATTCGCGTTGCTTGAGATTGCTTGAGATTGCTTGAGATTGAGATCCGTGACTTCGCGTTTTCTCAAATATCTCCCCTCGCTCGCTGTTTGGATAACGTTTTCTATTAAGGTTATCGAAATAGTGGTAGGATTCGCACTAATTATGCTCGTTTGTGTTGGATACAAAACCAAACTTGCACATTTTTCCTTGCGCGTGATTTTACGTGAAGCATTGTGTCGCAAGTGATTATGGCATCAATGGCACCATCTGCGATCGCTTTTGGCTACCTAAGACAGAAATGTTGAAAAGTTCAAAAATAAGCTTTAAAATACTTCAAAAAACGAGACTGATCATGTACTCCGTCTCCAATCATGTTCAACCAACAAAAGAGTTAAATAAACGAGAATTACAGGAATAAATGAGTATAGAATCACTGTCAAATTCCAAAGTGGAAAAAAGGATTGATGCAAAAGCGCGTGTTTCTCGCACGCAATTCCACACAACCCTGTACGACACGACGCCGCACACGCGGTGTCCTACTCGCCGCATGCGGCGACTTCGGCACCGCAAATGGCTTGTCGAACTTGTCGTATACGACAAGCGCGACACGATCAATGCGACACCGGCCGCTATCCCTTATCAGTATCGTGTCGCGTTAGTCGTGGACTGTGCACGACCCTTCATGGGCCAAGTTGTCGAAGATCAGGTGGGCCGGACACGTAAGGCGATTTCGTGACGACCGTTGGACGAGAGCCGTTACTGACTGGATTCCGCCGGACGTCAGAAAAACATCAGGTCGCCCACCTCTACGCTGGTCGGACTTTTTCGTCAAACCTCTGAACGACCGATTCGATGCTCTTCGTGTTCCTCGAGCGAGCAGGACCCACTGGTCTACCATGGCACGCGACAGGGACGAATGGAGACGTTACTGGCGCCCGCTCGAGCAAATCGATGATCAACGGGACGACAGGTGATACAGGTGATAGGCCAGATACGCATTCACCATGCCTGTACGACTCAGAGTGGAAGATGAGTTCGTGGCGCATCCTCAGGGGACTGATCAGCGCCCTACACTCTCTCTTCTATCTTTACCCTCGTCTAGTAATCAGTTAACCCACAACATTTTCTAACACGGTCAATACTAATTCCCTGAACACAATGCTTTACCCGAATGGTATTTCGCTACAGCTGGGTTTCCCTCTCCCAGTAAATGTATGTATGAGTTTTATTTTACCCTGACGCCTTTCCAATTCTAAGCCTCCTTCTGTTGGGTTTCCCTCTGCCACGAAATCACTGGTTGGGTTCTAGATTACCCTGCTGCCTTTGATCCAGCGTTGTTCTATCTTATATCCTGTATTTCATTAATCCTATTACATATTTGGTTCAGCACAACGATTTTCCGCTATAGTAGGCTTCCGTTTCCAGGAAACGTCATTGGTTGGGTTCTATCTTACTTTTTCTATCTCCTTTCCAGGAAGGGATCTGATACCTTGCTCTTATTATTCCTATTAGGTAGTTACCTGAACACAACGGTTTCTCGCGACTGTAAGGTTTCCCTCTCCCAGGAAAGCATTGTTTGGGTTCTATCTTATCCACCTAACTCTCTAATCCAGCTTTATTTTTCTTATACCATGCCTTTATTTGTGCTCCTATTATTCCTAACCTCCTGGGCTCCTATTATTAATCCATAATCCTATTAGTTGGTTCAGCACAACAGTTTTCCGCTACAGCAGAGTTTTGTCTCTCATCGTCAGGAGATCATAGGCTGGGCTCTATCTTACCTTGCTTCCTCTCTGCAGGATTTCCCTTCCCCAGGAAAACATTGTACTTTGCCTTAATTAATCCTATTACAGAACATAACGTGTTTTTGCGGCTGTAAGATTTTCCTTTTCTGAGGGAAGCATTGTTGGGGTTCCATCTTATCCTACTAACTCTCCAATCCTCCATTCTCTTTCTTATACCATGCCTTTATTTATCCTCTTATTTACTTCAGCACGAAACGTTTCCGCTGGTGCAGGGTCTCCCCTCCTAGAATCCATCTCTTGGGTTCCATGTTACCTCGCTTCTTTTCCATCATAGGCTTCCTCTATTCTATACCTTGCCGTCCACCGTTCACGGCAGGATTCTCCGCGGCGCGTCTCCATGACAACGATTGAGTGCTGCTTTCGGGAACATTTCGTGCATGAGGTATCAAAGTTCCTTACGGCATATTTCTTCGGTCGCTCTTTCGTTTCTCAACTGACCAAAATTTTGTTGAATATATGGTTTTCTTAGTGATGAAAATACCACAGGTGACAAGCTTCCAGCTCCCATTTGCAGCATTTCTTAATCTCGCCTCCGTCAATTTATCGTCATCAGTTCCTCCTTTTCTTTTCCTACTTATTCCGCTTTTATCGCTGCTTTATTGTCTTTTCTTGTTCCTTTAATTCAAGTTTTTTGATTTTCGTTTTCATTTTCTAATTCAATTTGCTAGTTTGCATTATTATTAAATGGCTGTCAATTGATTTAAACAAAAAATTAATTTTTGTCAATTAATTTAACCAAATGCCTTAAAGTTAAGATAAAATTTAAGATAGAGAATTTAGTTTGCTTGCGCTTTTAAATAATGATATTCAAAAGAAATTAGGCAGTTTCTTCACAACATTGTGTGGCATATATAGTATATTAAGAGTATGGTGTGGTAAATAATATTTTTACTACAGTGCTGCTAAATGCTTTCCAACAAAACCAGGAGCCTCAACTTCAATCAGACGCTCGAAGAACTACTCGGCTCAGATCGGAGCAAAGCCCGTGAGTGAGCGTCCTCTTTCAAATAAATTAAAAGAAATGAAAAAAACGAAATGAATCTTTTTTCTCTGCATTGTATTACTTATATATTATATATAGTATATAATAACATGTAAAAGAAATGAAAAAAATAAATGAAAATAAAAAATAAAAGCAAACTCAGAAACCATGGAAATATCGCCCAGTACGACGAAGGTCTACGTACCTATGTAACTCATTTTTCAAACTGATTTGAACTAGTTTGGAGAGCCGGAATTGGTGTTTTCTTAAAGAGATTATTATCAAAAAAATTTCAGCTCTGGAGCAGAGTTCTGTGCTCTCATCGACTGGTCGTCCACCAACTCGTCATGGTCGGGAGTCTTTGAGCAGTTCAGAAGAGAACAGAGTGAGTCCGCTTGAACTCTTTTTCTTTCTTTCCCCTTTTCTTTTCCTTTTTTTGATTGTATCTTCTTCTCTTCTTCGAATATTCGATGGTGGGAGAAAATCGGTTACTGAACTGTTCCATCTAGAATCTCCTTTGGTTTAGCTTTTAGCAGTGACTTCTGAAATAGTGAGCTGTTTTTGTCTCAAAAAATTGATTTTCTGATTTTAATCAAAGGAAATTTTCCCAAAACTACTGCATTGCTTTCGCCTTTTTACCTTTTGGTCAGTCCTTGTTCATTCAAATGAACCTATTCGAAACATTTTTGAACAGTAAGTGACAGCCATCTAGTGGTGACCCTAAACGGCTGTCACTAGAACATACATTTCGACGAAAATATCAATGGTTAATCTCCAAAATGTTGCTAAAATTCACCTACAATATGTGACGCTCGAACTCCGACTCGCATACGAACTTTCCTGTCGATGAACTACTACTGTACTATGCCATGTATTATATTAATAATAATATTTATATATTATTTATTATACAATCCTTAGTGTAATATTTATTATACAATCCTAGCATCCTCATCCTTGTCTTCGCTTTTCCTAAGAAGACATCATGCGTAACCCGTTGAATTTTCACCACCATTTGCAAGGCAAAGAAGCAGTAAATAAGGAAAAAAGATCGTTTTAGGAGCCAACGGCATCCTTCTCCTCGGATCGTTCGAAAGCCGGTGATTTTGTACCCAGCGAAGACCAAGCTCCGGTCGAGGATGAATTCCTAGCGAAGCTGTGAGTTCATAATTCTTATAATAGGGTAGATTTAGAGAGATAAATGTAGTCTCTCATCTCAGAACTTGTCAGTGCATTTCTATAATGAGTGGTGAAGTCTCGCAGTTGAATTGATTTGAACTATAGATGACTTGGAAAGAGCTGGTTCTATCTTTATCAGCGCGTTATCAAAAATTTTGGCTTTCGAGCAGAGTTCTGTCCACTCTGTATTAGACCATATATATCACATTGACGACATTACGACCCATCGGTGGGTCGGACTATTTCAAAGTACCGTTTTCTCCGACTTTTGACGAACTCCCAATTTTTTTCTGTAACGAACTTATTACAAATATCCCATAGGTGCTGCAGACATCGTGGTTCAGTGAAATATTTTTTCAAAGCCCATTTATTTACATTGTAAACAAAACTACTTTGGCACTATTCGAGGGACTCCGTTTTCCGGATTCCCTATAGGAAACTTTTTTACGGCCAATCGTTGCTAAACGTCATCTCGGGGAGTTGTTGAGGGCGCTGAGCACGATGGTGATGACCGTTTTCCGAATTACGGTCGAAAACGAGCCACGTCGTAAACAAAGGTGATCTAGTCCAATCAATGCAACCGATTTGACCTAGCCTACGTTGAACTCCAACCATAAAGGTTATCGAGAGCGTCGAACACAATGGCGATGTCCATTTATATGGAACGGAAACGTATCACGTCGAAAAAACCATTTCCTGAGACAATTTGACCCACCCGTGGGGCGTTTTTGCAGCGGGCAAAACGCGCGTTGGTCCCACGCGCGCGAAGACGAAAAATAGGCTGCTGGGGAAGATCCACCGTAGCGTAGAAATATACACCAAAACGTGTTATAAACTAAACCAATAGTACACGAAACTATTCCGCTATTTGCCTCTTTTTGTTAAGCGGTTTATAGACGAGAACTAGTTGATTGACTTATATATTTGGAGATGCTAGGTTATTCGCAAAACACTGACATCGGACGGGTGTCAGTGTTTTGCGACTAAGCTAGCATCTCCAAATATATAAGTCAATAAACCAATAGTTTTTGAAGTCGACTTGACATGACTCTCTAACATTTCTTTTTCGGACTAAAGAGACTGGATCCAAAAAGACTGGATTCAAAAAAGAATGTTCCATCCAATGGTAGAGAAAATGTAGCGAAATTCAGAAATTTGATTCTCATGTGAGTGATTTTTGACCCCATCAAGGCGATGACCACAAGAGGTCAATGTCGTTAGGCCTAATTGCGGCCTATGGGTATTCATAATTAAGTTGCAGTGCAAGTCCTATCTAACGAGGGAGGTTGCTCAGCGTGCTCCGAAGATTCACAACGAGACCCATACTGTTTTGTAGAGGATCGAATGGCGATTACAACAGTATAGGTTGTTTTTGCTTTGGGCAGGTGGGTGGCTCGAAAAAAAGCAAGAAATCTTGACCACTAACGACTGGCGAGCAACTAGTGGCGAATGCACTTCTAGGTGTTAACTAACGGAAGCCGTAGCATGATGGCTCAGTGGGTACCATGCAGAACTCTCAATCTAATGGTCGGTGTACCGATCCCTTCGCTGTCCCTTCCTTTTGCCTCCCTACGCTAGATACCAATATACGCTCCTTTTAGAATTTTGTAGCAGTTGCGTGATAGAATCGCGCTTGGGAGGAGTATGGCCAACAAAGTACGCACAAACGACAATGTCTTCTAGTACATATGTAGGTGGCCCATATCTACCGTAACCAACTCAAATCGACCCCAAATTCAGAAACAAATGTCAGATTCGTGATCAGCACCCCGAACAACATCAGTAGACAATGTTTGGGCTGAATCGGTGATTTAGACTCAACTACGCAACTTTGTTACCACGGACCCTAGCAAGCTCACGCCAGACACAATGGGAAAAGCCGATGTCTGATCTGTGAATTGTGGATTTGTCAGCTATCCAAGTAATCTTTCTTGATGACTATGGAAAGAGACTCATCCATAATGGAGTCTCTGTTCTTTAGAGACGAAAAAGTAGAGCGATAGAATAAGGAATATTCTCGGTAAGTGGACCTTCCTACAACTACTCAACACTAGTAGGGCTGATTAGGTCAAAATCACCGATTTAGCTCAAACTTTGTCTATTGGGGTTATTCGGGGCGCTGATCACGAATCTGACATTTGTTTTTGGATTTGGGCCGATTCTGGTGGTATCTGTGGTGTTTGCGATCTAGAATCCCATTTGCCACTGGTTAGTTTTCAAGGTTTTTTGCCTTTTTCGGGCCATCCACTTGTCCATAGCAAAAACAACCTACATCGTTGTAATCTTCATTCGATGTTCTACAAAACAATATGGGTCTCGTTGTGAATCTTCGGAGCACCCTCCCTTGTAAGGTTTGCATTGTGGGATTCACCTAACTGTGCAGTATCGAATTTTTTTCTTAAAATTCCAGCTGTAGGACTCATATTTTCCAGCCGGGAGATATTATGTCGTTCTCTCGTTGATGTTTGATGTTTGAAAGCTGGGAAACAGAACAGATCAGTCGTCACAACATCGTTACAGTGATTATTTTTCCTACTGTAATCGTTGATAACAATACTATGCATGATTGTATGTGTGTAGGAATAAGCTCTCGGATATCAAAATAAAAAGAGCAGACTTAAACATAAAAAGCCAAGACATTCTCTAAAATAAAGAAAAATTATGAAGCTGCGCTTAATCTAAAAATGAAACTGAGAATGAACGGCGTAAGGAGCATGAGAATCCGAAGAAACGTAGGAAAATTACAGTACCGGACGTTCTGCAACGATAAAACGGCGCCAGCGGCGCAGAACCAGCCGTATTTCTATATTTTCTTTGAAGTTAATTCATTCGTAGAAAGAAACTCAAGCTCTGTTATTTCATATACAATTTTTTCATATTAGTGAAACTTGTTGACAAGCTATTTTTCGACTCATCGATTTTGAGCCCTTTGCCCCTTCGATTCCTCGTCTGATGACCAATTACTCAACGAGGCTCCGCCTTCGGCCGGGCTACCACGTGGGGACCCCCGTTGGGCATACGGCGTAAATGAATTGAAATAGACTCTATCCGGGTTACCACGCGTGGAACCAAAACACGGCACATTTCGGCGCAAAAAACGCCGCGGCCGCCTCTTTCTCGTTGTGGAACGTCTGGTACTGTAGATGGTGATGGTACAACTCTGATGGTTGCAGGAAAGTTTTAGAAAGGACAAATAAGCACAAAATTTGATTAATCATTTAGGTAATTATGAAGTTGATTTTCAAGGAGAAGAGAAGAGTGGTGTATTGATTCTGAAAATGACTCGTTTAGAAATGAAATTCGCCGTCGATCATTGGTGAATATGAAGGACGTGAGAGAGAATCAACGAGTCAGACAGCCGAGCGAAATCGTTGAAGAAGCCGAAGACGACGCCAATAACAACAGCTCCCCGGTGAGATCATTCGTGGGATTCCTGTTCCGTTCAGATTCTTTGTGATACAACGAGAACAAAGGAAACAAAAACAAAGGTAAAGCATCCAGCGTTGGCCAGCCTCCGAAGGAAACGCCATGCATCTTTCATCCATTCGGTATCGTGGAGACTATCAGGTGTGTGCGGAAAATCTTTTCAAAAAAGCGGAAGGCGCAAGACGGAACGGAAATGGCCAAAAATGGCCGGAAACCGGAATGCGGAACACGGAAGCCGGAAATAGTGCAAAAATCACTAAATTATTGGAACTAAGCCAAAACTGGGCTACAAAAAATTTCATTTCTGTTTCTAAACGTACCCATAGAGTGCTCGTTTTGTTTCCACTAGAATGTGTCTATTATTTTGGTGAAGGTGTTCAACGTTTGGTGATAGCTTCAAAGTAAACGGTGGAAATTCATCTTTATAAACTTCATTGTAAGTCGAAGACGAGTACGTAGAGAAAGACAGACTTTTTTGGCGTGATAGACAAGAATGATTTGAAAATAGACTTAAAAGCCTACAACGAGCATGTTATGGTCGAGAAACAGCAGTTTTTTCATGATTTTGGGGATAGAGGCTTTTTCTCAGATCGCTTACAATAAAACCAGCAGAAGAAAACAATCTCTCGCACTCGGACGATGTGGCAGGTGCCGACAGTTACTTCATTGCAAGTTTTCTTAGGAGGGTGGGGGAAGTGTTCTTCGCTGCATTGGTTTCATTCTATCAGAATCCGAATGGATCGCATCGACTTCAGCACAATAACTTCAGTCTCCATTTTGTTAGCTTGCACAGTGGAGGTCTTCGATTTCTTCGTTCGTTTCCGTGATCCGCCCAAAAACAAAGCGGAATACGAAACGGAACGGAAGGGCCAAAAACGGCCGGAAACCGGAATTCGGAACACGGAAACGAAAGTTCCGCACACCCCTGGACATTATGAATGCGTATTTGGCCTATACAATGAATTGCGGGGACTAGCAGCTACACTAAGTCAGTGTCTTTCATTCTTTACGTTCTCAGACAAAAGTGGTACCAGTTTACTCGACCCCGGTGAGGTGGGAGCCTTGGTTAGCCCAGGCGGGGATCGATCGCCCTATCGACCGGGTGTCAGAAGCGCCTCCTGCATACAACTGCGTCACATGCGCCCACACAGAACTAATGAAAAATGTACTTTAGACCTTGAAAAAACTACTCTCTCGGCCGTCCACTTCCGAATCTTCGCACACCTTTCGAGTTTCGGTGGAGCCGCCGCCGCCTTCGATTGAGCCAATCGTGATTCCCACTCCGGCTCCAAGATCTGTCGCAGCTTCTGAAGAAAAAAGTAAAGAAGAAAATACAAAAAGGTAAGGTTGAGGTTGACTTTTTCGTACATTCTGCCCTATTTAGTGCTTTTTCATGAAACGAATGCATTTCTCTTCTTTTCTTTTAAGGGTCTAAGGTGGCGCTGTTTTCGAAAATTCCCCTATCCTGGATTTAGTAGGGCTGTGGAAGGGCTGGTCGCTAGCTTAGATTTCATATCTTATTGAATTACATTACGAGTGCATGAAAGAGTAAATCATACAAAGATCTATGAAAAATTGAATAAAATAGGCACTTATTTGCTTGGTTTGTGCTTTCGATCGGACGAGCAAGTAATAAAGTAATAATAGTAATAAAGTTCGCGCCGTGCACTCGTCCTCCACTCATAATAGCAGAGCCAGGTGCGTGTTTGCCCTAAACAATGACTTTCGAGGGCCAGCCCCTGTATATAGTAACAGAAATCTAGTATAATAGTAACGTAGAAATCGAAATTTCAACGATTTTCTTCAGAAAGTGCTAGATTTCGACAGGATTTTGGACACTAATCATTCCAGAAAACGGCTATAATTGGAATTAAAAAACAGCCGACATTGAATATAACTTTATTGTAAAGCGATCGACCCTTGTCACATCTTTAAATTCGCGCCGTGCACTCGTCCTCCACTCATAATAGCAGAGCTAGGTGCGTGTTTGCCCTAAACAATGACTTTCGAGGGCCAGCCCCTGTAACAAGTCGGTGTCTTTACCTTCCCAAACAACTCTGGTACCAATTTACCCGATCCTAGAGGGAAGGAGGACTTGGTTAACCGGGATCGATCGCGCGATCGTGTAGGTATCAAAAGCTCCTCCTAGCCCTGCATTTAGCGCGGCCAAGTTGTTGAAGGTGTCAAATTATCTAGCTCTTTTCCAATTCTGAGATATTTTGTGTAGATAATGAAATATATTTCCGGAACTTTCTTTTTTCTTTTTTTGATTTTCTGGTTACGATATCATTGTAAAAAAGGTCTTTTATTGACAGAGCTCCGCCAGAGGAGACGATGACGTCCCAGCTAGGGGCTAAAAGTCAGCATGATGCTTGGCTGCGAAAGAAACTTCAAGAAGAACGGAAACGAAAGCGGAAGGAGAAGGAAGAAGCGGCCAGAAAAGAGGAGGTGATTGATTTCGTTGAACAGAATTTTTCCTTTTTTAGTTTTTCAAAGTAAGCTTTGTAGAAGTTACATTCCATCGTACGGCAAGGTCCGTCTTATCTAGTGGCTCTTTAAAAATAACTGGTGTGAATTAAGGAAGAGAAAGAAAGACGTGAACAAGCAAGGAAACTGTTCGAGAGATGGAAAAAAGAGAGGGATGAAAAGGAGCGGGAGAAACGACGGAAGGAGCGAGCAAAGGAGAAGGAGAAACAGGCAGCTCAGGAAGCGCTGGCTAGGGAGAAGAAAATCGAGGCGGAGAAGGTATCAATTTGAGAGATCATCGGTCCCATTCTACTTTTTATTTTGTTCTTTTTCATTTTTTAAATATTTCAGTCCTTCGAAGCGTGGAAACGGTCACATTCTGCGTCACGTAAGCCACCAGTCTCTGAAGCTGAGAAGGAAAAGGAGCGTCAGAAGGAAGAAGCTCGAAAGGAGGCCGAGAAAGCCTTTGAGGCCTGGTGAGTATTTCTGATGAACCGACTCTATAGTTTTTTCGTTCCTTTTCCTCCTTTTTCTTTTTTCCGTTTTCCGCTTTGTTTTAAATGGGTCAATTCAAGGAAAAACAACAAAACCGCAGCCCAACTCGCAGAAAAACGGAAGGCAGCCGCGAAAATCGAAGCCGAACGGAAACAACTGGAAGAGGAGAAGGAATATCGCCAACTTCTTGCTCAACAAACATATGAGACGTGGCTTGAAATAAAGGTAAATTTCACTGAAAAAAAAAGAAAAAAGAGAAAAGTACAGTAATAATAATTAATTTATTCCGTCAGGACAACGAACGCTTGCTATCGCAAAGCATGTCCTCGCTGGGATTCGAAGATCCGTCCCCGCTTCCGTGGCTTCCCCCGAGTAATACTTGCCCGAGGCGATTTGTTCCGTCGAGGAACAGGTGAGTTAACCCTGGCTTTCAATGAGTTAATAGGGTATAACAAGTGCGACATTGGTAACAGGATGCGAAAAACAGGAAAAGAAAGTAAAATCATCGAGTGGTGAACGATTTAATGAAACTTGGAATGAATTAAAAGTAATAAAATAGTAAACATAGAAAGAAAGAAAAATTTGGAAACTTTGAAACTTTTTGAGTAGTTGACGAGAACAACCTAATGAGATTGTGCTCTACTTGTCGTCATGTTAGCGAGGCCAAAGAACACTTACGAAAAAATCAGAAACCTCAGAATTCCACTAATCTTTCTTTAGCATTGGATAAATCCCTTTCAATTCCAGCTGTGTCGTTTTAGCCAATAAAATTAAGGTTAAGGAGGGTTACGGTAGGTAAACGGTAAAAACACTTGGTTTAATTTATAGCGCGTTTTGGCGAATGTTTACCGACGGTACCGTATTGTCTAGGGCCCGTGTGGTGCAGTGGTAAGAGGCGCTGCTGACACCCGCACGGTCGAGCGATCGATCCCGGCCGGGGCTAACCAAGCCTTCCATCCCTCCGGGGTCGGGTAAATTGGTACCAGACTTGTCTGGGAAGGTGAAGACACTGACCTGGTATAACGGCTGGCCCCTGTAGGTCATTGTGTAGGCCAAATACGCATTCACCAAGCTTCTACGACTTGAATGAAACACGAATGGGGCGGCGCGTCCTTAGGGGACTGATCAACGCCGGCACGTTCATCTTTTACCTTTACTGTATTGTCGATTTCGTCGTTATCCTTACGATTAGAATAGCAGCACTGGAAACCATGAAGTTAATCCTCGGTAAGATATGTAAGGTAACTTTACTATGATTGTCGAAAAAATCAACCTCTACTTCATACAGAATCCACAATAATAAAATGTAGGAATAGTAGAAAAAGAAAAAATAGTAGAAAAGTCAAAAAATACAACAAATAAGCACTTGAACACTAATAGTTGTAGTATGAATCCCAACCGAGTTAGTCAAAAGACAGTCTTTGTTTTCTGATCGAGCATAGGTGACCTTGTACTACTGGTATTGCGTTGGTCCTGAGGCGTTTGCAGACTTGCATATTCCATAAAAAATGTACTATTCCTTACAAAAAGTACGAAAAATGTTTGGTCAAAACGAGGTTGAGTATTGTAGATGGGATGATGATGAATTACTTTCAGACGACGTTCCCTTGATCGAAGGCCTCGAGCTAAATCCGCCTACACTCCAAGCCTGAATCGTGCCAGCTCTGTGAAGACTCTGTTTAGCATGAAATAAATTACGCAGCATCTGCTTTTCGAGAATGGGACATCGATGTCGTTCATCAAGAAATTCCAGTATTATTAGCGGTCACTCCTGTGTATACTCCATTTGATGCGGTAGTAATGGTGCTTGGATCATCACAAAAATCGCAGCTCAGGTTGAATTCAGACCCACGTTTTGGGCCTATTCGCGGCACCATGATGTTTTATTATAGTGTAGTTTATTTTAAATATACCAGTGTTTTATTTGCGCGCTTTTGCTACTAATTTTTGCGATGTTTTCCATCCCCATGGAGCCCAAATATGTGCCTTAAGAAGGCCCTTGAAGATCTCATCATCAGTCGGCGAACCTCCTTGCCATAAGATGAAGTCAATTTACACCACAATAAATTATTGAGCTTTACTCGGAAGAGGGCAAGAGGGAACTAAAGACAGAAAAAATTCTAGAAATTTCTGAGGAAACATTTATTCATATTTATTTTGATATATTTTACATGACATGATCTGGTCGAAGAAAAAAAGAATAATATGTACACTCGACAAGCCTACAAGACCTCCTAAATGACGCGAAATCGTAAGAGGACTAATTGAGAGGGTTGAGGTGATGAATCGCGACATATCGCTGTAGGTAAGTAGTCTGGCCAGGTATTGGGCAATCTAGTTTCAGGCAAGATTTCGAGTACAGGCGAAAAAGTAGCCACTAAATTTTAGGTGAGACAGATTCACTAACTATAAGGTCAACTGTCAATCATAAAACATGAGAATATGGCGAGTAGTGACATGGAAAGCTAATGAATGACGGGATATTATGAAAGGTAGCAAAGCGGCTGCCTTACGGTGGCAGGCGATAACAATTTTATTTTAATTCAGTATATATTTACGGTACATTTTTCTTCTTTGCATAATAAGAATCACAAACAGCAGGAAGCAGCGCCATTTAGTTAAATTCTCCTGCAAGTGAAAGACCAATGATCTTTCTTGACAGTTCTACCTATGAAGAGTTTTAGAAAAATGAAATCAGATTATGGAAAATCTCACGATGAATGCGTGCGTGGTTCAGTGGTAAAATGCGCTACTTTCAGCCACAAGGCCAAGCGATCAATCATCGCACAGGCTAACCAAGACCTCCCTCTCTCCGGGGCCGGTGAGTTAATTAGATGTCTAGTAAGGTTGAGACCCTCTTTTGGAATAGTGGCTGGCTCTCGCAAGTTACGGTAAAGGCCAAATACTCTACTAAGCATGCATCTACGACTCTGAATGTAACGCAAAAGGCGTGGCGCGTTCTTGTGATGCCGATAAACGCACTTTTTATCTTTGCCTTTTTCCACAATCATTTAGTTCATTTGCCTGCCTACAGCTAGCTATCTTGACAGTTTCACCTATGAAGAGTTTTGAGTGGTAGTGAAGTTAATTTATGGGGAATCTCACAATAATTTCTAAGAAAAATTTTCCTTTTTTTCTGTGTAAATTGTTTTTTCTGCCATTTCCGTTTGCGTAAAACATACCTTCTATCCACTGGTAACATGGTAACTGTACTCAGAGCGGTGTTGCGGAGCTGCTCACGTCCCCACTTACGCTTCTAAGCCGTTCGCTGAACAAAGCTGTATGGCCAGGGCGAAATGCGTAGGTGGCGTAGATGGAAATAACCAAATTCTCCAACAGGCACATAAAGTTGAAGTAATCTGAAATTGATGTATTCACCCAACATGCTGTGAAGTGCTGCCAGTTCATTTGGGCAGGCCAAACCTATCTTTTGCTGCCATTTACGGTAGAAAACCCTCCTTAACCCATTGATGACCGCGCGCTCCCTGCGTGTCTGGCGCAGGGGACCGCGCACGTGCAGTGATGAGAGTGCCTCAATAATTGTTTTCAAAATGATCATAAGAATAATTTTTCTGTGAATATTGTTGATTTCGAAACTTCCTCAAGTAATCACTAGAAGTAGACAATTTCCAGATCCTTTGTTGAGCTTGTTGAAGGGTCGTTCACTTGATGAATATCTTGAAGCATTGATAAAATGGAAAATATAGAATGGGTAGTAACTTTGCCTAAATGGTCACTCCTATCCACAGTGTCTCCCAAGAGGGAGCACGCGTAGCCCAAAAGGTGTGTCCCACCAGCGGAACACGCGGTCGTCAATGGGTTAAACATCCCTACAGTTTAGCGTCGCACCGCCACCTAGACTTTACACGCTCTTCTGGTTCTCATGCTCCCTGAATCTTTAATTCTCAGCCTTTTTCTCAAGTTCATCTCTAATTCATTGCTCAGTTGTGTTGTTTATTTTGAGAAATTCGTAATGTTCTTATATTTCTACGTTCATGTCTTTGTTTTTGACTTTATGATCCATTGCTCACTCTTATATGGTTGTTTCAACAACCATGTAATAAATATGGAAAAGGGTACAGTGAAAAGAGGCGCTACTGCCACCCGCACAGTTGAACTAGCAGTTTTGCCGGAGGCTAACCAAGCCATTAATCCCTTCCGGGGTCGGGTAAATTGGTACCAGACTTGTCTGGGAAGGTCAAGACAGTGACTTGGTGTAGCCGCTGGCCCCGCAAGTCCTTGTACAGAGTAAATATGCATTAACCAACGGTAATGAATGGAACACGAATGCATGGCGCGTCATTACAGGACAGATCGACCCTTTACCTTTATGAGGTGAATTTTTATTTTATTTATAAGGTGAATTCTCCCCAGTTTCTTGCTTGATCGTTCCAAAATGCAGTGACAAACAGTGTCGACATACACATCGCAACACTGTCCGCTGGCACTTTACGAACACTGCCTATCCAATGCGCTGCTACGGCAAAGTCGAGTATCAATTTAAGAACAGTAGGTAAAGACATAATGTAGTCCTGGAGTCGAAACAATAGTCCGAATCGATATGGAGAAAGTGCTTCCTGCAATAGGACCCATCATTTGCCTTTCCGTTTCTAACTCCTGTTATATAATATTTTTAAAGTTTCAGTCCAGTCAGGCCAATAAGAACGTTTTCCTCTATGATCATTCGTCAGCGGCTGGAGTTTCGAATAATTAAATAAAGGAATACGTAAATAAAACTCTATAGTTTGCGGTCTCAAATTCGTATTCCGGCCCTGCAGGGGTTTGATCTTGTTGAAAAGCAGCGGAAATAACGCCTTTTCAGTGAAGCCATTGCGGGCTGTTCGGTATTCCTCCACCTACAAACACCTAACCTCGCTCAGAAGATCCCCTACGTGTTGGACCCAATGGGGAAAGAAAGAGAAATCGAAACAAGAATGATATAAAAGGTGTGGTCATCCTCCGAGACGCAATGTGTCTAAACTAGAAAAAGTTTTAACCGTTTCCCTTATAGCGACTCCTTGAGCAATTTTATGTTAAATTTTCATTAATTTCATGTTGTTCCTTGAATAATTCTAAGCATTTTTACCCTCATGACTCAAACTTGTAACTGTTGGAAAAGCCGATTTGGTGGCGATCAATCATCGCAGTCTTTTAGGCTTTTGCCTTTATCTTCTTCTGTACCAGATGCCAGCTGCACTGTCCTGAAGCTCCTCTCCCTTTTGTAAACAGTTCATTTGACGCCTTCCCCGCGCTTCAGCGATTCTTCCTGTCACTCATCTTATGTACTTATTCCATGTCATTTATGTAATTATTCTATATCTACATATCTACCTGTACCTCATCTGTTATTTGTTTATATATATCGAGACATAAAGTTTAATTACCCAAGTTTGAGGTGTGCCTGGAGTGAAGCTGCTACGTCTATAATTGTCGAGGGTCGCATGGTACGATAATCAATTCCGCGTTGCAGTCTTCATCAGGGCACTAGGGCGAGCATCCTCCACCATCAGAGGACTACCAACGACCCCCGACATCCGAGCCGTATTTTATGCAATTTAGTTCGGAGTGTAATTAACGACGGCAACCTAATGAGGTTGACATTGTGTGGTTGTCATCTTGCCGAGATCAAAGAACGTTCAAAAAATGAAAATCAAAAATCTTTCAAAATTTCGCTACTCTTTCTTTACCATGCAGTAGATCTCGCTCCCTCCAACCAAGTTCCTTTTTAATCAATAAAAATTAATGAAAATTGTGACGAAGAGAGTTACGATATGGAATCGATAAAAACGATTTGTTTAGTTTATCTAGCGTTTTGGAGGAAGGTCACCGACGGAAATCTGAAATCTCCTTTGAACATACTTGTGCCATTTCCACTAGAACGTATCCGAAATAGAGCGATGTGTACATAGAGACGGTGTTGACGACGTTAGATAACGTAAAGAAACTGAAAGATGGTGCGGTATCGCGAGCAATCCTCTCCTTTCCGTTATTTTTTCCTATTCTTCTTTACTATTACTTGCTCCTCCGTTCTCAATTCTTGTAATATTGCATTCTTAAAGTCTTACAATTAGTTCAGTCGGAGCCGTTACAATCGGTATAAATCGGCGACTGGGGTTGAATTTAGAGTTGAATTATTAAATGAATAAATCAAGACTTAACCATCCCCTTGTCTATACATTTTTCTGACCTACATTTTATTCGTATCTTTTTTCTGGAGACTTGTCAATTTTAACATAAGATAAAAACACTCACACGTGGTCTTTATGGCGCAGCTCAAAGTATGCTGTTAACTCGCACACTTGTAATAAAACTCGAATGATTACAGTTTGGAGTATACATGCATCGATCCAATTTATATTATTCCTGAACCGTGATTTTATTTTCAGCATTCAAATCTTGTCTGCGGACCAACGATCCAGTTTTTCAGTATCGATTTAAGCCTTCTTAAACTCGTTGGGAAACCTCACCACATCTTGATTTTATAATGAAGGGAAATGAAGGGAAAAATAATGCAACTGAGAGACCTATCCAAATGAAGATAGCATTACTCCACGTTATGATAAACAGTGACCCAAACTTACATTGTGGCTTTGGTCTCTGGTAGGCACGTACAGCAACAGGCATAGGGTTTGATCGATAGTTTAATCATGACTTGTTTCTAAAAAAACTCCGCTTCAGTTTAGACCTCGAGCCTATCAATAGCGTCAATTATTCCCTTACACAATACAAAATGCATATGAAAATGAATTTAAAATTCTCTAAAAAAAATCTAGAATTTCCAACAAGGACACATATTAGTGCATTTTCAACAGGAGTTATTGAAACTGTCAACTGGAATCAAATTTCTTTCGGTTTCAGCGATCTGCACCCAGATATGCAAGGTGACATATCTTTTCGCGAACTACTGTATGTTGGTGAATAATTGGCGCTATTGATGGTTCAAAGTTCAAAGTTCAATTTTCACACTTACATTTCAAGGAACTCCGCACTTTCTCTCCCTAAGATATGAGCACTCACCTTTTCAAGATACCTTGCAAGAGCCTTCCGTCCTCCGTACATAGTGTACATCATATCAACAGCCATGTATAGAGCCAGCATGTAGTACCTAAATGGAATTCTACGGTTTAAGAATGTCAGACACGCCGCTTCTATTCAGATAGCTTCTTGGGTTTTGTTGTGTCCTCCTACTCGCGGACACACTCGGACCAAGCTGTGGATCTTCTACCGCTGACCCACGACAACTATTAAAGCGACGTGCCTTAGTGACCTGCTCTCTTTCCGTCTCACGAGAGCCCAAGACCTGCACGCTTACAAATAACTGCTTTATTTACAATAAAGTAACCACAAGGTTCGTTCCTTCACTAGGGGCCAGAAGCACTCGGGGCTTCGCACCTATAAACCGCGAGACGACGTTAGCGATGTACACGGCGCACACCAGGCGAGCACCAGCAGCAGGCGTCAGACGACGATCAATTGAAGAGCCCACGGCTGGCATTTTATGCGGCCAGGTTCCCGCCTAACCTACCCTAGATGACCTATGCGGCTTAATTGCTGGTCACAGACAACAGTTTTCAGTGCATTCTGTTCCAAATTATTTCCACATGTCAAGGGCAGACGTGAGAAGAGGTCCCGACGATTTGTGCGATTTCTACTTCCACAGAATTGGGACTTCCGGTTTATTCAGGCTCATTTTTTAGGAAATTTTTGGGAAAAAAAGAAAGGAATACGATGTGATGTTCAACGACCATGAATATTTTCGAAATTTTCAAATGAAGAACAACCAATGGATTTGAATCTGTGGTCCCGTACCGAAGAGCTAACGAAACCAAGCTTTGATGAATCAAGTGGCACCTTTTATCGGTGAAACACCCATCCACCAAAGATTTTTCGATGTGGTGAGAGAGTCGGCCCATATTTTTGGCCATTCTGTATGGAAGGGGAATACTAGATGGGTTCGCAGTTTCCATTTACCATCAATTCCGAAGTACACGCTGAACTCACGTGGTTACTACCGCATAAAGAAACCCAGCGGCTCGAGGAATGAACATCCCCATCAGTGCTCCAACGGCGGCGATCTGTGAAATAATTTCAGTTGAAATGTACCACTACTACTGATATTCCAAAGTTTCGGCTCGTTAGAGTATGGAAAGATCCATCGATTTCAAAATTAAATAAAAATAAATTCCAGGAAAAATTTCAAACTCTAAGTAAAAAGTCTTATCCTTCTGAACCCATTTTTCTTTTCAAGATGTAAGAATTTTAGAAATGGAGGCAAAAAGTAGGACTTTTGTCCTTAAAATTAAAATTTACAGGAGGAATGGCGACGATATAGAACAAGTCCGCGCGCACATCATCGTTAGTGCTGTGCCTGAACATATTTCACTTCAAATGTTGTCACTTTGTAGCAATCCAAATTGGTTTCATCCAACTTTATCACAAGGTGTAATAATAGAAAGTTATGAAGGAAAAGCGGTGCGTAAATTTCACAAGTTTTTTTTCCAGCATTTAAAAAAATCTGGAAGGCGAGCTCAATCAGTGTTTTTCATTGCATTTCTGATAGGGCAGTTCGATATGTAGCGCACGGTACAGTAGTGCATCAGTAATAAGCATATT
Source organism: Nippostrongylus brasiliensis (assembly GCA_030553155.1). NCBI lineage: Eukaryota > Metazoa > Nematoda > Chromadorea > Rhabditida > Heligmosomidae > Nippostrongylus > Nippostrongylus brasiliensis. Next base: position 11,026,876 of record CP130735.1, read on the forward strand.
CTTCCGATGGAAAAGTATTTGGACAAAACACATATGTAGCATTGCAAACCCGGCGGCAAGACTTTTGCTTACCCCGTTAAATGACAGTGTTGAAAGGGCGAAGTCTTTTCAAAGTTTTCGTTATCGTGTCGTTAAGGTGTGCCTGCCTTTGGAACCCAACAAAAAATTGGAGTCTGATATTATTAGAAACCAATATTCGCAACTTGGCATGGCGAATATGGTCCGGTTGTTTCAAAAGGATCCTTCGCCCAGTCAGTCCTCCCTGTATCAAAGAGAGGAAAATCAAACTTTCCCAACTGTTAGGATGTCTGCTACGGTAGAATGGTCCGTTGGTCCGTCATTATTTGACGCCTCCCTAGGCTACCCTGAGGTGCGTCCCAGGGTCCAGATTCACAACGGGTATCAGCGCTACAAAGCCCGAAATATATGTACCCCGAACGGCGCGCAAACCGGTGTTCATGAACGCGTGCCGCTGGTTTATCTCAGGTCTCTGAAACCTCATGATGAGGCGGGGTTTTGGAGACCTCGACGGCTTAAGGCCCCTGCAGACTCGACGACGATCAGTTTGCGCGTCGAATTCCCCGTTATAAGTGCACTTGAGCAAAACACGCGACGACGAGCATTCTCGTCCAAGCGGTGCCGTGTACTCTACAGTCAACACACTGCATTGCACGACGGCACCGCGTTGGACGAGAATGCTCATCGTCGCGTCGTCGAGTCTGCAGAGGCCTTTATAGAGCATATCTATCGCCCGAATTATGTGTCGACGGCGCTTTGCCGCAGTAAGTGCAACTACGGTAGTTGTGCCATAAGGCCCATTCAGAGGCTGCGTCAAATGACGCAAAAATTTGCGTCATTTTGACGCAAATTTCTGCGTCATTTGACGCGCTTGACGCATTCGCGCAAGGACCCTTCTCACGGGAGGGCCAAAAGCGGCCGATAACCGGAATTCGGAAGGTTCACACACCCAGATGCACCGCGCACAACTCAGTTTACGGTGCCGCCGTTCACGCCGTTGACGCCGCGGAAAATGACGCCAGAGTGGCAGAGTCTGCGTCTCTGCCCTATCCTTAAGCATTGACGCGCCGCAATGCCGCAGCCTCTGAATGGGCCTATAAGCCGTCGAGGCCTCGGAAACACCGTCCTCCACGAATCAGAAATAGCCGCAGATTCGTGGTATCGAGCGGGTATACCGCCGCCGAGGTATTGGAGACCGCTCGCTCCGTTCATGGACCTGCGCCCAGGTTAAAGAGTCTTCTGAGATTCGTCGCCCGCCTCAGAGGTGCGTGCTTTACATAGGAAGGTTAGATCAAGTCAGTTTCTTTCGCTCATCTTCTGGGTTCCAGTTTGCGTAGCTCACGGGCCCAAAACTGCTGACTCCGAGAACTTCTGTCGACTTGATGATGTCATCTCTGTTTATGGATCGAAATTCACAATGTACAATAAAAATTGCTGCACCAACCGCTGATGACAAGCACAGTGAAACTCCACATTTAACCGTGACTTGTTGCTCGCTTCATCGCCAATTCATGAACGCGATCAACTCATCCGTTCGCCTCAACCACTGTACAATAGCGGCCACAACTGCCACTCAGCCATTTCCACTGCTTGCGACTCTCTCGGTTCCTATATGACGGGCCACTTCCAGTCAGACAGATCAGCTCTACGAGTGGTCGACTTGTCCGCATTCATCATTTGGCGATGGAGCGAGCATTCTCGGCTATTGGTGGAGAATTAAACAACGGTACAGTAGTCCATGGTGGTGGATAAGATCTGCATGTTTGTTAGCACGAATTTAATGTTACTGGACCGGCTCATCTACCTTTCGTTTACTGACTCTGTTTTATTGTTTTATTGCTAGCACGCCTTTGAAATAAAATGAACTCACCTGCTAATGTAGTACACATGTACAAGACCCAGAACACAGATAACTATACAGATCGGCATAGAAATATAAAGGACAATTAAGTGGACGCCAGCAAAAGCTTAAAGACTCACTTTGAATCATTAGCATGAGCAGTTGTGTGCTGCGCTTATTCGGCACAATACGTAAGCAAAATCATTAGACGGAAATGATAATATCGTTAGAATTTTCTCATTGTTTGATAAGGATTCTGAGGCAGGCGAGAATCGCAACTTGTTTCCGAGAGAGAGTAAAGGGTGAGAATTAATGTATTCGGCGTTGATCTCTCCCCCGAGAACGCGCCATGCCTTCGCGTTCCATTCGGAAGCGTAGAGGCATGGTGAATGGGTTTTTGGCCTATTCAAGGTCTTGCGGGGGTAAACCGCTGTACCAAACCAGTGTCTCTACCTCTCCAGACAAGTCTGGCACCAATTCCACGGCATCAGAGGATTGGGAGGTTTTCTAGCCAGGACGGGATCAATCGCTCGACCGTGCGGGTGTCAGTAGCGCCTCTTACCCCACCGAGGAAAAGTGTAACCGGTATTTTACCATGTTGATCTACTGATTTGTGGTCATCAAGATCGACCATGACGCAGTTTGCCTTTCACAATTATGAAGGGAACTGTGTCTTTTGCAAAATATGCTGAATTCCCCTATAATTCGACGGAGCGAAAAACAAAAACTCACATTCAAGCATCTCCGAAACGGAAGGAATATCGGCGTCAGACTCGTTCGCGATGATCCATTTGTTGAAAAGACTTCGATACATATCCCTGACATCCATGGCGACCGTTCAACGAGTAAGTATACATTGGAAGTGAAACAAACTGCTCTCGATCATTCTTTTATACTGCCACTTCCTTGATAAACATGTGAATATCCGATATCAAGCCGGTGATAGGGCGGTTAATCAGCTAAAGAAGGATACGTTTCCATTTTCCTCGTGAACAGTGACATGATTCGGCTGTTTCTTGCAATCAGCTGCTTGCGCTGCTTATTTGGGAAGGAGTACTTCTTCCCTCATGGCAAGTCTTTAGTTTTTGATACAATTAATGCAAAGGTATGCAGAATAGTAGACGTCCTCTAAGGATGCGCTACGCATTTGCTTTCCACTCGTTATCGTAGAGGCATAGCTACTCGGGACTACAATAACTTGTGGGGTCAGCCGCTATACGGAGTCAGTGTCTTTGCCTTCCCAAACAAGGCAGGTAGCAATTCACCCGCGCCAGAGGGAAGAAGGTTATGGTTAGCCCGGGGAGGATCGATCATTCTACTGTGTGGGTGTCAGTAACGCCGCTTACCACTGCGCCACGCCGGCCCCTTTTATACAACAATAGTAAGAAATAACCCTGAAAGGTCTCTATGATGTGCATAATGTGAAAGTCGCGGTGGGGATGGGTTGAAATATTGACAGAATTTAAAAAAATTCCTCACTTGCCATCTAGAATCCATTTGGCATACGTACAACGACTAATTGTAAGTGGAAGATTTCCTCAACAAAAATGAAATTGGACTCAAATGGTTTCTCATGAAATTTCTAAAAAATAAACGAATTTAGTTCCTCAGAAGGCGGTCGGGCTATACGAATGGTTCGACCTCCAGTGTGATATCGTAGTGAATGATTACAAAGGAGTTAAATGGTATTTCGAAAGAATTCAGGTAACCCAGGTTTCAAGTAACATGTTATAAACCTATAACAATACGACAAGTACTAGGTCAAACCATTACGTGATCCATCAACGTTCAGGGTTTATTTGGGGTTTACACTGAGTCTAACAAAATTCAGCGTAGCGAGGTTTGGGATACTAAAAATTCTTAGAGATCAGGGTCCAGATTCATCATTGGTAAACCTCCGATAAACCCCGAGATATAGCCCGAACGGCGCCCACCTTTGTCTACTTATGCTAAACTTCCTATGTGAAAATCAATCTCTTATCGACTCTGCCGTCTGGTTCTGGCTGCGCCGCGGTTTCGGAGACCGCTCTTCCATTCGTGAATCTGGGCCCAGGGGTATCGAGGTTAGGGGCAGGTGATCGTCGGCTCGGCAGATTGAGGTCGCTCCGTTACCGAACCTCAGAGAATCAGCTGTTGAACCGTGACCTGTCTTTTATGCTATCCGGTTACCCGGTGATAACAGTGACCTGGATTCACAAACGATGTGCTCGAAAAGACTGCGAAACATACCTCAGGTAGGACCGCAAACCGAGATTCATCAACGCGGTTCAGTGTTTGTTTGGGGTTTACACTGAGTCTAAGAAAATTCAGCATAGCGAGGGTTGGGATACTCCAAATAGCATGCAAGTCTTGATTCAGCATATCGCTCGTGAACTTTCCGAGGTTTATTTGGACTCTATAGCTGCTACTAGATCGCTCTCCGAACCCTCGCTGCGTCTGTGAGGTATGGTAGACCCCGTATAAACCCGGATTGAATAAACGAATAAACTATAATAATACAAGTCAAGAATCAGTATACACAATTCTTTGGTGAAGCGTTCGTGTTAACCGAAGTCTTGCCGCACTAATGAGTTTGTATAAACCTTGGTTAAACCCTGAATAAACCTCTGATTCTGATTGACCGGTCATTCTGATTCAGTGGCAAGAACTGAGCCCTGCAAACGATTGGGTGTTCAAACAAATACCGCGAAACAGCAGTACGAAACCAGAAAAATTAAACGTGATGACACCAACAAATTCTATGCATTTGGCGGAGGACATGCGCGTACTCCGAGTGCGAGCTATCCCCGACAACGACGGATTTTACTTCTGCAAATATGGCCAGAGAACGAAAGAGTTTGGATTTTTTTATCACGTTCACAAGGGTAAAGCACTTTCATATTTATTTATCTATTTATTTATGCAAAGTGTAACCGGCGCGAGCACTTCACAGCAGTCAGATTGCGCTCAATTACAGCTAAAGAGCAGAGTAAAGTACAACGTTAGGAACTTGTACCAGGAACTACAATAACACAGCACAATAAGTGCCGCAACGATAAAACGGCGGCAGCGGCGCTTTATCTTTGAAGGTTCCGTTTTTGTGGTCCACGCGTGATGACCCGGACATATGTAGTCTACCTCATTTCATTCACACACCATGCCTTAAGAGGGTCCCCGCGTCGTAGCCCGGTCAAAGTTGGAGCTTTGTCGAGCGATGAGTCACCACACGAGGAATCAAAAGGGCAAAGGACCGAAAATCGAGGGGTCAAAAAGTCGCTCATTAACAAACCCCACAGATATGGAAAGTTTGTATAGGAGAAGAGAGAGCTTGACTCGCTGAGCTAAAAAACATGCGTATTTTTACAAATAAACCAGTTTCATAGAAAATGTAGAAAAACGGCGGTCTCTGCAGCCGTTTTTCGCCGCTGGCGCCGTTTTATAATATCATTGCGCCGTGTCCGGTACTGTATGTGTCAATAAACAACAAAACTACATACATGACCTTTCAAATGCGCAAACTTCAATATTTCAGGCTGTACAGTGAAGTTCTATGCTGATACTGATTTCATGGCACTTAAAACATGCAAAGGTGAACCTAGGTAGGCTAAAATTTTTCTCGAAAAAAAATTGTTGAACCGCCCTGAATCCGTATATTCCAAAACCACCAATTCGTTTGTCCGACTGAAGACGTATTGGGTGATAGGAATCCATTTCAGCGGTCAACTTTACTTAAATGTTTCATCAGACAACATCCAATATCATTAATATAAAACCTTACAAAGTCAGTGTTTGTTGTTATAAGTCAATTATATGGAATACAATGAATAAAATAGAATAGCTAAAGAAATGACACTGAAATCAGTACGATAATCATATTTGTTTCCGTACCATCTCTCCTCGACACGTTTTCCAATCCTGGAAGGTTTTTGAAAATGCTTTTTAAGAGCTTCTATTCACGTGCAGAATGCAAGCTACTCCACACCTCCAACTCTTTATCCACTTCCATTTTTTAACGCAATTGGTACGGCTCCAAAGGGAGACAAATATGGGGTGAGTGGCAAGGTTCCGACTACCTGCTCCGATTACCTACCGTATTTATTATTTACTTATTTGTAGTTAGTAATCGAAATACAACAACTCAGATAGTAACAAAGACACATTTAACATTGTTGCTGTGTTATTTACTGTGATATAATAAAATAGTATATTAAAGGTAAAAGATAGTATAGTAGTCATAGTGGATAAGTAATAATAGGTATATAATAAGTTCAGTTACAGTAAAAGGCGGAGCCTCTTGCCGGGACCTAATGACTTCCAATCATTCATTTTATTCGGAAGTTTCCCATTCGAAATTAAATTACCCTGCTCTAACGATAAGGAGCTCGCGGTGAAATAGTAAGAGGAGCTACTGACACCCGCACGGTTGAACAATCGATCACCGCCCGCGCTAACCGAGCCTTCCACCTTCCGCAATTGGGTAAATTGGTACCATACTTGTCTGGGACACTAAAGGCATTGACTTGGTACAGCCGCTGGCCCCTTGCAAATCATTGTATGGGCCAAATTCTCATTCGATATGTATCTTTATACATACGATTCTGAATCAAACACGAATGCATGGCGCGACGTCGGGAATCGACCAACGTCGGAACCTTTAACTTTTATCTCTACCTTTGAGTTCATAGACGATGTGAGATCATATTAAGTCGCTTCAATGCCCACTTCCAACGAAAGAATCTCTATTTGAACTTTTATCTATATCTAATAATTTATGGTTTGTTATATTGCTTTAACTTTGAAGTCTGTCGAATGAATTTCAGGTGTTTCATTCTGCACCAGAGTTTTCGACGGTAATGTATCGCGATCCCGACATGGGCGTGGGTTTCTATCAGAAGCACTTTTCTGGTCCGCTCTTTTCCATTTTGTAGAAAAAAGCTATAAAAGAAAGCTCAACCTGGGGTGATTAACCTCCATCCTACATAATTTAAAGATAAAAGAGGAAAAGAATAAGAAAAGGGCAAATCAGGAGCATAGTGATTAGTTTAACTCCATTTAGGCGATCAAAGAGGGTGGGACCTGAGCAGGCATCGGCGATGTTGACAGATAGAGCTACATTCCAATGTCTATGTTTCTAATGTAGTCGTTCAATTAACTGTGAAGGTAAAGCCAAAAATGTCGGCGTTGATCAGTCTCTAGGTACGCGCCATGCCCTCGCCCTCCATTCAGAATTGTAGGGCATAGTGAAGGCGTATTTGGCCTATACAATTACTTGCGGTGTCCAGCCGCTAAACCAGGTCAGTGTATTTACCTTCCCAGACAAGTCTGGTACCAAATTACCCGACCCCGGAGGGATGGATGGCTTGGTTAGCTCGGGCCGGGATCGATCGCTCGATCGTGTGGGTGTCAGTAGCTCCTCTTACCACTGCATTGGTCTTATCTTTTAGATATTATCATTTAATTACCCAATAAACAGTTATTGTTAACGTTACCACATATAAAAAGCGAGTCGGTAGAGAGCAGATCCAATGGTATTTTCATTCCAGCGTCGAAATCGCTTTTTGTGACCTTTTTTTGCTTATCATTCAGCCATTCCTTTCATTTTTCTGTCAACTGTTTTTTTCAGTCCTTTTTCTGTCACAAATTTGGAAACAAATCAGTTTACGTTTCAATTCAGATCAATACCGTGGTGTTTTCGTCGAAGAAATGATTGAAAACACTACATTGGGAATTGGAATTCTGGTGCTTGGTCAGGGTCATAGCCTAAATTCCTCATACGAAATGGTCACCCATAAGGTTAGTTTCGTTTTTAACCATCCACAGTTTATGATTGGAGTGAAATTATTGGCAACCATTGGTTGGGTAAATAAGGACAGCCTAATGAGGTCGAGCTCATTCGCTCGTCGAGACCAAAGAAATCTCAACTCGACTTGAATTTTTTTCTCTAAATCTTAAAGGCCTCAAAACCTGAACCAGTATACCTGTATGTACTCTACTCATTTTTTTCAAATTTTATAGGCATCATAAACAAGGACCTATATGTACAGGGCAAAAGTTCTTCAACACGGATAATTGACCGTCTAAACGGCAGATCTAAGGCAAATGAGATGAAATTTATAAAATTTATTGCATTTACACACATATATCAAAGCATCTAAGTTTTGAAATGACCTCCTTTCGCAGGAATACAGGCCCTAAGTCTCTTGGGGAATGCGTCTACGGCGGCACGCAGGACATCTTCATCGAAGCACCACTTCTGTACGACTTCGTCACTATGGGCAGGTGCGAGTCCTGCTGATAGGTCCGAGTGGTGTTTTCGAAGTGCTGAGAAGCCCATAGTAGCATTTCTTCCTTTAAAACGTCTTCCAGAACTTGTGGCTGTCGATTTTCCCGGACGCGTCGGTGAACCTGCGTGCCGCCGTAGACTCGTACCTCAATAGACTTAGGACCTGTATTCGTGCGAAAGGAGGTCATTTCGAAATTTAGATGCTTTGTTATATGTGTGTGGTCAAATGCAATAAATGTTACAAGTTTCATCTCATTTGCCTGAGATCTGCCGTTTAGACGGTCAAGTATCTGTGTTGAAGAACTTTTGCCGCATCATGTATATCATGCACTCATGATTCCAACCATGTATTTTATAGTCGAATTGGTTAGGTTCAAAATAAATGAATTATAAAAAATAAAAAATGAACGACTGAATTTTCTGTTGGCGACAGCGTTTTGGCGGATGGATAGTTAGGGTACTGTATGCTACAGTACATCTGAAAAAGCATGATCTGTCATTAATTTCTTCAAAATAGTCAAGCTCTCTCCTAACAGAACTAACAGTTTCGTTCTGAACTCTAAACACTGTTTTTTTTCCATTTCTGTTCAAAGACGTTTGTGCTTTTCTTAGTGAATTTATTTATTTATTTAATACGTCCGAAGACGTGCCTAAAACAGAAACAGCAGAGGGTAAAAGAAGGACAACAATTGAAAAACATGAACTCAAAACACGAGAAACAGTACAGAAAGATAGTACAGGCCTAATAGATAGTTAGATGATGCATAACATTATCAATTAAATTCCGAGGATTTCACGTGGGACGAAGAAACCTGCGCCTTCAAGTAAAACTACGAAAACCATTAGCGAACACAAACACGGTATCCTGAGAAGACAGCGGAAGACAAAGGAAACATGGCTAAATCATGTGTTAGACCGAAACAAAATAGAAGAAAGAGGATAAATAGAAAGAATAAAAAAATAAGTGAATCATAATCTGAACAGTAAGTTAAGTGATGTTATAATGCTCCAACCAATATACCCCTGCAGATAGGTAAACGGCGAGGGCCAACGAAACCGCATGTCCTAAACAGTAGTCCTGTGAGCTGAGCTGGATTTCAGGACATAACAGGACAAGAATTAATCGAAGCGGACTAAAATGTGACAGACATGAGGTCTGAGGCCCTAGAGCAACCCGTATACCATGAACCAAGCCAGAAGAACAAGAGATCACCAAATAATACCAGACCCAAGTCCATCCAGAGGCAAGGTTATAGCTGCAAGATGGGGGAAAAGGAGCTAGCAGATCCTGATTATGTGGAAATTAAGCAAAAACGAAAGCGAAATGTAATTTTAAAATAAAGCTGTATTTATTAGCCTATGATACCATATGTCTTAACCACTGTAGACTCGTGATACACGTAGTAGTGTCATAAAAGAAGGGACAAAATAGGGCCTGACGCTCGATTGAAATCCCCACTGGTAATTGATAACGTTAAGAGCAAGTCATAAAAAAAGACTGCAAAAAGAAGTAAACGACAAAGCAAAACTCAGCTACCACAAAGATAAGCTGACGCTAATCAACAACATTCTTTGATTAAAAAGAGAAAGCTCAGCGCAAAACGGGAAAAAAGTGAAAGAAACATTAAAATGAGTATCTCACGCCAACTATAGAGAGTAAATCCAGCCTTGAGATTGCTGTCCTAAAGGTAGTCGCCTTTTCGACGAGAAGTAGTTCAAGAGGCAGCTTGTTCAACCATCTCGCCGTCCTAATAAAAAAGGAATTGTCCAATAGGGATGAAGTCCTAGAGGAGCAGGAATGTGGCTGAACATTGATACATGGTCGCCTTAAAGTAGAGGGTTTGAAAATTTGATCGATCGATCGAATGATCGTTTTGAGATAAAATACAGGAGATGAATTTAGATCACATGCACATTTTTGGGAAGGATGCGAACTGACCCGCATAGCACTGGAATATCAGCGCCACAAAGCAAGATTATCACAAATTAGAAAAAACGAAAGGAGAAATAAATGAGAGTAGAAAATAAGAAACATAAAATTAAAAATGGCACTGAGCAACACGTTGACGTGGTCGGCTTCCGATTCGGTCGGTGTGGTCTGGAATTCAACGACTTTTCTGAAAAGCTCGATTATATCGTCATTTAAGTTTTTTGGTTTCTGTTTTCATTCATTTTTTATTCTCATTTTTCTTTGCTCTTTGATCGTTTTGCTTTGTGACACTGATATTCCAGCGCTGTTTCGGTCAGTTCGTACACTTTCTGTAAAGGTGTTTAGGATCTACACTGTAGGTCCATCTTTTGTATTTTCATTTAAAACCGATCATTACTTGGAAAATACGAAACCATCCCTAAACAGAAATGAGAAGGCGTCAAGGTTCCAACTTCACGACATTTTTCAATTCAACTGGCATTTTTCCTTCTCAGATAAGCCTGTATTCGAATGATCCGTACGATCCAAATGGAGCAATCGTTCACGAAAAAATCTTTCCCGCACTCGATCGTCGATCAATCATCTGCTTCACGGCATGGGATAATTACGTTCATCCTCTTGACCTTAGACGTACAGTTCGCCGATCTATGCGGGATATTGAACCCTGGGATTATTTCGAAGTTCCCGAAGCGAATGGTACGTTGGGATTCATTTTTCTCAAAATTTCTCTTCACTGAAGAGCTTCAAAATTAAAATTATACCCAGTAGCCAATAAGCTTGCGCAGTAAATATAGCTTGTTGCTCTAGATTTCATGGTACGGTGGTAAGAGGTGCTACTGACACTCGCACCGTCGAACGACCGATCCTCGCCCGGGCTAACAAAGCCTTCCATCCATCCGAGGTCGGGTAAATTGGTACCAGACCCGTCTTGGAAGGTAAAGGCACTGACTGGCCTTCTCGGTAGGCCCCTGCAAGCCATTGTATAGCCCAAATACGCATCCAACATGCCTCTACAATTGTAAGTGGACACGAGTGCATGGCGCAACCTTATGGGATTGATCAACGGCTACATTTTTCTTCGCCCTTTTACTGTATGTAGATCATATCCTGCGAGCGTTTCAAATCTAATCGCTTCAATCAGCAAGCTATTATATGATCGCATAGGTAGAGGTAAAGAAAAAAGTAAATGTGTCGGCCTTGGTCAGTTCCCCAAGGATGCGCCACGTACTCATCTTCCATTCGAAATCATAGAGGCGTGATGAATGCGTATTTGGTCTAAACAGTGACTCGCGTAGCCTGCCGTTATACTAGATCAATAAATTTACCTTACCAGACAAGTCTGGTATCGATTTACCTGATCCGCGAAAGGATGGAAGGATTGGTTAGTCAGAGCGGGAATCGATCGCTCGACCATGCGGGTGTCAATAGCGCCTCTTACCACTGTACCATGGGCGGCTTAAAATCTTATCTGATTTCTGTAGTTTATTCGTCCTCTTTCAGCTAAATATCGTCTTGTCGCAAGACCTGTGATGAACGGCACTGACGGCAAAGTGTCGGCTACCCGAGAAATGACACTGAATGCTCCGGTTGAAAGAGGTATTCGTGAAGCGACGCTTAGTGATGTGCGTTTACCTTTACCCTTTATTAATAGAGGGTTGGGTATACGTCTGGCTTGTAATGCTGGAAAGAATTTTACTTTTGCGAATATGAAATATGAGGAATAGGAAATCCGACTACAACCTGATACCAACCACTTGTACTCAGAGATTGGGCCATCACATGAATCTCTGTTGCTCTAATATTTTCGCAAAGAGAGAAAACGAGGTGTTCTAGCATTTTGCCCTTACCACTACCCTCCCGAAGCTCCGCGTCGATAGGAAGGAGCTGATATATAGAAGCGGGTTCGACTCTCGCCCGAACCGTAATTTCTAAGATGAGCACCACCACTTCAACATTACTGCCAGCATGAGAGTGAATATAATAAAAGTGGAGTTTTGCGTAAAATTGGTTTTTTTTTTGTTTTGGCAAAAATCGTTTTGCTGCCTTTACAGCTATCGGAATCGACTGTATCCATCTCATGGAAACGCGATCGGCCGGACGCGCGTTTTTATGAGGTGAGGGTTGTTTTTTTTCTTGTACAAAAAGGTTACATACAGTCAGAAGTTAAAGATAGTAGCGTGGGTCACTCCTATGAAGGTGCGCCATGCATTCGTCTCCAAATCAAGACCGTTGAAGTTCGGTGGCTTTGCACTTGCTCTACACTGCGACTTGCGGAGAAAATCCACTAAACCAAGCCTGTGTGTTTACCTTACCAAACAAGTTGGTACCAGTATACTCGATCCAAGAGTGCTGGAACGCTTGGTTAGTCCGGGCAAGGATCGATCGCTCGACTGTGCGGGTGTCGGTGGCGCCTTTTACCGCTCACGCGCCATGTCTTGATTACGACTTTCCTAGGAGCGTCATTTTTGAAAACATTATGTATTCTGAGGACACAAGACTTTGAACTGAAGATGAAACGTCTGAAATTCGGAACCGGCGCTGCATTTGATCTATACAGCGGCTTGCCGGGAGAATCCACTATACCAAGTCGGTGTCTCTGTCTTCCCAGACAAGTCTGGTACCAATATACCCGATCCAAGAGTGCTGGAACGCTTGGTTAGTCCGGGCGAGGATCGATCGCTTGACTGTGCGAGTGTCACGGGCGCCTTTTACCACTGCACTGGCCCTACCTTTTGGATATTATCATTTAGTTACCGAAGAAACAGTTATTGTTAACGTTACTATGAAAAGCGAGTCGATTGATATCTTCTACCACAATAAAAGAAGTGGCAGAAATCAAACACACAGACTCCATTTATATGATTGAAATGATGTCAATACGAGTTTCGTAGTAGCGTCATTTTTGAAAATATTACGTATTATGAGGGCACAAGATTCTGAACTGCCAGTTCACTTTTTTGAAGAAAAATGACAAAAACAATAAAATCATAGCAAAGAATTACGAAAAGACAATTGTAGAGCTGATCCTACGACGTGCGTCGTACTATGCAGATACGGTAACTTCTGAGCACCTCTATTCTGTCGTCGAGAGCTCAATTTGTTTGAGAAATTATCCGAAAATGTCGAAGAGGCCTGAATTTGGCGGTCGGACTTGTTCAATTCTTCGCACCATCTTGCGTTGGAGATTAGGGAACTTCCCTCAAAGAGTTCAGTGGACACCTATGTGGTTTTGTAGAGTTTCGAATGTTTCTGCCTCTGATGGTTATGACCGAAAAACCTTTTCGCCACTAGTTAGTAGTCAAGATTTTCTGCCTTTTTTCGGGCCACCCATTTGTATTCAACAAAAACAAGTTATACCGCTGTAATCACCATTCGATGCTCTACAAAGCCATGTAGATCTCGATTGAAATCATTGGCAGAAATTCACTTCAATTCTTCCACCTCCCTTGCTGGTTCGACTCCGAGGCCATCCGCTCCTATTTCGTTCGATAGTGAATGACTGTTGGTAATTGCCGTTTGAAAATCTTGGAAAATAGTTGGCACCCTCTTGAATTGTGAAAAAATGACTCGAAAGGTTCTTCCATCACTGATAGTTCCCTTTTATTTTATATTGGAAGCTGCGTATTTTTATGTTTCTTTTTTTCAGAATTTTTATTTGAGAATGTCTCCACCTCTGTTTAGGTGTCGTATGACAATCGCGATAAGGCAAATTATGATAGAGAACATGGATCTAGGCCTTCCGCCGTCTCCTGGAAACAGCTAAAACCTGGAGAAATGGTTCAGGTGGGTTGACCTTCAATTACTGAGAAAGTATTCAATCAGCAAATCGTTCAATAGTAGATCCACTAGTTAACAATCATAGAGGGAACGGTTCAAAAGAATAAGTTCGTTCTTAAACCTGTTCCATTTGAGATGGAGTAGGGTGATCAAACTGGAAAAAAAGAAATCGTACCCGAAACACAAACAACTTGAAGTTGCGGAACATCATTCCGTACTAAAGGCATACAGAAATTCATGAGCTTTTTTAGTTATAATATATATATTTTACACGGTGGCCCAAAATTGCGTTCACACATGTTTGACGTGTCATTTCTCTTGACCCAGGGGTCAGAGATGAACTGTTTCAATTTCCCGCGCTAATAATAAGCTGCTCAATGGCACCTTCTCATCCGCTGAGGGCACACTCATCTAGAGACTAGGCAAAGCACGCTACCGGGACGTCATTTTTTCAGACAGAAAAATTTCACTATTCAAATGGCGTTGGACCGCCAGAACGACCGTGTACTTGCCAAATTAGTAGCCGGAGCCAACGCAGTGGGAAGGATCTACGAACGTCACGGTCGTGCGCCCATTCTGGGAAGTCGCGGTTGTTATTCGTCAAAAAAGGAGAAAAATTAACGCTAAAATCTGCATGGAAGAAAGGGTTTTGATCCCCTGGACCGATTCCATTTAGTCATTCATCCTCCAGAAAGATTCAGCACCAGCTCACAGAGCGAAGGTCGTGGAGGAGTGGTGCCGCAACAAGCTTCCCGACTTCATCAGCGTGAAAGAATGGCCTTTCTACAGCCCTGAACTCAACCCTTTGGACTACTCTATTTGGTCGCTCGTGGAGAGCAAGGCCTGCTCTACACGCCATGATTCGCTTGACTCGCTGAGCCTTCTGAAGGCATGGGACGAAATGCCAATGGAGTACGTGCGTGCCACGATGGATGCATTTCCGCGTGGTCTAAAGGCTTGCGTTCTCGCCAAAGGGAGCCGCTATGAAATCTGATCGTGCAGTTTTATTTGAAATTGAGTTGGTAATGCTGTGCTGAAATTCTAGACTCAGATGTCTTTTCTGCCCTTTCTTATGACGGTTTGAATTTGTGAACGTAATTTTGGGTCACCTTGTATAATATCTCGATTAGTTGTCGGGTCATGGCGCATTTCCTACAACTACATATAGTACCTGCATCCATTTTCTAATCGTCTTAGATTTTGCAACTATGTGACTTCTTGAGGAACACTTGGACTGTTCGGAATTAGGTGAAAGTAGAGGTTAAGGTGAGGGAGCTGATCAGTCCCCTGAGGACGCGCCATGCATTCGTGTTCCATTCAGAGGCGCCGAAGCATGGTGAAAGGTACTTGAAAGGTACAGTGTCTCTCCCCTACTCAGACAAGTTTAATACCAATTGATCCGTGACCGATGTGAAGGGAAGTTTGGTTAGCTTCATAGTCGTTGTTCAGGTAAAGATCAGGACACCGGGTTTCGGTGAAATGATTCTCGAAGTACGAACGCTGAATGAATCGCCGATCGACAATCAGAGAATCGTGCGGGAACTCAACCGCTCCACCGAATCCAACTCGTTGTTGTCTCGTCAACAGGAAGAGCTCCTGAAAATGATGCACACCTTTCAACACGGAGGGCACGACGACGAGATCATTCATCTACAGGGATCAAGAGAGGAAATTGCGACGCAATGGGGTAAGAACATTTAAGTTCTGAGATCTATCTATGTGATCTCTATTCCTTCTACTTTGACCTCTCCCGGTTACCGTATGAGGCTGACCTATTTCCTAATTACTTTTATTTGACCTTGTTTTGGCATTTAGGGGGAGCTCTAGTCGTAGTATTTCACTTGTGCTCTCTGCCCTACTCACGATACTCCGAGAGTATGACCTTATCGACCGCATAATTTCATATAATTGACATTAACCTACAATTATTTCATCTCCCCCTTCATATATGTATGTATACGGCTGTTTACGGCTTGGAAAGTGAATATCTCTTCTTATTGTATTTATCATCTTTTCTGTTTCTCGAATTTGTATTCCTTATTTACAACAAGTTCATATAATTCGTGAATACTGAATTTCTCGGAAATTTCTAGAAAATTATCGGAACTATGAGACGGTTATGTTCTAACTTTATTATCGCTCTTGGGCACGCGTGGCACAGTGGTAAGAGGCGTTGCTGACACCCGCACGGTCGAGCGATCGATCTCGGCTCGGGCTAACCAAGCCTTCCATCCCTCCGGGGTCGGGTAAACTGGTACCAGAGTTGCCTGGGAAGGTGAAGGCACTGATTTGGTATAGCGGCTGGTTCCCGCAGGTCTTTGTATAGGCCAAATACGCATTCACCAAGCCTCTACGACTTCAATGGAGCACGAATGCGGCGGCGCGTCCTCATGGGACTGATCAACACCGGCACCTTTACTTTTCCCTATTATTATCGCTCTTCGAAGGCTGGTAAGATTAGACTGGAAGTTGATGTTGTAGTGATGCACCAACTGAGCAACGGACAATTCAGTGGTAGAGACTTAATGAGCCATTGTGATACTTGCTCTTATACTGTTTAGTTTCTACATTGCAACGACGCATTATCTCACAATCTGCCAAAGAGTGTCGCAAGACTAGGGAATCTTACGACAGATGGTGTTAGGACTATCACAAAAATCGCGGTTCAAGCAGGATCCGAACCCGCGTCTCGAGCCCACATTTTTCTGTTTAATCACGAGTTCGTCAGTTGCGTTGCAGGCATTGTAACTCCTTCTGAATTTCTTGAGCAGGACGAAAGCTACATGTTTTGAACGGCAAAGTGGTCGGTATTGAACACTCACTAGCATGCGCCATGCACTCACTTTTGTAGAGATTTGTAAGGGCCGAATGTATTCAGATTTACCACGAGTAGGCGGTTTAATGTTCACGTCGTGACATTTCCAGGAAAGTCTGATTCCCGACTTCGGAGTTGTGGAAGGCTCGGTTAACCAGAGCAACGAGAATGGGATGAAAATTTATTTATTTAACTGCGTCCAAGGACGCGACAAAAAACAAACAAACAGAAACATCACTATAAAAAACCAAACTACAACACAAAACAGCTCAGAAATCTAACAGAGAACACTACATAGATGGAATTGAAGAAAAGTATATTATCAAATCAGAGATTTACTGATGGAAAGAACTAAACGCCCTAGGCTCGTCCTACAAATGACCCTAATTAATCCAACCCGAAAAAGTTGATTTTCGCCTCCTGAGCACTCCATTTTTGAATCTAAATCTAAGGAAAAAAATTAAAGCATGCGAAACACAAGTACTGCGACTCTGAAAGTGCACTTCCAACTGGGTACAGACGGATTTTTTAAGCAAAAACGAGCCAATTAAATAAAGCATCTCAAGAAAAAAGCTCTCCTACCCTTTGGGTTGTTCGACGAGTTCGGCTCATAGAGACAGGAAAATTCTCCAACCTTTAACTTAAAACGGCATTTACCTAGGTCTGACAGCGCTCCTCGTGAATGAACTTTTACCTTCTGTTTTGTTGCACTTTTCTAAGTTTTACTTTGAGTTCTTTCTTTGAGTCCAATGCAGTCAGCCCAACTACAACGATTGCTTACTGTTTGTTACAAATCAGCGGCTGGAGATTTAATAAATAAACGAATAAATAAATAAATAAATAAGTAAATAAATAAATAAAAATAAACAAATAAATATATATAAATAAATAAACAATTAAATAAGTAAATAAACAATTAAATAAACGATAAAGTGGATGAATAAATACACAAATAAATAAACGAACAAATAAATAAGTAAATAAATAAGTAAATAAATAAGTAAATAAGTAAATAAATAAATAAATAATTGAATAAATAAATAAATGAATAAATAAATAAATAAATAAATAAATAAATAAATAAATAAATAAATGGGCAGCGGTGATTTCTTCTACGATTTAATTTCACTTAATTTCCATAAAGTGTCTTGCATCGAACTCATTTTTAAGGATATACTCGGTTCGTCTTGTTTCAATAGTGAACTTCGAATCTGAACCAGCTTTGAAGAACTTAGGAGAACATTGGAATTACAGAGGAGGTGTACACGGATGAAGACGAATTACTTAACGAAACAATCGCAATGGTAGCAGTGACTTTGATAACAACAATGGTATTTGTTATATTTGTAAAGGTGCGTGTGTCACTCTCCTTGAAGAGCGTTTAGGAGTACTCTGACTCGAAAACCAACGAGGTCTATTTGTTTCAGCACCAATCGGCCCGATTACGGCAATCTCGGCCAGTCAAATCGTTAAGGTAAGCCTCGATGTCGACAGAAACACAAAAAACGCCACATTAAGGTGTAAAAAGGTGTAGGTAAAGTGAAAGTGCCGGAGTTGATCAGTCCCTAGGAACGCGCCGTGCCCTCGTCTTCCATTCAGAATCGTAGGGGTATGGAGAATACGTATTTGGTCTACATATACTATGACTTACAGGGCCAACCGCTATACCAAGTCAGTGTCCCTACCTTTTCAGGTGGGCATGGTGCCGATTTAACCAATTCCAAGTGGATAAAGGGGTTGATTTACCAGGGTGAAGATCGTATATATTCACTTATTCACCTGTACGGTATGACGTCGTATTTATGAATAAAAGTTGAGGAAAGGGGAGGTGGGAAGGGGTTGGCCATTTTACCACCACCTTTAAACAAGGGTAAAGGATAAAGGCAAAGTGGTTAGCTAGTCACCGAGCAAACGCCCCGCCATGAATGCGTAGTTGGCCTATGAAAATTCTGCTAGCGGTATCTGCTGCACCTTCCCTTACCAAATTACGCGGATCAGAGACGTAGCTGAGTCGATCGCACACTCGCGCAGGAGGAGGTAGCGCCTCTTTCCAGTGCACCATGCGCATTCAAAATTTCCAGCACTATGAGAACATATCACAGAGAATCTGCTTCTCATATTGGTCAATCATATAAATTGCTCTCAAGCCACGGTCTATTAGGCGAAAAGTTTCAGACCGAAACCGTCAGCGGAAGTGGTTAGCGCAAAGGCGTCGTGAAACCAATGCAACCTTATTTGTTTTGTTCTTTTTTGAAAAGAGTAAATAAAGTTGCCTTTATGGTTTCTGTATTATCGTACACCAACAGCAAACAGAGACACTTATAATGCAGTGTGGCCTTGTAAAAGCTATTATACTACCACAAGATTCATCTGTGGCTGTCGAACTATTCTTTTACCAGATGAATCGTGTGGATTGCAAACTCAGGTTAAACTCAACAAGGCAAGTTACTTATCCAGCCACAATTCAATAACGTCACCAGTGAAAGTTGATGAATGTGCTAACCCTCGTAAACCATCCAGCCGGATAAGCTCCTTCAGCGACTCATTCATTTATATCGTTTTGGAGTCACTCAGAAGAGAGATGTTTCAACGTCTCAGACGAAAATGGAAGAGGGCAAGACTTCCGTGAACAAACTGGCACATTTTTGTACATGCCGAGTGAGGTCGTGAGCAACAGGATTATAACGGCCAGAAAACCACTGGGACTTACACGATTTCAAATGGAGAATGCTACCGGTCCGTTCAGACAGTCCGTTGCTCTGTACCGCTCGGAAGCTCTATATAATGCCGCAAAAGTCCTGAGCCCTGCTGGTCGAGGTTTTTTCACCATTCCCTTGTTTCCTGATCAGATTATCTCCACTAAGCCCGGCAACTGGTAACATGAAAATGAACCGAACCACGCTACAAGTTACGTTGGAACATGTTCACATCACTATCACTATCTACCTCTCGCCTCCCACGTTTCCAGGTCGGAATCGCATCGGTGAGGTTCATTTCTGCAGCAGCGATGGAGACAGCTGTTCTGGTTGCATTCGTCTTAAGCATTGCAGAGTGCTCTGCGAAAATTTGGGACGAAAGTCTCTATAGCGACGAGGAGAGCATCGGCCCTCCTCCTTTCCTGCCCGAATTCGAAGTGGGAGGAAGAGGTTGGTTTCAATTGTTCTCGATTTTCTGGCTTTTTGACTCTCGTCAGTTTATTATCTCGTGCCATCACTTTTCAGTCTACTTTTCTGTCCTCTCCCCATAACCTATCTGAATCGAGGCTTGGCTTTCGAGGTTTACTCCGCATATTCTCATCACGTGGTGGACACTGAGATGGCCCTGAGTTCAAACATGTGGGTCCCAACAAGTCTACCTTTCCTACGATCGTCGCTTTTCTCATTATGTATGACCGACCCAATAAGCTTTGGGTTTCGACGTGCATTCCGAGGGTCTTGCAGACGGAAAATCGGCCTTACGGGGGAAGGTTGTTAGGTCTAGGTGACGATTCGTAACGAGACCCATATGAGCGTGTAGGGCTTCGGACGAGGAGCGCAACAATGTGTTCACAAGTTGCTTAGGACACCTGGTTGATCTGAAAATGGCATATGAAATTTTGCACTGCTGGATGCGTAGGCTAACCACCAGCGGGAGTAGCGGGGGTGAGCTACCCCACCCTAGGGACGAGGAGGCCCAGTGGGTAGCATTGTCGACTCATAATCTAATGGTCGGAGATCGGTCCCTCCCCAAGGTTTTCCCTTTGCATTTATGCGCTAGATTCCAAATTACGCTCCTTTTGCAATTTTGTAGCAGCTGCGGGATAGAATCGCGTTTGGGACGAGTTTGACCAACAGAGTATGCACAGAGGACAAAGTCTACTAGCACTTATGAATGTGACCCATACTTACCGTAACCAACCCAAATCGAACCCAAATTCAGAAACTATTGCCAGATTCGTGATCAGCGCCCCAAATGACCCCTGTAGACAAAGTTTGGGCTAAATTGGTGACTTCGACCCAATCACCATACTTTGTTACTACGAACCCTAGCAAGCATACGTCAGACACAACGGGAAAAGTCGATGTTAGATTTGTGAATTGTGGATTTGTCAGCTGCCCAAGTAATCTTTCTTGATGAATATGAAAAGAAAGTCATCGAAAATGGAGTCTATGTTCTTTAGAGTCGAAAAAGTGGAGCAATAGAATGAAGAATATTCTCAGCAAGTGGACCTTCATACAACCACTCACTCGACACTAGTAAGGCTGGTTAGGTCAGAATCACCGATTTAGCGCAAACTTTGTCTACGGGGTTATTTGGGGCGCTGATCATGAATCTGGCAATAGTTTCTGGATTTCGGTTCGATTTGGGTGGGTTACGGTAGGTGTGGGTCACATACCTGTCTGCTAGTAGACTTCATCCTCTGTGCATACTCTGTTGGTCATACTCCTCCCAAACGTGATTCTATCCCGCAGCCGCTACAAAATTGCAAATGGAGCGTAATTTGGAACCCAGCGCATAAATACAAAAGGCAAATCTCACGAGGGACCGATCCCCGACCGTTAGATTGTGAGTCCACAATGCTATCCACTAGGCCACCTAGCCGCAGAATAAGGGTAGAGCATACACATTGTACTCGCACTGGCGGTGAGCCAACGCATGCAGCAGTGCAAAATTTCACAGGCCATTTTCAGAACCAGGTGTCCTAAGCAACTTGTGAACACATTATTGCATTCCTCGTCCGAAGCCCTATCCGCTCATATGGGTCTCGTTACGAATCGTCACCTAGACCTAACAACCTTCCCTTGTTAGATGTTAACTGCGAAGTTCGGCTCGGCGTTGGTGGGAAGAAGTATAGAAAACCTCTTAGTACATTGGCTGCTCTGCTTTTCATCAGTCCAGGACTACTGTTTGTCAACATTCAAAAGAGTGTGATATTCTGATCTCCTCAGCTGCTCTATAGTATTGATTCATTTGTTTTTGTGGTTATGCAAACTGATGAAACTGTGCAAAAGAACAACTTAGTAAGCAATAAATAGCAGAGCGGTTTCCGGTAGCAGAGCAAAAAAAGTGACGAAATTAGATAGGCATGCAAGAAAGAATCGAGAAAATATTATATAGGGTGGTAAGAAAGTCTTGAGCCAATTTGCTTGAAAGTTTCAGAACTTTCGACTTCTGAGTTGTATCCATAACCTTACATGTGGTAGTTGTTAGCCATCCACGAAGCAGCGTTACGGTGCGTATGAATTGCGAAACCCTCTTCGTTAACTTCAGAAACGATGTCATTTTCACAAGAGCATGTTTGAGCCCTCATCTTCAACGCACGGTGACACAGCACTGGAACGATGGAAACCATTTGCAACATCAGCGCTGTATTCGTAGAAGACACCAAAGCCTTCAACATCGTAGAGCTGTGGTTATCTCACTTTACAGCTCGAGACTCTGGCTTCGAAGACAAGCCTCGGTTGGGACGGGCTCCTATGGCAGAAAATTCTGCCTTTCTCGAAGCTGTCGCAGCGAATCCAGAAAAAACGCACTCGTGCTCTTGCAAGGAGACTATAACACACTTACGCCACAGTTACCAGTTGACTCCATTCCCTCGTTACAGAGAAAGGCTGAGTGCACTGAGCTTGGACGTCCATACGACAGGACGTGGTTCACACGGGCACTCACTGGTCAGTCTCCCCTTCTCCGCTTTCTTGAAAACAGCTGTGAAAGAGCATAGGTAGGCAGTATGAGAGGAGGAAACCTGGTCTCTTTAAATCACGCAGCGTTGTCCTGCTGTCCTTAGCAGAAGCGCTTTTACGGAGGCAAAACCGGAAGTACAAGTTAAGAAGGTTCTCCAATGCTGCTTCTGGCACAGGGCAGGAATGTTGTACAAGAAGATGGTATCGAAAGAGTATATGGTCTCTGCTGTCGTTACAGCAATTCCCCTCTGGAAACCTGCGGAAGCAGTTCGAGAAAATGGCCGAGAGTACATTCGGTGCACACTCGCAATGATGCAGCAGGACGCTATGTCGATAAAGGGACTAGTAAAAATTTAAAGAAACGATGTTGGCACCCGATTTTGCAATAATCGTATTACTTTTATACTGCCCCCTATAGCTACCAATTATCATCCTTCCATGTTGCTTATCAGCTGAGAAAAGGGTGACCAAAGTCGGCGATGTCATACGGGCAGTCGGCGACTTCTTTGGCATCCAGCCCGCTCAGTTCTGCAAGTATGAGATGGCTGACCTGCCTGTCAGGGACATCATGGTTCTCACAAACAATGATGATAAAATCGTGGAGTGAAGTGCGTTGTGCATTGAATAAGAAAACAAAGAAAAAGTAGGTGTCAAACGGCTCAAGACTTTCTTACCACCCTATAGCTATAGTGGTGCTTGAAAAATTGGCCATTATTTTGTGATATGAATGATTTTTGAACTATGAATTGCAGGCTTTTTCAAACCCTTTACTGATTACCTGTACGATCGATATTCTGCGTTAGGATTATTCGACTGCGACGCGAGGTCGGGGTATGCCAGCGTGGTTCTTTTTTCACCGGCTGGGGTAAGTATTAACTTTTTTGCATAAACTAACCACAGTTTCGAATATTGTGATATGAGCTATCAAAAGAAGCCCTATCTAATCGATTCAATATTATTCATAATAGAAACTGCTTAAGACAGGGCATCACTTCAAGGACGAGAACAGGAGAAAAACACAGCCACTACTTGTATAGGGTGGTAAGAAAGTCTTGAGCCACTTTACATGAATGTTTCAGAACTTCCGACTTATGAATTGTATCCATAACCTAACATGTGATAGTTGTTAGTCATTCACGAAGCAGCGTTACGATGGGTATAAATAGCCTAACCCTATTCTTTAACTTCAGATACGATATCATTTCTCTAAGAGCATACTTGAGCCCTCATCTTTAACGAACGGTGACACAGCACTGGAACGATGGAAACCATTCGCAACATCAACGCTGTATTCGCAGAAGAGACTGCAACCCTCATCATCGTCGAGCTCTGGTTATCTCCTTTTACAGTTCGAGGATCCGGCTTCGAAGACGAGCCTTGGTTGGGACGGGTTCCTGTGGTAGAAAATTCTGCCTTTCTCGAAGCTGTTGCAGCGGATCCAGAAAAAAGCACTCGTACTCTTGCAAGGAGACCATAACACATTCATACTACAGTTACCAGTTACCTCCATTCCCTCGCTACAGAGAAACGCTGAGTGGACTGAGCTCGGACATCCCGCCCGACAGCATCCGGTGCACACACGCAATGGAGCCGCAGGACCCGATGACGAGAAAGAGACTAATAAAAATTTGTAGAAATGCGGTTGGCACACGATTTTGCAATCATCTTGTTACAATCATACAGTTCCCTATAGCTACCAATTATCATTCTTCCATGTTGTTTTTTAGCTGAGAAAAGGGTGACCAAAGTCGATGACATCATACGGCCAGTCATTGACTTCTTTGGCTTCCAGCCTGCTA
Organism: Nippostrongylus brasiliensis; assembly: GCA_030553155.1. NCBI lineage: Eukaryota > Metazoa > Nematoda > Chromadorea > Rhabditida > Heligmosomidae > Nippostrongylus > Nippostrongylus brasiliensis. The sequence goes on from CP130735.1 coordinate 11,050,980, forward strand.
CGTACTGCAAGTAGAAGATGGCTGACCTGCTCATCAGGGACGTTATGGTTCTGAATAACAATGGTGATTAAATCGTGGAGTAAGATGCATTGCCCACTGAATAAGAAAACAAAGAAAAAGTAGACGTCGAACGGCTCAAGATTTTCTTACCACCCTATAATAACAACGGACCTAGGCTTCTTTCCTACAGTTGCCGTCGGCCACCTTAAGCTTCTAAAGTTAATGAAGAAACTTGGCAGTTTAATGTCCCATAGTTTCATCATCAACTATAGAAGCTGGTAAAACGGTACGACATTAAATTGCCAAGTTTCATCGAAACGCTGGTGCCGAAGCGAACGCAGGTTACTATTGTACATAGTTCTTCAACTATTAAGTTGTAAACAAAGTTCTGTCCTTTTTCCGCACTTCATTTTAAAACGTCATTACTCAGCTCAGAGCTAACCGTTTTTCCTATACTAAACACCGTTTTAAAGAGCATGTCTTCCTCTAGCGGACCGTTTTTCAATCTTTTCAATAGCGAAAGAATCTGAAGATTTGCATCGAGTAAAATCTAAGAAGGCGATTTCGACATCGTGTTGGCTTTTCAATCCTCTCTTCCTTCAAATGCAATGTGGATGTCTAAAAAGTGGCAGCGAGATAGAACGAGGGTAGACGAATGCGGTGGACGTAGAGGAAGTTTCGATATGAAGTTCGCTTGAATTCTGGAGCACGTAGACTCTGAAACACGTAGATGCGGTGTGTCCTGGAGAAGTAACGGGGCACGTTGGTTCCTAGCTTAGGCTGTCACTTGTTCAATCTTACATGTATTTCCAACGTACTTCTCTTCCTTTATCGATTGGTCAGGAGGAAGGAAGAGAAAGTAAGTATAGTATAGTTGCAGTTGACAGGATGGAGTGCACTACCTTCTCACAGTGGGAATCCGTCTGCAAAAAGTTCTTGGAGGGCCAGTAAACGTGGAAAAACTGTGCAAATTGTTTCCTCTCATAGTATAGTATCCATCCTTCATCGTTTGTTTGAAATCGATCAAAAATCGCTTCGTAAAAGTCACCCTGATTGAATGAATTTGCAACCGTCACTCGTTCCAACTGCGCGCCTCAGTGAAATTGTGACCCATTAATTGTCGAGTTCTTTTCACCCTCTTGGACGGCCTAAGATGGCAAATGGCCACTGTATGGAAGAAGCATAGAACCCCTGCTTTCACAAGAAGTAATTGTGGTGGCTTATTTTTCCCCACTTCCTTTTGGATACAAGGATTAACGAACGAAGGTCCGTCAAATGGTGCTCTCATTTCGACTGATTCGATTTCTTCAGGGAGCTTACTAAATCAGACAATTATAGTATAACGGGAAAGTGCACTTCCTAGGTGTGCAATGTTTAGATCTACAGCACTCAACTCCACCTCTCAGCAAAGTTTGGACTGATCAAGTGAATTCTCTCAAAAAGCCATCTCAGCGTTGCTGTGTTTGAAGCTTTATAAAAAATCAGGAATCGTGATTGTTATAGAAGCTTCTAAAGACCACGATACGGAGCACGAGAGTGCTTTAGCTGTTTGTCGAGTTTTGGAATTTTATAATTTTTTGGCCTATAAAGTGAAAAATGAAAACGTGTAAAATTAACCTCACCGACAGCGAATTTTTTCTGCTCTGTTGTGAAACGGTATTCGAAACTTAGGACATTTCTAGAAAGAGAAGGAAATTCTCTATAAGATGGGGTGCTCATTGTATTTTTTGTTCCATATTTTTTGAACTTTAAGGCCACTAAACTGGGACCTTCAAAAAACAGCAATATTTTTTTCGATACCAGTTATCGAATGTGTTACCGTTTTCAGCGTCAAAAGTGAACTTTTCGATTCTTCAACACAGCGAATCGAAAATAGCGTCCAACGTGTTTGGTGTTCTACACACACACAGGATCGTTGTGGCTTTATAAGACCGACCGAGTCCGTAGAATGAATAATACTCGTTCATATTAATAAAATATGGATCAATCGCTCAGATAACAGTCTTATTCATCGCTTTGATAGCAATCTTATCAATACTCAACACATGTACCCTACAATTTTTCTAAAAATAAGATGCAAAAAGAACAGGCCTGTACCATCTAATTCTATTTCTTTTGAGGAAACATACAGAAGGGAGCTGACCACACATGAAGATGATTTCTTGCGGAACCGCTATTTCCGTCTTAGAATCCCTACCGAAACCCATTATAGCGGCAGTTCGGGATATTGGATGCGATCGTTGCCTGAGAACGAAGGAACATACAAGTGTTTGGTCATAAATGAAAAGGGATACTTCGAATCCAGGACGGGCGAAATTAAAATCAGAAAAGGTAAGGTAATGAGTAGTGCATGCAGTTATCTTTACTACTCTACCTGAATAGTGATTATTATCCATGTTGAGCAGAAAATGAAATAAAAAACATGGTCTTAAGAACGAGCACCTCACAATCATTGTACTGATAACTAGTCGTCTAAACGCTGATGGCAGTAAGTCAATCTGCCGTACGTACTGCTTCATCGGAACTCTCTCGTTAATCTAAATTATTCCGACTAAAAATATCCATAGCTGAGATCAGAATCTTGACCATTTTGATTGGGTGCACAGAAAATGTGGAAATTTTGCAATCAAATTAAACTTTCCTTGACCTTGACTAATTAAAGCAGCTATTCAATGAGGTCACCTTTCGGATCGTAATCCAGTAAAATCTACTAGCGAAGAATTTTACTTTTCATTAACAAGCTCTAGTTTCAATATCAACCAATTGACACATTCTACGATATTTCATTACTAAACGTATTGACCGTAATATCCAGTTGAAGGTTCGAAAAGAAAGGGGTTTAGGCTTATCTCTGCCTCTCAGCAACTCCAAATCTGATTTCATGCGAAAAGTGACGTTGGATATTTAGGCGACATTCCCCGTTTCCATCTACAATGGAACAACATCGCGACATTTGAAAAAAATTCCGAGTACGATGGGATAAGGTGAGAAGGCAAGAAAAATAAGCACTTTGATCGAATTCACACGTTAGCGCCGGTGGCACACAATGCTGTGTGCCAGGCATTTTTCAGACACTTTTATGCCAAACATCTCCAAATTTTGTACAGATAGGTAATTGGAGACGCTGACTACGAATTTGCTATCCGTTTTTCACGGAGTGATCTCCGACCACCCATTTTGCTCTTTGGGTGGTCCAGTGAAGGCCATCAATTTTGCCCAAACTTTGTCGAAGGGGTATTATTGGAGACGCCGAACATGGTGATAGTATCTGTATTTTACACGTTGCCAGTTGCACTCAGTGATGCTTGTCAACCAGTCTGCCTCAGGTGATTGTGACACTCGCGTGTTCCGGTATATTGTTTTGACTGTAACGATAGGAACTTTTTTCTCAATTCATTTAATAAACTAGATTCGATTTTTCTCACATCGATTCGTCTAGTGGAATCTGGTGAAAAATAGGCAAGCTTCACTAAGTATGGCTGAGCCCTGCTCCCTTTTTGGCTTTTTTTCTTTTTTTCTGAGCTTTTTTACACATGTAGTATTTTGTGAACCAAAGCCAACACTCCATTTCCCTCAGTAGTATTTTGTGAACCAAAGCCAACACTCCATTTCCCTCACCATTTCCCTCACAAGCGCATCGTTAAGAAACCACACTCCATGATTTCAGCGGCAGTGTAACCTTCTTATATTGTTATTTTCCTTTCACTTTATTGAGCTTACTCCACGTGTGGTGGCAGCGCGCGTGTGAGCGAAAACCTCCCGTCCCACGGGACAGACGCGCGAAAATCGCCTCCTCGTCAACGTGTTAAAGTCAACGTGCTGACTAGCAGCAAGTTGTTCGCCGAAAGTTTGACAGCTAAATGTTTGAAACCAAGTCTCATTGCAGTGCCTCTTGAGTGGTCGTTCGATTCAGAATCGTAGAGGCACGGTGATGCGTATCTGGCCTATGTAATGACCGAACCGGAATGGGCAACCTTTTTTTCGAATCATAAAATGCGTATACGTATTATAATATTGTGAGCTGTTGTCGGGTCATGTCACATATCCTACAGTACCAGACGTGCCGCAACAATAAAACAGCTAGGCGGCGCTTTCTCGCGCCGAATGTGCCCTTTTGTCGTCGATACGTCGACCCCATATTCCCTCACCCCGTCTCCTTATGTGGTCAGGGTCTACCTTACCTGGCACTCTCGTTTTTACACTCGCAAATCACTACTCACTCGGACTCAGCGGAAGCCTCTCTCTTAATCTATTAAAAATAATAAATCTACTGAACCACCGCGTCTTACTTGTGCCTTTAAAGGAGCCACCACGCTACTATCTTCTAGCACCCATCCTGGTCATCCGGTGCATCGGTCTAACAGCCTTTCACGCTAACTTTCTCGCGTCAAAGCGTAACAACTTTGAGGCCTGGAACGAAGACAGCTCTAACGAGCAAATCTATCAGTCCTTTCTAAGACCACGAATCTTAACTGATTCAGCCCGAAACGGAACCTCACTCCCGCTACAACAGCCTGGAGCCAGCTTTGTGGGTTAACATAAAAATTAATTCATCTGCAGTGGCGAGTTCTCTATGCAGCTGAGATTCGCTCTCAATTTGCTCTATTTCAAGCTGTAGTTCCTTTTTATCGGACTTATTTTTACAATTTCTATATTCCTCTCTGATTCCACTGTAAAGAGTTTCTGGTTTGTCTCTTGCACCTTTGATTTGACCGATACTACATTGTAGCAGTGCAGTCGTCGTTCTGCATTTCTCACAATTATCCTCATCAATCGAAGGGTAGTCCAACCTTGCCGTGTACTCAGTGTACCTGGCTGTTAGATTCCGTAGCGACGTAGCGCTGTTAACGTTTGGAGTCTTATGAAAGTGCAGCGCCATCGTGGTGCTAGGTTTCAGGAGTCGATTCCTTATGAGTTCGTTACTCACCTTCGTTTCCGATCGTGAAGCACTTTTTCAACTGGGAAAGGACTGCTCCAGGTAGACCTTTGGAGACTTTTTGCTCTAGGTACGGCTGACGTACGAGAGGCTTTATTTCTCCGTAGAGAAATGCTCGAGTACGACTGGCGTACGAAACTTGATGCGGTTTGCAATGAACCGACTTGATGCCTCAGATTCGAGGACTTTGTTGTGCAAGAGATGTTACTCTTTAACACTAGATGTTTTGGCTAATATTAGCCGATGCACCGGAATGTGGTGTATGGTTGAGAGCAACAAGCGGTTGTACAAACGTGTTTATTGTAAGCACGTAAGGTACTGCACTGGTGTTTTGTATGAAGTTCCGAGCGTCGTGGACTTCTGGAGGGCGGCGCTAAGAGAGAAAAGAGGCATCGTCGACGACGACGATGCGAAATAGTAGACGCATCGACGTTGACGGCGATATCTTTTGTGGTCCACGCGTGGTGGCCCAGACAATGCCTCGCCCAGTTAATTTACGTCACATGCTCAGTAGGGATTCCCGCGTGGTAGCACGTCCGAAGGTCGAGCCTCGTCGATCGATGAGTCACCAAACGGGAAATCGAATGGGCTAGGGACCGCAAATCGATGGGTCAAAGAACAGCTTGTTAACATGCTCCATAAATGTGGAAAATTTGCATATGAAAAGATTTAGCTTGAGCTGTTGAGTTCAGCCACATACTTATTTTTACGAATAAATCCGCCTTAAAGAAAATATAGAAAAACTGCTGTATCTGTGCATGAGCGCCGCTGGCGCCGTTTGATCGCACGTCCGGTACTGTAGAACTGGCTGCATCCGTTTGCTAATCTTCTTACGAGGGAGGTTGCTCAGCGTGCTCCGAAGATTCACAGAGAGACCCATACTGTTTTGTAGAGCATCGAATGGCGATTACAACGGTATAGTTTGTTTTTGCTAAATGAAAATGGATGGCCCGAAAAAAAGCAAGAAATCTTGACCACTAACTAGCGGTGAGAAACTAGTGGCGAGAGCACTTCTAGGTGTTAACTGAGATGGACCGTGTCATGGTGGCTCAGTGGATAGCACGCAGGACTCTCAATCTGATGGTCGGTGATTCGGTACCTTTGCTATCCTTTTCTTTTGCCTTCCTACGTTAGATACCCAAATACGCTCCTTTTGGAATTTTGTCGCAGTTGCGGGATAGAATCGCGTTTGGGAGGAGTATGGCCAACAAAGTACGCACAAAGGACAATGTATTCCACAGTATCTATGTATGTGACCCATATCTACCGTAACCAACCCAAATCAACCCCAAATTCAGAAACAAATGTCAGATTCGTGATCAGCGTCCCCAGTAACCCCCGTAGACTGAGTTTGAGCTAAATCGGTGATTTTGACCTAACCAGCTTTCCTAGTGTCGAGTTGTGAAGGTCCAGTTGCCAAGAATATCTTTATTCCTGTTGATCCGCTTTTGGGATTCTAAAGAACAGAGGCTCCCTTTTGGATAAGTTTCTTCTCATAATCATCAGGAAAGATCACTTGGGCTGCTGACAAATCCACAATTCACAAATCTAACGTCAACTTTTCCCATTGTGTCTGACATGCGCGTGCTAGGGTCCGTTCTAACAAGGTAGGGTGGTTGGGTCAAAATCACCGATTTAACTCAAACTTTGCCTGCGGGGGTTATTCGGGGCGCTGATCACGAATCTGACATTTGTTTTTGAATTTGGGTCGATTTTGGTGGTATCTCTGGTGGTTGCGATCCAGAAGCCCATTTGTCACAGGTTAGTTTTCAAGGTTTTTTGCCTTTTTTGGGTCATCCATTTGCATTTAGCAAAAATAAACCATACCGTTGTAATCGTCATTCGATGCTCTACAAAACGATGTAGGTCTCGTTGTGAATCTTCGGAGCACGCTGAGCAACCTTCCTAGTTAGATGATATAACTGTTTAACTGCTCAAGGTACATTTAGACTACTGTTCAGAATTAAGCAAAATTAAAAGTGCCGGACTTGATCGGTCTCCTAAGGACGTGCCGTGTTCATTCAGAATCATAGAGGCATGGTTAAATGCGCATTTGATCTATACAATGACTTGCGTCGGCCAGTCGCTAAGTCTGTCTTTACCTTTCCAGAGGAATGTAGTTCAATTTTACCCGACCTTGTTGTTAGAGGGATGGAAGGCTCGGTTAGCCCGGGCAGGGGTCGATGCCCTAAGGGGTTGATACCCATTCCTTTATTTTCAAAATCATTTTATATCTCTATTTGAAACTTACATCATTCCCCGTTGAGAGTGATCAGTAGAAAGTCTCGTTAAATTGTAACTGAAAAGCACGTCATAGGAGACCTATTGACAAAGATGTTGAACGAAATCAAGTGAAGGAGAAGAAGCTCATGGGAGTGGTTGCTCTAGGCAACTACGGACCATTAGGAGGCACAACTCTACCTCTAAATGATTGTCTAAAATTTAGAATCGGCCGATTTTATGAGGAAGAGGAACGGAAGTACGTGACAGATCAATTTGATTCTCCACTTCGAATGACGGACATAATTCCATTGCACGACTACAAATTCGAAGCGGTACATTTGCTTTATTCTCTATGCATTAACCATCACGCTCGCGTTTTCTATAAAGTACAAATTGATGCAACTTTTCTAGGAACTGAAATACAGAATTTTCGCTTTCTAGGCTACGGAGCAACTGGAGGAGAATCGCGTATACTGGTATGGGTATTCAAGTTCCAACGCCATCGCGTATTTCAGAACGCATAGCGTCTGTGAGTTTTGCTACAGTTACTGTTTAATGTCGAAAATGTGGAACTATTGTCCTACGCACCTCGCATTCTAGTGGTACCGATAGTAAGATCATGGTGTTATAGTTCATGGCGAAAATCGCCGCTCAGGCGAGACTGAAACCGACGTCTCGCACTTTAGCGAGGCTCGTCCGCTAACCACTACGCGATTGAGACGACGGCTACTCTCACCACCTGCGCCAGTTGTAGGATCTCAGTTAGTATTTTGACTATGAACTGTGATCAGTTCAGTATGGTAGTGATACTTCACCCGATAACCAAGGTTCATTTATTTTCATACATACAGCAACGGCCATGCCGCAACGATAAAGCGGTGAAAACGCGGGGTTTTCCGCCGAAAAGCGCCGTGTTCGGGGTCCCCCTGAACAACCTGACCTGAACAAAGTCTATCTCAGTTCATATGCGTCGTATGTCCAGCGGGGTCCGCGCGTGGTAACTCGGCGGAGCTTCATCGAATCCACACACAAGGGACCGAAAAGCGAGTGCTCAAAAATTGTTTGAGAACAAGCCCTTCGAATTTGAAGAAAAATTGTGTATGGAAACAATAGAGCTTGAGATGCTGAGCTCAAATACATGTATGTATCACCTCTCGTGTTCAGGTCAGGTTGTTCAGGTGCGGTACTCGGAACACGGCGCTTTTCGGCGCGAAAAACTCGCGTTCTCGCCGTTTTATCTTTGCGGCACAGCCGTTGCTGTATGTACGAATACAATTCAGCCTCGGTTACCGGCTGAAGTATCATATTATTATGATGAGGTCAAGAACCACACACATGAATATCAAAAATTTCATAATTCCACCACACTTTCTTTACCGTTGGATAGACCACGCTCTTCTGATTACGGCCATGGGTTTTCATTCAATACAAATAACTCTGAAGTGGTTTATGGTGAGTGAACGGTAAAAACAATCTACATACATCGTTTAAATCGCGTTTTGACGGAAAAATACCGACGGTACTGTAGATACTTATTTTTGGAAATTGATCAGTTCTGGAGAAGTTGTCAAAATCCGGCGGTTTCGACGTAAAAAAGGGGCCTATACAATGTCTTGTGGAGGCCCGCGTGGCCCCGCAAGTCATATTGTAGGCCAAATTGCATTCATCATGCCTCTACGATTCTGACAATGAGTGGAACACGAATGCGGCGGCGCATACTTTGAGGACTGATTGACTTCGGCACCTCTACCCCTTAGCTTCATCTCCTGCGGCGACCGTCTTTGAAAATCTGCTCAGCCAAATCATTCCGTGCCCTCTTCCATCCACCGTTGCTGATCCAACGTATTTCGTTTCCTGCTTTATACTGTACATCAACCATCAATTTCCCCGCCGCACCCTTATTAAGACCCTTTTGTCTCAAGAATCACTTATTATGTTATGACCATCTAAAAATTGATTTAAGTGAGCAGTCCTCTCACGCATGCTTCGACATGAACTTCTCTTTGTTTCATACCATTGTCATTGTCTTCAGTGTTTCTTACCCCTACTATCATATTATTATCTTTACCACTGTGAAGAACTGATAGACCTGAATTAATACGGGTCTATCAGTTCTCCACAATGGTAAAGATAATGATGTGGGTGTCTCAACAAAATGTACCCTCTGTTTGAAATGCCATAACTTTGGCGAAAGTGAACCAATCGAAACCAGTCATAGCTTGAATGAAAGCTAAGAAAAAAGAAAATTCTCTGGTATGTGATGGGTGAGGGTTGCGCCATGTACTCGACCGAGGCCTCGGATTTTGGACCTGATTGATAGTGCATGGGTTATACAGTGCTTTTCAAAAGTATGTATACACCTTATGTTCCGCAGTTTCACGCTTCGCGTTCGTTTTTACGGACCGGCGTTAGTTGCACTAGATTTCTCGTTGTCAAAAATATCTGTGTTGCTCTTCCCAGTAGAAAGAAGCATCTCCAGCAAAAACAGACCGTTTTTGAATTTTTTTGTTTGTTTCAAAATATGTATCCAGTTGCAGAAAACATATTTTTTATTCAACTTTAATGGTAGATTGGACCACCATTGTTTCTTATAATATCGAACACTCTATTACACATGCTACCAATAAAGTTTCGGATTACATCGTCGCCGATGTTGTCCCAAGCGGTCACCATTGCCCTCTTCAGCTCTTCAACGCTACTGAACTGCTTGTTGTTCGCGTAGACCTGCCGGACAACAATCCGCCACACGTTCTTCATAAGGTTACAGTCAGAACAAGCTGGCCGGTCCATTGTTCGGATACGGTTGCGCTGGAGCCAATCAGTAGTCGATCTAGACACATGCACCGCAGCGTTATCTTGCTGCAGAATATGTGTCTGCCTTCTTCTACCTCAAGAAGGGAAGGAGGCAGGACTCCATCACACATTGGTACTCTAGACTGTCCATTCGACAAGATGGAACGCTGAGCTTCAGCTTTCCGCTGCTGCAGAAGTCGCCCTATACCATTAACGAGCCGCCTCCAAAGTTCCGCCGAGAGAACACCATGGGAGATTGTCGCAGATCTCTCCAGTAGTGCTGGAAGCCATCAGGACCATCTAGGTTGAACTTCTTTTCATCACTGAAGATCATCTAACACTGAAAGTCAGCCAAAACTTGCGACGTTAATTGACGGGGATGTCACTACCTCATACCACTTTGTCCTAATTCTTATAATATCGAATGTTCTTAATGTTCCTTCGCGCACAATCCAATCTCGCCCGCTTAAAGAAGTCCATGTGGCGAGCTGTCTTTTGCATGGTCCGTCTGCAGCGGGACCCATACTGGAGCGAATTTCGTTGACACTCCATGTCGAATTCGACACCATGCGACCAATTCTTCGGTCATTCAGATTCGAAAGCAGTGGCGGACGTTCAAGTGAAGGTGCCGATAGATAGCCGTCAGTATTCCGAAGGTAACGGTTCACGCCTCCATGCGAACGGCCAAGTTGGTGAGCAGTGGCACGATTTGACAAACATGTTTCCTTGAGGGCTCGGATCTGAGCTTGTTCCTCCAATGACAACACGGTTCCACGAGTGGAAATCGTGGTTATTTTGTAGTGTCGGACAAGAGCACTATTTATATTCCTAGTTTTCCGCTGAAACGAAGCATATCGTTTGAGAGGGAAAGTAAAAGCGCGTGGCGTCTCAAAGTGGATACATATTTTGAAACAAACAAAAAAAATTTAAAAAAGCTCTGTTTTTGCTGGAGATAATTCTTCTTGCTGGGAAGAGCAACCCAGATATTTTCGACCACGGGGAATCTAGTGCGTCTAACGTCGGTTCGTAAAAACGAACGCGAAGCGTGAAACTACCGAACATAAGGTGGATACATACTTTTGAAACGCACTGTCGGCTTGCTCTACTTTGGTCGTAAGCAGGTGATATCGCAGCTATTAGGGGGGGGGCCAAAAGTATTAAGGAAAATGCACCAAACTCTTTTATTTCTCAATAACCTGAATACAATTCAACTGTGCTGAGGGATGTATTCTCCGTTGAGGTCTATGACTTGCTGCCATCCTTCAGCCAGCTTTCTGATCCCATCCTTCCAGAACTGCTCCGGCCTGGAGTTAATCCACTGAATGACATGCCCCTCAAGGTATGCTTGGCTTTTTGTGTCCCTTCTAGCCAAGAAGTCTTGCAGGCTAAAGAAAAAGTGGTAGTCGCATGGAGAGATGTCCGGTGAATACGGTGGGTGAGGTACACGGACGTACCCCAGCTGAGCAAGCTTCTGCGTGGTTACTTTTACCCGGTGAGGTGTGGCGCTGTCGAAGAAGATCAGTCTTTTGAAACGTTGAGGTCGAATAAGCGCGAGTCGCTGATCCACCTCCTCGATTTCGTTCACTAAGGTTACGGAGTCCATCATGGCCATCTTTGGAAATAGTATCCAGCAAAACGCAGACCCAGAAGCTCAAAAGTTGCTTATCGCCATGCTCATCTCGTCGAACGAAGATCAGTATCGGATCACCAGGCCTCACCCAGACTAGCTGCTTGGCAGGGTTAATGTAGAAGACATACTTCTCATCCTGCGTGACGATCGAGTCCAGACTTCTCGGACTAGAGAAATGGCGTAGATTGGCACGGCACACATCGTCACGCATGTGGTCTGAGGTAGCCTGAGGATTCAGCATGTTTCTCAAATACGCGGAAATGATGAATTCTCAACTGGTCTCAGGTAAGTAGCATACAGACACATAAATACGATGAACATACAGTGAGACCTCAGTCGGGAGTTATTTGGGGAAAAAAAGGAGATACTTATTACTTTTGGCCCCCCCTAATATGAGTTACCTCTGAGGCAGTAAACATATTGATTTGCCGCAGCTTTTGTTTAAGCATGAAATAACATCAATATCGGTCAATAACTGTAACCACTGTTTGAGAAGCTAAACCTCTTCCAACAGTGATGCAATCATAAGAAAAAATTTAGAGAAATGTAAAATGTATGAACCATAAAGACTGCGCCGTGCACCTGCAATTGTCGGATTCTAGACCTGACTGAAAGTTCACGGACAACATGCTTGTTCTACTTTGGTCGCCAACAGGTGATATCTCTGATACGCGTTTCTCTTGATGTAGTAAACATAAAAACATCAAAACATAACAAGTTTAACATGCACTTTACGCCACGTATGCGCTATTACATACTCATTACAACAGTCCTGGGTTTTTGAACAGAGTAAGCAGTATTGTGCAAGTGCATCTCAAAGTGCATGTTGAACTTGTTATGTTTTGATGTTTTTATGTTTACTGCATCAAGAGAAACGCGTGTCAGCGACATCATCTGCCGGCTACCGAAGTAGAACAAGCATGTTATCCGTGAACTTTCAATCAGATCTAGAATCTGACGATTCGGGCAGGTGCATGACGCAATCTTCATGATTCATACATTTTACATTTCTCTAAATTCTGTTCTTTGGTTGCATCACTGTTGGAACAGATTTAGCTTCTCAAACAGTGCTTACAATTGTTGATCGATATTGATGTTGTTCCATGCTTAACCAAAAGCTGCAGCAAATCGATATGTTTATTGCCTCAGAGGTGTTTCGAGCGCAGGTTTATATACATACTATACCAAGCTTGACGACTTCCTATTTTACAAATGTACTGGGATTGTCAACGAATTAGGTAGGTTAGGAGTTTTTGTTTCTAAAATGTCTATTTCAGTTCCTACCGATAGGCTGTTTCAATTCATTGGTGCTGAAATGTCGCTGGCAAGTGCGATGTTGACGTTTAGTTACCCTTGGATAACCGAACGCATCTTTACCGACAAAAGGAGGAAGGATCGTATAGGGGTACTGTTAGACTTAAATAAAAAACGTGGTGCATGGCGCAACTCATATCGCGCGAATTGACCCATGAGGCGGCATTGGAAATGGCTAGCTGCGATTGCATCGGCAAGTGATTTACAATAGTGCAATGAAATAAATAAGAGGACAAGTAAACATCTCATCGAAAAGTCAACAACGAAAACGCCTCAAAATCGTGATGAAACCTTGTGCATGGCGCAACCCGTATTTCGCGAATTGACCACTGAATGGCTCTGGTACTGATTGGCTCTGATGTCATCGACAATCGATTTATAATAATATGAAATAATTTAAAAAAATAAAGATAAATAAACAGACATACAATGAACCACAATATCAAATTAACTCAAGAATGAGCCGTGGAAGATTTCTATCATAGCAATCATCACAAACCTCCATATGAAGGATTGTTTGAAGCATTTTTCTAAGCCGGAATTTCATCAGGAATCCAAAAGGGTGGCCGGAGCTCGTTGTTTAGACTATCGATAACAATGAAAATTCATTGTTTAGTGATATTTCATGAAAGCTGCAGGCTAAAATCTGAATTACTCGTGAAAGTTAACATTTTCTGGCAAGGCTAGATATGCAAATAGTTTATATTTTATTCAATTTCGGACATACAAGGTTTTACTCACCGCACAATTCCAGGTATTGGTGCGTGCACATAACTTGGCCGCCACCCACGAACGCAATCAATTCCGGATATTCGATGAAGATGAGTTGATTTGCTGCTCAGAAGGCTGCACGAATAAAATGGACTGCTTCAAAGTGAACTTCACCGGTCTCTATCCAGGAAGTACGTAGGCGTTCACCAATTTGTTGAACATTTTTCTAGGGAACCATTCACCTTTTTTCATCATAATTTCCTCAGCGACGCCATCGCTGTAGCAACACATTCGAAAAGTTGGAGTGAAACAACAAAAAGTGCTAAAATGGAGTGTCTGGAAATGTTCGTAATTGGTGTTATCCTCGCATCGCGTTTGCACCTACGGAGAATTCTGCATTTCGCGCACGCAATGGATTGCGGGGGCCCGCGAGCAGTGGTGAGAGGCGCTACTGACATTCGCACGTTCGAGTGATCGAATCCCCGCACGGGCTAACGAAGCGTTCCATCCCTCTCCGGAGTTGGGTAAATTCGTACCAGGCTTGTCTGGGAAGGGACTGACGTAGTGCAGCGGCTGGATCCAGCAAGTCATTGTGTAGGCCAAATACGCGTTCATCTACGATTTTGAATGGAAGACGAATTCACGGCGCACCCTTAAATCTTTGTCTTGAACTCTTTGCCTTTTCCTTCCATGATTGAAAATCAAAGACATAGTTGCGTGAGAAAGGAGACTAACACTCGCGTGTCATTGTTTATCGTTGTTTGCTAGACAAGCAAAAAGTTTCACTAAGCATTGTCCAGTTCGTAAAATTTCGCATTACGTGTGTACGTGGTACACTAGTAAGAGGCGCAACTGACACGCGCACAGTCGAGTGATCGATCCCCGCTCGCCCTCACGACGCCTTCCATCTTTCGCAATCAGAACTAGTAAAAAATGGATACCAACTTTTCTGGGAAGGTGGAGGCAAGATAGAGACGCTTCTGAATGGAACACCAATGCGGTGGAGCGTGCTCAGAGGTCTGATTAAGCTTGATCACTTTATCTTCACCCAAAAGTGATATAAGGGAACGCTAAGAACAAGCGTTGTTGACTGGTGGACCGCAAGGCGTTAGCGACCAGTTTTGTTAGGTTTTGTAGTTTTGTTGGAATTAAAACTCTTAGCTAACAGAATAATAGAGATTTTACAGCCGAGTTCAACTTTACTCTGAACCTGGTATACCGAGGTAGCTACAACGGCGGCACATTTGGGCCTTTTAGAACACGTTCCATGCATTTTGTTCCTATCAATCGCTTTACATTCTCAGTAAGTCGATTTCAAATGATAACCAGCATAAGGATCTGCGAAAATACAGCCATTTGAATTTTGTTTTACCCAGTACCTCCCTCAAGCAGTTTTCTTCTTACTCCTGAAAGAAGAAAACTGCTTGAGGGAGGTACTGGGTAAAACAAAAAGTGCTCGTGTCGACTAATTTTTCCTAAATATTACCATCGGTTGACTGTATACCTTTTCCTATTTATAGCAGGTTATTCGTAAAAGTTAATTCCTACTTGTAGGTCACTGAAAACTCGGTCACATTTGATTGGCAGTCTCCACTCCCTAGCGACCGTTTTACAAACTTCACGGTAGGTGCCACGCGTCACCAGTATGAAATTCCGAATTTCAAAAAAAAATATTCAAAGAAAATGAACTAGAAAAACTTCAGTGGACAATCACCTGAAAGCATTTGATAGGAGAGCGACGGGTATTTCTGTTGCAGGTTACATTTTCGGGAAGAGAGCTGACATACGAACGTCCGCTCACAATCAGTGGCCTGGAACCAAATACGACGTACACAGTGGGTACAATATGTTTTGTGGTGTTTTTTTTTCTTGTTAAAGTCCCGACTACACCGATCGGACATACATAGGTCAGAAGTTAATTTTCACTGGAACTCCTTTTTTTCAGATTGGAGTAGCACACAAACTCCTCGGATCAATTCCTTGGTTGGGGGTACAGATGAACTATGAGCCTCAGGTGTACAAAATACGAACCCTGCCTCGACCGAGTGCTCGCGACCAGATTATCGAAAAGGAAGATTACGACGTTCTGGCTGCTATGATACAGGATGAAATAGATGACATAGACAGACAGACACGTGTTCTAAAAGAAAAATACGAATACCTTCTCGCGAATGAAAAGTATGAGGAACGAACACTAGAGGTTGATGACCTCGAAAAGCAGGAAAACATCATCGCTGAACTGATGCAGATGGAAGCGAATGCCACGGCGACGGTAAAAGGTTAGAAAGTCCTAGCGGAATGGATTCTTCCTGAGTTGACGCATAACCAACCCGCAGTTTTTTTCAAGAAATATTATTCGGTGGAAATATAATTGAATGTTGTTTCTTTAGCGCCCGTGGCTCAGGGGTTGGAGGTGCTAATGACACACACACACACACACGGTGCAGCAATAGATTCGCTCCCGACCTAAGTAACTCCTACCGCCCGTCCGAGGTCGAGCAATAAAAACATGATACAGTGATTAATATTATTAATGTATGATAGATTCTTAGTACTTTTTATCCTGTTTCACCTTTTAGCCCTATACAGGATAAAAACAACTAAGACTGCCAGTATTTTATATGGAGAGATATAAATTTGGGCTGATATCGAAGATAGGTAACACTCCCTTAGGATCATCAGTAGGGCTAGGAGTGTACCCATGGGAGGTGTGTTGTACCAGTATATATACCCGATGGAGATCAAACGTAAGGGCGGGATAAAACGTAAGGGCGGGATGAATATTAAAGATGCAGATTGACCTCTAGAAATCATTGAGATCTAGTAGTTCTCTAACTAAACCTTGTAAGTTTTTGAACTTATTCAAATTATTGTACTTATAATAAATGAATTTATTATTTATTATACATGAGAATATTGCTTTATGTATTATAGTTTTATTATACTTTGAAGTATGAAGTAAAGTAATTAATCTTTTCAAATTATCATAGAAATCATTATAATCACTACATTTTTTTTGCTTCTTATAACTTCTGAGTATATGATAGCAATTTTTACTGTTCTACTTATATAAGAGTCTCCGTGAGTAACCCTAACTACTTTAAATGGGAAATATTCTGTTTTGTTATAAAGTTTTGTATGTATTTTGTTCTGTTCAATTATTAAAGTATAATCTAAAAAGTAACTATGGTATTGATTCATATGAGTTTTTTCAATAGTCATAAGATTGTTATATATGTTATTAATAATTGTATCCACGTCATTTTCTGTACAGTTGTGTATAAGGAGGAGATCATCCATGTATCGAAAAGGATGAAATTCTTTATTGTACTTATTAACTTTGTTGGCGTATTTGTATTCTAAGAATGTGAGGGTTAGATCTGCTAACAGTGGACTAGCGTTACCACCTTGGGGAACACCCTTAATTTGTTTGAATATTTTATTTCCCACTTTGCAATAGCTATTATCAAGGAGTAATTCTATCATGTAAATAATATCATGAATAGTGTAATTTCTATAGCCTTTTTTCTTTATAGGTTCGTTAGCATAGAAGACATTTTTATACCCACAAGTTAGATATTTTTTGTTTGAGTTTTTGAAGCAAATTTTTAAAATTTCTATATTGTTACGTAGTATAGTATTATGTGGTATGTTTGTAAACATGTTCGAAAAATCTGCAGTGTACAATTTTAGATTATTACTTTGAATATTAATAATATCATTCGTAATATTAGTATCTTCTAGTATTCTTCTTGACCAAATTGTTACCTTGTCTGGGAGGGTGAAGGGACTGAGCCCATTGGGTAAGCCAAAAACACATTCACCATGGTTCTACGATTCCGGCGAGAAAACGAAGGAATGATGTACCCTCAGGAGATGTTAGCACATTACCTTTTCTGCTGTTAGTTGGGTAAGAAATTTGTAGCGTAATTTAGACGGGTTATTGGTCAATGCCAGAGGGTAAATCGCCTATAAGAATCTCGACTCCTCTCCTCCTGAATCGATTGGACGGAAAAAAGTTTCTGGAGTGGACGATGACTACGCTACTGGATAATTATTTGAACTGGTTCTATCGGGTACATTCAGTTTATGATCAATGAACAGGGGCGAGCATGGTACAGCGGTAAGAAGCTACTGACACACTCACAGTTGAGGGATCGATTCTCAAAAGGGATAACTAAGCCTTCCATCCCTCCGGGGACAAGTAAATTGGTATCAGACTTCTCTGGAAAGTTTAAGACTCTGACTCGGTATAGAGCAGCTGGCCTCCAAAAATCATTTTGTAGGCCAAATGTAGTTCTGATCAACACCTTTACGGTACTGGACATATCTTTTGAACAGTTCCCGAAAGTACCGCTTAGGAGCGGCTTTTTTAAAAATCTTTGTCGAAATTCAATTATTTGTGAGAATATACATATATTTGAGCTCAGCAGCTCGAGCTCTATAGTTTTGTATATGAATTATCCACGCCTTTGTTTGTGTTTTATGTTGATTCTTTTTTGCCGACCCCTCAAATCTCACTTGGTTGGTCTCTCGTGTCCATCGATTGTCTCGTCGTTGACAGGGGCCACGCCAACGAACATGCACAACGGGGCCCCGTGATATCTTCTTCGAGCCACCCCGTGGCGTCCCCTTCTCATAGCTTGGGACCCTAGGAAAAGACAAGCCGCTTATTTATAGGCGGCGAGAAGGAGGCGGAGCTTAGTCGGTGGTGAGTCATCAAGCGAGGGGTAAGTGGCACGGGATCCGAAAATCGAGGGGTCAAAAAAATCGACTGAAAACAAGTTCCACGAATTTGGTAAAAGTGTATATGGAGGGATAGAGCTCAAGCTGCTGAGCTCAAATATATGTATATTTTTACAAATAATTGAGTTTCAACAATGTTATTGAAAAAAGGCGCTTTGGAACCTCCTAAGCGGTTTTCCGGGAGTTATCAAAATATGTGGTACTGTACCTTCATCTTTACCTTCACCTCTACCTTTATTATTATTTGCGTTCAGGGATCTCGATTGTACAGGGTGTCCCAAAAAATGTACCCTCTGTTTGAAATGCCATAACTTCGGCGAACGTGAACCAATCGGAGCGAGTCATAAATTGAATGAAAGCTAAGAAAAAAGAAAATTATCTGGTATGTGTTTTGTGAGGATTGCGTCATGTATTCGACCGAGGTCTCGGGTTTTGGACCTGATTGATAGTGTATGGGTTATATGCTTGCTCTACTTTGGTCGTAAACAGGTGATATCGCCGCTGTGAGTTACTTCTGGAGCAGAAAACATATCGATTTGCGACAGCTTTTGGTTAATCATTGAACAACATCAATATCGATCAATAATTGTAACCGCTGTTTGAGAAGCTAAAACTCTTCCAACAGTGATGCAATCATAAGAAAAGAATTCAGAGGGATGTAAAATGTATATACCATGAAGATTGCCTCATGCACCTCTCCGAATCGTCGGATTCTAGATCTGATTGAAAGCTCACGGATAACATGTTTGTTATCCGTGTCGCCAACAGGTGATATTGCTGATACGCATTTATCTCGACGTAGTAAACATCATAACATCAAAACATAACAAGTTTAACATGCACCTTACGCCACGTACGCGCTATTACATACTCATTACAACAGTCCTGGGTTTTTGAACAGAGTAAGCAGTACTGTGCAAGTGCATCTTAAAATGATGTTAAACTTGTTATGTTTTGATGTTTTTATGTATACTGCATCAGGAGAAACGCGTATCAGCGATATCACTTGTTGGCAACCAAAGTGGAACAAGCATGTTATCCGTGAACTTTCAATCAGGTCTAGAATCGGGCAGGTGCATGGCGCAATCTTTATGGTTTATTCATTTTACATCCCTCCAAATTCTTTCCTTATGATTGCATCACAGTTGGAGCTTTGGCTTCTCAAGCACTGGTTACAATTATTGATTGATATTGATGTTGTTCAGTGCTTAACCAGAGGCTGCAGCAAATCTATAGGTTTAATGCCTCAGAAGTAACTCATAGCAGCGATATCACCTGTTTACGACCAAAGCAGAGCAAGCGTATAACCCATGCACTATCAATCAGGTCCATAATCCGAGGCCTCGGTCGAATACATGATGCAATCCTCACAAAACACATACTAGAAAATTTTGTTTTTTCTTAGCTTTCATCCAAGCTATGACTCGTTTCGATTGGTTCACTTTCGCCAAAGTTATGGCATTTCAAACAGAGGGTACGTTTTTTTGAGACACCCTTTATATCAATTACAGAACTCGCAGCTGTTGATACAAGATCAGGAGCGAAAACGCTGGCCATTCTAATGTTCACAGTGCTGATCATAGTTATGGGCTTTGCTCTGTTCGCGGTAAGACACAAGCTTCTTCTAGTGGATATCCAGTTCCAAAAGTGTAAACATCGATTCAAAACGCCTCGCCTCCTTTATTCCACAAGAATCTGGACCAGAAAAAAAGAAAGAGAAAGTAAACTTGGTATCAATATCGTAGACGTTTAAGTGGAGCAATCGCAGTACTGTAATTCGAATATTCCTTTAACGACGTTGTACTGCAACCCAGCAGCAATGTACGTAGATTGAGAAGTCTTTTTCGCTTGATTCGAATCCAACATTGTCACTTTCAGCTGTTTTGCTTTCGTCTGCTCCTAGTTAAATTTTTTAGGTTTGAAACGATCCAAGTTTCCTAATGCTCATACTTTCAGACACGAATTGAGCACAAAACTAATACTCTAGCAATACAGCGAACTATGAGGAGTTCGAGGAGTACAAGAGCAGTGTGAGTGATTCTTGATATTTTAAATATCTTTCACGGAACACTTTTTTGGCTCTTCTGGGCTGCCTGATCGAGGATTATTGATAAGATCTACGATCCCAGGAGATGGAACTTCTGATACAACTCTTTTAGAAGTGATGTGAGCAGTACGCCATCAGGTGCTACACCATTCTCCACCTCAAAGGAAACGAAAGTAAAACAACCATAACTGTGCAACGTTATATTCATTTTCTGTGGGTTAAATAAAAATGTTGTTGGCGGCGTATTGTTATTAGCGTCTAAAAGCTGACGAGGAACACGAAACACATGTTGCTTTAGGAATTTCTCCTCGACTTTGCACTCCGTCTTCTTTTATTCCGTTTACAGTTTAATATAGGCGGTCCACGAACCTGTGCAGTTTGAGGTGCATCGAATCAAATACAACGTTTCAAGTGTTACTGGAAACGTTCGAAAGGTTCGCAGCACATTCAAGATCAACTGGGCAAGGTTTCCTGGGACTTTGCCAAAAATGGCAGCTAGTAACATGAGTTTAGTCACAAAAGAAACGGAAGGTTATCGGATTTTCGTAAAAGACTCGGAATGGTGAAGTCGTTGAAATTTTTTCGACGATATCAGACCTAGACTATCTGTTCTCTTTCAGCTAAAAGTACGCGGAAATTTCGTTTCTATGTTCCGAATTCCGGTTTCCGCCCGTTTTGGCCCTTCCGTCCCGCTTCCGTGTCCCACTTTTTTTTGGACGGAACGCGGAAGCGGAAGGAAAAATCGAAGAGCTCCACTGTGCAGGCTAACAAAAGGAGACTAAAGTTATTGTGAGTTACATCGATATGATCCATTCTAATTTAGAAGAATGAAACCAACGTAGCGAAGTACATCACCCCCCCCCCCCAAGAAAACATGCAATGAGGTAAGGAGTACAATTTCAAGAAACAGTACCGGTGTTAGATAAAATTAGTGAGAAATATCCTGTTTCACATCTAAGAGCTCGTTTAGACCAGATGCGGCGCGGTCTAATGCAAAAGATGCAAATCGACCGTAGCGTGGGAATTCCCACGGTATGGTCGATTTGCATCTTTTGCATTAGGCCGCGCCGCGCGCAGCATCTGGTCTAAACGAGCCCTTAGCCCTATACAAGATATATTCAGAAGAAGAAGAAGAGGATATGAGAAAGATGGTTTGAAGTCGAACATATGATGATAAGTCTTCACCAGTCTTCACAGTCTTCACGGAGTCCTCACAGACTTCTTAGTCTTCACAGAGTCTTCACAGTCTTCTGTTCCACAGTCTTCTTAGTCTTCACAGAGTGCTCACCCAAGTTTGAACTGCTTTGAACTGCCTCTGGTTTTGTACCAGTTCCAGAATTCGAACGGCATCTTTACCTAAAAATATAACATTTACTACACAGTTACAGTTATTTACAACATTATTAATATAGCTCTTACCCTTACACCAAATGTGCTCCCATGACTCCCTATCACTGAAGGCCAGGTAAAGGCTTCTTGCTTATCAGACTCATTATATCTGTATTTATACATACTGTATACTATTATAAGTCCACTTTGTATATTCACTTAACCGAAAGCATGGAAACGCCATTAGACTGATTGAGGAGAAAGGATTGATTAGGAAGGATCGCAAAAACCGCTACAAAGCGCAAGGAAAAAAGGCGGTGGATTTGAAGTTGAAGAAGGACCAATTAATAATAGAAGAGCTAGGGGTAATAAAACTAATATTAGGCTGTCGCAAAATTAATTTCGTTTTCTGAGTGTGTTCAGAAGAAACTTTTCTACGCCGTATTATCTCGTCTCAAGGACAGCCAAGCATACTGTTAGGTAGGGGATTATCCGCTCTATCAGAAGGGGACGTTACTGTCTCTCAATTTTTTGCAGCCGATTTTTTCCAGGGCTTCATTCAAGCATGAACCGACGCGACTTTCGATTGCTCATGTTTATGAATATAAATTGGGACATCCCGCGGCAGACCCGGCATGTAACCTTAGCAGAACTTTCGGGACGGATTTCTCTTGCGAACGAACAGAGCAGCTCTGGTTTTGAAAATTTGCTTCTGGCGATTTTGATCTCGAAGAAAAAGCTGGTCGTGCTCGCAAGTGGTCCCTTGATGAATAGGTTTTAGGACAGCGGCTGAAGCAAATCCAGAAACCAATACTCGTAAGCTAGCAGAAGACCTGGGTGTGCATTACTATACAGTCGCAAGACATTTAGAACAAACCGGCAAGATGAAGATGATGTCAAAATGGATTCCTTATGAAATGACCGATGAGCAGCGTCTTTCGCGTTTCGACATCTGTTTGGATCCCCTCATTCGTTATAAAAATGAACCGTTTGTCAACCGAATTGCAGCTGTAGATAAAAAATGGGTTCCTTATAATAATAGTAAGCGGGGATTTGCTTGGGTTGATGAGGGCGGTCCACCAAAACCTTTTCCTAAACTGAAACTTCATCCTAAAAAGGTTACGATTACTTTGTGGTGGTGTAGTAAAGGAATGATTAGCTAGCTTCATGCCACCTGGTGGTTCAGTTACAGCAGAGTCACAGCGTTGTTATCTAGACGAAACGTACCCGAAATTGCAAAAATTGCGTCCGGCACTAACGAACAGAAGCGGTGCGATCCTAATGCAGGACAACGCAAGTACACACACCGCGAAGATCATCCGACAAAAATTGACCCAGTTAGGCTTTGAAGTTCTGTCTCATCCTCCTTATTCTCCTGACCTTTCGCCAATATACTATCACTTTTTTCAAGCATTTGATTCTTATTTGCGTCAGAAAAAAGTTGCTGATTTGACCGATGTTGAAAATGCCTTTCTTGTTTCGTTGATTCCCGTGATCCTAATTTCTTCTTTCAAGGTTTGGATTTGTTACCACTTCGCTGGCAGAAGTGTGTAGATGCTGACGGTTTTTACCTTGATTCATAAAGTTGCGCTTGAGCTGAGTTATTGCAGTTTGAACTGAGCGATCCATTTCCGAAATTGATTTTGCGACAGCCTAATATATTAGATGATAATTGTAAAGTGTAAATGTGTAATGCCTATTACAGATATACGATCCTGTTGTGTTGGTGGAGCGCCAAAATATCGATATGTCGAAGTGGAAAGGCTTCAGGCTCATTGGAAAAATTGATGGACCCACGTGTGTCGGTACCTGCCACATCGTTAAGAGAATGTTTTCGGCCGATTTCATTGTAAACGATCTGAGGAAAAGCCTCTCTCCTGAGAATCTTGAGAAACTACTGTTTCTCCACCGTAACGTGCTCGTTTTAGGCTTCTAACTCTATTTTGAAAGCATTATTGTCCATTGAGAGTCTAGCATGAAAAGGTCATTGTCTTCCTGTACGCACTTGTTTCGGCTTCGATTTATAATGAAGCTTATAAAGGAATGAAATTGATTTGGTTTTTCTGAGGGATTTCCACCACTCACTTTGAGGCTACCACGAAACGCTGATAGCTTTCACCAAAATTATAGACACATTTTAGTGGAAACAAAACGAGCATTTTATGAGTACCTTAGGAACAGAAATGAAAATGTTTTGTGGTCCAGTTTTGGTTGAATCCCAATAATTCAGTAATTTTTGCACTCCGGTTTCCGGCCCTTTTAGACCATTTCCGTTCCGTCTTCCGCTTTGTAAAAAAAATCGCGTACCTCTGCTTTCAACTCTTCAACTCTCTCTCTCTCTCTCTCTCTCTCTCTCTCTCTCTATCAACTTGTTATCAATGGCGAAGAATTCCAACTCTGCAAGAAGCAATGCACAACCGATCGTTGTGCTGGGAGTCGTTGAAATGAGGCCTCTCCGTTGGTCTCTCTTCCTTTGATAAGGTATATAACGAGCACCGTTTCATTAAGTAGGCACCATACATGATCATGGTATGCTTCTGCGTTTATGCATTCTTTCACTGACCACGAACTCCGGGATCGTTTGCAGGTGTGGAACCACTTCTGGTGCCAGTCGAGTAGAATGACCACGTCAAGTTCGCTTCATCAACGAGTCATGAAACGAGTGATTATGCTGCTATTGTGAGTTGTTCTTTTCGGCATTGTTCAAAGACTGGTACTTTATGGGTTGAGGGGGGGGGCGCAGGGTGATGGGGTGAATGGGGTAAAACGAAAATGTCGGATACGCAAAAGTGGCTCAAAAGTAGCTGCGGCGCGGTCGCGTGCGCGTCTGACGGGGGAGGGATTGTCAAAAGAGACGTTGCCGGACATCTCGTTCACGACACACTAAGTCCGTACGACACTAGCGCGAAAAATCAGCAAACGGAATGGATCATCATTGCGAGATAGTGCGCTGCGGGCAGAGACGCGGAACTCTGCGTCTCTAGCCGCTAGCGCACACTCTACTCAAGACGCAGACTATTTCGCTTCTCTCTGCCTCTCTTCCTAGTTGCTGATTTGGCGACGAAATAGTGTGCGTTTTGAGTAGTGACGAAGCCACGCGGTCAGGGTAGGGGAGGAGCTCCGGGGTGGGTGCAAATCCGTTCTGCTTGCTGAAAAAATGTTCCGCTCGAACGACCGCGCGGTTTTTTGCACGTTGTCTCGCACCCTTTTGCCCCTGCCACTATTCTCGCTGCTGCCTTTGCCGCCTACTACCAGTGAAACGTTTTCTCAGCACCACCGAACCGATCGCCCCACCCCAGAGCTCCTCCCCTAGCCTGACCGCGTGGCGAAGCTCCTCTCCATGGACGCTATTTCGTCGCCAAATGGGCAGAGAGAAGCGAAATAGTGCGCGTCTTGGAAAGAGTGCGCGGTGGCCAGAGAGTCAGAATCGCAGATTCAGAATCTGCGTCTCCGCTCGCGGCGCACTGTTTCGGCAAATGGCTATCCGTTCGGGGGTGCTGAGCTTTCGTGCTAGTCCTACTACCCTCCTCAGCTATCCTCGGTCCTCATTCCGCGCTCGTCGTCGGGTTACTCACCCGCCGCTGTGGTTTCTTGGTGAACGAGACTGCTACAGTGCTCCAAGTACCTAAGAGAGACAAGAAACAGCCAAGGGAACATCGCTGAGGATTTCAAGAAAGACGTTCAAAGCTTGAATAAGGTTGATGCGTCCGAAGCGAAACAGTTCAAAGTATTCAGTTGTTGACCTTGAACTGTTATGAACTCAACTCCGGAGGGATCTGCTTGAACTTTCGTTCTTTTTTAGTCTTTCACTTAAGCTTTTCATATCTCAAATCACACCTTTGTTCCCACTCTTTTGAGTTTTTCATACCTCATCCCATACGTTTGCATTTGAATTCCAACATACCTCTACTTACGCCTTTCTACTCATTAAGTTCTACATACATATGTATATTCATGTCTTTACAATAATTCAATGAAATTTTCAAATAAATTAAGACAAAATACCCACTTGCTTAAGAACACCCATATAAATATAGAAAACACGTGGTAGAGTAACACTCCGGACATATAGGTATATTATAGTTATTTTGTAATTGTTGTGTTGTTGTTTTTAATATGAAAAGAAAACACCCTTATAAATATGGAAAAGGCTTGGTAGAAGTAATACTCCAGTTATAACTATTTCGCAGTTATTGCTCCCTTCCCATTACTTTATGGGAGTCAGTGTTGAAGGCAGCCAAGGGTGCCAAATAAACTCTGTGCCATGGCATCCGTAGGACGAGATATCCGGCAACGGTAGCCGCTCGCAACAGAAACGCAGAGGTACTCTCCTCACCTGGCTCTAGCCGCTCGCGCGCTGAGGAATATTCGGTGAACGAGATGTTATGTAATCCATGAGAGAGCCAAGAACAGCCTTCAACGTGTGTAGATGGGTGAGTGGATAGCGAGAATGATTGTTGCCTGTGGGGTTCGAATCCTCCCTGCTACATAGATTTGCAGTGCTTAGTTTAAGGTTCAGCCGATTTAGAAAGTATCGGCGTAACCAGATTTGAATTGCGCGCCTACCGTACCCACGCGGACGCCGACGGGCGGTCTGCTGACGTCGACGTTTGTCATGTGGAGTGATAGGAGATAGATCGTCATAAGAGAGCCAAGAACATTTCCGGACGTGTCTATATGGCTGAGTGGATAGCGAGGTTGATTGTTGTGTATGGGTTGGAGGTTCGAGTCTTTCCGTGCTGGATACTTTTGCAGTGCTTAGTTTAAAGTTCAACCGTCGCTCTGCTTTCTATTGTTATCCTTTAGACCCTCCATCTGCAGGGATGTAGTGATTCACCCACCACGGAGTTCCTCCCCTAGCTTCTCAATGCAATAGGCTAATGAACGGTGCTTGGCCCACCTGTTGTCGATATGACGACCCCCACGTCCCCCTCACCCCGCTCCCTCATAGGGTCAGGGTGTACCTCACAATTTACTAACTCGTCTATCAGCTTGCACGAATAAAGGTTGCCCAAACCTTGCGCTCCTATCTACTCTCATCCCGGTCTCAGTGAAACCCACTGAACCACCACTATTCTCACTAGTGCTACTGAAAGACCCGTCAGTCTCTTGCACGTCAGTTTTGGTGCATCGGCCAAAGCAGTCAACAAACTTCCGTGTTAGAGAGTGAATTCTTTGGGACCAGAAGATCCTTCCCGCGTACAAAGAGTGAAATCTTTGCGCCTGGAGAAGAAGAGACATTCATCAAAGGTCGTGATAAAGACCTAGAATCGCTACGATTCGCCCATTACAATTGGGTTAAAGTCCTCTCGTACTCTGTACCTAGAGGTACATCTTCCGCAAAAAAGGAAGCTAAGACTCCCTTACTCTGCACCTGGAGCATAAAGTCCTCGTGTACTCAGTACCTAGAGGCATATCTTCTGAACAAAGGAAGCAAAGATTCCCGTACTCTGTACCTGGAGCATAAAGTTCTCTCGTACTCAGTACCTAGAGGCATATCTTTTAAACAAAGGAAGCAAAGACTCCCGTACTCTGTACCTGGAGAAAATTTCTCGAATATCGAAGAGAATGGAACGTACCACAGCCGCGGAAAAATGGCACTGTACTTCCACAAGACGCCAATAATTTTGGGCTCAAAAGCGCTCAAAAACTTGGTAGAGCTGTACGAAAAATACACAACCAGCGTAGAATATCAAGCCGTAGATGACGGAAACTACGAGATAAACCGCTCTACGATATCATTATTACAGAGCGCTATTAGACAAATAAGCGAGGGCAGAGCAAATCTGCAAAACCTTTATAATGTGATAAAGGATGAGTACAAAAATTGTAAAAACAAGTAAGAGAGAAAGGAACTCCTGACAGAGATTGAACAGATAGAAAATGAGTCACAGGTCCAAATTGTTATAGACGAAACCAATAACCTAATATTCAAATAGACAGCCAGGCTCGATGAATCCAAAAGTGCCAGGGAAAGAATGGGCATAAAATTGGGCTAGATTTCACTGAAAAATACTGATTGTGAGACACCAAGAGAAACTAAGTGTGTTCGAGAGGAGAATACTGAACAAAACATCTCCGAAAAGGATCCTGAGTGTGACGATGTGGAATCAGATGTACCGCAAATGGCGCAGCAAGAGGTAAATTCGTCAGTTCAGAAACTATTTCGATCTATTAGGTTGTTAACTAATTATTTGCCGTTTTTTTCAAGCTTCTGTTGTGCGCTTAGTAGATAAGCTTTCGAAACCATCCAGACAGCATTCGATAGAGAATTATTTGATCTTTCACGACATGTATCTGCTATTTACAAAACCTTGAAATTATATAACGTTTTGACCATTGAAGTTGAAATCAAAAATGAGAAAAATTGACCCCACCGACAGTGAATTTTCCCTGCTTCGATTCGAGACCTTCTGCAAAACTGTATATACCCTCTGAAAGTAGACGAATTTCTCTATAAGATGGTATACAGTTTGTTTTGGTTTCCTTGGTTTTTAATTACTTACAGAGCGTCAAAGTGGGGTATCTCAAAGAAGAATGATTTTTGGATGCTTGTGCTGCCTTTCTGCCGAACGTTTTCCATGAGCTCTAAACGCGTCACCATAGAGCATTTGTTGCTCTATCAGGTGGTACGTATATTTTTCCATGGTAGCCGTTTTTTAAAACTTTTATCATAAAAGCGTTTTCAAAATTCCTCGACGTGTAAAACTTTTCGTTGGAAACCTTTCGAAGAATTTCAGGTACCATTCGAAAGAGTAGGATGTGGGCTATAAGGAGATGCATCACAATTTTTCAATCGCATCAGGTTTTGTTAACTTTTAGGTCGACAAAGTGGAGGTTCGACGGCTCGCGTGGCCGCGCAGCGGGGCCACGCGAGCCGTCGCAGCGGGGCCACGCGAGAAAACTGTGATGCACTTCCTTATAGCCCACATCCTACTCTTTCGAATGGTATCTGAAATTCTTCGAAAGGTCTTCAACGAAAAGTTTTACACGTCGAGGAATTTTGAAAACGCTTATGAAAAATAAACATGCCACCTGATAGAGCAACAAATGCTCCATCGTGACGCGTTTAGAGCTCATGGAAACGTTCGGCAGAAAGGCAGCACAAACATTCAAAAATTATTGTCTTCTTTGAGATACCCCACTTTGACGCTCTGTAAGTAAACAAAAACCAAGGAAAACCAAAACAAACTGTATACTATTATATTTTATAGAGAAATTCGTCTACTTTCAGAAGGTATATACGATTTTGTAGGAAGTCGCGAAACGGAGCAGGGAAAATTCACTGTCGGTGGGATCAATTTTTCTCATTTTCGATTTCAACTTCAATGGTCAAAAAGTTATCAAAATTTCAAGGTTTTGTAAATAGCAGATACATGTCGTGAAAGATCAAATAATTCTCTATCGAATGCTGTCTGGATGGCTTCGAAAGCTGCTCTACTAGACGCACAACAGAAGCTTGAAAAAAACGGCAAATAATTAGTTAACAACCTAATATTAAACCTGCCCAAGCGTCCCTTCCGAAATCCTACGGTAAAGCGGAGGAATTTGGCAAATATTGGGCGATTTTCGAAGCAATGGTACACAAAAGCACCGAGCTAAACGTGGTTGAAAAAATAATTCTTCTCACGTCAGAGAAAGCCTGAGATGTAGGGCAAAAGCCTCTATACAGGGAATACAACCGCTTTGACAAAACTACGAGTGGATGATAAAAACTGTGAAACAAACATATTGCGACTATTCTGCAAATAGGTCTCAGATCGTCCAAAAACTCGTAAGTATGAGGTCTTCCTCTAACTCTGCAGATAAATGCCTATATGTTTTCGAGCAAATACAGCTCCTTGTTAATCAAATGGTTTCGTCCGGTTACGACGTTTGATATAATTGTGATCCAATGTGGTCAGAAACCATACTCGCAAAGTTTCCAGAGGACATCGTTAAGCCGGTCTTATTGTTAGTTGCAAGCCAAGCGCAACACAATCAAAGCAACATTGAGCGCAACATTGGGACGCTCATGGGGCACTTAAAGAAAGAGATTGCCGAATTCAAGAATTACGTCGAGGGAAGATTTGGTCGTGTAGTGTATAATAGGGTCAACTCATCAAGAGATAAGGGTGCTAGGACTCGACGCCGACATCCGCCCGCCCCTGTTGCCGGCCGGCCAATAGCGTGGCCCCCTCGCCCATCCCCACCTTACCCCCATCGATAGTCGTTATCGTGACGCCATTGGCATGCGTCTATGCTATGGATCGATGGGGGTAGGGGGGAGTGGGGGTGGGCGCAGGGGCGGGCGGGTGTCGGCGTCGAGTCCTAGCACCAAGATAAGTACTCCCATGCTTGGCTTCAACAGAGAAGCGTGTCTGCTCCGCCACTAGGATAACCATGCGTCGATGACATGCAGAACTGTAACGGATAAGGCACCCCATCGAAAAGCACTCAAAGAGCAACGTAGATGCTGAAAATGTTATTTATCCGACGATAATAATTACGACTGCCAAAGACCTGACTGTAGCCAATGCGGACAAAACCACCACACCTCGTTATGTTCTGAAGATTCGGCATCACAAGGGTGTCCTAATCGACCATATAGTCCGCAACAGAGAAGAATGCAATCAAGGCAAAATTCATTCAGAGTAATCCAAATCAGCGTTTCAACGGAAACGCCAATGAGAATTTCACGGTCAACAGCACCCAAATTTTGGCCGAAAGCTGCCATTCTCAGTATAATAAAAGTGGAACAACTGCAGATCAGCTTATTCTAATGGCGGCGGAGGGCAATGTGTGGAACTATAGAAAAGTACAATACGAAAAAGCATTGTTTTTCTTCGATTCTGGAGCTCAGAAAACTGTTACTCGAGAATCATGAGCCACACGCCTATTACTACCACGTCAAAGCGCCGAAATATGCACAATATCTGGCATCGGTGGCTATGAAGACAAATTCAAGAGTCACGCAGTAAATGACAAAAACCGAAGGGCATTTGGTGAAGAACCGGGAGCTAACATTCCAAACGAAACTGAGGATAGCAAACGGTTTTCGAAGCGTCAAACTATCACCTGAGGACGTAACCTTCTTAAAAACTAATGATATATGTCTAGCAAACTCCGAAATTCGCGGAGAACACCAAATTCCTCAAATTCTAGTCGGGCTTGACTTCTTTCACAAGCTCGTGACAGAGCCAACGGACGGATCAAATATTCCATCAGGACTACATATATCCAGAACGGTTTTTGGCCCAACAGTCTACGGAAAAAGCACAATTTCCAAAGAAAACTCAATCAATTATATCAGCTACGGGTTTACATCAGCCTGTGAGGACACAAGCATAAGACGCACAACGGTATTGCTTAAAGGTTTCACTCATAAAGCACCCCTAAATATAAAGTCATAGAGGCTCTCAAATCAGCACGCGACTCATCGAGAAACGCGCAAATCTGTGCGCCAAAAAACAGGCCCCTTAAGCAAGTTCCTTGTCCCTTAAGCAAAATTTATTCGCTCCAAGTCCATTCTGTACAAGCAAAGCGCAGCAGGATGGACAAAGAACATGGAAACGAAGATCAGGTACCATCATCCTTCAAAAGAAAGCGCGACCGGCGTCGGAACAAAAATTTCAAGCAGAAGATGACACGGCAAAAGCATCCTTCGACACAATGGAATACAGTGGACACAATGGAACATACTAATTTTGAATTAGAAAAGGCGAAACAAATCAAATATTCAGAACAAATATACCACCCATCAATACAAGCAACGTAATGTCAATGTAAATCGCCATAAATCGTTCTCGCTGTTTACTTGCCCACATGCCATGCTGATTATATGAGTTTTTTTGCTTGCCTGTCATTGTCGTTTCTGTTTTCCCTTAACATTCGTTGTCACTTGCGTTTGATTGGCTAATTTTTGTCTTATCTTTTCGTGTTCCTTGGTTATGGTTTAATACTTCCGTGGTATAAGTCCACGTTGAATAAATAGTAATAAAACGAATAGACGACATGTGTGACTTTGTAGGCGTTGGCCTAGATCATACGCACGGGCATGCCCCTGTTAATGGCGGCCAACGCTGACGACCACCCAGTCTTCCTTAGGGGGTAATTAGCCTAATAAAGAGGCTCTTCACTGAACACCATTTCAACTCTACCGTAAGTCTTCCCTCATCATCTTCGTTGCTGCTGCCGTCATCTTCACCGCCGTCTTCTTCATCGCCGTCTTCATCTTCGCCGTTCCCGCCACCACTGCTGTCGCCTTTCGATTTCGACTCTACGGTCAGCCGCCACGGCACCGTTGCCTTCGTCAACGCTGCTTCCATGGATCAGCCGCAATAGCACCCCACACTTCACACCAACGAGCAGGGGTCAGCCGCGGCGGCGCCCATAACTTATGCGCGGCCAGGCGCAAACCCACCCACAACGCGAAGCACGGATGTGGTATAGTCGATTATATTCTGCTTCTGTCTTCTGTCGTCCCGTTGATCATCGATTTGCTCGAGCGGGCGCCAGTAACGTCTCCATTCGTCCCTGTCGCGTGCCATGGTAGACCAATGGGTCCTGCTCGCTCGAGGAACACGAAGAGCATCGAATCGGTCGTTCAGGGATTTGACGAAGAAGTCCGACCAGCGCAAAGGTGGGCGACCTGGTGTTCTTCTGACGTCCCGTGGAATCCAGTCAGTAACGGCTCTCGTCCAACGGTCGTCACGAAATCGCATTACGTGTCCAGCCCACCTGATCTTCGACAACTTGGTCCATGCGACTGCGTCTCTGATCTTCGACTGTCGACGTAGCTCGGAGCTCCGTATGCCGTCTCTCGCCTGGATGAAGCGAGTCACTCCGAGCATCCTTCTCTCTATACTTCGTTGCGCGACGCAAATCGCATGTTCATCCTGCTTGCGCAACGCCCAGGATTCTGAAGCGTACGTCAACGCAGGAAGAACCGTAGAGTCGAAGAGATGGGCGCGGAGTCGGGCGTTCTTCGTCCTCCTCACTACTTCTTCAACACTCTTGAACGCGCCCCAAGCCGCTCGTTTCCTCCTGCCCAGCTCTGGACTCAGGTCGTTGGTCATGTTGACTTCCCGACCCAAGTACACATAGCTGGAGCATTCAGAGATGTTCGTTCCGTTGAGCGAAAATGGGGCATCAGAAACGTATCCATTCCTCATGAACATCGTCTTCGTCAAGTTCAGCTGCAAGCCGATCTTCCCACACGCGTGATCGAAGTCGGCCAGCATGCGTTCTGCCTGGGTGATAGATGGTGTTATGAGTACGATATCATCCGCAAAACGAAGGTGGTGTAACTGCCGCCCGTCGATCTTCACTCCCATGTCGTCCCATTCTAGTGTTCGCATGATGTTCTCGAGAGAGGCGTTGAACAGCTTCGGTGATATGGTATCACCTTGGCGCACACCCCTCTTCACGTTGATGCGAACGTTGTTGTAGAATGGTGTGATCACGGTCGTGAATCCTTTGTAGAGCTCACTGAGGATCTTGACGTACTGAGTGGAGACGCCTTGTTTGCACAGAGCCTCAATCACCGCTTCCGTTTCGACAGAGTCGAAGGCCTTCTTGAGATCGATGAATGTGAGGCATAACGGCGTCTTGTACTCTCGGGACACCTCAATGAGCCTGATCACGGTGTGGATATGATCGATTGTGCTGAACCCTCTTCGAAACCCGGCTTGCTCGCACGGCTGTCCTTCGTCTATCGTTCGGTCGATCCTGTTCAGAATGACACGTGTGAATAACTTGTAGACTACAGACAGCAGGCAGATAGGGCGATAGTTGCCGATGTCGTGCGGATCTCCCTTCTTATACAGCAACACAGTCCTGCTAGTTTTCCATATTGCTGGTACTTTGCAGTCCGACAGGTATCGTGTGAAGAGCCTTGCCAGGGTGTTGATGAGGACTGGCGGCAGGTTCTTCAGATGTTCGGATCGGATCCTGTCGGGACCGGGAGCTGTGCGATTCTTCATCGATGAAATCGCATGACGAATCTCGGAAGGGAGAACCGCAGGGATGACGTGTCCATCGTTCGGGATTGGGTATTCGGGAAGATGGACGTGGCTATCGAAGAGATCGGAGTAGAAGTCGTGGATGACCTTCTCCATAGCCCTTCTGGAGGACGTGAGGGTTCCATCCGGGCGCAGGAGAGCTGTCATCGTGGTCTTGTAGTTGATTAAGCCTCGACGAGCGTTGCGTATGCTCTTGCCCGCTTCAGCCGCATCAACTAGCGCAGCTACTCTTCTCTCTTTAAGGTCTTCCTTTATCGCTTCTCTGCACAACTTTGCGAGTTCGGAGGTAGTCGCCTTCGGTTCTTGCCACTCCGCGTTGGCGAATCAGCTCGAGAGTTTCGTGGGAAAGGCGTTTCCTGGTATTCTTGGGGCTCTCGGCTTCTTGAGCACAGTCACGTATGTGAGCAATGAACCTGTTGTATTCCTCGTCGATGTTGTCCTCGGCGGAATCTTTCCAGCAGCTAGCCAGCGAGGAGAAGAGGTCCCAGTTCACGAGTGTTCTAGGGCCTCTCTTCTTGAATTTCATGGCTTTTTCTTGCCTCCGTGTGAGATGGAAGCTTGCACGGAGGAGACGGTGGTCGGATCCCGTAAAGAATTTCGGAACAACAGCGACATCGGTTAGGCAAAACCTTCGGTTGACGATAACGTGGTCAATTTCTTTGTGGTGCAGCCCACCTGGAGACTCCCAGGTCCATCGTCTGGAGGCGGGTTTCTGGAACTGCGAGTTACCATGGATGGTGTTCGTCGACATGATGAACTCAGACAGTCTTTCACCCTGTTCGTTCCACTCCAGACCATGGACGCCGATATGAAGCTCTTCCGACGACCTTCTAGGTCCGATCTTCGCGTTGAAATCTCCGACGATGACCTTGTAGAAGGTATGATCTTCCTTGTAGAGCTTCTCCAACTCCATGTAGAATGCCTCGACTTCTTCGTCGTCGTAGTCCGATGTTGGTGCATAGACTACGAAGACCGTCAACGCCGGCATTGATCCACGTCGCATCAGCCGTAAACGTCCGATTCGGGTTGTAAGTTGTTCGAACGAATCGATGTTCATGGCCAAGTTCGTGTTGACGAGGACACCGACACCACCAACGCCTCTGCTATCACATGTTCCGAGGAACAGTTCTTCTCCAGTGTCGAACACGGCGTGTAGTGGGCGGTGTCTTCTCGTCTCGGTCAGTCCGATGACGCTGTACTTGATCTTCCTGGCTTGCATCATCAGGTCTTCGACAGACGCATCCGATGCAAGCGTTCGTGCGTTGTAAGTACAGATCGTCATCCTAGTCCTTCTTCTTTTTGGCAGTCTGTCTAGGCCCTGAGATTTTCGCAGCCTCTCCGTACTCGTCCTTCCCAACGCTGCCGTATTGGGGGGTCTTTCGGGGTCAGGGGAATGAGGCTCTTTGTTGTTACTGTCTTCGGCATATGAGGGGCGTACGGGCAGCTTGCCAGGCTCTGCCGTACGGGCTGGATACGGCGGATAGCTAGCCAGACTATCCCGCTGGAGCTAAGGGCTTATTTATTAGAGGCGACCCTGAACCGCCTCTCTTATACTTCCGTGTCTACCGAATGCGAGTTTTTAGGCCAGACAGTTAGCCTCCGTGAGGAGGTGTCACCGTATGGCACAGTAGAATCAGCTTGCTCGACACTGATTCCGCCCGCGTCTCACGGCAAGTATAAGGTGGCTTTTGGTCCGCGATTAATCCCCTATCCGCCACCTGGGGTCGCGCCACGTAGCCTCGCCACCAACCGGCTGGGGATCCTTCTTGAAGGAGAACCTTCAAAGAAGGAGATCCGTGGAGTCGATTATATAATAATATAATAATTGTACAGTAAAATTATCCCTGAATTGTATCCCTGTCTGACCGCAGTGTCGTCAATACGACGATCCCCACGTCTCCCTCACCTCGCCCCTCATGGGGTCAGGGTGTGCCTCACCATTCACTCACTCGTCTATACGCATCCACGAATAAAGGTTACCTAACCTCGCGCTCCTGTCTACTCAACCGGGTCTCAGTGAAACCCACTGAACCACTATTCTCATTAGGGCAACGAAAAGTCCCGTCAGTCTCTTGCACATCAGTTTCAGTGTTGCCGATATGACGACCCCCACGCAGGGTCAAGCTTGAGTATTGCAGACCGACGAGCTGCATCCCCAACCCACATGGCACCAAAAGGCTTAATTTGAGGCCCTAGGAATTGATAGCTCACAAAAGTGCTAGACTGATGTATCGGTGAACGGAATAGGCTAGCTCAATTTCAGTGGCCAGGCGAAAACGCTCAATGCAACTCGAAGCGCTTTAGAATAGTTCGGCGTAATATTCAGCACAGAGTTACCCTTCATTCGAAGCGCGTTTCCCGTAGGTAGTGTCCATTTGTACAACAACAACATTGGTGATACGAGAATAGGGCAAGTGAGTGAAGTCGACGCGAAATTATGGAGTTACAACTACACCGCCTAACCCACCTATCGTCGATATATTTCCTGGGTCCAACAAAAACAAACTAGTTTTTAGCTCACTTCTGTTTCAGGTGGATAACGCTTTCGCTAGCAAATTCGACGAAAGACTGTAAGTATCACACGCATCACTTTTTTCAATTTTTTTCGTTTTTGTTTTCGTTTCGTCATGAAAAGATTTCTTGAGGAGATCCTAGTGGCAGGATTCGGAGAGTCGTAAGGCAATTATCGCGACTGGAGAGAAATTGGTCCGTAACTGAGTTTCCCCTAACTGAAATAGGTAATAAGAAAATAGTGTCAGCTTTGAGCCCAGTGTAGAAGATCAAAAAGGCCCTGGAGTGTTCTGAAGGATTATTGGGACACAAGTTATTGTATCGCAGAGCTGATCATCAGCTTGCTCGAACAGACAACGTTTGCATTTGTTATAACTGAGTTCTACGGTAGTAACTGAGTTTTGCTATATCTGCATTTGCTATAACTGAGTTCTATGGTAGTTGCATGGTAGTATTGCACATAAGAGCACTTAGGGGACGGCGAACACAGACTTATAATTCCTTGCTAAGTTTCCAGCTTTTGATTTCACCAAGCGAGTTCCGGTTTAAGTAATAGCTGAACAATAATACTAATCTATATTTACCTAAACTGCGCTATTGTCCTCGCGGTCCAAAAGCGCAAGCACGCTCCAGTTTAAAGGGGTGTTAGCATGGACCCGCCCTTGTTCCTACACTGGTAGTAGTATCTTCTGCTATCATTGAACCATCTTTTTCTAAACCGTGAACTCTTGGTGGTAAATCTAGTACGACTCTGCTCGATTCTTATACTGTATTGTCGCTTTACTACTGCTGAAGGGCCTCCAGCAAGGATTATTTCAATGATTGTGTTGCCGTATACTAACCGTGTTTTTTTTGCGCTACTAACATTATATCCCAGTCGGCTGTAGCTCACTGGATTTCAAATGTTTAGCCACCTGGAGAAAGTGAATAAATAAGTAAATACAGGGTGTCCAAAAATGTACCCACTATTCGAAATGCCATAACTTTAGCGAAAGTGAACCAATCGAAACGAATCATAGCTTGGATGAGAGCTAAGAAAAAAATTCTGTTATGTGTTTGGTGAGGATTGCACCATGTAGTCGGCCGAAGCCCCGGATTTTGCACCTGATTCATAGTGTATGGGTTATATGCTTGCTCTACTTTGGTCGTAAACAGGTGATACCGCTGCTACGAGTTACTTCTGAGGCAGTAAACATATCGATTTGCAGCAGCTTTTGGTTAAGCATGGAACAACATCAATATCGATCAATAATTGTAACCACTGTTTGAGAAGCTAAAACTGTTCCCACAGTGATGCAACCGAAGAACAGAATTAAGAGGGATGTATATATATATATATATATACACTGCGTCTAGAAAAGATAGGGACACCTCCTATTTTCTTGATTAACAGAACCGCTGGATACTATTTGATTCCAAATCTATACCAGTAAATTCAGCACGGCAAAAAACATGGGACTTAACGATTTGAGCTTCTGGTTTGAACGGTGAAGGTTTTGAGGACGATTTTTGCAATGAGTGCGACGGAATCACTGTCCAGAAATGATAGGGACACCTGAGAAAAAACAGCTTTACGAACCAGATACTAATTAGGCCA
Source organism: Nippostrongylus brasiliensis (assembly GCA_030553155.1). Lineage (NCBI taxonomy): Eukaryota > Metazoa > Nematoda > Chromadorea > Rhabditida > Heligmosomidae > Nippostrongylus > Nippostrongylus brasiliensis. Next base: position 11,088,819 of record CP130735.1, read on the forward strand.
CTGAAATTAGTAATTGGTGGACGCTTCACTATTCAGTGTAACGTAATCAAGTGGAGTTGGGATTAACGCGACGGAGTTTTGGAGAATTTTATTAATTAAATCGTCGTAGACCGATGGATCGCTGTCTTGAGCTCTTCAACGCAGGAGTACATCCTGTTAATCGCATTATTCCTCCAATAAAGCTGTTCTTAGGGGTATACCATTAGAACAATCTTAAAACAACTTGCTTGTAATTCAAGAACATCGACAAAACAGGCCCTTAAAAAGCCTGGGGTCAACCTGGTTTTATGAAGCGGGCCATGTTTCTGTTGTAAGGACAAGCTGTGCCTCACTTATCCTCTAGTAACGGCAACAGATAAGTCACTAGTACCTGTTAGTACTCAAATCAGTTCGAATTTGCTGAACTAAATTCAATCAAGGCTTTTTATTCAGAGTAAAACTACCACCCACATTGAGGATGCACCGCACCTCAAGCCCCTCCTTCGTAAAAATTAGTTCTTATTGACTAAACCATGTTGTGTTACTGTATGCCATCTGGACAGCTCCAGGAAAGTCGCTTCGCATCGGAAAAAATCAATTTAACCCCAAAACGATTAGCCTAGGAACCAAGTGAACGTCTATCGCGCCTTAATCCAAGAACGGATTTTGTTTCTCTAGAGAAATTCAGATCTGTTCCCCTTGTGCGGGTCTGCTAAACGTGGGATGGAGTTAAAATTATGCAGGGAATGTTTCCGTAACGTTTCATACAATAGCTGATAAATTTGTTGAGTTTTTTCATGAAAGGCTCTTGCTTACTTGCTCCAGTCAGGCTGTACATCAGATGTTATTTGGCCAGCGTTTGCTTGTTTTAGATCAGAGGAAGATGTATAACCTCCGGGAAAACTCTTCGTTTCATAATCTATCACCAAACGCCGAAAATCATTCTCGAGGTTTTCGCCGTAGGCGAAATTCCTCGACACTAGGCCTTATTTCTTCAAAAGCCTTGATTTGGCTTTGTCATTTTATTGATCATAACGTTCTATGGTCTATCCTAACACAAAACATTTCTTTGAAATGAATATTGTTTAAAAAATTAGTTGTCATCAATTTACCCATTCAACCGGCTCTTCCTTGAAGGTGTCCCTATCATTTCTGGACAGCGATTCCGTCGCACCCATTGCAAAAATCGTCCTCAAAACCTTCACCTTTCAAACCAGAAGCTCAAACCGCTTAGTTCTATGTCTTTTGCAGTGCTGAATTTACCAGTATAGATTTGGAATCAAATAGTATCAAGCAGTTCCTTGAATCAAGAAATTGGGGGGTGTCCCTATCTTTTCTGGACGCAGTGTATATATATATATATATATATATATATATATATATATATATATATATATTGTATGAAATGAATAAACCATAAAGATATATATATATTGTATGAAATGAATAAACCATAAAGATTGCGCCATGCACCTGCCCGATTCTAGACCTGATTGAAAGTTCACGGATAACATGCTTCTTCCACTTTGGTTGCCAACAAGTGATATCGCTGATACGCGTTTCTCCTGATGCAGTAAACATAAAAACATCAAAACATAACAAGTTTAACATCACTTTAAGATGCACTTGCACAATATTGCTTACTCTGTTCAAAAACCCAGGACGTACGTGGCGTAAAGTGCATGTTAAACTTGTTATGTTTTGATGTTATGATGCTCACTGCGTCGAGATAAACGCGTATCAGCGATATCACCTGTTGGCGACTAAAGGAGAACAAGCATGTTATCCATGAACTTTCAATCAGGTCTAGAATCCGACGATTCGGAGAGGTGCATGGGGCAATCTTCATGGTTCATACATTTTACATTCCTCTAAATTCTTTTCTTATGGTTGCATCACTGTTGGAAGTGTTTTAGATTCTCAAGCAGTGGTTACAATTATTGATCGATATTGATGTTGTTCAATGCTTGACCAAAAGTTGCCACAAATCAATATGTTTACTGCTCCAGAAGTAGCTCGATATCACCTGCTTGCGACCAAAGTAGAGCAAGCATATAACCCATACACTATAAATCAGGTCCAAAACCCGAGACCTCGGTAGAATACATGACGCAATCCTCACAAAACACATGCCAGATAATTTTCTTTTTTCTTAGCTTTCATACAATTTATGACTCGTTCCGATTGGTTCACGTTCGCCGAAGTTATGGCATTTCAAACAGAGGGTACATTTTTTGGGACACCCTGTAGATTGTGAGTATTGTGGGCTCGACGGATACGAAAAGAGCAGACGAGAAGTCATTGAACAGCACATAGTTTCAAATTCAAATGTTCCAGATCGTCAAGCGGGCTACGGGGATTACGTTACGTTTCATTATCCAGTAGGCAATTATTCAATGGCTTGCTATTGGAGTGTATGTCACGATGCCTTTATGTTATCATATGTCTTTATTGCTTCCGTCAAATGTTCGTGATGGCATATGCAATGAGAAGCATTCACGTATTCCAGAGCAAAGAACCAAGATGGGACGTCTATCAGAGAGATTCTCGCACAATCGTTGTATGGGTTCATCAGCAGTCGATTAACCACCATGTGAACTGCACTGGGAAAGGCAATATCACCGAACATCGAATGGCTTGGTTCATGCCTTATTACAGTATGTGTATCGCAGTCTTAATCATCGATTTCGCGCCTTCTTTCGAATCCAATTGCTTCTTGAAATTGTCAAATTCTGCACATTCCTACTCGTTCTATTTTGTTAATTGGCTCGAATTCAAAAATGCTCAGAGGCGGTCTAGTGCTAGTTCGTCACGTAGCAACAATGTTCCACGCGTATGTAGTAGATGACTTAAATCACTACTTCTTAAACCGATCAGCAGCGACCATAAATCAGAATTTCAGGAATGTTGAGATTTTTAGGAACACAGTGCCATTTTTTTCAGATGATGGCACGAAAGACTGTGACCTGCAGGAACAAACAGGTAAAGTACTTTAGCTTCCATCATTTCAGCATTAAAAGCTCAAGCTAATCTTGAAAGCTTCGGCTTCCAAGGAAGTTACAGTAAAACGGAATCGCCTTTGCTTTTCTATCGGAGCCTGTGTCATGGATGTACCTGATCAGGTACATGATTGTCACATGCTCCGCGGACAACTTATCACTTATAGGTAAACACCCCTACGCCGTACAACTCGAACTAGACAAACAAATTCGGTTCGAAGTCAAAAGCTGCGCAGTGCCGAGCAATGAATGGAGTTACAGGTTAGCTGAGCTCGCTGCACAGACTTCTTGTCGCCGTTCTAGGGTCGTTCACATTCTTCTGTAGCAGTAGAGCCAGCATAAAACAGTGACGAAGAGGATGGGGCATTTCCGCAACAGCTGCGCTCCTGTACGGTAATGCTGCTGTGAAACTGTAAAGGGGTGGGCATACTCGACGCGCCAAATTCGCCGCGAATTTGGCGCTGAGCGACAAGTGGGAGGGCGGAGTTTAATTTCGCCGCTGGCTCCTCCCCCGAGGACGGCGGCAATGCCGAATGGTCGGGACCAATCGGCATTGCCGCGGTGCCACGTCATCACTGGCGGCTGCCGGCGCCAAATGCGCGGCGAATTTGTCGCGTCGGGTATGCCCTACCCGCTGTGCGTCCGCCCCCTTCGCGGCAGCGCTCTGCTCGTCTGCGCTCTCTCTCAACACTGCGCCAAATTCGCAGCGAATTTGGCGCGTGTAGTCTGCCCACCCCTTAATTTGCGCGTAAGGACCGGCAACGACGTCTGGATCGTTGCCAGATGGGCCGTGCGAATAGAATCATTCTTGCAGATGTGATCACACACTCCACGTCGTCTTTTTCATAGCATTGGGAAGCGATGACTCCAATCGTTCCGTAGTGTGAGCAAGCGCGTTGCTGTCGGTCTGAGTTTCTTCCGTATCATTTCTGCTTTAAGGGGTGGGCATACTCGACGCGACAAATTCGCCGCGAATTTGGCGCCGGCAGCCGCCGGTGATGACGTGGCACCGCGGCAATGCCAATTGGTCCCGACCATTCGGCATTGCTGCCGTCCTCGGGGGAGGAGCCAGCGGCGAAATTAAACTCCGCCCTCCCACTTGCCGCTCAGCGCCAAATTCGCGGCGAATTTGGCGCGTGGAGTATGCCCACCCCTTTATGCTGTCCTGATCGTGAGGTGTTAATGTGCATTTGAACTACCGCACACTCGGTTGTGGCAATGAGTACTGTACAGTACTGTGTGCCTCTTGCAAGTTTTTCCGCTGCAAAGAACAAACACTTCAATGCTTAAATATTTAAGGTTGACAAGATACGCCACCTCGAAAAATGTGATGTATCCTAGTTATAATATTTCAGCTTACACGGTCAGTTTTTCCTGTGTTCATTCTTGATCATAAAGGTCTTTGAGTTCAGGCAGCAAGAAAACATTCTCACTTACCCTGAACTGGACTTCCAACAAACGAGCACGACGGATGGATTATCAATATACTTCCCTGGTATAACTACGCATGATAAGGGGAGCAGTGGACGTAAAGGGATTCCGGGTGGGCGTAAATAAGAGAGTCGGAGAGGCCGTACTAATAGTTCTTCTTCTCATAGAAGTACTTTTTTGACAATAACTCACGATTCCTGATTTTTTATGAAGCTGCAAACACAGCAAAGCTAAGATTGCTTTTTGGAAGAATTCATTTAATCGCCCCAGACTTTGCTGAGTGGTGGAGTTAGGCGCTGTTGATCTGAACCTCGTACGCCTAGAAAGTACACTTCCACGAGATACTATACTAGTCTGATTTAGTAAGTTCCTTGAAGAAAGCCAATCAGTTGAAGTGAGGGCATCATTTGGCTGACCTTTGTTCGTTAATCCCTGTATCCAACAGGATGTGAGGAAAAGTAAGCCACCACAACCACTTCATGTGAAAGCGAAGGATCTAAGCTTCTTCCACACTGTTGTCGTTGGCCTCCTCAAGCCGCCTAAGAGGGTGAAAAAAAAAACTCAACAATTAATGGATCACAATTTCACCGGAGCGCACAGCTGGAGCGAATGAGGGTTTCGAATTCATCCAATCAGGGCGACTTTTACGAAGCGATTTTTGATGTATTTCTAACATGCGATGAAGAATGGATCCTATACTATGAGAAGAAACATTTTGCACAGCTTTTTCACCTAAACTGAATCTTCAAGGTCTTTCTGAGGACGGATTTCCACTGCAAGAAGGTAGTGGTCTCCATCGTGTCAACTACAACTTTATTAGCCCTACTTTTTTCCTCCTTCCTCATAGCCAAACGATGAAGAAAGATGTGTTCATCGGAAATACATGTGACACTGAAAAGGTGAAAGCCTTAACTAGCAACCAACATGCACCGTTGCTTCTCCAGAACACACCGCATCTACATGTTTCAGAGTTGGCCCTCCAGCATTCTAGTGAACTACATATCGAAACTTCTTCTAGGTCCACAACATTCGACGACCCTCGTTCTAACCCTCTGCCACTTTTTAGACATCCACATATCATTTGAAGGAAAAGAGGATTGGGAAACCAACATGAAGTCGAAATTGACTTCATGGATTTTACTCGATACAGATCTTCAAATTTTTTCGCCAATGGCACCAGTGCCTAACAGTCCTCTAGTGAAAGACATGCTCTCTAAAGAAGTGTTTAGATCAGGAAAAACGGTTCGCGCCGTTAGGCCCCATTAAGGAATCTTGCTGAGCGGTTTACTCACTAGTAATCGAACCAATAACTAAACCGTGATGGTCCTCAAAACAGCAGGAGTCTAGGTAGCGCTCAGATAGCCGGGCATTGATAGCTAAACCCCGCATAAGTAACCCACCTATAGCGCCCGTCTCTTTTCTCTTGTCGGTTTACCTTTACCTTTATTTCGTACAGTAACCTGGCGATAAAATAAAAAGCACCTGATTTTGAAGTCCTATCGTTTACCTAGGATCGGTATGCACTTTAATAAATATGAATACGTTTTTCAGAAACCTAGCGATGCAATCGAAATAATACAAGATGAATGGTACATGCTGCTGTCGAACAGTCCCTCGGCAACAGACCCGTATTTTTTCAAATCAAAACACGGCAAGCCAGGTAAGTACAGTAGCGGTGAAGGGGATATGTCACTATACATTTTCAGGCACAGATAGCTCAAATAAAAAAACCTGAATTCGGTTGGCTGTTCAGACGACTCCAATTGAAAATACATCGAAACATATCCTAATGCAAATTCTATTGTTTCTTGAAAATATACTAATTTCCATATGCTATTTTGGAGGTATATATGTTACCTTGCATTTTCGGGTATAAATCGCTGAAACCAAAAGAAATTTTATTCCAGTTGACAGTTTTGATAACTATTATTGAAAATACACTAATATGTGCCTTTGTTGGGAATTCTAGTTTTTTTTTTAATTGTAAACTTATTTTCATATGCACTTTCGAACAAATGTATCTTGGGAACCACTGGCCTTCTGCTTGTCTAGTGGTGATATTCTGATATAGCATGATTAGCGTGTTCGTGTCCGCTACGAATTTTAGTTTCAAGCTGCTAACAAACCATAGATTTTTGCATGAATTTTTCCATGGTCAAGAAATGGTGAAATTTCAGGGCAATCTTTCATATAAAATTCCATATACTGCTAAGTAGTCAATAAAATTGCACCAAATTTGGATATGTGATAGCATAGCATTTCTCTTTCTAACGCATATTCGAGTTTTGAAAATAGCCGTCCAGTTACAGAGAAAATAGCTCTTAAATGTGCATCTTCATAAACGGCCGTTTTAAGAATACCCGGAGGGCATTTGGTTCCAGATTTCTCTAGTGCATAGTAGGTTTGTTGCTTGTTATGTACTTAACAGGTAGCAAAATAATTTTCACTCTTTTACAGAAAATCTCTTCTAGTTAGACCGAGAGAAAATACCGCACTAACCCACATAGTCTGCAGTGGCGGGAATAGTGATGCATACAACTACTCTAACTAGAAGACGATTTTCTGCACAAGACTGGGAACTATTTTGCTACCTGTTAAGTAATTAACAGGCAACAAGCCCACTATGCACTGGAGAAGTCTGGAGTCAATTGCTAACGGGTTTTCTCAAAACGGCCGTTTATGTAAATGCAATTTCAAGAGCTATTTTTTCTGTAACTGGACGCTTATCTTATTGTTAGATATGTCACGTTACATTTTTGAGTACAGATAGCTCAAATCGACACGAATCTTGATCCAATCAGAGGCGATGTTCTGATATAGCATGATCTAGCTATTATAAAAAAACTACAAGTGTTTGATTCAGATTCCGGCAATTTACAGTTTTTTCTGAGCAAACATTTTGGTGCTTAAAAACTGGTCGATTTACAAGGCCATGTTTCAAGTAAAATTCTATATCTCCGTACCCTTCGTAATGAAATGCGTGATATTAAAGTGTCTTACAGAAATAGATTTTCTCTTTATAATCGTTGTTCTAATTTTGAGGATCGTTCCATAGCTTATGAAAAAATTGTTTTTAAAATTGAGAATGCATAAACTGGTATATTCCAAAATCTTCGTAAGAAATCAACTCCGTTCTTCCCCGCGCATAGTAGAATTGTAGTTCTTCTTAAAATAAGCGTGCGCTGAAATAAATCCAACTCCTCCATTAAAAATTATTGTTTTGAATAAGACGCGCTGCATGTGCTGCGCGCCGCCAACTACTCCCCGCCGTACGTTGCACTGGCAGTGACGGCGTATGCAGCGTATGTTAGTCAAAGTGATATATTTTTATGAAGGACTCTGATTTATTTCAGCGTGCGTAAAAATATGTAATTTATCGGCGATCTGAATCAAATGTTTGTGACACATTATAATAACTAGGCTATGCTGTATTAGAACATCATCTCAGATTGAACCTTCGTTCAGCAATTTTTGAGATATTTTCGTTAAAATTAGCATATGAAAATCACTTTAAAATATTTTTAAAAATCACAGAATTCGCATTCGGTATGTTTTGACATGTTTCTGACTAGAGTCGTCAGAATTGTCGATTGGTATAAGATTCGTTTCGATTTGACCTACTCGTGCATAAAAATGAAAGGTGACTATCTTTTTGACCACTACTGTATATATAGAGCCGGCCAAAAAGGTATTCGTTCTCTTTTTTGGATAAAACTCCTTATGGACTGAAGCTTCTTAACTGAATTTTTTACAGTTAAGAGTGGCAAGGGTGTATACATGCTAGTTTCGTTGCGATGAGAGCCTGAAGTTTCGTAAATTTTTCCATCAGTACAGTAAAAGGCGCATTTTTGAAAAGCGACCTCATTGGCAATAATTTTTCCTACCCTAAAACAAGTAATGCTTTGCAACGGTTCATGTGCCGTTTGAAAGAAGATTTTTCGTACAAAATGATATATTGACGTTTTTGTTATTCTTCGCTTGTATTATTTTTTAGTTGGTCCAATGAGGGCGTGTTCAAGAAGTGTGAATTACCTTTGGTTGGAACTCGTGCTTTGTATGCTGAAGCTTTCACAGAGTCATACATATGTGCCGTTTGAAAGACAATCAAAGGCGCTATCGGACACTGCCTTCATTCTTTCATGGAGCTGAGTTCCTAGAATTTGATTTAAGAAAAACCACAAATTAGAAGGATCATTTTAACCCCTTACAATTTCTTCTGCCTAGAAGATTTTTCAAGACGTCAAATATCTTGCGAACGATATTTGAGGTTTTGAGGTTTCAGCTCCATGAAAGAATGAAGGCAGGGTCCGATAGCGACTTTGATTCTCTCTCAAACGGCATATATGACTCTGTGAAAGCCTCTGCATACAAAGCACGAGTTCCATTCAAAAGTAATTCACACCTCTTGGGCACGCCCCCATTGAGCCACCTAAAAAATAATTAAGGCTAAAAGTTACAAATTTAGTCATTTCAAACGGCACATAAGCGGTTGCAAAAACATCACTTGTTTTAGAGTAGGAAAAATTTATTGTCAATGAGGCCGCTTCTCTGAATGTGCGCATTTTACTTTACTTCATGAAATTAATTCAATTGTACAATTGGAAAAATTCATGAAATTTCAGGCACTTATCGAAACGAAACTAGCATATGTACACCCTTGCCACTCTTCGTTAACTGTAAAGAAAAATCAGAAATTTTGTTCGAAACATGGTCCTGAAGTTCGACCAGTTTTTGACCGCCAGAATGTTTGCTCCGGAAAATCTATAATTTAGCGGCGATCTGAATCAAATGTTTGCATCACATTATAATAACTAGGCTATGCTCTATCAGAATATCATCTCAGATTGATCCTTTATTCAGCGATTTTTGAGATATTTTCGTTTCAAGTAGCATATGAAAAAGTGACATATCTTTTTGACCGCTACTGTATATATATATATATATATATATATATATATATATATATATATATATATAATTACAGATTTTCTGTTACCCAACCACTTTCAGGAACAGGACCATTACCGAAGTATAGGCCGTGGCACGTGGCAATCCAGACCGTCACCCACTCCAGCTTCTACGTCTCTTTTCGTATAGTTCCAGATATTGATGATGTAGAGCTTCTAGGATATGAGGTTGGTGACAGCTTGAAGTATTGTCGATCGTCACAAAAGGGCAAAACTGAGACATTTCCGACGTATCTTTCAATGCGGACTAGGACATCGTGTAATACGCTCCACGTGACTTTCAATGAATCTCGGTATGGGTGCTCTCAGAAACGGAATGTAGTTAGCGATCGACCGAGATTGTTGAAGCTTTATTCTTCGCCTTGCGTTTCGGCGATGTCGCCTTCGTCAGAGCCTAGAAGCTCGAAGTTATTCGCGAGCCCAAACACTATTTCATCTTACAACAGACAATTCTAAAGCCCAGTAGAGCGGGAAGACAATGTGCGGAGAAGACACTAGAGACGTACCTTAATGGTGGATGCTGAGACAGACCACCAGTCGCTCTCAGCCGTGGAAGTACGTGGGTGAATGAACCGAACCGTACGTACCACCCGCTTTGGGGTCTCACAATCAGTGGCCGCGATAGGCCAGGTCAAACCCACATAGGTCCGCGAGGATCAACTCCTACTCTTGGGTGACCGCTACGCATTCCTCCTTGCGGTTAATCCTACCTCCTCAATCAAGGAGCTCTGACCTCAATCAAAAACGTATACAACGTTTGGCGCGCCGTGATATCGGGTTCACGGGCCAGAATTGATACCGCCACCTCGATTGGAAGGCCTTCATGCCGACGCATATTGTGCTCTCTCAATGGTGTAGATAGCGTGCCCCTCCGAAGCCCGTCCAAGTGCTCCTATTCTCTCACGCATAGTGGTCTACCGGTCTCCCCAACGCACTCTTCCTTGCACGACTGGCATGCTATGAGATATACAACCCCAGTAGTCATGCAATCACACACTACCATGTGCACACGTCACACATGAAGGTGTGGAGCATGAGCGATCGTACAGGTGATCGCGGACTAGTTGATTCCTCAGGGCAACAGGAGGAATTTCAACAATCCGCTTTGAGTACACTTGCGTATGTTCGCACTGATATCGTCGGATATGGAAGTGCTGAACGGTATTATAATTCCGTTCTCCTCGTTGTGATCCTGAGGGGTATGCCGTCGCCTATAGAAGGTGATGTACTCAATGGGATAACCGTATTGGCGTGCTATACCGTAGGCCAGCTCTTTTGAAGTTGCCTTGTATTCCCTGTCAAATCAAACATTAGCAGCCGTGCGCACCATGTCATGAACAGTAGACATTTTAATGCTCGCATTGTGCGAAGAGCGGAAATTCACCAGTATGTTCTTACTGCTTGGTTTCCTACATCACCTAGAATGGGAGCCTCTTTGGTGGACATGACCGTTGAGGAACGCCAGCCAGCCTTCTTTCGGTTGCTCTTTGGTGACCCTAATGTGCTGGGACTGTTCGTTGAGGACCTCGAAGCATATGTCTATCTCAGACTGGGTGGAACAAGCAACAAAGCAGTCATCTATATACTGACAGTAAAAGATAGGGGTACGTAGCAGAAGAGGTGCCTCGATCTTGGACATAGAGGCAACGACAACACCAGAGTCAAGCGCTGTCCCATCGCCCTAGTCCCCTAATCTGTTTAAAATACTGCCCAGCCCGTCTGACTAAATTGCACATAGGGCACTCTTTGACCAGTGAAATAATCTGGTTTATACTGAATCCGCCCAAGTTCTAGTCCGTCTGATGTTCCACAAGAAGGTTCATTCACCCACGGCGAAGGGTGACTGGTGTCGTCTCGGCAACCATCATTAAGGTACGCTCTGGTGTCTTCTTTACCCATCGTTTTCTCACTCTTCTGAATTTTAGAATTGTCTGTTGTAAGATGAAATAGAGTTTGGACGAGTAGCCTTTTAAGTATTCAGGGGTCCCAAAATAACGTGGTTAAAGTTTCTTATTGTAACTAACGAACAACTAATAATTCAAGAAAACAAAAAGTATATAACAACAGCATAAACACTAGGTAACATTACACTCTGACAATTTCGAAGTACCCCCCTTTTGAACGGATACAGAGGTTCAAACGCTAGACGATATTTTCGGTGAATGGCCGCAGGTCTTCGGGAGATAATCGGTCCCGCTCTCGACGCGCTCTCGATGCTTGAAGGAATCGAGACTGCACTGACGTTTCACTTCGATCCTAGCCTCCAAGATAGAGCACACGCTCTAGTCTGTCGGATTCGATTCCGGGGAAAACGGCGGCCATTCTGAAGACGTCATGAAGCCGGGAAACTGGCCCCACATCATTACAGTGTTCGCCTCGCAGTATGAGCAGGAGCACAGTCCTGCTAGAAAGTCCACGGTGCGTTGCCGAAGTGCTGCATGGCCCAGGGAAGTACCACGGCTTCAAGGATATCCAGTCGATATACATCTCGATTGATTTTCACTCCCTGATCCACGAAGACAAGGGGAGTTTTGCCGCTGGCACAAACCTCCGCCCCAAACCATGACGGATTGCTGATTTTGACGACGGTTGATAGTGGCATAGGTGCCTGGAGCTCGTGTAGACCAGAATCTCTCATTGTGGTGATAGTACGCCTGCGCCACGGTGAATAGCTTCTCATCAGTGAACAGCATCCGTGACCGGTGGCTCGCACCCGAAGTTACTGGCATCGTTCGAGTCGTACTCGCTTGTTTAAGCTGTACTTTCTGAATCTCGTAGGGTTTGAGTCCGGGTTCCCTTCTGGCTCTTCGATGCGCAGAAGAGGAGCTGATGTCACGAGCTATTTTCTTCATGGAGACCTTTGATTTCGTGTCAGCCGCTTTCTAATGATTTTCCGGATCCTGGGCGTGTTGGCGTTGCACTTCCTCCCCCGTCCTGTACTGTCGGCTTCATGGCCAAGCTCCACGAACCGGAGAATCGCTTTCGAAGCGGTTGACTGTGCGACAACGAACAGGCGAACAATGCCCCATTGTCGCTTTCTCTGGCGGTGGAGCTCCAAAAATCGCAGCACTTTGATTTGACATTTTCGGAAAATCTTCGTGCTCGTCTCAAACCTCACTCACCGAACCGTGGAGACGTGCGGAGAAAAATGGCGGCCGAAGAATAAAGTTTCAACAATCTTGGTCGATCGCTAACTACATTCCGTTTGTGAGATTACGGACTAGGAACTCGGTAGGAAAAAGAAGTTACGGAAGGACGTACTGACAGAGCTTTTTAAGTGAAATTCGGAGCGAAAGGAGAAGAAAATGCTGTAAATCCAAGTGGAAATTAAGCGAGTAAAACAAGAACTACCTTATACCAAAGCAGCTCCCACCGGAAGTGTGAACGTAGATGGCGATTACGTCGAATAATAGAAAGCAGGGAAGCGTAGGGGGACCACAGGTTTTGGACTGGGTCAGGTATTAAGACAAGACGAATATTCTTAAGATTTTTTTGTGATTTTCCTGGCAAGAACCATCTCCACTATCCAATCCACCTTACTAGGAAGGTTGCTCAGCGTGCTCCGAAGATTCACAACGAGACCCATATTGTTTTGTAGAGCATCGAATGACGATTACAACGGTATGGTTTGTTTTTGCTAAATGCAAATGGATGGCCCAAAAAAGGCGAAAAACCTTGAAAACTAACCAGTGGCAAATGGGATTCTAGATCGCAACCACCAGAGATACCACCAGAATCGACCCAAATTCAAAAACAAATGTCAGATTCGTGATCAGCGCCCCGAATGACCCCCGTAGACAAAGTTTGAGCTAAATCGGTGATTTTGACCTAGTCAGCCTTACGAGTGTTGAGTAGTTGTGCGAAGGTCCACTTACCGAGAATATCTTTATCCATATTGTTCTACTTTTTGAACTCTAAAGAACACAGAGGCTCCGTTTTGAATGAGTCTCTTTTAATTTTCATCAGGATAGTTCACTTGGGCTGTTGACAAATCCGCAATTCACAAATCTAGCATCTGCTTTTCCCATTGTGTCTGGCGTGAGCTTGCTAGGGCCCGTGGTAACAAAGTTGGGTGTTTGGGTCGAAATCACCGATTTAGCCCCAACTTTGTTTACGGGGGTTATTCGGGACGCTGATCACGAATCTAACATTAGTTTCTGAATTTGGGGTCGATTTGGGTTGGTTACGGTAGATATAGGTCACATACACATGTACTAGAAGACATCGTCTTTTGTGCGTACTTTGGTGGCCAAAGTCCTCACAAACGCGATTCTATCCCGCAACTGCAACGAAATTCCAAAAAGAGCGTATTTTGGTATCTAGCGTAGGAAGGCAAAAGAGAAGGACAGCAGAGGGAACGATCTACCGACCACCAGATCGAGAGTCCTACATGCTACCCACTGAGCCACCATGATACAACCTCCGTGAGTTAACAACTAGAAGTGATCTCGCCACTAGTTTCTCACCACTAGTTAGTGGCCAAGATTTTTTGCTTTTTTTTTCGGGCCATCCATTTGCATTTAGCAAAAACAAACTATGCCGTTGTAATCGCCATTCGATGCTCTACAAAACAGTATGGGTCTCGTTGTGAATCTCCGGAGCACGCTGAGCAACCTCCCTCGTTAGTTCACAAATTCGGAGGGTTTGTTTTGCCGGGCTAATTTCCCAGTGGTTTCCGCATTTGACCCGCTCACGTAAGGAACTTCGCCCAGCAAAGCAGTACCGCCGCCCCCTGAAACGTCGTTTTTTCGCCTGGATTTTTGAAATTTCTCTCCGACCCAGTCAACATTCATAGAAGGATCTTTTATCTGATGAATGTGGCCGGAATGTTCGTTCAATCATTGAAAAACGCCTGAAAAATTTTCCGACAACGGCTCTATTTTTCATCCGTACTGCGCTGCTTTGCTGCCAGGTGCGGAGGCTCGGGAAGCCCTCAAAACACAGAAGCCGTTCTTCCTACCCGACCTCTTGTTGTTTTGTAGCATCTAGCAGAAAAGAAAGTGACATTCGTCCCCTAAAAGGCAAACCTAATTCGTCGGGGTGTTGAGGAATAAATGATAAGAAGATAAGGGGATGTGATGAGAAAGGGGGGGGGTGATAGGCAGGGTGAGGGACATTTGTTCGCAATGTCGGCTCGACCAAGGGCGCGCAACAGTTCCTGTGGATACAATTAGCGACGACTCGCGCAGCGACGGTAAGCTGACTACGGCGACTCCACCGTAGTCGATGGTCCCGATGTTGACCAAATTCGAAGGCGCCTGCCCTCGATTAATGAAACACCTCACAAAAGGATTCGAATAAGCATTCCCTGGATTCAAAACCATGAAAACCCACACATTTTCTGGATCAGAATTTCATCCTCTATCGAATAAGCTAAGAAGGAAAGTCTAGTATCTGCTTATGAATAGATGTGACCCCAGCAGCTGGTGACATCAACGTTCCGCCTAGGGGCCGCGAGGTCTAAACAGCACTTGCAGTCATAAGGGTACACCTCTGCAAGGGTAAAAAAGACAGAATGAAAGGACGGGTAATAGAAGGACCCTCTTTTAACCTTGATAATCTACAGCAGTGTACTCATCCAACAATAATTACACTAACAGTCCTCCTCAGGATTACTATAGCGTTGGATCGCAGAATTCGCAAGGTAGTTATATCATTATTACTATCATTACAATTATCATTATTTATGTGAACAGTAATATTATCCAAAGTAGCGGTAGGAACATTGAAGTGCATTGCCCGACTTATTCGATTGGTTTAATTCCCCTTTCAACCCAATTCTCGCTTCTTTTCTTATAGCACAGGCTATCCTTTGTATAATGCCCTTTTCGCTGGTTTTTCAAAATAGGAAAATGAGGAAGTGGTTTACGATTCAGGGAAAAGTGTAGGGACCACAGCTGTTAGTGTTACTGAGCGTTCCTCTTTAGCTTATCCGATAGAGGATGAAATTTTGATCCAGAAAATGTGAGGGTTTTCATGGTTTTGAATCCAGTGAGTGCTTATTCGAATCGCTTTGTGAGATGTTTCATTGGTTGATGGCAGACGCCTTCGAATTTGGTCGACATCGGGACCATCGACTACGGTGGAGTCGCCGTAGTCAGCTCACCGTCGCCACGCGAGTCGTCGCTAATTGTATCCACAGGAACTGTCGCGCGCCCTTGGTCGAGCCGACATTGCGAACAAACGACACTCCCCCGTGATAGGCATTGTAAGGCCTATATAAAGGCCTCGACGTGAACACACATTCACACCCAACTGTGTCTGCATCGCAACTGGCGATCAGGATGAGATGATAAAGGAAAGAAACAGAGAAATTTTGTTGTGGGCCAGGAAGTGTATATAGGAACTACGGTAGCGAGAAGGAAAGATGGCTTCCCGGAATTGTAATGAAAGTATTGGGAAAGAACATATATGAAGTTCATTACGGAATGGGAGCAAGAAAGACGCATGCGGATCAGATGAAAGAGCGAGTTATAACTTGGGAACAGGCGGAAGATTACCGTTTGGAACGCATGGTGGAAGGTCGAAAGAGCGAGGCCTTACCGTTGAGAAGGTCACTCCGCAAAAGGAAGGAGACCGAGCGGTTGAAAGAATAGCGAGAGCAGAAGACGAGGAGGCTTAACAGTATAAGGATAAGGCTCAAAACAATACGGATAAGAAGGCAAAAACAAAGCTGGCCCTATATAAGGGGCAGTAAGGAGGGAGGTCTCTTAATGTGGAACCAGCAGCCGTGGATTCTACCGGCCGGAGGCCAGCTACCAGCGGCCAGCCCACCAGTTGTGGTGCTTCAGGCACACGTGAAACCGACGCCGCCGCTGCCGCCGCCAACGCTAACGGCACTATGCGTGCCGACGCAAGGCGGGTATGGAGCGCCGACGGCTTACGCGTCGGCCCCCTACCGCCCATGGCGTTGGGGCGGAAGGAGGAGAAGAGGGAGGGGGAGAAGACCCCCACGGCTCGTGGTGGTACGAGACCACCGCGGGTCGAGAAGCCGCAGCAGGACGAGCAGAGGAAGACCCCGGAGCCGCGGAAGATCGACGAGCAGAGGAAGACCCCGGAGCCGCGGAAGATCGGCGAGCCGGGAAGAACACCGGGATGAGGCCCGCGACAGGGCGCGATCTCCTGAGGATTGAGGCGGATAAAATGAAAAATAAAGGTTTTTTGTGACGTGTGTATCGGTGAAACAAAGAAAAGAAAAATTATTATGGTAGTACACGAGGTTGAGTCGTTGACCCCAGTCGCCCTGTAGAGTGACCAGTCGGTCACTAGAGGGGGATGTCGGGGTGTTGCGGAATGAATGATAAGGGCCGGTTCAAAGTGTTGCTGCATGATTCTGCAGCAACGGAGGGGCGGAGTGCGTTTCGTTCGGGACCACCGCGTTGCTGCAGATTTGCTGCAGTTTTCTGCAGCAACAGCACAGCAGCAGCTCGGTCGGTTTTGACATGTTTGACATGTAAACTCTTCAGAATCGATCGATGGCGTGGCGTCGATGCAGCAGCTGCAGCAGGGAATTCCCACCGGAATGCAGAGTGCTGCATGCAGCTGCAGCACTCTGCAGCACTCTGAACATCCCCCCTTTGCTGCAGAGTGCTGCATGCAGCTGCTGCAGCGCTGCATTTCCTATCCTTCATCATTGCTGCAGCTGCATGCAGCAACGCTCTGAACTGGCCTTAAGAAGGTAAGGGGATGTGATAAGAAAGGGGGGATGATAGGCATTGTAAGGCCCTATATAAAGGCCTCGTCGTGAATAAACACGTTCACTCCCAACTGTGTCTGCATCGCAACTCTAATCACATCATATTCGACGCAGTTTTGTCTCCACTAAAACATGAAGGATCAAGAGCAAAGTCGCAGTTATATACCATTTTCACTTTGATTTGGACGTTTTTCAAACCACGTCGGACGTTTTTCAAACCAAATTGGACGTTTTTCAAACCACGTCGGACGTTTTTCAAACCAAATTGGACGTTTTTCAAACCACGTCGGACGTTTTTCAAACCACACCGGACGTCTTCTGTTCCCAACTTGTGACGTTCACGTTCTTCACTTCCATCAGACAAAGTAAATGAAATCATTCGGACAAAGTTACAACAGAAAAGTTACAGAGTTACAACAATGTAAAATGTTACAAAGTTACAAAGTTACACAGTTACAACTATGTAAAAGGTTACTAAGTTACAAAGTTACAGAGTTACAACAATGTAAAAGGTTACTAATCCCATTATATGTGGAGCGGAAAAGGTTTGAGAAGTGTCCGATTTGGTTTGAAAAACGTCCGATTTGGTTTGAAAAACGTCCAATTTGCTTTGAAAAACGTCCGACGTGGTTTGAAAAACGTCCAATTTGGTTTGAAAAAAGTCCGACGTGCTTTGAAAAACGTCCAAATCAAAGTGAAAATGGTATAGAAAACAGTACGGTACCTAATACAAGTCCCGACTCCATCGACCGGGTCTGGGTAAAGAGCTAACTCCAACTGGGACTTCGCCTGTGATGGTTTCTTGGGGCGCTGATCACGAATCTGATGTCCATTTCCAACTTTCGGCAGAGGGCCACCAATATCGTCGATTTGGGTGGTCGGTTCAAAATTTCAAATTTGACTCAGACTTCGTCCATGTAGATTATTTTGCATGCTGATTACGATCGTGATGTTGATTTTTCGGATTTTGCCCGATTTTGGACGTTACGGATAGATTTGGGTGAGTAGTGATGGGCTTGCGGGTGAGGTCAGGGTGGTGGCGCGAAGGAGTACCAACCTGAGTCTGCTGAAATCAATCGAAATTTGAGAGAAGGATATAAGATTCGTAGTAAACATCCCGAGTAACCTACCTAGACAATGTTTTAGACATAATGGGTTGGTTTTCTCGAACCTACTTAGATAAAGTTCTACACATACATATGCAACTGGTTAAATGCTTTCGACCCGACCACCCAATGTGACCATGTGGGCGGTTAATTCAAGAAAAAACGACGGAAATGTCATCAGCATGCAGAATTACCACCTTAAACGAAGTTTCAATCACATCGGTGGTCTCCGCCGGACCACGTTGCTAATCGTGCATGGGATATGAGTGGTTCTCGGCCGTGATTCGTGAAACAGTTGCCAGATTCATGATCAGCGTCCCGAACAATCCCTAAGGGCTTGTTCAGACGACGCGCGTCGAAAATGCAAAATTGAAGCTCAATCAATAATTAACGTCATTGATCGAATTTGCTCCTTTGCGTTAGTGGCGCAGTCCGGTTGCGCCTCATATAGGCAAAAAAAATTAGGCATATAATCACATAGGAAAGAAATTGAACGAAAAAAGTGAATTTTGTCAAAATTTCCATTAATAAGGAATAGCAGCCTTCTAAAAAACCCGAGCGACCAGTAAGTTTGCCTATATGAGGCGCAACCGGACTGCGCCACTAATGCAAAAGAGAAAATTCGATCAAGGGCGTTAATTATCGATTGAGCTTCGATTTTGCATTTTCGACGCGCGTCGTCTGAACAAGCCCTAATGAAGTCGTTCGAGGAAAAAGATCCTCTGACCCGATCGCGGTCCTTGGAGTCGGAACTTTTAACAAGTTCCAACGGTAGTGTGAAGAAAGTGCACGAGTTTCGACTGACAGAATGTTTGTGAAGATCTCACCAACTTCAGATTGTCACCATCAAGGAAAACGATACCATAATTAGCACTCGGAGAATTCGCAAAGGTGCTGGAGTGATAATACAGGCGTCACCCAACGAATGGACCACTTTGAAACCATACATCCTTATCTATATGAATAACTTGGAACCGAACAGTTCGTTCTTTTCGTTCTGTTTTTTTAGATTGTTTTTTGTTCACAAACGTTTTCGTTTAGCTGTGTACGAAAACCATCTCTATTGCTATAATCGTTTTGGGCGATCAGAGGAGAAGTATGTAGCGGTCGTGCAGACAAAGAGTGTTCTTGAATCACCGTGGAGAATAGAGGACACTAACTTGTATGATTTTACGCCTGATATTTCGATAATTGCGGTGGGTAATTGATGTTCCATTTCATGCCGTTTTCAGTAGAACATGAAGAGAACTCCCCATCACTTGTGCTCTTCTACCAAACTTTCGATTCTCTCGTGGATCTCACATTATACAGTAGTTCGCGAAATGATATGTCACCTTGCATTTTTGGGTGCAGATCGCTGAAACCAAAAGGAATTTGATTTCAATTGACAGTTTTGATAACTCTTATAGAAAAACGCTAAATTATGCCCTTTTTGGAAATTCTAGATTTTTTAAAAGTTTTTTAAACTCATTTTCATATGCATTTTTAAACGAATGTATCTTAGGAACCAGTGAGCTTCTGCTTGTCCAGTGGTGATACCCTGATGGAGCATGGTCAGCTTGTTCTTATAAACTATGAATTTTAGTTTCAGGTCATTAATAAACCGTAGATTTTTTCGCGTGAATTTTTCAATGGTCAAAAATGGTGAAATCTTGAGACAATCTTCCATATAAAATCCTATATATCAGTAACTGGTGAACGAATTTGTATCAAATTGAGATATGTGATAGCGAAAGGTTTTCTCTTTCCAACGCATACTTAATCTCCTTGAAATACCGTCTCATTACAGAGAAAATTGCCTTTGAAATTGCGTTTACATAAACGGTCGTCTAGAGAATACCCGGAGGGTATTTCACTTCAGATTTCTCTAGTGCATAGTAGACTTGTTGCTTGTTAAGCCCTTAGCAGGTAGCAAAATAATTTTCACGATTGTGCAGAAAATCGTCCTCTAGTTAGACCGATTGAAACTACCGCGCCAACCCGCATGGTGTACGGTGGCGGGGATAGTGACGTATACAACATTACAACATAGAAGATGAATTTCTGCACAAGCGTGAAGATTATTTTGCTACCTGCTAAGGGCTTAACAAGCAAGAAGTCTACTATGAAAGAGAAATCTGAAGTGAAATGCCCTCCGGGTATTCTCTAGACGACCGTTTATGTAAACGCAATTTCAAGGACAATTTTCTCTGTAACGAGACGGTATTTCAAGGAACTTAAATATGCATTGGAAAGAGAAAACCTTTCGCTATCACATATCTAAATTTGATGCAAATTCGTTCACCAGTTACTGATATATAGAATTTTATATGGAAGATTGTCCCAAGATTTCACCATTTTTTGACCATTGAAAAATTCACGCGAAAAAATCTACGGTTTATTAACGACATGAAACACAAATTCATAGCCTACAAGAACAAGCTGATCATGCTCTATCAGAATATCACTACTGAACAAGCAGAAGCTCACAACTTCCTGAGGTACATTCGCATGAAAATGCGTATGAAAATGAGTTTAAAAATTTAAAAAAAAAACTAGAATTTCCAACAAGGGCACATAATAGTGTATTTTCAATAAGAGTTATTAAAACTGTCAACTGGAATCGAATTCCTTTTGGTTTCAGCGATCTGCACCCAAAAATGCAAGGTGACATATCATTTCGCGAACTACTGTAGCTCGATAAAGTCAGCTGAATACCGTAAGTGGGCGGCAATATGTCATCGGAAACCTTAAAAACGTTTGTAAGCTACCTTCGCAATGTGTGAATGAGGAAGATTTTGAGGAGCAGTTGAGAGTTTCGACTTCGCGGACCAGGTTCAGGTCGAAAATTTCTCCGTGAAAATTCGCCAACGGGGGTTATTTGGGGTTCGTTTTCGGAACTTCGGCCATGGCCACCCCCGTTCCGCTTGCTGGCCGAGCAGGGTGGTCCAGCTAAATTCACCGATTCGGCTGAACGGTCGTTTAGGGTGGTTATTTTGCATGCTGATAACGATTCCGAAGTTCCTTTTTTTGAATTTCAGCCTAGGACCACCCATATCGTTAAATTTAGCGGTCCATTCAAAGTCACCGATTTGCCTACGACTTCGCCTAGGTAAGTTATTTGGGATGCTGAGCACTTATCTGACGTCTTTTTCTCAGATTTCGATCAAATTCGATAGGATCAGGTAGGTCCTACCACTCTGACCCCTCCTTCATGCCATCATTACTCAGCTGAATCTATCCGTAACGGCTAAAATTGATCGAAATTGCAAAAGGCAGCATCACAATCGTGATTAGCATGCAAAACAACCTGCCTGGAGAAGGTTTGAGGTCACTCTGATACCTTTAACTTGACCACCCAAATCGACGATATGGGTGGTCCTTGGCCAAAGTTCGGAAAACGGACATCAGATTCGCGATTGGCGTCCTAAGAATGGGCTCGAAAGTTTCGACCCAATCCCGGTCCGTAGAGTCGGAACTTTTAACCAGGGAGAGATTTTATCCTGTTGCTAAGTTGCTTTAGTACGAGAGTGCTTTTGCCTTGCTACGAGAGTTTCTAGTTTTAAGATCAAAGCAAGAGAAATCGAGATAGGGTGGACAGACGAAGGAACAGTTGCTCCAGAGGTGATTAAGATACTTGTGTTTTTCTCTGCATTCTTCAAAATTTTCGCATTGCACAGATCATCCTTTCCTTGTGACAAAAAAAACAAGCGGCATGAATCAAGAGAGAAGAAGTTTAGGTATCAATCTCTGTAAGTGGTGATTCGAATTCGCAAGAAGTACGCCACAAGGCGCCGGAACGACGTTACACCTTCCGAGAACTTCGACCTAAGACGAAATACGTTGTGAGTATGAGTTTATACTTTTACCCTTTCCTCCACAATTCCTTTTTTACCCTCGCTTGAAGGGGACGCATGATACAGCAAAGGGCGCTACTGACACCCGAACGGTCGACTCCTGCCTGGACTAGCCAAGCGTTCCACTTCTCCAGGGTCACCAAAAATGGGTACCAGCCTTGTCTGGGAAAGTAAGGACACTGATTTGGTATAGCGGATGTTCCGTGCAAGTCACTGAATCTATAGGCCGTACACAACATCATGCGTCTACGATTCTGAATGGAACATGAATGCGCGGCGTGTCCATAGGGAATTGATCGACGCCGGCACCTTCAAAACCTTTACTTTTCTTCGATCCAACCTATTGATGCATAAAATATTCCGCTAGCTTTCAAAGCTCTGACTGCCATATCGCCCCCACGCAAGCTCGTGCATAGACAGTATAACGCGAACGTTTGCTCAATTTTGTATGAAAAAAAAATATCAGGCAGACATGGATAAATTTCAAGAGTCGCTTCTAGGCGCAAAAAGGCGCCGCAATCGCCTCAGCATTGGATCAGTGGGCGCTGTAGTTTTGTAACATGTTCCCGGTAAATTCGAAAGTGAATGAATATATTATTAGGTTGTTTCATATGTTCGTGCCGTTTTTTCAAGCGACCATTGTAAGCTCGCTATAGAAGCTTCTGAAAAGACCGACACAGCATTCAAAAGAGAATTATTTGTACTTTCAGAAAGTACTCTAGATGTTTGTTGAGCTTTGGAAGTGTATATAAAGTGAAAAGTGAAAACGTGTAAAATTGACCTCACCGACAGTGAATTTTTCCGCTCTAGTGTGGAACGGTATTCAAAACTTAGAACATTTCTAGAAAGAGGATGAAATTTATTTATTTATTTATGCGCCATACTGCGCGCCAATTGAAAGAACCAAACAAGGCATCAAGAACACTAAACTCAGAACAATGGCTCATAACAAAACCTCAAATAAGCAATATCAATACAAATCATGTGAACAACTGAGCCTCAGTGGAAAAATAGAAATTTGTTAAGCCCGGCGGTTAGTTTTAGCCTAGACTATCATAACTATTAAGAAAGCCATGCTTCGGCTGGAGGCCATTTGTTCCCTTGGAACCTCTGAGCGACAGCTTTCACGAGCGGCATTTAGGCAGTATTCAGAAGAACAAGAGAAGTTCCTTGTAGTTGATGTTGAAGAAGACGAAATTGTCTATAAGGTGGTGTACTCACTGTATTTTTTTGCTAAACATTTTGTAATCTTTCGGGCCACCAAAGTGGGACCTTAAAAAACAGAAATATTTTTTTCGATGCTGCTCTTGCTCTCATTGTGAACGGTGAACATAACTTTTAGTAACTATTCTGGAGAGAATTCTTAGCTCTATTCAACTGCATGGCTAATTTTACAGAATACTCAATTTTGAAACATTTTTGAAGGAAAAACTTTTTCGTTTTTTTCAGAAAGGGAAATCTCCAGTTTCAACCGTTGCGCTAAATCTCACACAGCTCCTAAAAGAAGACGATACGCTCTACAAGATGGTTTACGAATCGCTTTCAAAAGTCTAGCTTATCACTGATTTTCACGCCATCAAATTGGACTTACTGGCAGTGTCCACGCCGCCCCGCGCGGCGAGCGTGACGCAGCTACAGTGCCGGCCAAAAAGGTATTCGTTTTCACTTTTTTGGATGTAACTCCTTAGAGACTGAAGCATTTGAACTGATTTTTCTACAATTAACGGAGAGTGGTAAGGGTGTACATATGCTAGTTTCGTTTCGATGTGGGCCTGAAATTTCGCGAATTTTTCCATCGGTAAAGTAAAATGCGCACTTTTAGAAAAGCGGCCTCATTGACAACAAACTTTTTCTGCTCTAAAACAGGTAATGTTTTTCTAACCGCTTATGGTGCCGTTTGAAAGAAGAAGATTTTTGCTACAAAATGATCTGTTGACATTTTTTGTTACTCTTAGCTTTTATTATTTTCTAAGGTGGTCCAATGGCGGCGTGTCCAAGGGTGTGAATTATCTTTGGATGCAACTCGTGCTTTGTATGCAGAGGCTCTTGCAGTTATCGCCGCACGCGACGAGCAGTCATCGCGCGCAGAAACCGGTGATCAAGGACGTAGTCACTTTAATTGCTTGAAAACGAACAAAAAACCAATATGTAGATAATTTTCAAAAACGCCGCCGTGTAGAGCGAGGATTTTTCTTACGAACGGCATTTGAGGTTTTGAAAAATCTTCTAAGAAGAAGAAATTGTGAGGGGGGATAAACGACGCTTCTAATTTGTAGTTTTTTCTTAAAGGAAATCCTAGAAACTCAGTTTCATGAGAGAATGAAGACAGCGTCCGATAGTGGCATTAATTTTCTTTCAAACGGCATATAAGACTGTGAGAAAACCTCTGTATACAAAGCATGAGTTGCATTCAAAGATAATTCACACCCTTGGACACGCCGCCATTGGACCACCTAAGAAAATAATAAAGCTAAGAGTAACAAAAAATGTCAACAGATCATTTTGTAGCAAAAATCTTCTTCTTTCAAATGGCACCATAAGCGGTTAGAAAAACATTACCTGTTTTAGAGCAGAAAAAGTTTGTTGTCAATGAGGCCGCTTTTCTAAAAGTGCGCATTTTACTTTACCGATGGAAAAATTCGCGAAATTTCAGGCCCACATCGAAACGAAACTAGCATATGTACACCCTTACCACTCTCCGTTAATTGTAGAAAAATCAGTTCAAATGCTTCAGTCTCTAAGGAGTTACATCCAAAAAAGTGAAAACGAATACCTTTTTGGCCGGCACTGTAGCTGCGTCACGCTCGCCGCGCGGGGCGGCGTGGACACTGCCAGTAAGTCCAATTTGATGGCGTGAAAATCAGTGATAAGCTAGACTTTTGAAAGCGATTCGTAAACCATCTTGTAGAGCGTATCGTCTTCTTTTAGGAGCTGTGTGAGATTTAGCGCAACGGTTGAAACTGGAGATTTCCCTTTCTGAAAAAAAAAACGAAGAAGTTTTTCCTTCAAAAATGTTTCAAAATTGAGTATTCTGTAAAATTAGCCATGCAGTTGAATAGAGCTAAGAATTCTCTCCAGAATAGTTACTAAAAGTTATGTTCACCGTTCACAATGAGAGCAAGAGCAGCATCGAAAAAAATATTTCTGTTTTTTAAGGTCCCACTTTAGTGGCCTGAAAGATCACAAAATGTTTAGCAAAAAAATACAGTGAGTACACCACCTCATAGACAATTTCATCGTCTTCCATTTTAAAATGTTCTAAGTTTTGAATACCGTTCCACACTAGAGCGGAAAAAGTTCGCTGTCGGTGAGGTCAATTTTACACGTTTTCACATTTCACTTTATAGGCCAAAAAAATTATGAAATTTTATGAAATTCTAAAATTCGACAAACAGCTAGAGTACTGCCTGAAAGAACAAATAATATTCTCTTTCGAATGCTCTCTAGATCTCTTCAGAAGCTTCTACAGCGAACTTACAATGGTCGCTTGATCCATATTAGTGTTGATATTCCTAATATGTTGCAGATAACTTTGTATTTGCGATCAAGTCGCACATACCACATAACCTGCGAGACAATCGGTGTTGACAGTGAAGAGGAAAGAAGAGAAGCGCGAGAGAAAAAGTTTCTGGAAGAACGACAGCAGCTTAAGCAAAAAGAGTCAGAGAAGAGAAAAGCGCTGGAAGCGCTAAAAGCAAAGCTGGACGAGCTAGAGAAGAAAATCGAAAAACGAAAAGAGGATGTAACAAGACGATTGCGAAGTCATGACAAAATTGAGAAGTTGAGGAGTCGCGTTGCAGCTGCCAACGAGAAATCGAAGATTTTGAAAGGTAACTGGGCCATTACGCAATCGCTGTATCATACATTGTGACTCAATCAAGATTCATGAACGGTATACCCAAAATAAATGTGGAAGTAAACCATAAACGGCGCGTATTTCACGACCTACTTGAATGGTGAGGTTCAATCAGGATTTAGTCGGCTTTATACGAGGTCTAACTTTCCTCACTGGCCCAAAGAGGGGTTAGGTACGCCAAACAGCGACCAGACCTTGATCGTCCTAGGAGTTATTCGGAATTTGTTTGGGATTTTCTATAATCGTCTTTACTAGCCCAAGATCTCCCAATCTTTAGGTAAATATCTTTAGGTAAGTAGATGAATCAGGACTTGCACATCATCCGGGTATCGGAACCCTCACCGCACTAGTAAGGTAGAGTACCGCTCACGGCTTTTGAGCAAAAGACGGAGAACCCGAAAATTTTCGGTTTTTTCGGCCTTTTCAAATGACTTTCTTAAAAATAAGTTTTTCAAAATGTATTGAACACTGCCATGTTCAGCAGCTCGAGCTCTATCGAATGGTGTACCATGTTTATAATAAAACTTTCCAGTAAACGAAAAAATTGGAAGAACTAAAAATTCTGTAAAAGTGGGCGTTTTTTTTCAAGTGGACGAGTTGTCTCCTTGGATGCATTCACCACAAGGGGCTTGCAGACGAACGCATCGATAGGTCACTAGTGGCTGAACAACTTTGGAGCGCGTATTGTCAGTGGAGCGCTCATGCCGTGCCGACCGGCCAATAGCGTCGGGGGGCGGTCCATAGACGCATGCCGAGGGCGTGGCAATAACGACTCTCGATGGGGTTCAGGAGGGGGGTGGGGCGAGTTTTCAGCCACTAGTGACAAATTGATAGCGCGCTTGCCGACTCGACGACGAGCAGTTTGCGCGTCGAATTCCCCGTTATAAGTGCACTTGAGCAAAACACGCGTCGACGAGCATTCTCGTCCAAGCGGTGCCGTGTACTCTACAGTCAACACACTGCATTGCACGTGTTGGACGAGATTGCTCGACGTCGCGTTGTCGAGTCTGCAAGCCCCTACAATCGCCAGCAATTGCCCTTAATGGAGATCGAACTGTGAGTAGCTGGTTAGAAAGAGCATGTTGTCCGACAATCCACCCACATCCACAGTGGTGCTAACAGGCGTGTCTTTTGATCAAAAACCGAAAAAGCCGACTCCAAAGCGGCTTTTTTTTCAATAACTTTGTTGAAACTCAATTATTTGTAAAAAATATCTATATATTTGAGCTTAGCAGCTCATGCTTTATCGTTTGGTATATAAATTATTCACACCTGAAATTTTTTTAAAATATCGATTTTTTGCCATTTGTGAAATTGCATATATTGCTATGTTTAGGGCAGAATATCTGCCCAATTTTTTGTAGATATGCGCGGTTTTCGCTTTTATTTTACGCAATTGCTGGCTAAGAAAACCCTCTTCAAATGTTCCCGTTTTTCTGAAAATCGAAGCTGAAAAATGAAAGTTTTAATTTTTACAATTTCAAAAAATTGGTCAAAAAGCCTCAAATTCATCCTTGGATGGTGCATTAGGTATCAAACTAACGGAAATGATGCGGTGAGTACAAATCTGTCAAAAAATTTTGTCAATCGATTGACTCGTATATATCGATTTCCTCGTCGTTGACGGGTCAGCCAGAGGGTGCGTTGTCCGACGCCCCGCCCCTCGCCCCACCTCCTCGTGACGTCATCGCTGAAAAATAGTCGCAAACCTATGAATTCATGAAAACTAATCTGGTTGAAATCTACAACGTTCGATAGCACTAATTAAGCATATTGCAAAGTAAAAATAACGATCTGAAAGAGCATCAACGACAGGAGAGAATCGTTGTCAAACGCTTCAGCGAAAAATTTGGCTCGGGGCCAACAGCTTATAAAAGGTTACGGAAGCTCTCTGAGCCTGCTATGTCATATGTTTTTCAAAGTGATCTAGGTCCTCTATAGGAATCTCAAATGCGCTAGTATAACCTTGTTTACCCTTTGAGCAAGAGCCCGCCAAAATTGGAGGAAATTACGTGGGTTTTGTGAAAATGCATATATTACTATTTTCAGGCTAGAATATCTGCCAAATTTTTCTAACAGAAACGCGGCTTTTTCTTTTATACTACATAGCTAGTGACACAAAATGTGAAAAGAAAAACAAATAGTCGAAAAACATCAAAATTTCCTCAGAGTGGTGTGTTGGGTATCAAACGAACAGAAATGATGCAATTTCTTTGAATCTGTCGAAAAACCTTTAAAAAATGTTGTCAAAGGGCCGCCCACAGCTGATATCAATCGCTTAGTCCCGCCACACTTGTCGGGACCCACACCCACCGTAACTCCGGTCGTATTCCGTTTGGAGAGTCCGTTTGGTTTGGGAGACTTGTGCGTGACAGTGCACCTTCTCACCGTAGTACACACACCAACCGATGGCTACGCTGACGGCGAATCAGAACGCTGGACCGACCACCGCAGAATGCAAAATTTCATTTTTTTTAAAGGTTTTCGACAGATTCAAAGCAATTGCATCATTTCTGTTCGTTTGATACCCAACACACCACTCTGAGGAAATTTTGATGTTTTTCGACTATTTGCTTTTCTTTTCACATTTTATGTCACTAGCTACGTAGTATAAAAAAAGCCGCGTTTCTGTTCGAAAAATTTGGCAGATATTCTAGCCACATAGTATATATAGTATATGCATTTTCACAAAACGCACGTAATTTCCTCCAATTTTGGCGGGCTGTATTTCAAAGGGTAAACAAGGTTATACTAGCGCATTTAAGATACCTATAGAGGACCTAGAGCACTTTGAGAAACATATGACATAGCAGGCTCAAAGAGCTTCCGTATCCTTTTATAAGCTGTTGGCCCCGAGCCAAATTTTTCGCTGAAGCGTTTGACAGCGATTTTCTCCTTTCGTTGATGCTCTTTCAAATCGTTATTTTTACATTGCAATATGCTTAATTAGTGCTATCGAACGATGTAGATTTCAACCAGATTAGTTTTCATGAATTCATAGGTTTGCTGGTATTTTCCAGCGATGACGTCACGAGGAGGTGGGGCGAGGGGCGGGGCGTCGGAGAACGCACCCTCTGGCTGACCCGTCAACGACTCAGAAAAACGGGAACATTTGAAGAGGGTTTTCTTAGCCACTCGCACTTTTCAACAGCAATTGCGTAGGATAAAAGCGAAAACCGCGCATATCTACAAAAAATTGGGCAGATATTCTGCCCTAAACATAGCAATATATGCAATTTCACAAATGGCAAAAAAATCGATATTTTAAAAAAATTTCAGGTGTGAATAATTTATATACCAAACGATAAAGCATGAGCTGCTAAGCTCAAATATATAGATATTTTTTACAAATAATTGAGTTTCAACAAAGTTATTGAAAAAAAAGCCGCTTTGGAGTCGGCTTTTTCGGTTTTTGATCAAAAGACACGCCTGTTAGCACCACTGTGGATGTGGGTGGATTGTCGGACAACATGCTCTTTCTAACCAGCTACTCACAGTTCGATCTCCATTAAGGGCAATTGCTGGCGATTGTGGTGAATGCATCCAAGGAGACAACTCGTCCACTTGAAAAAAACGCCCACTTTTACAGGATTTTATTTCTTCCAATTTTTTCGTTTACTGGAAAGTTTTGTTATAAACATGGTACACCATTCGATAGAGCTCGAGCTGCTGAACACGGCAGTGTTCAATACATTTTGAAAAACTGATTTTTAAGAAAGTTATTTGAAAAAGCCGAAAAAGCCGAAAATTTTCGGGTTTTCCGTCTTTTGATCAAAAGCCGTGAGCGGTACTGTATATTCGCCCTAGCATAAATCTCAGATGGCGCGTGGTGCAGTGGTAAAAGCGCCACTTTCAGGCTCGTGGTGGTGCAATCGATCATGGCCTGGGCTAACCAAACCGTACACCCCTCCTGAGTCGGGTAGATTGTTACCAGAGTTATTTCGTTCACCATGCGTCAATAATTCTGAATTGCGGGCGAATGCATGGCGCGTTCTGGGGGCACTGATGAAAAAATTGGTATGTTCTAGGTTCGGTCTCTAGTGAAAATCAGTAATAAAACGTTTCAGCTACCATGAAGACGGAGCTAATCAAAACGGTGGTGCTCGGTGTCGAAGCGATTATTCTGATTATGCTTGTATTCACGTTTGTGAGTGATTAGCCTCTTTTCGTGCCTATATAAAAATCATTTTGGGAAAATTTTGCCTGAAGAGTCATTTGAAAATAGAATTAATTTCAGGTACGATACAGGCGCGCAACATTGAGGACAAGGTTAGTAAGACAATTTTTGAAGAAAAAATTTAAAGTATTGAGGGGGGACGGTTTACCAAAAACTTTCCAAATTATGCCGATAAACTAAATGCTAGCCGAACCTATCAAAAGGGGAAGAACGAAAGCAAAGATGAAAAAATGGATCGACAGCGCTTACTAGTAGGAGACCTAGGGGAAGCACCACTAGTGCTTGGGACAAAACTTCTCCACGAGTTTTATACCCTACCCAAATTAGACAACCTGCTCTTAGCATCAGAGAATTTATAATCTGTGGAAAGTCAATTTTTCCAGCTTTTGCATTTTTCTTTGAAAATTGAATGGATTTCATGGATTTCAGAGAAGTTCTAACCGGGAGACTGTCGAAACCTGGAGGCTCGGTGCGATCTGTAGCACCTACAGCTAAACCGCAAAAGAAATGAAGCGAAAGAGAAGAGGAGGGAGAAGCTGTCCTCATCCAAAACAAAAAACAATTTACCAGGACATCTTCGATTAAATTTTAATGTTTTGTTCAGCCGTTTTTTTATTCTAATAAACATGTTGTTGTTCTTTTAGGAGTTCTCGCGTCTAGTTACAAAGCGTTTTCTGGAAAAGAATGTTAGCTGTGTGATGATTTTTTTTTCGAGAATTTCGACTTTTCGACCATAGTAAACCCTACAGTAATAACTAGATTTTTTGAATGTGATAACGGTATCCTACGAAAGTGGATGATTTGCTGTTTGGTGAAAAACGATATTTGTAAAGGGTAAAGGTAATATCACAATTACAAAGTCCTTAAAGCTGGTAAGGTTAATCCTTACATCAGGTGATTGCTTGATCTAGCGTGGTGCAATGGTAAGAGGGGCTGTTAAGGCCCGCACAGCCGAGGGATCGTTCCTCGCCCTAAATAACCGAGCCTTCCGCACCTCCGGGGTGGGGTAAATTCTTACCAGACTTGTCCGGGAAGATAAAGGCACAGTTGCCTATAGCGGCTGGCCACATGAGCATTCATCGTGCCTCTACGGCTCTGGATGGAACACAGGCGCATGGCGCGTCCTTAGAGGTCTTACCAACCTGGGACTTTGTAGCCCTTTTGCCTTTTACCATGTAATTACCGCACTTTTTACTTCACTTTATTTTTTTTCTTAGTTTTCTCGTCTTTCAGTTACTGATATCTCTGATCTAATCAGTTTATCTACTCCACTATTAAACGGTTAGGCGAGTCTTCACTGCCCAAACACTCCCATTGCTATCGATTACTCTCTCTATGGGAAATTTCTTCCCCTCCATTTTGATTTTTTATTTTTTGCTTTGTGTACAGCGTTGGGAAAGATTTGGTAGCTTAATTTGCCTTTCGTCGCTTTTTCCTATGGAAATCATCCATTAACTACTACCGGATCACTTTCATAATGATCTTGCTGAAGATAATTCTACGTACCATCTTCGTACCATCTTATTCGATCGCACAGGGAAGGAAGGCTTGGCCAGTTCAGGCGAGAATTGATCACTCAACTGTACCAGTGGAAGTAGCCCCTCTTACCACTGGACTACGTGGAATCTCAGCATTTTTCGATTCTCTACTAATTCCACTATGTGAGCAGGCGGCAGAGTGGTTCAAACGTTCACCAAAGCCACCCTATCAAGCGCCAGCCGGCGTTCCCACCAGCATTTCGATGATTTAGAGAAGCAATGACGAGCTTTGGGTACCTGTCCGATGCCGCCCGCTCCAGTCATCCGCTCCCTCACTTCCTGTCTGGCTAAACCGCGTGCTTCTCAAGCTGTTCTAAGTGTACTTATGGAATCAATGACTTAGTGAGCTTTCCTTGGGTGTCTCAAGCCTCGAACCCAACACCTTTACACGTGTAAAAAGCTTCGGACAAAAGTGAAGATTTCCATTCGCTTTCCAGCCATTGAAAGGTTCCTCCAGCATCACTTGATCACTTAGCTTTCCGATGTCTTGGCTTCCTCCATGGAACTTTTCTTGATCGTTTTCTGTACATGATTCCTATCCTTGTATTTTCGTTTTAGTTCACGTTACGCTTGCTAAAAGTTCTTATTGTGTATTAATGAGATTAGGTGAAAGTAACGTAGTTCGGTAGGAAACCGCAAGTGAAACTTACCATTTTCGTTTCAAAATGGACACTTTTCAAACCAAAGTGGACGTTTCTCAAATTGAAAAAGACGTTCGCCCTGCATGCCCTGGTTTGAATAACGTCCATTTTGGTTTGAAAAGTGTCCATTTTAAAAATGAAAACGGTATATCTCCTCGCTCTCATTCCTTGCTTCTCTTGGCACTGGAATTTCCGCGTTCGGCGATGATTTAGAGCACTTCCGAAAATATTTTAATTCTATCAATAAATAAGAGCACCTGAACGACACTGTCGACAACAATTGTCGTCGACGACGACCGGTACATCCGGCTCCAAGACGCCTCGTCGGCTCAATTAGCGACCTCAGTGGGTCGTTGTGGACGGTGACTGAACTACTAACGACCATTTCATTTTCACTCGATCAATGCCACCTCGTTCAAAAATGTTCTTCTCCAATGAACCTCTGGGTCGCTTTCCGTTCGGCGGGATCCACTCCATGGCTAGCCTTGGCAGGCGACACATTGACATGCGCAAGATGTGGCCGACGAATCGTAGTATTCGTTCAGCGACAATTTCGGCTGGGTCTTTTGAACGGCGGCGCCGTAGTAGCTCCACCTTCGTTATGCGATCGTATTTTTATTATTCGCCTCAGGCACTTGCAGTGAAAAGCATTCAGCCGTCTGACGTTACTCGCTGACATCTTCCATGTTTCGCTAGCATATATCGCAGTAGGGACAACTATTGATGAGTATAACCGCAACGGCACGGGAGGAACTAAGTCTAAGTAATGCCACCTCGTATCTTCCTTAACACGTTGACGACCGTGTGACACATATGCTGCGTCACACGTATTAGGCCGCATGGGACCGAGTGACGCAATGCTGCGTCACAGATTTGAAATTTATTTTTCTGACTTATCCCGATTTTTTGGGAAATATTTGTCTGGCCACTATATACCTCATAATTAGAAATCATTCTAAACCTCGTGGTTCGTAAAAACAATTCTTAGCTTCTGATTTACTGGAATTTTTGATTGTGCACTAGTTTTCTTTACAAGCAAAAACAAATAACGGTCATTGCAAGAAACAAATAAATGCTAACAAATACTGTTTACTGAAACAGACACATAAATACAAACAAATATTGATTATTAGAATAAACAAATAATGAACAATAAACAAATAACAATTTCCTTTTCACCTGGATAGGGAAAAGGGAAATTCTAAAAGCTTCCAGCTGTTATTTTTCTGTTTTCGTGGCAAAAAAAAGAGTAGTCACAATCCCCGATATTACAGGACTGGATATGTAGTCTTCGGGATTTACTATTCACTTTCATTTTGAAAAAAATTCGCCGTATGCCGGAATCATGCCACAGCCTCGGCGCGTTAGCAAATCGGTTGGTACCACGCGCCAGACACACGAAAAAGGCGCTGTCGTCAACGTGTTAAGATTCATCGATTTAGTTTCAAATTAATTTACTTCCTGAAAATCGACTCAGAAGTTGATTAACAGAACGTAAAGACGCGTGTAGCAAAGGCAAGAAGCGACACCGACACCCGCACAGGCTTAAGCGTGAGTTTCGATTTCTGCCGAAAATTTACGACCCCCTCAGCAGAAGAGGTTTTCGTACGACCCCTCCTTTATCTCAAAAACTGCGATTACAGCGTTATGACTGGAAAAAAATTGTATGAAATTTGAAAATGCATTAATTGCTCTCTCTCTCATCCAGGGAGATACAAAAATGTAAGGAAATTAACCTGTTGATTATGTGAGTCCAGGTACGACAATGTCGATGAAGAAAGATGAGTGGAGTTTTGAAACAAAGGCAAGAGAGGACGGCATGTGATTTACAAGAAGGAGAAAAGGCGTGATCTTGAAAATGTATGCAGTAAAAGAATTCTTTGTTGCCTGGTACGATTTTGCAATAGCAACACTCGCGAAAAAAAAAACAACAGTAGCTTGATGTTTCCCACATTAGGGTAACTGCAACTTAGTTTTCACTACCGAAAGAACGCATCTAATCGGAGCGAAACTTCACACAAGGAATATTCCTATCTAGCCCAAACTTTGATGTAAAATTCAGAGTCCAATGAAGTTTCCTTCCTGGTGAACGAGGTAGTTTCGTTTTAGTTTCGATTTCTGGCAGAGGCGGCGCGGCGAAATCCTTCGAGACGCGACGCGCTACTGCAGGGAAGGCAGTGCTGTTAGTTAAGTGCTTATAATTTCAAAAGTTCAAGGGAAATCTAAACACAGCGTTGAACAGTAGAGGATCCCAGCTTTCTTCCATAGTAGAGTCGCTTCCAGAAATCACTTCCTTCCCGGTGAACAGGGTAGTTTCGATTTTGTTTCAATTTCTGCCAGAAATCGAAACTAAATCGAAACTACCTTGTTCACCAGGAAGGAAGTTTCATTGGACACTGAGTTTCACTTCAAAGTTTGGGCTGGATAGGAATATCCCTTGTGTGAAGTTTCGCTCCGATTAGATGCGTTCTTTCGGTAGTGAAAACTATAAGTTGCAGTTACCCTAATGTGGGAAGCATCAAGCTACTATTGTTCT
This sequence comes from Nippostrongylus brasiliensis, assembly GCA_030553155.1. Taxonomy (NCBI): domain Eukaryota; kingdom Metazoa; phylum Nematoda; class Chromadorea; order Rhabditida; family Heligmosomidae; genus Nippostrongylus; species Nippostrongylus brasiliensis. Next base: position 11,123,581 of record CP130735.1, read on the forward strand.
TTTCACGACTGTTGCTATTGCAAAATCGTACCAGGCAACAATAAATTCTTTTACTGCATACATTGCATACATTTTCAAGATCACATGCCGCCTCTTCTTCTTCTTATAGTTCACATGCCTTCATCTCTTGTCCTTGTTTAAAAACTCCACTCATCTTTCCTCATCGACATTGGCGTACATGATCTCACATAATCAACAGGTTTATTTTATTACATTTTGTATTCCCTTGAATGAGGGAGAGCAATCAATGAATTTTCAAATTTCATACCATTTTTTCCATTCATAACGCTGTATTCGCTGAAAATAGCGCTTTACCCTCATCTCAACCATAAAAAACGACCTTTTTTATACGACCCCGTCCCCTCTTCCCATGCAAATACGACCCCCCAGTTTCGATTCTCGAAACTCAAGCTTGAGCCTGCACCCGCACTGTCGATCGATTGATCCAGGCCTGGGCTAACCAGCCTTCCAGCACCTCCGGAGTCGGGTAAGTTGGTAAAACACTTGTCTGGGAAGGTAGAGACACTGACGTGGTATATCGGCCGGGCCCGCAAGTCATTGTATAGGCCAAACACGCATTCCTACGATTTTGAATGGAGGACGAATGCGTTGCGCATCCTTAAAGCAATTGAGCTTAAGCAATTATTCATAACATGATAACCTAGACTCTCGTTGACGATCATTTCGACCATTACACTTGATTTTCTTTGATCTTCCATCAAAACCTCACCGCCTTGCTTATCTGATAGAACATTTTCTTCCTGCTTGATGATCCTCTGCCCAAAACACCTCGGTCTCTCAAGTTTTTTTCTCATTTCTAATTTGAGTCTTGAACCTGCGTGGTGCAGTGGTAAGGGGCGCTACTGACACCCGTACGGTCGAGCGATTGATCTTGATCCGAGCTAAACAGCCTTTCATCCCTCGGGTAAATCGATGCCAGACTTGTCTGGGAATGTAAAGACGCTGGATTGGTAAAGCAGCTGGGCCCGCAAGTCATTGTACAGGCCAAATACCCATTCACCGTACCAATTGGACTAATTAAACCCCATACCTTTACCTTTTTACCTAAAATTTGATAGTTTCCAAGTTAGCGAAGTTGGAGACTCTGACGACGGCAGACTCAAAACGTTTGCTGTGATAAACCTGCATCAATCTTGGCTAATTGGTTTTAGGTTTACCAATACTGTAGCAATCAACATGCCAGGATTCAACAGCAGTTTATCATGGAACCATAATATCCTTTCCTTTTCGAGGGACTGCTGGGCGGTAACCTTCATTTGGTCCGATATTCACCTGGCACAGGTGATCTCCATCAAGTTTGTCTCACCGTCGTCCAGGTGGTGATGTGAAGAAGATCTCGACCGTACTATAACATTTCGGGTGCGGGGGCCGTGGTGGCGCCGACCAGCTGGCGCCACCAGGTGCCGTTCAATTCGAATTCATCGAATTCTCTTCGGCCAGCACACGATTAGCTGGCTGTACGTGAACCATTGTCATCTGCGACACTTCCACTGCTCTGTGCTCACTCTTTAGGCTATTTTCTTGAGCCTCTTGTGCGGATTTTAAACACCAAATTGACGTTGAAAGTAAAATTAGAGGTTTCGCCGTTGATCGATCCCTGAAGACGCGCCACGTATTCGTGTTCGGTTCAGAATCGTAGAGGTACGTCAAATGCATACTTAACACACACAATGACGTGCGGGATAGGCCGCTATGCCAAGTCAGTGTCATAACCTTCCCAGACAAGTACGGTACCAATTTACCCGACCCCCAAGAGAAGAAACGTTCCATTAGCCAAGGAGAGGATAGACTTGGTCAACTGCTCATGAATGATCGTGAGCGCCACCTGAACGGCCTTCATATCGAAGTCATTTGTTTCCAGTTTTCTTGATCTAACTTTTTTCAAGCTTTCTTGATCAGCCAGTTTTGTTTGCTTTTCGTCTTTCTATGTATCTAGACTATACACTTCTACGGGTACCCGGTGCAATGGTAAGAGTCTGTTACTAAAAGAATAGTGATTGCAATCTATACTTACCCCATTTTCGATTTGAGAGAAATTAATTCATTTTGAAAAATTGAAAAGTCGTTGAAAAAATTACAATTTGATAGAAAGAGATTAATAGACTCCCATTTCAATGGCAGAAGATGAAAGGATCGAATAGATAACCCACCCAATTGAGAGGTAGGTTTCTGCCAGATGTCCTAAAAATGACCTGGGGCTCGTAGAAGCTCCGAAATCCCACAAAACTCGTCGATCCCCGCGACATCGAGGGATGTTGTGGTTGTGCTTATTCTTTGCTCTTGTGTTCCTCTGAATGAAATGGGCTAGATTTTCGCCGCTGTCACATCAGATTGAATCACCGCGTGTCAGTTATCCGAGTCAAAAGTTCCCTGAGGGAACATTGTGCGCTCTGTTGTCGCCCTCTGATTACGGCTTACTCACAGTGGGGACACTAGCACACTGGGAAAACGCGCTACTTCCACCCTCATGGTCGAGGGATTTATCCTCGCCGAGGCTAAACAAGTCCTCTATTCCTTCGTGATCGCGTAAGTAGGCACCAGACTCGTTTAGGAAGGTGAAGGCACGTATAACGTATAACGACTGGCCACGGTAAGTCATTGTATAGCCCAAATACGCATTGACCACGCATAGACGGTTCTCAATGGAACGCGAATGCATGGCGCGTCCTTAGGTGACTGATCAACACCGGCCGCATCACATTTACCTTACTTATGACTTCCTCCATTGACCATTTGACAGTCATCCGCACGATCAAGGTATCGATCCTTGCCCGAGGTCAATCATACCTTCCGCCCCTACAAGGTAAATTGAAACTGGGCTGTTTAAAAGATTAGGGCACTTAATTTTCAATGTTTAGCATTCGACATGCCTCGATTTTTCCAGCTTACTTTTTCACCTATTGTTTTGGAATGTTTTTTTTAGAGACACAGGAATGCTTGTTAATTATTTACGATATTGATTTGTTTATGCTCAATGGTTTCTATTTGATTAACCATTGAAAGTTCTTACCTTCCTGTTTTCGGTGCCCTTCTGAACGTTAGACTATTTTGTCATTAGGAGCTTTTTCATCTGGCTTTCTCTCCCACGGTAGATCCTCCGGTGATGATTCCCGTTTATCTCTCTTTTTCGCTTAAAATCGCTGTTGTCATTTACTCTTAGGCAATGCCTACCACTGCAACCTTCTCAATCTTCCTCTTAAGATCAGTCTAAAGATTAGGGCACTTTGCCTCGATTTTTCCAGCTTTCTTTTTCACCTATTCTTTTGGAATGTTTTCCTACTCAACCAAAAAATCAAAATCAAAAAATCGAAATCAAATCAAAAAACTAGAAAATGTATTTCATTAACGAACTCAATATGAACTGTCACTTTAAATTGCTTTCCGCTGAGGTTAGCAGTATTTATCCGTGGTTCTTGAAAGTTCCTGAAGGCTAAGAATAGAGCAATCATAATAGCCAGGGGAAATTTGCCATTTCCTTTCATAAATGCTGAGCTGTGCGTCAAACGAATATCTCGAAAACAACAATAGTCGCATTTTCTCCACTTCTGCTTGCCCAGAACGCTGCTTCAGTAACTCACCAATTTTTAGGTTTTCTAAAAAAATAACAAAACGCTTCACTTTTGAAGTGCCAGTCTACCCGCTCGATATCATGACTCTAACTCATGCCCGGTGTTTAAGTGAAATCACAAACGAGTCCTGTGACTAGAGCTGGTTGGCGGCAGTTGAAAGAAGAGAGGGCAATTGGAGTCGTCGATGGTTCATCACTGAAAGAACGAGAATGAATTCTGATTGGAATGCCGACAGCCGATGAGGAGGGGGATCCTACCAAACCAGTGATCCAGTGAGATTAGCCGATTAGAATTCGTACACTTTCTCTCTTCGGGCCTCGGTCACAGCTGTAGACCACATGCCTTTAATGTAATATACACCAGCTTTCCATCGGCCTATCGGCCGCCAAACGTCTGATCGCCAGTTTCGTTAAATAGTATAGATCTTTAGATGGTAAGCAATGGTAGAATCGTAGGCCCAAAACCACTGAAAAATGGAAACTGAATAGAGGGAAACGGAGGAAACGTTTTGAAAGGGTAAGCCGTGAGGATAAAAACGTGATATAAAAGTAAAAGGATGAAAACGAAGGGCAGAGAATGAAAGCGAAAGGAAACGTAAAAGATCGAGGCAATTTCATCAGCTCCCTTGTCGCTGTGGGTGCACTTGGTGTATGGTAACAGATTATCGCGGCGGGACCCATATGAGCCACCCATGACAAACATCGCTTGGGTGTCGCTTATTATACAGTGAAAGGTAAAAGGTAAAGGTGCCGGCGTTGATCATTCCCCTGAAGACGCGCCGCCGCATTCGTGTTCCATTCAAATCGTAGAGGCATAGTGAATGCGCATTTGGCCTATACAATGACCTGCGGGGGCCAGCCGCTATGCCAGGACAGTGTCTTTACCTTCCTAGACAAGTCTGGTACCAATTTACCCGACCCCGGAGGGATGGAAGGCTTGGTTAGCCCGGGCCGGCATCGATCGCTCGACCGATTCGCTTACTATGAAATAGGATAGGATATTTCGCAGGTGACGCAGTAGTAGGAAGCGCTGCCTCCTCCTGTACGGTTGAGGGATCGATCCTAGGGAAAAGTCGAGCCTTATTCGAAGATCCACGGGTCAACATGGAATAATCAACATCGCCGTCTTTTCCTCCACCTTTTACCCTTATATCTACACCTTTGTCGCTTACCTTCTCCCAAGCATGACTATTCGAGTAGGGACGACTCTTGAGTCAGAATTAGTCACACAGTGCGTCTACGATTCGCGGCGTTGCTAAAGCCAGTTATGGCGGTTTTATGCCTTCAAGACAACTCACGTCGTTAATTCGAACACTCCACCACCAATGCATGACCCGTTCTGCAGTCAATCGGTGGCCGTTTTTCACCCCGCTCGCCTTCCGCTCCTACCCCCCGACCCCGTCTCGACGATCGCCCCTCACCGGCGAACGGCACCATTCAGGGTAGTCAGGTGAGTTGTTTGCTGAAACCCGTCGTGGGTCAGCCGACGACGCCACCTCCTCCTCGTCTCCGCGTCCAGGTCGGTCGTCAACCGAAGTAATGAGCCTTCGGTGGATGTCTTTTTCTGGCGCCAGTTCCCGATAGTCGGTGGAGGTTGTCCGTTCACGTTCGAGCCGCTTTCAGCAGATTTCGTCGACACTTTTCGACTTGTTGTTTGGGACTATAAAAGCTCTCCCTTACTCGGATCGCATTTTGGCTTTTCCCTGTGTCTTTGTCCCCCTTGCTGGGGCCAATAGTAGCACACTTTTTGGTGTGCTACTATTGGCCCCAGCACCAATACCGAAGAATATTTTCACCGAAGAATATTTTCTCAGCATTTTCAACAAGAATTTTTTACGCGTACGTATCAACAATATCACAGTAATCACCCTCTTTATACACATTTTTGTGGGCGTAGCCAACGAACAATTGCATTGAGCAGCTTGTGAGACCCAATAGGTAAGTACATTCGACGGCATCGCACTTTAGTGAAGCAACAGATTAGATTTATAGTTTTGAGAGATACTTATCTTACAGTGCACTCACTCTAACCTACGGGCTCCATATGAGTGACTACTACTTTCTATATCATTTTCACTTTGGATTGGACACTTTTCAGATCACGTCTGACGTTTTTCAAACCAAATTGGACACTTTTCAAACCACGTCGGACGTCTTCTGTTCCCAACTCTTACGTTCACATCCTTCATTTCTGTTTATTATATCTTGTATAGCGCCAGGAAATGTTCCAAGAAGAAATCTAGCTACCTTCAGACATGGTCTGGGAATTTACCGTCAGGTCATGTTTAATTTAAAAACCATGCCTCCTGATACCTGTAGGCACTGAGAACACAAAGCGTCCTGGTTGATTTGAAAAACGTCCAAATCAAAGTGAAAATGGCACGTGTATATTGGGTTGTGTATCAACAACACAGTCGTACCTACATATACTGAGCCAGAAGCGCTGGCAAGTTCGTTGATCGTTCGTGAGCCTGAGTTGTTGTGTTCGTCTGACGTGAAGTGAAGTCTTTGACGGCTTCCGTCGAACAACATCTACACATTGCGTGTCCGCCTCTCCTGATCTTCAACAACCTGCGTCCCGGTACCTCCATAGTATGTGCCTGGGTTTGAAGTCCGGTACTTGGAGCCAAAACCAAGACTGATATAACCACGTATCCTATCAGCTACGGGCAGCTACGGGTGTGTAGTGGACCTCACTAGTCCACTTATAAAAGGCTCTGAAGAAGGCCAGGACGTCGAAACATTAGCCCGAATAAACTGTCATATCATTCTTGGCTTTGGCTTCATGTACCGGACTTTCCAAACTTACGACAATGCCAAGATCCGTCGAGAGCCTGACTTGGAATGTGCCTGGGTATTAAGCAATTTGACGAATAGCTACTGCGAACAGGAAGCGTAATAAGCGCGCACAGCTGATGCATTACTTGGGTTTACGCCCTTCTCTTATTGTTAGACGAGCGTATAACAAAGAAACAGCTCATCAATACAGGGGCTATGTTGGCTTGAAAGGAGAGTGTCGGAAATACCATGAACTTGAAATGATGTGGACAGACTGCATAGATAGCCAATGCCAACGATGAGCAGGGCCGCATACTACGACGGTATTTCTCAAGCAGTTTACTTTTCCACTCTCTCCCCAATGAGCAACTCTGCCGTAACCGTTTATCCCTCCGAAAGAAGTGAGCTGTGCACTAACGCGCTATTTCTAAACCACAGAAGAAGCCAAATCTTCCTTCCTCGTGCCGTTAGTTTTAGGTCTCGCTGTGTGCTCGCACCTTGTCTAGGCAGGATTGAGACATGTGACAAGGTAGACCGGCTCTTTCCATAGCGTTGTAAGGAATACTAGTTTTACGAGACGTGGATAAGGGTTCTCAATAGTGCACAGTCTCAATGGCTACTATGAGTTGAATTTGCAATTCATCATCGTACTGCTGCAATAAATAACCACTGCGTACCCCTGTACATAAGGGGCTTTTTACGTACACACGGCGAGTTTCATCCTCTCTTCGACAATCGTATATAAAAGAAATAGTTTAACAACTCGGAGACTCCTCAGCAAGGAGATTCGCTGCAGGTAATGAGGTACAGCATTTCTCTAACTAGTAAGACATTGCAGTATTCGTAGACATTCTAGTAAGACATTGCGATGATTGCTTGTTCTTCAGCATGGCTTCCAAATCCTGCACACTCTCAAGCGCTAATGGGTGTTGAATACATTTATTTATTTATTTAAAATGCACCAAAGTGCGCACAACTCATTGTCAGTAGACGAGTGGGAAACACATGTAGAATTACTGACATTAGTGCTTATCCAATGACAACAACATCAAATAAATATTTATTGATTTATTTATTTATTTATGCGTCATACTGCGCGCCAGCTTAAAAAACCAAACAAAGTAACAAAGTAACACTAAACCCAGAACAGTAACTCAGAACAAAACCTCTAATAAGCAAATAATGTGAGCAACTGAGCCTCAGTGGAAATAGAGAAATGCATTATACCAAGCGGCCAGTTTTAGGCTAGACTAGCCTACCAACTAAAATAGGCCATGCATCGGCTAGAGGCCATTAGCTCCACCCTTACCTCTGAACAACAGATTTCAAGAGCGGCATTAAGTCAGTGTGCACAAGAAGAAGAGAAGAAGAAGAAAAATTTCTTGGCGTTGATGGGAGCGGAGCCATGATGACCTCTACTTCCAACAGTCTACACCACGAAAGCATGGTGCCCTATCCCAGGAACGTGAGCAAAAAGGGGCTCTTCAGAGCTTACATGGTCATGACAACAGCATTGTGACAGTGAACCGAACAGGTGAGCCGAACAGGTGGAAGTAGTAGAGGTCTAGTAACTATTTTTCTGGTGTCTTGTGATGTTCAGTTTAACATGGCAGGATATCATACGGTCACGATGAGATAGTCACAGAATTAGGGAAAAGAAAACTGAATCTGATGTGATACGGTTATTGTCCAGCTATAGAGGATGCATTACAATACCGACGGACCAAAGAGGCTCCTCGGTTTTCCTCATCATCATTTCTATGGCTATGGGTCTACGGCTACATGGACATGTTTCTGCTCTGGAAATTTATTGCGCTTGCCTTGACATTCCAGTTTACTAAAAAGAACTTCAATCTTTTTAAATTATTGCGTGCTTTCAAGTTTCTTTTTTCTTTTCTGAAAAGCCTGTCAGTGCTTATTCCGAGGTATGTCTGCTGAGTTTCTAAGAATGGCCCACTTTCCTTCGTTTTTGTTAACTCATAGCTCTTGTTCTCTGACGTGTCACATTTATCTTACGCTGCTCACTTTTATGCTCATGGCGCGTTCGTGTACGTATATAATAACTAAACAAATAAACAAATTTCCTGTGATTACTGAGAGGATTGGGACAGGTAACGAGGTAGAGCGTTTCCCTATATGAACCAAGACATTTGCGGGCCGATCGTCGCACTAAAAACGACCGGTGCCAGTCGATTTTCGCACGGGGCGAACACGAACGGTCTGTGGCGGCGGTCGGTGGACGGCGGGAGTGCGAACAGTGCGATCATCCCCCGTCAGCAGCCCCAACGCTTGCCGACGTCGGTGTCGGTGCTGGTGGTCGCACTATACGACGACGACGCCGCCGTTCATCGACGCTTTCGGCTGCATTCCTGCCGCTTGTAATGTTGATAGTAAAGTTCTCCGAACCTTTTCCATCTTCCAAAAGCCTTTCTCTCTCACATTTCTACTCGAAAATTTGCTCATTTCACAACCAAGTGCTCTCTTCTTCAATGATCCCCATATTTTTGTGCGCTATTTTGCCTTGCCGAACAAGGTTTGTAAGCGAATCGATTTTTGTTCTGACGTGACGTTCGACATTTATTTTTATTTATTTATTTGACATGGATCAACACCATGTAAAATTATTGAACGGTATAAAACATTACAGTGTGAAAATACCATAAAAATAAAATACCGTAAGCATAGCATAGTAGTCTTCTTGTGTTGTTGTTACTTTTATACTACGAGTTTCTTCTCTAAGATCGTTTTGTTTCGTTTAGCTAATGCATTTGTTTTTGAAGCACGTCTATGATAGGCGTAAATGAATAAATAAATAAAACACAGCAACCACAACACTAATGGCATATTTAATCTGACGACTCGAGTGAGAGCTTTGTAACTAACCTCTTGAAAGAAAATAATTTCGCAGGAATTGGTTTGGCTTCGGAAAATACAGTGGCGGCAATATATTTACAGACGCCTGCCCTCTGCGTGATTTTTTGGCCATAACTTTGGAACCAGAGGAGCACTAGATGTACTGAGCATACATTTGGAATTCTTGAAAAATTCTCTACAAAACACACTAGATTGCATTCAAAGTCTCATTGAAATTGTAGAAAAAATCGAGTGGAAATAAATTGGTCATGAGATAGTAAATGGTGAACACATTCTCAAAACCACAATAAACTACAATGCATCATCAAAACATGTTGATTATAGGAGAACAAGTCAGAAGAAGAAGAAGTCAATATTCAGTAAGATAGCCCTTGCTCTTGATCACAGCGAAACAGTTCGGTTTCGCATTGGGTCGACGAACTCCACGTTTCCTTGATGATTGCTTCCAACTCGTGAAGATTCTGTGGCTTCAAGCGCTTTCATTCTTAATCCTAGCGAACATCTCCTGAATGACGTGGATAGAGTTTTGAAGCGTTTGAAGCTATGAAATCTTGACGCGTAGGAAGTAATCATCAAGGAAACGTGGAGTGCTATTCCTGTGGAGCGATGTATGAAGTTCGTCGACTCGATGTCTAACCGTTTGGCTGTGATCAAGAGCAAGGGCTATACTACTAAATATTGACTTGCTGTTTTATAATAAACATATTTGAATGATGCATTGTAGTTTATTGTGATTTTGAGAATGTGTTTACCATTTACTATCACGTGACCAATTTATTTCCACTCGATTTTTTTCTACAATTTCAAAGAGACGTTAAATGCTATTGAGTGTGTTTTGTAGAGAATTTTTCGAGGATTCTAAATACGTGCTCAGTATTTCTCATACTCCTCTGGTTCCAAAGTTATGGCCAAAAAACCACGCAGAGGGCAGGCGTCTGTAAATATATTGCCGCCACTGTATGTTAAATTGAGTTGCTGATCTGTAAGCAAACGCATCTTCGCAAAAGCAATTTTGATGCGCCGCAAGTTTCTTGAATCCCGGAAGGATAGAACCCTGCGGTTTATTTAATTTGAAGATAATTTTAATTTTAATTATTTACTGCGTTTTTCAACAACGTGCCAAACCAACTATAATAGCACTACATTTAAAAGCGAAAATCACTAGTGACATACCGCATAAAAAATGATGTCTTTCCCAGGTGCCATACAAGAACAAAAAGGTAGAAGAACATGTGAGAACAAATCTGTGTTCGAAATGAACTAAATAAAAGAGATAGAAGCGTGAAAAGAGTAATGATTTTTATCGATGAAATTTCGTCGTCTTCAGAGGTCTGAAAGTATTAATTATTTATTATTTAATTATTAATTTTTATTTCGTTATTTCTTCAATACAGTTGATTATTTAATTATTAATTATTATTTCGTTAATAAGAGAACAAGTTACATATCCACGCCGCTGGTAGGGCACAGGCATAAAGTGCGTGTCGGACAGCATTTTGACATGTGCCAAATTCTATTGATATCGTCTACAAAGGCATTGGGACGTTTTGTATTTACGAATGGAATTTACTTATGGAACAACTCGAATGGGTGTCCTTCGATAGGCATTTACACTGTTCTATGGTTTCTGTGGATCAATATAACAATCATTACTGATCATAGCTGGTAGCCGTATCCTATCCCCTGAGGGTAACAATTATACTTCTTGAGCGTTTTTGAAGATAAATCAGAAATCATGGTACGGTTCAGCACCTGGCCAAGCAGAGCAACGGTCACAAACTTCGTATCACATTTTAGGCTTCTGAAAGAAGCCATTTTCTACGTGTCTCAGATTTTCTACGTTCAGTAACATTTACCCAGCATCCAGACACCTACACCAAGTTGTTCCGTATTTTCTGTTTTTTTTTGTATTTATTTCCCGATTTTTGTATGGAGCTTTTTTAGAGCTTACAGCGCATATTTGTCAAAAACTCAATTTTTCGTCTCCCAGAAGTCCTTTTCAGCAACTTCACTTACCCTATTAATTCATCTGCCGTGCTACAATCAGTGCACACTTCAAAAACGGGCGTCAAGGAGAAGGTGACCCCACGCAAAATTTCACCGGAAAATCCCTTTGACTCAAGTTCGAACCGTGCACTTGAGTAACATTTACCCAGCACTCAGACACCTACACCAACCATTAAGGCAGTTGACGGTGCTGTCAGACGACATCTGATTGTTTCGCTATCAACAGTAAACCCGAACAGAGCTTACACCAATACGGCACAACGATAGGGTTTACTCAGTGGTAACAGAAACCCTAATCGATTTTCTGAGATTCTTTCTGTGTTTTTCACCTTTCCGGTCGTTTTTTTCTGCTGACGCTCTATTTGCACATTCCCGTCGTTCCTCAGTCACGCTAGAAATTGATCTTGAATTCCGTCTTAGTGTTCCGATTCCATGCAGCATGGAAACGTCTTCCGCTACCTCCTGCGTACAGTATGATTTAATTTCTGCAAATACAATCATTATTAATAGTACTAGTATTTCTATGATTTGGAGGAGCCTCGTAGTGCAGTGGTAAGAGGCGCTACTGACACCCGCACGGTTAAGCGATCGATCCCGGCCCGGGCTAACTGAGCCTTCCATCCCTCGGAGTAGGGTAAGTTGGTATCGGACTTCTTGGGAAAGGTAAAGAGACTGACTTGGTGTAGCGGCTGGCCTCCGGAAGTCATTGTACAGGCCAAATACGCTTTCACCATTCCTCTGTGATTCCAAATAGAAAACGAAAGCATGGCGTGTTCTTAGGGCACTAATCTAATAAAAAAAATCTTGCACAGGTTGGGTCCAACGTAATAGTTACTTACAGAAGCGTTACTCTGACGAAATAAGGTTAAGAAAATCTTAAATGAGCTGAGTTTTTTCTTCCAAGTCTCGCTTACGTATGAGAAAGTGTTATTGATAATCAAAAATCAATGATGATCAGTTACTAAGCATATAGTAGTCTGAGTCTTTGTGGTGGTAAAATAGTTTTTCCCAGACTTCTTGTGTTGTTATTATTTTTATACTACGAGTTTCTTGTCTAGGTTCGGTCTGTTTCTCGTAGCTAATGTATTTGTTTTTAAAGCATGTCTATGATAGGCGTAAATAAATAAATAAATAATCAACGCCGACATCTACGAGTAATCTATTTTCGTACCGCGAATTTTCGTAACGATTTCTTTTTGCTACAGCTCATCCCCTATAGCGCTTCTTTTTCGTTTTTGCCCTTTTATCAATGTGCAGATGTTTTCGCGCCGGGGCACTATCTATTCTCGGCAACTGGTCTCGGCTGGGCGAGCTGGGCGATAAGATTCGCCCCGAGAAGAACCGTTTCAGCTAAACCCTCTGCAGAAACTGCAAAACGTTGCGCTTAGCAGCCGCTAAATTGGACGCGTATTGGAGTGTTCACTGACCGCATCCATTTATGATCTTACCCCGATAGTGAACATTTAACCCTACCTTCGCAAAGTTCGTTTCGACGTTTGATCTAGTCGTCTTGAGGTATAGTGGGACTTTTTAAGAATCTGAAGAAGGCGATAGCCGAAATGTTAGTACCTTCAACAAATATCTGTGCCAGTCTCAGTCCTGAGCTTCAACCTGGGCCCGGATTCACGACGGGTATCGGCGGGGTAAACGACAAAATATACCTCGTACCGCGAGCAAACCGACATTCGTGAACGCGCGCCGCGGTTTAGACGGGGTTTAGGAGGGGTCTCCGACGCCTCGCGATGAGGCAGGGTTTGGGAGACCTCGCGGTATCGAGCGGGTTTGTCGCCGACGGGGTTTCGGAGACCGCTCGTCCGTTCATGAATCTGGGCCCTGGAATCTACAATTTAACCCTATCGGTATCCTTTTCGCTGAATTCTTGAGTAGTTTTCATTGCTTCTTCCCAAAAATACTCAAATCGCGGTGCACTTACTACATGGTCTTTATTTATTTATTTACTTACTACTTTATTACTTTATTTATTTGTTTATCTATTTGCTAATTTTTCTATCTATTTATTTACTTACTTATTTATTTATTTACTTATTTATTTTCTTATCCATTTATTTATTTTCTTATTTTTCCAATTTAATTATTTATTTACTTATTTTTCTATTTATTTATTTTTCTAGAGGAAGGAGCGTTTTTTTTCTTGTAATGAAACTATGTGGGTTATTAATCGATTGCTGCATTCGTTTATTGCCCTTTTTATTTCATTTTGAACCTGTTCCCAGAGCTCCTCAAATCGGGTTTTAAATTGGCTATTCTGGTGCAAACATTTTAAAATTATTTCGAACTTATTTTTTGAATGCTTGAAGAACAAAAAATTGTTCAAGCTGAAAGACGCTCCATTAGAACGTAAAATCCTTGTGGTTCAGAGATCGCATCCGCTTCTGGAGCATGCAAGACATCACATGAACAGGTGCTTTTGCGATTTCAGTTAAGAGTTCCTGGAAAAACTGGTTTTAGTTTCTCTTTAGCTAACCGTCAGAGTTTCGTTTTTACAGTTTTGTGTTGCTTAGTGTTTTCCTATTTGTGCGTCCCGCTTTCACGGACTGCACGCCTAGGTGCGAATCGAGTAAATAAAAAAATAAAAAATCATTCAGTATTTTGAAATTTTGCTATGCAATCGCTGAACTATGGTGCTTTTAGACGTGTAGAGTTGCTACAATAAATAATTTATACATTAAACTTTTTGAATTTCCACTTGATTTTCCGTCTCACTGATTGGAGGTGATTTCGCTATTTACCTTTGCGCTTCTCTCGCTGGTTGTTGTTTTTGTTATTCCTTCCGCTTGGCCCCGCCCTAAATTGTTCCGAGGTGGGCCCAACAATGCATCTTGTTAGTTAGTGGTTTCTAGTTTCTCTTTTTCATCATTTTCCGGAATTTGCCTTTGCAAGCCTCTGTCCGACTTTTCTTAATTGTCTCTAACAAGAAAGAAACTGTAAGAAAATTGTAAGAAACTCGATTTAGTCATTGTGGTCGTTGATCCTTCCAATTTCGTTGAAATTTAAACATTTTATTGGGGCTGAATATAATATGGAAATCAACTAACAAACTAAGCAGTTGGATATGATTAGTGGTGACGCACTTTGGACGTACTTATAATATAATAAATTAAAACAAAAGTAGACGTTGCTCATGGTTCGACACCGTTCTCGTATGGGACGGTCTTCTTAACAGCGCTGAAAACACGTTTTCGTGACTCACATCTTCTTGTGAATCTAACAATGTTTTCAGCTGGTGAATTAGTCATTTTGCGTACTCGAAAAAAGCGTTCAATGCACCCTAAATGGTACCGTCATATTTTCTGAACTGTACGTCCAGGTTGAAAGAAGTTTCTTTTGGAAAATATTCCATCTAATTTTCGTATAAATAGTATTTGTTCAACCAGCTGATGATTAGCAATGTGATTTTTTCTTACATTTACTTATGGCTCTACATAGGCCACTAGAAGTTCGGTTTTCCTATTTGCCTGGTCTTCCCTTTTTTCACTTTTTCCGTGTTTTTTTTTTGTCCAATCGTGTTCGTGTTTTTACCATGTAGAGTAGTAGTCATAATCAGAATACGTAAATAATCAAAAAAAAAAACAAAAGTGAGTGCGACTAAAAGTAGGTGAACTGCAAAGAAACGGGATAGAGGTAACAAGTATAATAATTTTGATCTAGTCGTAGAATTTTCCATCTTTTTCATTCCTTGCTAAATGACCGCGTTTCCCTCGATTGTTTTCCTGGCGAAATATTCCTTTCTAGTGATAGAACATACGTTATACATTGCTGATGACAAAAATGTGTTTCCAATGACTCAACAGGGGCGTAGGTGTCCGATGGCCACCGATTTCCATAAAGGCACAGCTAGCAATTTACAAGCGTTTTCAGACTGCAAAAGGTGTAATGTGCAATGAATAAATAACTCCTGAAAATGTTCTTCATGGCTCTACGATCGGTGTTTTTCACTCTATTTTTTATTATGCACCTCAGTTCAATGAAAAGCTCGCGTGGTGCAGTGGCAAGAGGCGGTACTGACACCCGCACGGTCGAGCGGTCCATGTCCGCCCGGGCTTCCATCCCTCCGTGCTCGGATAACTTGGTACTAGACTTGTACGGGAAGGTGAAAACCCTGAATTGCTGCAACTGTTAACCTCGCAAGGCAATGTACTTTACCTTTACCTTTTACCTCAAACCAGTCCTTTATTTACATATCTCGAAGCCTAAATTTTGGTAAAGCACGCTGCTGTGCAAAAAATTGTATAAAGAAGTGTTGTTATAATTCTCCTCCATGTGTATACAGCCCTGGTTCTTACGGTATCCATGCGCTTGATAAGTTATTCCTTCAGCCGTCGAAAATGTTTTTCAGAGGCTCTTAACTAAAAGCGCATAGACACCTGTTCCCGTGCGTGTCTTGCTTGTTCCCGGCAGCAAGAGTGATCTCTGAGAGCCAAGGTTTTTAGTCTTCAATGGTGTCTCATTCAGCTTGGTTAATTTTAAATTCTTCAAGCATTTATCCGAGGATATTACCATGACCGATCTGACGTCCACAGCAGTTCTACATCAGCATTTATTTATTTATTTATTTATTTATCAGTGCACGGAAACGTGCGCAATTGAAAAGACGGATGAAGATTCATAGTGAATAACCTACTGCAGTCAGAAATGAAGTTAAGAACAAAAAAAAAACAAAGGGGGCGTGTTGCTCGATCCTATTTTTTACTAGTTTGCTAAAATACCTGGTGGTCATGGGATCACGGGACTCGCGTGGTACAGTGGTAAGAGGTGCTGCTGACACCCGCACGATCGAGCGATCGATCCCGGCCCGGGCTAACCAAGACTTCTATCCCTCCGGGGTCGGGTAAATTAATACCGAACTTGTCTGGGAAGGTAGACACTGACGTGGTATAGCGGCTGGCCCCCGCAGGTCATTGTATAGGCCGAATACGCATTCACTATGCCTCTACTGTTCTCAGGGTACTGATCAACACCGGCACCTTTACCTTTACCTTTACCTCATGGTCCAGCTGACCCGCTTAAGTCTCGCTAGTGTCGACCGCTGCTCGACCGTCGGGGTATCCTTGAGACAAGCTGAATGTCTCGAGCGTAATCCGTCCTGTTCTCGGACGATGCTGCTGTTGCGGTCCACTGCGTTCAATGAATGTTTGCGTTGCATAACGTAGCTGTCGCAAGTCGTTCACCCCCTCCCGTCTCCCGTCCCCCTCCTCGACCATAGTTGAAGAGGGGAATGAAGGGAGAGAGGAGCACCGACGAGGCGCCTCTCGTCCGTTTGAACAAATCTCTTCGGGGCTTGTATCGTCGTGCTCGTCGTTCACACACTACGGCGCGACGCTACACTTGAACGTCGTCAACTTGAGCTGAGCTGCTCGACGTCCATCTTTTAGATCGTTTTTCTCGATATTTATTGCGCCAAAGCGATGTCGCGCCTTCAAAATTTAGTGCGGCTTTTCCCTATGTCTTATTTTCGTAAGCATTGAAAATAGCCAAGGAATACATTCTTTGGGCTTTTTCGACATGAATATAGTTTATACCCTTTGTAAAAGGCTAAAACTCCCTAGGTTTTTGGCCATGTCGCGGTGACTGGAACTTTGCACTGAGTATGCCTTCTTGCTTTTCGTTTCCCATGAGATAAGCTAGAATTATGAGTAGCTGTTCTGCACTTGTGTCTCCGCAATCTCAGATTAGAAGGAACACATAAAATAAGTGTCATGGCGAGAAAATCATCCTCTATAATACACCTGAGTTTGGTGTAATCTCGTCAAAAGGTTAGAAAGATATAGAATTTTGTTTAAAACATGATCCTAAAATTTGACCAGTTTTTCATCAGCAAAATGTTTGCTCAGAAAAATCTAAAATTTAGCGGCGGTCTGAATCAAGTGTTTGTAACACTATAATAAGTAGACCATGTTCTACCAGAATATCGTGTCAGATTGAGCGTACGCTTAGCGATTTTTGAATATTTTTGTTTAAAGAGCGTACTAAAATCACCATAACTTTTAACTCATTTACTGTTAAAAAACAAAGAATTCACAACAACGGTATGTTTCGTCATGTTTTCCAACCAGCCATTCAGCGGCCTGCCGGCCGACAAGGGCTGCTAATACATAATAAATAAACACAAAAACTAACCACTATTAGATTGAAGTAAAGATTTGTAATAAAAGAAAAGTTTTAAAATAAAACGATGAACCAGTAGGAAAAGACGGCGAGCTGAATTGATGAAATGCGTCCCTGGGAGTACGGTAACGGGCAATCGCTGCGGGACCCATGTGAGCCACCATCTACAAACATCGCGGTCTCGCTTATTAAATAGCAGGAAGTAGGATGGAATCGTCAGAAGTATCGACTGGTGTCAGATTCTTTCCGAATTGAGCTATATGTGCATAAAAATGAAAAGTAACATATCTTTTTGACCGCTACTGTGTCTGCTTAGAATTCCTTAACGCGTGGCTCAGACCCTATTTTGAAATCTCTTTCTACATAAAGAGCTGTCGAGTAGGAAAGTTACTCTGAACCTTGCCGGCACTCCTGGGTTAGATGAGACGAATAAGGGCTTTCATTCAACAATTCTGGATAGTCTAGATTACATTTATGACCTGCCCGTACATCATTCTAAACCAGGTTGAATACAATGCTTTTTTGTCGCCAAAGCATGGGCTGGCGACTGATTTCGTGGTCCCTTTTGCACTCAATTCTTCTAGTAGACATAAATTGTTTGGATATTTCCCAATTTCTTTACGCCTTTTTTTGTACGATAGCACATACCATGTTCTCAAACTCGTTTCGGAGTCTTGTAATTCTGCTTTTCTGGAAGTTTTATCCAGCGTGAAATGAACAGCACAGGAACTCCATTTGCGAAGGGCTCCGTCACGATTGTCAGTTTTGTCACTCGGCAACTGCAGCTTGACAAAGTTTATGTGCAACATCTGGGGATGCTATCTTAAGGCAACTGATTGTATTTAAGATGATAAGAAAAAAATTTTGGAAAAGCAACATCGAAACGAAGGAGTAGCCCTTATCATCTAGTTACAAATCGACGAAGCGGGGTGTGATCATCCCATAGAAATATTTGAAAACCTGTACCGTAACCACAAAGATATTTATGTCAATGAAGCTGACGCCTCACACCTTGGTACCTCGCAGATTCCCGGAATTGTGGATTGTTAGGTTTTTTGTCCTTTATCAACTTATCTGCCAAGACGGAGCTGTTCCTTGATAGCTCGGTGCTCTCCTCGTTACCACGGGTAACCGTTCCAGCACCAGGCTACATTTCTGAAGAATTTTCTTATTGTAGTATACTCTTAGATTTTGCCGTTCAAGCTGTTTGTACTTGTTTAGATCTCTCATAAGATTTCAAAAAACCTTTCGCGGTTATCTCGCAAAAGTTGCGGGCATTTTATTTATTTATTTGTTCACTTATTTATTAATTTATTCGCTCGTATATTATTTATTCATTTATTTATTTATTTATTTATTTATTTATTTATTTATTTATTTATTTTCCATGTCTTCTTCCACCTGTGCCTCGCACTATGCCGTGCCCTGTGAATCAATCAGAAAGATAGGGAAAGATAACCGACTAGTGTCTGGGCAACTGATAGGCGAATTCCACGAATGTTCCGCGAAAACACTCAGCAAGACCTTTGTTGCCCTTGAAAGCAAGAAATAGATGGCAAAAATGAACAATTTCAAGCAGTTTCTGTATTCTTCAGTGTGAGGCAAAGCAAGAAATGAATGACAAAAAAGAGTACTTTCAAGCAATTCTCGTAGTTTGAGCTCAATGCAAGGCTAAAAATAAAAAATAAGTCGAGTAATTAATGAATAATCTCCGTATTTTAACTTGGAGGCAAAGCAGGAGAGAGAAAATGTAACAGAAAGCGAAACTTTCCCAACAATTTTCGTGCTTTCATTTCAAATCGGAATCAGAAATGAAGGCAAAAACGAATAATTTCGAGTAATTTTCGAATGTTGTATTCAGGACAAATCAAAAAGAGCAAAAAACAAAGGTAAATAATTTCAGATAAATCGTTACTCTCACTCATAGTTTTGAATGCGAGTTGTTTTTCCGAATATATTCTCATGTGGCATTGTTCGATTTCTTGAGTGAAATAGTCACTTTAGAACCAGATTTGGAATCTTTGACCTCTGTCTCACCGCCAGCACTGACAGTGAATTCCACTTTACGTTCCGCTATTGATTTGCCCTTTTTTGGCATTTTTAGGTCACATACGCGGTCAGAGTAAACAAACTAGACGTATTGGATCAGAATACGAGTAGAAAGTGATGCTATTCTACTTACAAAATACGAATTGCATCTCTGAAAGGAAGACAGATGCACGGCGCATCCTCAGTACACCCGGGGTCGTCTACCACTTTACCTCAAAATGACCTACCGGAGCCAGCCTTTGTTCAAACCACAGCGTTCTGAGACAAGTCAGGTTCCAATTTACCCCACAACAGAGTGAAGTAAGGCCAGGATAGATCGTTCGACCATGGGGGCGTCAGTGGCGCCTCTTACCACTGCACAAATCCTTCAAAAAATCCTATCCAATGATATGCTTCCACTTTTTCGCAGGCAAAAGCTCCCTTCTCCCAGATACACGATCTTTTATCATATCTAAAGAAACACTGTCCCCGACGATGTCCACATATTACATCCCCGTCGTGATGATGGCGGCGTTCCCACCACCACGGCCATACGAACACCCCCGTCTTGTCGGCTTATCAGTCCGCGACGTACGCTAACACTCGTCAAACTGATAAGAAAGGTCATTGCTATGGTTTGCTGCTGCTGCTAGCTGGCTGTTGCTATCCATCTCTTTTTAGCTTACATTATACGGTAGAACGAATTACCCTCGGGCATTTAGAGCAGATTATCGGGCGATAACAACAACAGTTTTCCAGCAATCGGTTCGCCAGCTTAGAGTCTCTAGCTCTCCTTTACTCCTACACTCACCATGTACAATTGCTCGAGGTTGTCCATTTCTGGTCCAGTTTGTTTTATTTCCTGAAAATTTATTCAGTTAACATTATATTTAGTCAAAATTTACTTAACATAGTTAGTATTTAGTCAATATTCAGTTAAAATAGTTAACACAGAATAATATTCTGATTTATTACGGTTAGGTATGCCCAGGCAGTGTGCTCACGGTGCAGTGGTACGGGTCGCAAGTTCCACCCCCGTGGTTGAGCGATCGATCCTTGCTCGGGGTAACCGAACCCTCCGTCCCTTCGGGATCAGGTAAATAGATACCAGCCCTTTTTGAGAGGGGGAAGACATTAACTTGTACAGCGGCTAGCCCGATGTCATTTAATGGGATAAATTCGCGTCAACACGTATCTACGATTCCGAATATACAACGAATGAATGGCATGTCCTTGGGGAAATATCATTCAGCGCCGTCCACTTCACCTTTTTGTTTTCTTATATAGTGCACTGAATGTCAGAAAGATGGAGTAACTTGATCCATGAGAGCTCTTCATATGCTATATTGAATTTGCCAGCATCGGAGACATTCACGTTTCTCGCCAGTCGTCACACGCTGACGCAAATCTCGCCGACCGCGATAAACTCGTCCGCTACCGGGTTCTGCGGAGCAAATCATTCTGCAAATTTGCAATTTCACTTCTCAATTTTCTTCCTCTCCTTGTTTGTTTTTTCCATCGTTCCATTTCCGCGTCAAGGTCACGACGGTTCTCTTAAATTGTATCATCTTCTTGTCAACGGCCTCTTCCATTTGCCGAACACTACTCTAGTCAGACTCTCGAGAAGGAGTCGAACCACTTGAGTTGACGCCGATGAAATCAACAACTTACGAACGGCACCACACGAACCAGCCATTGTGTTCTCGGGGCGCAGCTCTTGAAGGGCACGTATTTTCCCGTGGAGGCTTTTCACCGCTGCTAATCGTCGCCACCGCGCTGCAGCGGTTCTGGTATTGAACTTCATGTGTGTTTGTGTGCTGCAGTGGGGCGCCTTTTTGCAGTGCCTTTTCGATGAATAAAGCCCCGAATAGGAGGCGATTCGCACGAAATTGTTCAGGCGAGAGCACCGCTCCGCCACCACTTTTTCGCCTCACCTCCATCACCTAACTGCTCTCCACCACATGACTTTTCAGTTGGCAAGTGCCCACGCCGGCGGTTCAGCGGGTTTCTGATTCCTCGCTCTCTTCAATACTGCTCCTAACCATTGTCCAAAAGCGCGCGCAGAACGCTCCTGAACGGTCTTCGGCGTTTTTTCTTTAAAATGGGTTTCACCGGAAAACAACTACATCATTCGATTCGTCTTCACCTGCTGATGTCAAAAATGCTCTTGGTAAGATTCCTGCTCCTCTCGTTACTTAGTTATTAGCAAGTTTCTGAATCGATCAATATATCGATTTTTACAGAGCAATCCTCACCGCTGCACGCTCTGTTTGAGCCAGCGGGCTTCGGAATTTCGCTGGAATTTGCTGTATTATAGCGGAGGCGGGGGGGAGGGGGGTTGCGAGGGCGCTGATTACGAATCCGATGTCCATTTTTAGTATTTCGAACAGGTAATGCACCTGGTCACTGTGGATTATAATCAGGTTTTTTTGAATAACGTTGTTGAAACTCAATTGAGCTCAGGAGCTCAAATAAGTGTAAGTGGCGAACGTTGAACAGGAAACCCTCCCTTTATCCTTCTTGGGTTTATTTATCTTTGAACAGGAGACGGGTGGCCAGCGATGGACCATCTCGTCTAGGCTAACCAACCCATACTTTTCTGGAAAGGTGAAGACGGTAACTTGAACAGCTGGTGGTCACGCAGGTTATCGTATAGGTCGAATAAAGGTGTACATAATTTATTTTTGTATAGGAAATCATTCAAAGACGTTTTACGATGTGGCCGTTTCTTAACAATAGAAAGTGTTGTTCATAGTCATAAACTAATTATGATCAACTTGTACCATCTTGGCTATTGGCTACACTCATCCTATCAGATAATTATGATCAGTTACTAAGCGTATAGTAGTCCTGGACCTAAATTCATGACGCTGTCATGCTAGTCCCGACAGGAGTAAGAGTTTCCATATAGTTTATTATAATTTATCTTACGAGCATAAAGACACAACCATTAGGTAACAGTACAGTAAGGGAGACTGGCTCCATCAGAGGTCGGAGAGGGGCGTGGCCTTTTGAGGGACCACGATACCGTGAACGATACCGTGACATGCCTCTCCTTCCAAGTTTGTCGGCCTCGACAAAACGTGAAGAATTATCAGACGAAGAGCTCTCAAGCAATACAACCAACAGAAATCGCACCAATGGTGTAACGTCGAATGTTGGGGCAAAGGAAGCACACAGCAAAATTAGGAATATTTCAACAGAATCGTAATGCCGACAGATGCCGGAGCTTGTTGTCCTCAAGAGGCAAATGCAAATCAGAGGGAGCAACATTGTTATTGACGTCAAGGAGGGTTATCATCGGTGCTGACGATTAATCCGCTTCTGCTTCTGGTCAGTTGTGCAGGGATACTGGTTGATAGAGCTGCGTTTCGTTGACTGACGGCTCGAGACTCGCACGGTTGTACGGCGTGGAGTTGCTTCGTAATTGTCCTGGATGACGTGGAATACTGCTTCATGATTTTGGTGGCGTTGACGTGGGCAAGAGTTCGGCGCGAGATCTCCTGCTCATAAAATTAAGAAGAACGTTGTTTCTTCGTTCGGAAGGAACGGATCTCTCCATTTCTCCAACGGTAAGACGTCGTTACTTCGTTCGGAAGAAAATGAATCTTCAACGGCTCACGCTATCGTTTGATCAAAGAACAACCGTTATTGTTATCGTTATCGTTATTTGTAAAAGAACGGTGTTACTTAATTCTCCCTCATAGCTTTAAAAGACTTCCCTCCTTTTTACCACTCATCTCAGGCGAAAATGGACCTCGTACAACGCTTAGTTCGTAAGGCCTACGGTTTCATAGTTGTTCGCTATTTTTCTCATGAACCAAAATTACGCGGTTTACTCAAGTTCCCTCCGCTATTTAAAAAACTTTTGTGAAGTATACAGTCGTCTTGAAAGTTTTATTCGGATATATGCGGTTGGCTTAAAAATCAATATGTATACCTATCTCCGTGATTTTGCTGAAAAAAAATGGTTTAAACCTAATATACTTAAATCAGTGATTCACGATCTATTCCAAATGCGAACAATGTTCATTGGGCTACTGTCCAGATAGAATAACTCTTACAAAAAATAAAGACCCACAATGCTTATAACTGCTGCTTGCTTATGCAATTTGTACGTAAGATATGAATTTGGTTGTTTTTACATGACTGACAAAAGATCTGTTTGCATCAATTGCTTCAGTTGTAATCGAAGCGCAACGCCTTCCCAAGATAGGATACGAAAAGGATTGATTATTACCTGTGTTAAAAAGCGCGCTATGGAGTTTCCTTAACAATTTTCCGTTATGTTGCCCAGTTTTGGAAATAGTTTTACAAAGTTTTGACGAGATGGGTGGCGTTGTACGGACATCAGCGTCTACATTTAAAGTTAAATGAAAAAAATGAGCTTGTGCACACGGTTCGTGTTCTGTTGAAACAATGAAACGCTGCGAATTTCTTTGGAGTCATATTTTCAACATAAACGTCGCCCATTGTTAGAACGACGGAATTATCTGCTGTCGGAAGAGAACAATTTAGCGGTTTTGGAATCGCTACTGGAAGCCCTGAGCGTCCATTCCCACAAAGTTTGAATTCGACTTTTGTAGCAGCAGATGAGACAACCAGAGATAAGAACGAAATAGCAATAAAAAGAGAAGGCACTGTGTTGAATACTGACGCGGTAGTTCTACGATGGTTTTGCCAGCGATTCTGTGATGGCGAGCGACTTCTGTCGTCGTAAGTGGCCCTATCGTCGAATGTGATTTGCCTTCCTCTTGCCCTCGGTTGAGACTGAGTTGGACTATTACTTTGGCTATATCCGTTATTTCGAAAATCAGTCACCCGGCTATGATTCCTATTATCGCTGCGATAGGCATTTGTACCACCGCTATAATTATGACCGCGATCATTGTTATATCGTTGAAAATTACGACCGTTATACCCTCGAACAGAACGATATCTGTTAGGGCTTTCAGTAAAATTCCGCTATTGATTAAAACTGCGATTTGGCGAGCGAGTACGGTTGCTTGCTGAACGAGAACGGCTTCTATATTGGGAACTGTAGAAGTCTGGAGAATTTCGTTCGCCTATGTGAGCGTTTTTCACTGCTTCCGTGATAGCATTTATAAGGGCGCTATCAACAGTCCCACGCTCACGTTTCACTATCTCCAGCATGTGGCCTTCCCTTTCCGCGAGCTGCTGGAGATCACCAAAAGAATGCGCAGATGTTCGATTTTTCATTACTGCAATCCTAAGATCCGTTGTTAAACCTCTTACGAAAGTTTCACACGTTATTTCCTCAATAGTTAAAGGGCTACATTCTGCGTAGGCATCCGCAACCAAATCTTTAACCCTTTGGCCAAAAACTACAATGTCCTCGTCAAAATCTTGCTTAACGTGATAAATTTTAGATTTTGTCATTTCCACGTAATTAGGGCTGCGAAAATCCTTTTTAAGCTGGTCCACCACTTTTTTATAATCCGTTTTCACTGCGTTATCGTAATTATCATACTTAATTTTGGCGGCTCCACTAAGCTGCAGCGGTATTAATCTTGTTAACTTTTCCTCATCATACCCGGCTGCATTGGCTTTTTCGTTAAGCTCCCTTACGAATCTTACAACAGGCATATTACTACCGTTGTATACCGGCCAACTTTGCAAGGCAGGAAGAAATAAGTCCGCGATGTTTACCCGAACATCGAACTGACCATGGGGATTTCCAACAGAAGCCCCGATTTGTCCTTGATTAGTGGTTGCCATATTAAGCACGAGGTTTTCTAGAACAGTACGCGATTCGTTAATTAGATCCGAGGTAAATTTCACCTGATCTCTTTTCAAGATGCGGCTTGTACGTGAATCCGCAGGGGAATTAGGAGGAGCTAGTTGGACGTTACTAGTTATGGTTGGAAGCTCGAGAGATCTATGCTCTAAGCAAAATGTATCACTATTAGAAAGGTAATGCGATCGACGGATAGAGCTGAGTAGATGAGCAACAGTGAGAGCAAGGAGAAAGAGAGAGCTGAAGAAGAACTGTAGGAGCACCTGTTAAGCAACGATCGCGAGGACGTAATGAGTATTATTTTTTTTGTCTTGGGCAAGTATCCGCCCCTTTTTTTCTGCATTGGTCCGCTGCTGGTGACCTTAAGAGCGGCTCGGTTCTTCAAGGGGCACTTTTGTTGCACATTCTAATCCCAGAAGCGACTCTGGCTGTCGAAAACACTCAAGTGGTTTTCGGTACGGCGTGAATTGGTTATTGGGTCACGCTATGATGACGCTAGATTCTTTTGTGATAGCGACAAGTAAATACCGTAACCATTACGTTGACGATGATTAATACTAAGAGTATTCAACAGTAAATTGACATAACATTCTTTTTTTTAGCGCTATATCTATTTTTTGTATTTTTTTTTATCTTTTTTTTTCAGGGTACCCTATATACATTATATACATGCTAGCGATGGCATGAATGGCAGAGCAGTAATGTGAAAGAGTGAAAAAAGTATTTTGAACTATTGATATGTATAATTTAAAGAAATTCATGAAGGAAGTAAGCGAGAAAAGTAGTGTAAATAATAAGTAGGAGAGGTAGGGCGGCGAAGTATAAGTGATAGAAGCAATGACGTTTAGCGCAGCGCAAAAAAAAGAGACCGAAAAACACGTAATTTACATATGAGACCTTGCTTCAGCAAGTTCTTGTAAAAAACGAGTTTTCCGCACAAGAATAAGAGCATCGAGCAGCGCAAAAAAAAGAGCGACCGAAAAACACGTAGTTCACATACGAGTTCCTGCATTCGAAACTCTAGTAAAAAACGAGTTTTCCGCACAAAAATAGATAAACATAATAATCTGGACCGAAAAATGCGAATATTGCACATCATCGAACTGGCGAACAGCAATTATCGCATTTTCCGCAAGCAAATAATAAAGCTAGCAAGTATCGTAGAAAAAATTACGCGAGCGCAATATTTTTTTTCGATAATTTGTGTACTTGTCTGTTTGCAGAAGTCAGCGTAAAGACTTGGGGGTGAACAAATGTTTAAAGATCGATTTAAGAACGGAAATGAATTTAAAGAAAAACGTAGCGACAACCATGTGCTCTGCCTCATTCATGCGCCATCAATGAAAACGACTAGAAAAGGTGTATGAGAGAGGCAATAGTGCTCAATTGTGCTTACATGCATATATAATAACGGTGCATGTGAAAATGTGCAGATCTCGAGATCTCAGTACGTTTTGGTGGCCAGCCAAAACGGAATCTTCCTTAGTGTAAGCTTTTTTCAGAAAAGTAAGGTAAAAATCCAAAAGAAAGATCTCCCTGGGACCTCCATGTCATGCTAGTCCCGACAGGAGTAAGAGTTTCCATATAGTTTATTATAATTTATCTTACGAGCATAAAGACACAACCATTAGGTAACAGTACAGTAAGGGAGACTGGCTCCATCAGAGGTCGGAGAGGGGCGTGGCCTTTTGAGGGACCACGATACCGTGAACGATACCGTGACAACGCGTATCGGCACAATATACCCCAGAATAAACCCCGGTCGGCGCGATTATTCGCATTCATGAACGCGCCGCGGAGTTTATTTGGGGGATATCGCGGGTCTATTTCACTCCGCGGCGCGTTCATGAATGCGAATAATCGCGCCGACCGGGGTTTATTCTCGGGTATATTGTGCCGATACCCGTAATGAATTTAGGCGCTGGTCTATGTGGTGGAAAATATTTTTCCAAATTTCTTGTGTTGTTAAGAATTTTATACTGTGAGTTTGTTGTTATGGATCGCTCTGTTCCTTTGAACTAATGCATTTAGCATTTTCATCATTTTGTCTATATATTTTGCGTTATATTTTCATGTGGTGTACTAAGAAACAAGACTGAAAAGACCAAAGGAGAAAAAACGACGGCCAAATTAGTTCCGTTACAGACGACTACCTTACCTATAACTGAGCGTGGAATTTTGACGAATACCTCCTTTTCACCACCAGGCAGACTTCGTTCTGAATGATTTGGGAAAAAACAAGATAAATTTCTGTTCCCTCTGTGGAATCGCATTCCCAACGAAAGCCATTTAAACGGAAAGGAACCTGGCGCAATGATGGTTTTCTGATGCGCGCATTAAGTAAGAATTCCATGAATTCCTGCCGAACACCACGTTCCCTTCTCAAGAACACCTTTTGAAATCTAGTCGTGGCTGGTATTCGTTGAAGTTGCCACCAAGAATTACAAGTTTTTCCCATTTTTTCTTCGTAAATTTGTTGCGGCGCACTGCATGAAGGCGCAACTTCAACCAGCACGTCCGAGGGTTGGCAGGGAAATTGCCTGAGAAAACTATGAGCGGTTACCTCCAGCAAGTTTAAAGGTAAAGGTAAAGCGGTCGACGTGGCCGGGTATCCTGAAGATTCGCCGTGCATCTATCTCCCTGTTGGCTTGTTTGAAAGGTGAGGACACTTAAAGATGACTTAAATAACATGCAAAACGTTGTATAGGCGTTCTATATTCACTTTGCAACCACGACGATTTTGAATGGGAGACGAATGCGTGGCGCGTCCTTAGGCGAGATTAATTAACGCCGAGCACTTTACCTTTCACTTTTATATTCCATTTTTCGAACAATCCAGTGAAATGCTGTTAATTTTTACCTACTAGGTATAAAACGTCTAAAACCCTGGAACTTACTGGTAAAAGAAGACGGAGAACGCGGTACCCCAGAAGAATTCATGCGGCAAAACAGGCCAACAAGCAAGGAGCATAGGTTACCAATATTTTACTTTATTTTAGTTTTTAGCTTAAATTAAGCACAGTTTCATTGCTTAGTATTATTCATGTCTGTTTCATTTGGCGCACGTAACAGTGTCAATAAATAAAAGAGCTAGAGAACACGAACGGAAACTATAAAATGATGTCGTTGTTTACCTTACCCTCGGATTCGAGCGGATCGATACCAGATTTCTTTGGTAACGTGAATACGCTGACTCCAACAGTGGTTTACCCGTGAAAGTCGTTGTATAGGTTAAACCCATTCCTCTGTGTTAGGGTAAACTGGCCGATAGGGAGGAGGAGTGAGAGAAGTCGTAGTGAGCAGCGGAAAAACCACCAACACGCGGAACTATGGCGTGTTCCGGTGCTGTGATGCGATTCCCCGGCCGTTCATGGTTGTGTTTCTATGCGTATAGTTCTCCTCGTTTTTCGTTTGTATAGATGTTTGCCGTCGTTCGTCAACATCTGCTGCTCGCGAATGTTTAGCTTTGTCATTTACAGCGTCGATCTGAGAGTTTCTTCAGTGTACTATCGTAGTGACGGGGCCCTTCCTTTAGGAAGGAATCGCCTGACAATCAAAAGCCGGAAGGGCAAGATGATAGTACACAGAAAAGGACTTCTGTCGCTGTTCCTGTTTGTCTCCGTGTTCTGCCGGCTTTTAGGCCACATAGAACAACCATGCGGACTTTGTTTCTCCATGTGCTTATTTATTCACCCGAAAAGGTAAGGGGTAAAGGTAAAGGTGTAACCGTTAATCAGTCCTACATATAAGATCGCGCCACGCACTTAATCTTCCATTCAAAATAGTACAGGCATGGTGAATGCATATTTGGCCTATACATCGTCTTGAGGGGACCATCCGCTATGCCAAGTTAGTGTCTGCATCTTACCAGACAAATCTCCTATGAATTTACCCGACCCCGAAAGGCTCGGATTAGCACGGGCGGGGATCGATCGCTGGGCGTCAGCAGCGCCCCAAACCATTGCACCACGCCGGCTTCAGTAACAATTATTAATAGTTAAAATATATGAGGCGACACTTATTTGTTCTAGTAAAGGGATCAAACGAAAATCGAATAAGTCAGCCTTTTCTTTGGAACAAAGGTCCCGCAGTCTAGGCATTCTGGCTATAGTTGATTTCATTTCCTCTACCCCACCTACAATCATCTTTTTTATTTAGGATTTCTGGTCGGAAACCAAGCGAAAATTTACTACATTACCCTGTATTTTTGACCCGTTCTTGAACGAGCAATTTGAAAGGAAATACAAACCAGGAACCTCATTTTTCTTCTTTTTTCTTTTTAAATTGAATCCTTGACGACCATCCGCACAGCTGGCTTACACAAACACAAAATTTCATATATCCGTGCTTCATGCTTCCTGTTATATTCCCTTTCTCGAAAGAAAGTAAAAAGAGAAGAGAGGTGTATAGCCAAACTTGATTCTTTGTTGCTTTTTTAGCTTCTTTAAACACAATTTTTGTTGCCGTTCCGACAGATTTTCCCCAAGAGGACCGCCACTGACGAGAGATAATCCCCAACGTTGCCATAGGGTGCTTAGGCGGAGTTCATTGTCTCGAACTACCGTCCTGGGAGTATTAGCAGCTCAATAAATCTGAAACGAAATTTGTCGCACGCGTCGCCGCTGAATATTTTATAGCTCCCGAGGGTTTTTTCGGACCACCCATTTGTGGATTTTATCCACGTTTGAGCTGAGATTTGTGAGTTTCCCTGAAATATTGGAAGAATTTCAACTACGCTGCCCACAGATATGTATAATGGTTGCAAAACAACCCTTCGAACAATAGGAACGTGAAAATACTCATTCCACAAGAGCCCCAATTTAAGCTGCATCAAATGACTTCTCCTTGAACTTATGCCCTTTTATTCACTTATTTAGGAATCACAACCTTTATTATATTCAAATTATACCTGAACTAACCACTTATCAATCTACAATGTATGATCCCTTGATGGCCACAACCTTCCTCCATCTTTCGGGCAAGGAAGCGAATGGCTGTCTCCAGAAGGAAGCAAGGGTGACGCTGCCCATTCGTCGACCTCACGTGCGATGTCGTTGTGCTTTTGGAACTGCCACCCGTGGCAGAAGTGCTCTAGACTCCGGAGTGCATGGAAATCGCAAGGGGAGAGTTCAGGCGACTACGGCGGATGGGATAGCCTCACGATGTTTAGTTTCTCTAGCTGGCCCAGGGTGGTCTTTGTCCGGTGTGGGCTCGCACCATCCATCATAAGATGAATCTTGCCTTTGAACTCAATGTCGGCGGGTAGTCTGGACTCCATCTCAGCAGTTGGGACGAGAACACGTTGGCATCTACCTGTCGCCGAGCCGGTACTACTTCGTAATCAACGAGTCCTTTACAACAGTAGTACAAACAAAGCATGTGCTTCCTGCCGTGAACTGGTCTCTTCGGAACGGCTTTATCGTGAGGCAGCCACTGCAACCTCCTGTCAAGGTTGTTGTACATAACCCACTTCTCATCCATGGCCACTATCGTCTCGATCCATTCGGTCGTTCGGTAGAGGAAGAGCAGCGAAGAGCAGGCATTCACTCGAGCGTTTGGTTCAGTCGACGTCAGATCGTGTAGTAGTGTGCAAGGACGCTTTGTCACAAGGGCATTTTGTTTGAGGACTCGATGTACAGTGGACTTTGGAATGCCAGTCTCCATCTCCACATCCCGTACAGATTTGGTTGGATCACTCTCAGCAGCTGCGAGAACGTCCGCTGTTTCGGTCGACACATGGTGTCCAGTTCAAACAGCTTCGACGAGGGAGAAGTGTCCTTTGGCAAATCGAACGAACCAGCAGCACACCGTACCAGTGGAAGGAGCATCGGGCTACATCAGCTTCATAAACTACTCATGTGAATCGATTGCGCTGAAGCCGGGACGGAAGCATCGTAGCAAAATCATTCGGTAGTCGGTTCGGTTGGACATGATCAAAATTACGCCGCTCAGCAATCTAAAGGGTCGTGCACAGTCGACGACCAATACGACACGACAATGATAAGAGATAGCGGCCGGTGTCGTATTGGTCGTGTCGCGCTTGTCGTATACGACAAGTGCGACAAGGCATTTGCGTTGCCTACACGACGAGTACGACACCGCGTGTGCGGCGTCGTGTCGTATAGGGTTGTGTGGAATTGCGTGCGAGAAACGCGCTTTTGCACCAATCCTTTTTTTCTTTTTTCCTCCCTAGAAAATAGTATTTGTTAATTTTTACGTTGTTTCACCTTTTTTTTAATCATCTTGAATTACTTGCTTTTGTTTGCGTGTGTCAGAGCATTTCGACGTAGTTTTTGCTACTTTCTTGCTGTTTCAAGCTTCCTAATAGGTTTTTGTCTCAGGAAAAAGAACCTAACCTAACAGAAAAAGTATCTAATATCAAAACTATGGCACTATAAACATAGAAACTAACCACCACAACGGAGTTGGAACAAAATTTGACAATAGGAGGAAATTAAAATGGCAATTGATACAAAAAATACGTTTGAAAAAAGAAAAACAACGACAGGGACGCCTATTCTACACCAAACATCTGCTAGAGAACCTGTTGGAAAAACGGCACACGTCATACGATAAACAACGAGGAAAAACAAGAAAAAAACTAGAAAATAGCTTTCAAAAAAATTAGCAGGGGTGCGCTCAAAACAGCTGACGGCCCGGCCCGCCTATCGGTTGCAGCGTACGCAATTTGCGGCGCCCGCAGCACACTTTACGCTCATTCGCGCGCGGCGAACAGTGCGGCGATTTGTCGTGTCATATTGGTCGTCGACTGTGCACGACCCTTAAGGGCTAAGCGAATGTATCGGATGGGGTTCTGATCTAGGTGACGCTTAGGGCACGTCAGCATAGTACCATGATAAAACACGAAACGTGTGGGAAGTTATGATGTTTTCCAACTAAGACATCCAAAATTCTCAAAACTTATGGGACACCCTAGTATAACCTTTCCTGCAAAACAATATGCATTGGTAGAAAGCGCTACCGTCACACTCACGGTCGAGCGATCGATCCCGCCCGGGTTAACCAAGCCCTCCATTCCTCCACGATTGGGTAAGTTGGTACCAGACTCGTCTGGGAAGGCTTCAACTTCAACCGGACTCCCCCAGTAGCTAGCCTCGCTGGTAATTTTAAGGGAATTTCGAACATATCATATCTTTGCGATTCCGAATGAAGTACGCATGCCTGGCTCGCCCTCCCCTCAGAGGACTTATCGAGACCGACCACTTCACTTCTCTTCTCTCCTTCAACTATATCCTTAAATTTCCGAAATTATTCAAAAAATCAAGTAAGGCCGTCATGTGGACAAGTTGCATGGGGCACGAATTGATGTACTTTATCATTTCCTGAGAACGCTCAACCTGTGCGCTGTCGTTTCCTAAAAAACGTAATGGAGGACCTTGTACATAATACTAGAAAAATTCGTTATTTTACAAAGTAAACAACTTCGAAATTAAAATTTTAATGAATTTTCTGTGTGGGGACTTCCCGTTTGAAATAGAATAATAGATTCAACCTGACCATGTCACTACTAATTTTACCTGGAAATCAACTGACTTTTATATTGTCAGATTGTTAGTGAGAACTGCTTAAAGAAAATCTCTGCGAGAACATCCTGCAAAAATCTGAAATCTGGAAAATACACCTCTGACCGCCTTCATTCTTGCAGATACAAATAGCATCTGTCAAAACTGCTGCTGCTGCTTTCGCAAAATCCGCTGAACTATTGGTTCCATCGCCTGGGGACAAGCTGACGTTGTCGTCTTAACGGCATCTGTCAGTGAGCTGCAGCCGTTTCTAGCCAAGAATCGGCTTCACCCCTCGCCTTAGTTTTTTTTAAATCTTTGTTTCTCCTCTTTCTCATTAGGTTTGGAGAACCTCCGGATCTTTACAGGACCACTTATTGATCGAGCTGTACTTCGTATACTTTCATCTACAATCCATCCGAAAAATCCACTCCAAATCTTGCTCGCACGTCTACGTCTGGGATCTAATCAATATTGTTCGGGACTTTGTTGATGAAAAAATATTTATTCACCTGAATCGATGATAGGAATCATTCAGGCTCGGCTTTCTACATTGTTGAATGCAGTCTAAATCAATCGCAGACTTCTCGGACATCCCTTGATTTTTTATGGCATTTTCGTTTGTAAATTTTCGTTCGCGGTACAAACGCAACTCTGCAATCAATTATGTACGTGATAAAAGGTATATAAAAATGCAATCGTTTCAAAAAATTAAATTTTTTATTTATTAATTGTCCAGACCCAGTTGAACCACTATAACAAGCCCAACAACGGCTAGTAATGATTAATGATTAATGATTCTCATGAAAACCTATCCACTCGAAGCATAGATACATGTGAATTTAACAAATCTAGCAAAGTGAAAACATATCGAATGAAAAAAACGTTCAAAGGTAAAGATGAAGTGGTTGACATTGTCGGGTATCCTGAGGATGCGCCGTGCATTTATGTATCTTCCCTTGGCTTGTTTGAAATGTGGTGACACCTGAAGTTGACTCGAACAGTAGCATGCAAGTCATTTTATAGGCGAAATACTCATTCACCTTGCCACCACGACGATTTTGAATGGGAGGCGAATACGTGGCGAGTCCTTAGAAGATTGCTCAACGCCGAGCACTGAGAATAAAGCATGCCTTTCAGCGCTATTCGATCTTACTTTCTCCTATTCACCATTCCTCCTGCGTTCACCGATGGCCCACTTGATCACCACGAGCTGATTCATAAAAGTAGAAAATATTTGAGCTAAACTTTCTTCTTTAAACTTCTCCTTTGATCATTTTTTTATTGTTGAAGCCCGTAATGACTAAATTCGGAACTCAAGCGCGACCTCTTCATATGCCATTTGATTTTAACTTCATTTTCGTTTCCTACCTGCCCTGTGAATTCTTAGGTGTTTTCATTGATGAAATCTTCGAACTTTACGGTGTATAAGCTTGAGTAGTGTTTCTTCGTCATTTCTATGTGTTTCTCCGTCAACTCTCTTATATTTTTGAGCAGTTGCGGAAGTACTCGGCCATCTCGGGATAGTTCTGATTTCCTTGTTTGCTCGGCTCCTTGAAGACCTTACTGCTGGGGTTGTTGAGAAAGGCAGGTCTGTTCAGGTCACTCTTTTTGTCGACTGCCATCAGAATTTCGTATCACTCGTGTGCCACTTCGAAATTGTGGAGGTTCTTCGCCATGTTGAATCTGACGTGTTGGTATTCGCGCAGAAGGATCTTCAATTGCACGTAGAAGTGTAGTGTTCCTCCTCGCACCTCGTAGCATTCTTCCTGAACGGTCATGTGGTTAACGAGTTCTCCTCGAGTTGTCTTCAGAATGGTTGGTGTTTCGTAACACTGGTCTCAGTTCTTCTCTATTTTGTCTTGCATCGCGACTTCGGTTGGACGTCCTGGTGACTTGTCTACGAAGAAGAGCTTGTTCTTGAGCTCCTGTTGGAAACGCTTTTCTGGTTCGTGAGAGGTCTGCATCCTGAAAAGTGTACATTATTGAAAGTAGTATCCACCTGAGAGAGAAGTGGTAAGCAGAGAAGCTGTGCATGCAGTGCTACACATAGGCGAACGACTGTGTTTAACAAGAACACAAGGCATACATGCTATCACAAGTAGAAGCTGTTTGGCGTCGTGAACAGTTACGGCTGATGACGGCGAGATCCAGTTATGCCGCAAAGACGTGTGAAAGTGCGTCGATCTCGAAGGTGGAGGGTTTCGATTCGGGAAGGGTTGGTGTTAGGTATGACGTTTTGAGGTGGTATATTGGGAAAAATTGTGGTCATCTTGTGGCCCAATGCTTAGGAAATCTTGCGCCGAGGTCTTTCTTGATTGACTCCAGGCCATGACAAGCAACCTCTGCGTTTGGAATGAACATGCCCAAGTCGAATATTCTGTCTGGGGTTTCGCGAGCGACGACATCGACGGTTTCTAACCGGAAGTGATTATTCCGTGATTCCGCGTCGATAACGATATACAGTATATAACATTTGTGTCCTGATAAATCTGGGATAGATTGGTGATCTGGATGACGTGGGGTATAGAAGATAAGCGAGAAGTAGACGCGCTTCTTACCATGTAATTCGCGTAATATCAGAAGATATGCTTGTCGATATAACAAAGCATCACTCTTGTGCGTAGTATCGATATTGTTCTGTCCTTAAAGAGCGGTATCGCATTATCCATAAAGGAGAATTCCATATTCTTCCTTGCAAAACTGTCCCTCTAACTCCACTGAACTACCGATGCAACAATTGTTTGAGCTTGAGTAAATGTTAATCGCTTGAATTAGGTCCAGCCACGCGGGACTTTCGTGCCCGACCTCAAACTTGGGTAATTAAACTTTATGATATATGGCATGCATGAGGACAATAGTAATAAAGCGAACATAGAAAGGACGCACGAATAAAGCTTAGCGATAACAAAATAACAAAATAGCAAAGTAACAAGGTAACGGTTCGGATATGAATCATTTTCTGGATTAATACTGGAGATGACTCGCTTATAGATGCGAATAGTAAGGAAATATAACTGACAAATTACAGTCATGGTGCTCCGGAATTAACGTCACGGCGATGATCCGATTTTATTGTGAAGAAACAGCGAACTGAAAATATGTGAGCAATTAATACGTGAGCAGTGATATCGGTAATAGTTGAGTAAGTGGAGAAGGTATACAAGACGTTCAATCGAGGATGGAACGTAACTCATAAAGGGGCCGTCGCTCCACCTCCTATCGCTTGCGATCGGTAATATATGACGAGACAGCTATATTGAGAAAGAACTTAAACATCGAATACAGTACTTGCTCGACGGAGGGCGCACACGGTAAGAGGAAAATCTCACGTGATGGCTAAGAATATCTTCGCAATCGATTGTCGAGATCGGAAAGACTGTTATAGTGAGGGATATCCTCAGCATAGAATACAGTGTTGTCTCCAAGAGGAAGAAAACGTAGGAGGAAATTCTCACTAAATGTGGAGCTAGCGGAGATGACCAATAGTGCTTCATAATTCGATTAAATTGAAAAAATTATGTACAAAACAGGAATGCCTGAAGAAAAACTTGGTGTTGTGGAAGTACTGAAGGTATTCACTGCATCTGCTCGAAAAGCTCTGAGGCCTCACTTATATACCTACTATTCAGTTTTACATTTTATTTTAGTCTATTTATGGCAGCTGAAAATCTTGGACATTTTCGTTGAATTTATTTAGGAATCGTGACGATCCATTTCATACCACTAACGCATTCCACCTTTACGTTTGGCTCACGTAACCGATTTTCAGCCGAAAACCTGTTCGCATGTTACCGTGTGCAGCTATTTAGTCGTATTACTGCCTTGTCGTGGTGCTTTTTCGTCGGCTTATTGGCTTCGCTCTCTGTATGTGACTTTTCGTCGATCAATTGCTCATTCCGCTGTCGATTCGCTGGATCTGTTTCTATCAATATCCAAGCATTTATTCGCTTACTATTTATTTATTCACTTGCTCATCAATTATCTATGTCATGAATGCCAAGAGGAAACTAATGGAGCAAGAAAATCTGCTGTTAACAAAAAAGTTGGAACTCTGAGAGATAGCGGAAAGACAATACACTACACTTTAGGTGTAAATTAACCAGCCATTCAGCGGCTGTAGGCCGTAAAATGAACTAATGAATACTAGGAAACATATATAAAACATTTATAATAACAACTAAAACGAAGAAAAAATGGATGTCAAGAGTTCGCAACCACTGAAAAACCACTGAAACACTCGAAAAATGAAAACGAAAGGAAATGGAAAGGATTGAAGCAATTTCAACAGCTCCCTTGTCACTGCGGGTGCATTTGGTGTACGGTAACAGACCATCGCGGCGGGACCCATATGAGCCACCCATGACAAACGTCACTTGGGTTTCGCTTATTATATAGTAGGATTCTAGGTAAGAAGCCTGATAAGCCGTTCCAGTCTCTGTACCCTATCTAACCTCCGCTAGAAGAGGTGGATAGCTGCTTTCGAACTAGTCCGGAAGCTGAAAGTGAACCATAACCCTGGTAAGGACATCACAGGTATGTGTCTACCAGAAACAGTACAGGTGTAGAGTAACTTTCTAGGTAACCCATGGGTTAGAGACTTGGTTAAGAAGCATTCGGGTCAAACAGAGGTTGGACTGCTTTCTGTTTTTCAACCCGGTACACTATCTGAGAGGCAAGATTCATGCGGTGGAAAGAATCAGAAGGATGACCTTTTTCGTCTTCGCTTATCTAGAAAGGTGTTTGGCAAAGGGGTAAGAGGCGCATTTCTCATCAGCATGATTGGGTGATCCTCGCCTCGCTGGACCTAGTCCTTCATCCCACGGCGTTGATCAGCCCACATAGGTCACGCCATGTACTCGTCTTCTATTCAGAGTCGTAGAGACATGGTGAATGCGTACTTAGCCAATACAATGGCTGGCGACGGGAGGAGGCAGCTCTGTACTCTGTGCTCTGTATATACCTTTATAGAAAAGTCTGGTACCAACTTGTCCAAAAAGAATAGAAACCGGGATAGTAGCTTTTGCACTGTCAACCCGCGGGTATGCCCTAACCGCTGGTCGTGAATTTTCAATATGTCGTGGTTTTTGAGGGATCCACGCTGTGGGAGGAGATTCTTGTTTGTTTGCACAAAAAAGAGTGAAGATGGATGTTGAAACTTATCAAAAACATCGCGTGCAAAGCCGCGAAGTTGTGGGTCTAAACCGCCGAATGTGCCTCTATATACGTCGAAATTCATGCATAATATTTCGAAAATTCACGCTCGAAAATCTAGGAGGCCTTATCTACTATTTACACCATGAATAGATGTGCAAGCAATCTCGAATCTAGCTAAATTCGGACAGATTAACATTTGATGCAAGCCCTTAAGGAATTGTACTTTCTCTCAGCAGATTTTCTATCTAGTTCCCCGTCTTGATCTTCAGTTCCTCCATTTGCCATATCACTAGCTCACACTGGCATAAGTAGAAGATCATTCCTCGTTGTCATATGCCTTTCGCGTTGTTCACTAGAATTTGTCACTGATCAGATCGTTCGAATAATTAGAAGTGACTTTAGATGTTGATCAACCTCTTGAGGAGTACGCAAAAATGAATTGAAACAATATATCGGCCCTCGCTCGTCTTCCATTCAAAATCGTTGGTGCAAAAAAATGAAAAAAGCATATGACTCAAAACAACAAAGGAATAAAGTAGTAAATAAATTAAGTGGTAAATGAATAACGTAAATAAAGTAGATAAAGTAAAGTTAGGTGGTCGGTGTGGCCACTCTCCTAGGATGCGCCACACATTTCCCTTTCATTCAGAACTATAGATTCATGGTGAATACAAATTTGTCCATCAAAATGACGCGTTGAACCGGCTGCCGTTTGTATCAGTGTCTTCACCTTCTCATACTAATCTGGTACCAATTTACACGATCGCTGAGGGATGGAAGGCTGGTTAACTCGGGCGAGGACCGATCGCCCGACCGTGCGGGTGGAAGTAGCGCCTCTTATTATTTCACCACGCAGGCCTTAACTAACGAATAAATATATTGGGATGTGATGATTGATTTGTGGTTACCTCAAAACGGCTGGTCTATCTTGATTGCTCTGTGCCAATGGAGATGCGTCGGATAGAAGCGAGCTTCTTCCTAATTTAATCTTTAAGAAAGTTTCACATAGTGCTACTGTCTGTATGCCGTACTTGTTTGCTGTCAATTTTCATCACCAATATTTAGGAGGCGATACAGTGCTACGAGGCGTTGCTTACGGGTCAAGCGATCGATCCCCGTCCGGGCTTGTCCCGAGCTAAACAGCCTTTCATCGCTCCAAAGTCGGGTAAATTGGTACCAAACTTGCCTGGGAAGACAGAGACACTACCTTGGTATAGCGGCTGGCCCCGGTGGTCATTGTATAGGCCAAGTACACATTCTCCATAAATCTGCAGTTCTGAATGGATCATAAATGCTGCGACGCGCCCTCAGGGATCATCCCCGATATCTTTACCTTTTTACTTTTATCAGTATTCATATAAAGAGATAAATGAGTAAACCTATCACCTGCATTGCAATCACCTCACGTGCTTACCGTTTGATCTGGGTCCCGACGTGCCTTTTTTGTCGCACTTCCGGGAGAATTTCACCAATATCGTTGATGTGTGCGTGTTGTGTCATATTTCTCTTCGAATTCCAATACTATCCGGCGATTTACGTGACACGTCTCGTAGGTGGCTAAAAACCGTGCGTTCTGTCCTGTTTTTATCGCGGCGAAGTCAGTTCTGTCGAAATTTACGAGTTCCGTCGTCCGATACCCGAGTGATTTGCTACTGACCGAGTCATTTCAGGCTGTCTTCTTCGTGTTCGTCCGCAACTCCGGTCGCCACCAAAGCCTCAACATTCCTTCTATCTTTTTTCAGCCAAACATTTACTGGTCATATTTATTCATAGTATTCTCTTATATTCGTACTTGTCCTTTTAAAACTTTCTATACATTGCGTCTTTCTATCGTCTTCACTACTCTTTTTTAAAAATTGGCCAGATGCAATTGAATGGTACACCGAACACCATCTCAGCGACCTTTTCATCGAAGTATCTCATTCTCATCGTTTTTGATTTCACATTTTCGAAGTAGGCTTTTTTATTAGCCACTTCTGTGTGTTATTCCCGTCTTTTCTATATAAACCAAGCTTTAAATGTTGCGCGAAACAAGTCAGTGGGATGCGGCAGTTCTTTTCAAAGATTCTTTTTGGAAAATAATTTTACTTCATCTGCACTCCATAGTCAACGAAAGTAACCCACTTATATTCATGTAGGAATGACCTGAACCCTAAAAGACCCTACCCAAACCCGCCCGAAAAAAAATCGGGAACAATCTTGTCGCGAGCATGGCTTGGAATTCTTCTTTGGTAAGAGGCGGTTCTTCCACCCACACGCTCGAGCAACCATCCTCTCCCAGGATATAATTAAACCTTTAATCATATCGTGGTTGGGTTAATTGGAACCAGACAAGTCTGCAAAGGTAAAGACACTGACATTGATATAGCGGCTGGTCCCCGAAAGTCGTTGTATAGACCAAATACGCATTCCCCATGCCTTGACGATTCTGAATCGAAGACGGATGCGTGGCGCGTCCTCAGCAGACCGATCAACGCTGGCCACTTTAGTTTTTCTAATGGGTTTTACGGAATTTCATTTGAAAAGACTGGGAGAGAAATTCCCGGGTGTCTTATCTCCTGGAAAAGCAAGAGACTACTCCGAGAAAAATGATTTTGTTTACTCAAAGGGACCACCACAATTGAGTAGCAGCTTTGCGAACGA
The DNA here is from genome assembly GCA_030553155.1 of Nippostrongylus brasiliensis. NCBI lineage: Eukaryota > Metazoa > Nematoda > Chromadorea > Rhabditida > Heligmosomidae > Nippostrongylus > Nippostrongylus brasiliensis. Next base: position 11,164,064 of record CP130735.1, read on the forward strand.
TTAGGTGGTCCACAAATGTGTTCCAGCGAAGCTCTAGTCAAATATGTTCCAGAAAAAATGTTGTTTTCACAATTCGCTTTCATCTTTTTTTCATCCCATGGATTATGCTGAGAGTGGCCGTGGCTGAGGAATCGTGAAAGACGAATATTGTTGGCAAAAAGGTAGAAGGTAAAGGTGTCGGCGTATTTGGCCTATGCTACGACTTGCGAAGGTCCGCCGCTACACCAAGCCAGTGTCTTTACCTTCCCAACCACGTCTGGTACCAATTAACCCGACCTCGGACCTCGGACAGATGGAAGACTTAGCTCAGGCAGTGATCGATCGCACGACCGTACGGATGTCAGTAGCGCTCTTAGCGCTGAACCGCACGCGCACTAATGCTATCAGTAAAGCCAAAACAATCAAAAATGGCAAGCCTTGCCAACTTTGTCTCACTATTTTACTCTAGAGCATTTGATTTTTAGGCATCTTTCAACTACCTAAAGGGTTCAGCGTGTACATTTAATGGGCTTATACATACCACCCGACTGGGTTTAAAATGTAGAATACGAACCAGACTTCAAACACCCACCCTATCCGCCTCAAGCTGAAGGCGCCTACGATCCAGTTCTGCTATTTCCGATCTCTCCTAGACTTTGTATGTAATTAAAGTTGTGCACCAACTCTACCAATTTGAAGTCTCCATTTTATTGTACATGGATACTTTTCCGGTTACCATTAGCTATAGCTACTAGCAGTCTTTTGGCTATCCACTGAAATTCTCCTCCGGCAGCATGTTCCCACCCAAATGGCCTAAAACTGGAATGTGGACACGCGCGCGTGTCGAAGGAGACCGTGGGAAACGACAAGCATTTAGCTGGTCGGCGACGGATTGTTTTGCTCAGGGCGATTCGCTTACCTAGAACGGCCTCTAAAACGATTTCTGAGCACGAATTTGTCATCCCTTGAGGACGCGCCACAGACTCGTCTTCTATTCAGAATCGTAGAAGAATGGGAAGTGTTATACAAGCTTCAGATTTCTTAGTTGGTCGCCAGTGTCCTCAGTATGGACGGGCCTATACGAAATTCTCGTCGTTGTTCTCATCCATTCACTTTAGCTTGAGGGCGAGCGTGGTTCAGTGCTAAGAGGCGCTACTAGCCCCTACACCAACGAGCGATCGATCTTCGCGAGTGATAATCAAGCCGTTTTCCAACCATCTGCGATTCTGAGTGCATCGCGAATGCAGCGGCTCGTCCTTAGGGGGCTGGTCAATGCCGGAATCTTTACCTGTAGCTTTTACTCTTGGTGGTGGTTTTTATTAGGCTTATTTATTATTTTTGGGCACCTTACAATGAAACTGACATCACGCCGAGGTTCGCGGAACGTCCGGGAGGGCTATGCTGGAATTCTTATGAAGAATTACTAACCAGGCCAAACTTCTTTCGGCGGCGAAGTCACCGACATTCTGTGCCACTGCGAACGCATTCCACCGTTCATTGTTCCACGCTGAAAGCCTCGTCGTTCTGCATCGTCTCCTCTACCGTCGATACAACTCGTCCGTCCACCATTGTGATGACATTTGGCCTGACACACCCTTCTGATATCATCTTCTAACTAATTTGAAAACAACATGACCGCGGAGGAAGGTGATCGGTGCTGATCACGCGTCATCGACGACGATCACAGTTCGTTCTCTGGCAACTTCCCGTACTGAAAACTTCCGTCTTCTGTCGGATGAAGTTGATGCCGATTGATTTTTGTGGCGTTTCGAAAACGTTTTTCTCGTCTGTTTCTTTCTGAGATATGATTCTATGTGCCGTTTCTTTTCGTTTTTGGATGTGTTCCATTAGTTGTTTTTGCCCTTCCCCACGTTTTCGTTCAGAATTCAGGTACATTTCCTTCACTTCACCGTCAAGTTGTACAGCTTTATTATCGAATGATTTATCGTAAAAAAAAATAAAAAGTAAAAAAGATAAAAAGCTGCCTGGCCCAGCACTTGGCTCAGCTGCTCAGCCCGCATCAAGCGTTCCCGTTCGTTCTCCATTAGGCTATTACCCGTGCACCTCCTCTCGGTTCTGGATGCATTTCTTATTAAACACGTCACGTAAGAGCGCATTTTAGGCACGGCGACGAAAGTTTATTGTTGTCTGCGAGAGATTTAACATCCACCTTTCAGAGCTTTTTGGCATTTTCAGGTCCATTTTGATTAAATTCCTGAATTACGCCATATATCTTGCTCATTTTAGGCTCAATACAGTAAGGTTATCTTGATCTTTCTAATTCTAATTTCCTAATCTTTTTTTGTTCTACAAAGTTTTTATCACGATCAGTGACGGGGTACGTCTTTCATGATAGTCATAATTCTAATTTCCTAATCTAATCTAATTAAAATCTTCTTTTTCAGAATTTCCTAATCTAAAAAATCTAATTTCCAATTTCTCTTTTTTTACCCAATTCCGTCTCCAATCTCCATTCTTCCGATCACCACCCACACTCTGGGTTGACAGACTTTGTGAATCAACGGAATCTCGTCCGCATCCAAAGATCCGATACGATGGAACAATATATACCTAGCATAACACCACTATATTTCGTCTGGTTCTGTCTTCCTATTCGAGAGAATCCAGTATATTGTAGTTGTCCCAGATTTTTCCATCTTTTTGTATTGGATTTTTTTTTGTTCATTGGATACGGTGTTTCTAGGCGTCTCATGTGAACATCGTATGTGAAATTCGTAGCTCTATCTGACGGTGCCGGGTTTTTTCAAATAAATTTTTCGGCGTTTCTCTATTTACATTTTTTGCATTTTTTACATTTACATGTTATCCTACGGTAACAGCTCTTCTTTAAATAAATCTTTCGACGTTTAGCTATTTACATCTGTTTTATAATAATGCTGTAAAATACTAAGCAGGAAGCCTGAGCTGTTTCTAAGCGAATTGTGGTCACGTTGTAGAGAAAGCTCTTGGAACTCCTGGAAATTTCCAAAAATCTGTTTTTTTTCGTTTTATTTCTCCATCTTTCAATACCTTCAGCAACATGTAGCTTATTGCACCTTTACCTTCTATAATTTTCTCCAATTTTATCAGGTAATCGCGTGAGCCGTAAAAGCTTTTTGAACTAGTGGAAGCTTTCCCAAGTTATCGCGTTAATTTCAAGGAAGCTAGACATCCATCAATTGCAACGATTTGATTTAATACGGTAATTCATGGAGAGGATTCCTCGCCGAGACGGTTACCCAACCTCGGTACGCTTTGGCTAATCGGTTTATATAGATATGTATTCGGTCGTAAAGTGCACGGTGGCGATTCCGCCGTCATCGTTCAGCAGAATCGTTTTTGTAAATCATCGTACATCATCGTTTTGCTGTTTGCCGGGCCCTTTATCTGTCAAAACTCGTCCGCCTTCTCCGCCCTCCTCTTCTCAATAGGCATACCTCTTCGGCCGTAGCGAATAGAATTAAGCCCTATTCCTCGTGCTATTCTTTTTATTGAATTTTTTCGGACGTACACCCGCCCGGAAGCGCCTCGAAACGTCCTCATGCAAAGGTTGGCACTTTCCATGATGCACATTCGGCTTTGTTCGAATGAAAAACGATACAAAGTGGTCCACAGAGACTACTAAAGAGCTGCTGGACTAGAAATATGCGGACTAGTGCGCACTGCTCTTCACTGCACTTTACTCCGCGGCTTTCTCCTCCAGATCTCCCTGAAGGGAGTGAATTTTATTCATTTATTTCTTTTCGAAATATCGGTAACGTAACTAGCAGCAATAAAACAAAAATGGAAAAAGCAGCACCGATAAAAGGAGACCTATTGTTTGTGCAATAGTAAAGGCTCTCAGAAGACAAGAGGGCTCGGTTCAATCACAGGCATCTCAAAAAAAATACCGGGCAGTTAAAAGAGGGCAGCCGCTAGGTCCCACAGAGCAATCAGCAAGTCATGCGCAGGAGTAAACTTCAAGACTTAATTTTGAGGATTTTGAGAGCATATCATGAATTATGAGTTCTTCCGAAGTCGGGGCAGTAAGTGTCTCGATTTCCACCCACACAGCCGGTAGAGCGATCCCCGTCCGAGCTAACCAAGCCTTCCATTCCTGCCGGGTTCGGGTAAATTAGCACCGGTCTTGTCTGGGAAGGTAAAAACGCTGATTTGGTGTGGCATGCGAAGGTAAAGATACTAATCTGCTGTAGCGGATGGCCCACGCAATTCATTGTGTATACGAATACGCATTCATCATCCCTTGACGATTCTGAATCGAAGACGAATTCATGGCGCGTCCTCTGGAGATCGATCGACGCTGGCCACTTTAGTTTCACTAAATTCATGTAGAAAACTGGGAGAAGAATTTGCTGGTGTCCTATCCCCTGGAAAAGCAAGAGATAACTTCGAAAAAATGATTTTGTCTACTCAAAGGGACCACCACAATTTAGTAGTGGCTTTGCGAACGATTAGGTGGTCCGCAAATATATTTAGTAGTAGAAATGATATAATATAGTAAATGAAATGTGGAAGTATTAGTTTAAGTGTACGACGATTGCAGAAACGTACGGGAAGTTCGAAATTTAACGAGTGCGAGAACATTTTTTATAGTCCGCAGTTGAAAACATTATGTTGCTTATTATGTTCCGGAGCGAACTGTTCTCTAAACCACAAAAAAAACCAATTTTTTGAAACGAACTTCAGTTGGATGGGAAGACACTACTATTCTACGCACGCAAAAGGCAGTGCGTGCCCAGCTCAAAATCTAAAAAAATCGTCTGCGATGCCAATAATTATAGCGTGCGTTTCGTAGTGCTAACGAGCACCTCTCGAACCCATGCGATCAGGCGATCGATGTTCACCCAAGCTTACCATCCAACTAAAATTCGCTTTTCTAGCTGTTCAGTCGGCTCGCTGGGTATCGATTTCTACCGAACGATCCGTCCTCGATCAATTTCACTCGACGGAAAAATGTCGTCTGCCGCATGAGTTCATTCGTTCGGTAACGAGCGCAACTGCACTCATCAATCGCTGCGGTGTCATTAGAGAGGTCAGGAGACTCAACCAACGCTCAGATTCATTAAAAAGTAAGGGTATACGAGGTAAGCAAACCATGAACTAGCCATGGTTTTTGAATCGTTAGGATTGGAGGATCCGATACCTTGGTGTGGGCACACGGCACGTGTCTCGGCCAGGGATTAGACTACGTGTCGTAATCGCTATTAATAGGTCGGCAGAAAAGTCTTGAGACGAAAAAAAATCAATTTTTTTATTCTCACATAAGTTTGTAAAGACCGTCTAAGAATCAGCAATACATTCTTCATAGAGGGTTATATCCTTCCCACATCTGCGTGGCAGTTCAGTGATTCCTCTCGACCAGAATTCAGCAGACTGTGACTCGAAGAAGTTGTCGACTGCCGTTTTAAGGTCGTTGTAGTTTTCGATTTTTTTCTTTTTCTCTCGAATTTTCTTAATATTTTGAGACATCCGACAAACTGGCTAATCAAGGGATCCTGAAGGTTACGAGAGGATTTACCCTGGTGGTCCTCATTTCTTGGGTTCCTATATGACGCCAAATCGGTTCCTTCTCCGCGTAACTGAATCACTGCCGGCTTTTCAACCCCATTCGGACGTAGTACGATAACCCAGAGCCTTAAACCGCACCCGTCGGACGGTAAATGTCGTCTGGGTAGCAGTTCACCCTCGCCGGATACTCGCCGCCCGAGCAGATGCCGGTTCCAGTTTTGCTGTTTATGAGCCGACTTTCGAAGATGTGACGCTACACGCTGCTAATTCTTATGGCCCTTGGTCGACGGTTTCCACCGAAACCCGCTGTTCATATCGATCTTCTTATGATCTGTTCATACTAGGCAGCAAAGCACAGCTGTAACTGATCGGCTTGGCCATTAAATTTATGATCTGATCAATCCTAAGGTTTATGCTCTCCTGCTGAACCGTTGCTTTTTGACAAGTGTTACGTTTTCATGGAAAAAAGTTCAAAACCGTAGACGCGGCGTAACTGTTGTCCCGCGTCCTCTGCGTCTCTGACTTTTACAGAGTGTACCACTGCTGCGCTGCTTTTCTTCCTAGTGTAAATGGTTCTCAGATAGGAGCATTGAGTGCTCGCTGCTATTGCACCGATCCCTTTGGGCTCGTACGTTCGTTTTTGAACTTTTTCCAAGTTTTTTTATAACCATTCACTTCAATGTTGCCGCAAAGTGATCCTTTTCAATTGTTTTATTTTTCTCTTTTTTTCTTGCACATTTGTCGCCTGATTCGCAGAGAATTGCCAATGAATCAGGCGTTGTTTACCATGTCTTCAGGTAAGGTTTCCATGTGAGTAACAACATCTGGATCGCTGGAATTTTTCAGTTTGAATTGGTTTTTTCGGTTTTTCATTGAGCTGCCGCTGTCGGCCACCGAGTGTTCGAGTGTGAAAAATCGCCGCAGCTCCCATAAAGTCAGTGACTGCCGAGATTGTTGTTGTGATAACAACGACAACAGCGCGTAGAACCCAAATGTCCCGGCAAAAAGTCGACGCCCAGAGGGATTTGATGGCGCAAGTGGTGTGGCGATTCGGCAGCATCTACCATCTGGTCGCCGTCGTCATACACACCGACGTTTGTATAGTAGCCGGCACCGCTATCTATACGATGAATTTACCCGCGGATCCTGTGGATTTTAGCTCTCCAGGTGCCGTTTATACACCTGTCCTCTGGCGCTGAGGTAGGGCCAAGGTAACAGACTACGCTGCTTGGTTTATACTAGCAATGTCAACGTTCACGACACGAAGAAAATTCAGCTGTATTCGTTTTGGGTAATAGAAAAGGTGGGAAACCAACTTCTATGCTCTAAGTAAACCAATTTCTTCCACCGCTTCGATTTGTTTTACGCGAATCCCATGGGTAACACCATCAATACCTCCTTATCCAGTCGTTGTTCCTCGTTCTTCGTTGAACAGAGCCTATAAGTTAGGGTAAGCGGTGAAAGTGATGAGGCCGGCATTGATCAGTCATCTAAGGACGCGCCATGTACTCGTCTTCCATTCGCAATCGCAGAGGTACAGTGAGTGGCAATTTGGTCTATATGAAGACTTACGGAAGCCAGACGCTGCACATGTCACTACTATATTCACTTTCCCAGACAAGGCTCGTATCAAATTACCCGACCCTGTAGGGATGGAAGGCTTGGTAAGCCCGAGCCGGGATCAATAGTTCGACCGTGCGGGTGTCAGTAGTGCCTCTTACTACTGCACCACACGGCCCCTACTGCATACGTACGTTTCCAAAATAATGAATGGCCTATAGTATGATAGGGGAGGAATTTTTTTCTGGAAAGGAACGATTGTCTGTTTTGTGACAGATCGTAGCGATGAAGCAATGAGATAATGTAACGAAGGATCCTTTCTATGGCAATTTATCCTGCTTAGGAACGCAGTACTTTCCACCGAAAAAATCGGCGCAAAATGGCTTCAGGGCTCTCACCCGCACCAACTTTTTATCATCAATCCTCACAAAATGTTTTCTTTCTCAAAAATGGTCATTTACACGGCCGGCCTACTTTGCCGCTCCTACCTTTCCGAATCTGAGGAAAATTCTCAATGTCTCTACGATTCCGAATGGAAGGTGAAGTCATGGCGCGCTCTGTGGGGACTGATTAACGCCGACTTCCCTGGCTCCTTCTAGCACTGCTGAAACTTACCCTGGACAATAAGTTAAAAGGTGAAGGTGCAGGGTTGGCGTTGATCAACTCTCTAAGGATGCGCTGCGCATTCGCATCCACTCAGGATTGTAGAGACACAGTGCATGTGTATTTCACCTACACACCGACTTCTGGCGCGCGTGGTGCAGTGGTAAGAGGCGCTGCTGACACTCGCACCGTGGACGGATTTTTGCCCGGGCCAACCAAGCCTTCCATTCCTCCGGGGGTGGTGAATTGCAAGGGTGTGCGGATAAAACAATTTTCGCGACCCGGATAACGGTGCGGATAACGGAATAGCCAAAATCGACCTTTTTTCGGCCGGATAACGGATAAAAAATTTTGAGGCTAAACCCCTTATTCAAGTCGGCTATCACTTTGTATAACTGGACAAATGTTTATTTGACCCACAAAATTCACGCTTTGAAATCCAAATTCATAATATACAGAGTTGACGACTCCTCTGACGAGCCGTGGAGACCTGAGTGCAGTGCATTGAGTGAGAGAGCTTGATCGATTTTTATCCGTTATCCGGCCGAAAAAAAAATCGGATAACGGATAACGGATAATCCACACACCCCTGGTGAATTGGTGCCAGATTTTTCTATCAAGGTAAAGGCACTGGACATGGTATTGCGGCTGGCTCCATAAGTCATTGTGTAGGCCAAATACGCATTCACCTTGCCTATACGATTCTGAATTGAACACGAATGCGGCGGCGTGTCCTTCGGGGACTGATCAACGCCGACACTTTTACCTTTACCTTTTTAACAACTTGTGGATATCAACCGTTGCTCAAGTAGGTGCTTCACCGTTTGTCTAAGCTAGGATCGATCGCTCTACCATGTGAATGGAAGAAGCAGCGGGTGCTCATAAAAAGGGAATGGGAAGGGTGTAGAAATTGAATTTGGGCTCCAGGCAAGCGTCTTTTTGCGGTTATCTGATGCGTTTTTCCTTCGAGCAGCGTGGGCAATTTCGGAACGATGACACATTTTCACTTCCGCCCGGACGGCGTTCTGTGTCTGTTATCGGCGGCTGCCGTCGGCGACGATGTTGCCAACCGGCCGGCCTTTCATCGGTCCCACTCGAGCAGAAGAGTGTCGAACTCTTTCAATGAACTCTTCTCAACCCTCCTCTTCTATAGACGTCCGTCGGTCCGCCCGAATTTATTACGAATTTCGCTCGAATAGTGGCTGGCTGTTGTTGAGCTCCGTGATTCGTGGAGACGTTCTCCCGCCATCCCTCCCATGCTTAAGTTGTCATTTTCAGCGGTTCTCCAGTTGTCATTTCAGTTTTTCGACCTCTCTTTTCCGAGCTCACATCCCTCATCTTCGTTCCTATTTCTCCTTTACCTACTGCAGACACGTATGTTTCCACACGTATGGAAAACCCAGGCAAAAAAAACAAAAATTTCCAAACAAACGGAACAGACTCTACTACAGAAGAACAAAAGAAAATTTTTCCTTAACTCCTTCTGCCTCATTCTGCACAGGGCTTCTCGAAGGAAGGCAAAAAAGCGGTTACCAAGCCATATCAAATAATGACAATTAGCAGAACTTTCTGTCAGTTTTATTCCAAACCTTCAGACGAGCATATAACAAAGAAATGCTTCACCAACTCATACAATCTACCTTGGGACATACACTCTACCTTGCTCACGTTGGATACCATTTATTTGATCCTACATTCAGGCCCGCGACCTCCTAGCAGGCGCTTTTTATGCAACCATATCTTGACTGCTAATCCCATTCGTATTGTTATCCAGGTGCCCTGCTTGCAGTAGTATCCTGGCCTTCGGATGAATTCTTTTTTCTTGTCCTTGGAAGCACTTTTTCCCTTAGAGTCGTGGGTAGCACGGTGCTTGTTAGTTTGCTCATTGCATTGGAGCCAACGTGACCTCGTCCATTTCCTCAGTTTGCCTGGCTCACTGGATCAGGCTATATATCAAATCAATTCGTCCATCGGCTAGAAGTCTTGAGATTTCCTATCTTGTGCATTTTTCGCGTTCAAAAAGTGCCTTCCGACTCTTGCACCATTCGTTGCAATTTGTTGTTGGATTTTCAGTTGAATAAATAAACGCTGAGACTCGTCGCTACCTTCTACGAAGAAAGAAAGGAAGCCAAAATCGTGCGTGTAAGAAAGATCATATCTCACCGCCATTTTGCATACTGATGAATGGCTTTGTGGTGTAGAAATTTAAAAAAAACAACAACAAAACCTCTCTCAACAAAGTGGTACTAGAACAGGGAAACCGGGTGCGTCGCAGAAAGAAATGAAAAGGGTTTACAACATGAGTAAATGTGTTGCGAAAGTCGACCCGCTGTTCAATTAGGTGTGTTCACCTTACCCGTCCAGTCTGGTACCGCTCTACCCGACTCTGAAGTGATGGAGGATTTGGTTAACGAAAGCTAGGATCGATCACTTTACCCTGTGGGTAGAAGCGACGCCTTTTGCCAGTGCACCAAGCGAGACCGTTTACTTAATTACAGAGTAAATTAAGCAGTTCCGTAGAAGCTCTAGATCAGAATCAGCTGCTTCCATGCACAGAAGTTCCGTATTTCAAAAAAAATGTCGCCGGAGAAAACGAGATTTCCACGAGCGAAACGTTCTCACGACAAGTTTTTCCTCACAGGTGCACTTTCTCGGGGTGGCGGTTACGTGATGCAATTGATCAATTCCATGAATAGTTTCGCCCGTTCATTTCATCGTTACTCACCTGAGGCTGCTGGCGGCCGTCTCTCTAGTGGCTGCCAATTCTTCCTGTCTCGTTGTGGTTGCATTTCGACCAACATCTCCAAGGAGCAGCACCTTTTTTCCCGCGGCTGCCACCCTCTCTCAGTGTGCAAATCACCATTAGAAGCCGCCTATACAAATGGATTTATCGATTTTTCCAGTGTGCACTTCCCGTGTGGAATTCTCTCCATTTTATTATTGAATGACAGCGCATATTTCAGTCTGACATCGCGTGGTTGGTTTGAATTTTGTTATTATTATAGTTCGATTGGGGTTCGCGTAGTACAGTGATAAGAGGCGCTACTGACACCCTCACGGTCGGGAGAACGATTTTCGCCCAGGCTAACCAAGCCTTCCATTCCTTCGAGGTCGGGTAAATTGGTGCCAGGCTTGCTCGGGAAGGTAAAGACACTGGCTTGGTATAGGTGCTGGCCTCCGCAAGTCATTGTATAGGCCAAATATGCATTTACTATGCCTCTACGATTCTGAATGGGACGCGAATGCGTGGCGCGTCCTTAGGGGTTTATAAACGCCGACACCTTTACCTTTACCTTTATCCTTAACATTCGTGAATGAAAGAAAAATCGCGACGCCGCTGCTTGCGCCCGAGAGTGCCCGACATTTTTATTTTCATTCTTCTACGTAATTTGCTCATATTTTTTTCTTTTTTTGCTTCCTTGTCGCGTATCACGTGTTATTGGCTTTTCCGATTCCGACAAAATCCTTCCGATTTCCTCCCTTCCGCTTCGCATTTCCACGTCTTCATATGGGGATGTCTGCCTCTTCCCTTTCACGGGCGATTGTAAGCTCCCTCCCCCGCCCATCACTACCTGTTGCAGCGCTCGGCTATTTTTACCCGAAACCTGTTTCGGGTCCAACACTACCCTTCTTGGCATATTTGGCTTGGCCGAAGCAGTAGCCAGTAAAGTGGCCGTCGAAAGGCACCATGTATCTCCGAAGAATTTTTTTCTTTTTTTCGACCTAATCCCTGTTGGGTTTGTCATTATCTTTATCTTTGTGTCAGTACTTAACAGAAACACAACAACAAGGTTAGTTAATATCTAGCGAAACTGACCGCAGAAATAAAAATAAAAGAGTATTGATCAAGGAGGGGATGACTGCGGGTGCTCATAGGTAATTGTAGTTGAAAGGAGTTAGCTTGGCTAAAGTACTGATTAAAAAAAGTGTTGTGTTTTCTTTTCCATAACCTATTATCATGTCCGCTTTAAATTTTGATTTATTTCCTTATCGTACCTATTTTTACTTTTGTGATTAGATAAAATTGCATGTTGTTTCATACGCATAGCTTCGACCGACGTCTTGAATATACAAATAAAATGACCTCTTATCGCTTTTTTGATGGTCCAAGCTTGTTTTCTGGAGTTGGTTTGACCTTCTACATTTAGCCCAACGCAGTTATCGCTATAGTGTAATGTAAAGAAGAATTAGATGTTGCTTTGGTGATTCTAAAAGTTCCTTGTCGGGCGGTCGTTCTAGTTCCTTTTTTTAAATGATAGGCATACTGAAGCACCTCCTACTTTTCGGCCACCTTCTTATTTCCAAACAACAGACGTTTGTCATCTTCTCGCTTTTTCCAGATTTTTCTTGACTTCTACCAATTTTTTCATTTATAGAAACCTCCGAGAGTTTAACCTTATTTTGAGCTGTAGCTTAGTCCTCCTAGGTCTTATATTGTTTTAAAAATTCACTGACCTGTTCTAAATAAGTGTCGCTTAACAAACGTTGATTGCTGAGCATGGTTTCATAAGTTGTTTCAGCGTGAGGTCCTTCTGTACTTTTTTATATTCACATTCGTTTATATTCCAATCGTCGCTTTGATTGACCAGGGTCCTCTTAATATTTCGCTTTTCTCGTAGCGGTTTTTCTCGTAGAAATAGTGGAGTAGAAATTTCCTTGATGACCAGATAAGTAGTATCTGGCCCACTTCCCAAATAAACAAATAAAATTCACTTTTCTCCGACTCGAATTTTGGACGAAACTAGACTGCCATTCTGGCTTTTCCTAGTGCTTCCTACCCGTAACCGCTTGAAAACCCGTCGGGATGACCTCTAAGCCTGCCCGAGAATCGTCTCGGCGCTATTTTGCATGAGTTGACGTCCATGACTCGTCCGACGTCTTTTGCGATTGTGCCGCCGCATCGTAGCGTGCCAGTTTCATAATTACATCGACCTTGTGCTCTTCTACCTTACTATCTAACCTATGAATCTGTCGATGAGTGATGGTTATGGTTTTCTTTTCTGAAAAAAACGTGGTTCGGAAAAATCTGAACCTAAGTCTGCGGCCTGTCTGTGGCACTGTAAGGTTACCCATCCGAGCTGAGTGCTCACGTCTCTGCTAGTTTAATAATTTAAAGTGTACATATCTAGTAAAGTATATGTATTAGGTCGTTAACTAATTATTTGCCGTTTTTTTTCAAGCTTCTGTTGTGCGCCTGGTAGAGAAGCTTCCAAAAACATCCAGACAGCGTTCGATAGAGAATTATTTGCTCTTTCACGACGTATATTTGATATTTACGAAACATCAAAATTTTGATAACTTTTTGACCATTGAAGTTGAAATCAGAAGTGAGAAAAATTGACCCCACCGACAGTGAATTTTCTCTGCTTTGTTTCGAGACTTCTTGCAAAACTGTATGTATGCTCTAAAAGTAGAGAAATTTCTCTACGAAACACTATACAGCTTTTGATTTTCCTTTGTTTTTGTTTACTTATAGAGCGTCAAAGTGTGGTATCTCAAAGGGAACAATAATTTTTGGATGCTTGTGCTGCCTTTCTGCCGAACGTTTTCAATCAGCTCCAAACACGTCACGAGAGAGCATTTGGTGCTCCATCAGATAGTACGTTTATTTTTCCATGCTAGCCGTTTTTTAAAAAATTTTTCATGAAAGTGTTTTTAAAATTCCTCGACGTGTAAAACTTTTCGTTGGAAACCTTTTGCAGAATTTCAAGCATTGTTCGAAAGAAGAGGATTTGGGCTATAAGGAGATGCATCATACTTTCTCAATCTCACCAGGTTTTGTTAACTTTTGGGTCGTCAAAGTGGAGACTTCGACGGCTCGCGCAGCCGCGCGCGCGGCCAACGCGACGGCCGCGCCGCCACGCAATTACTGAGGCGCTGCCGCGTTGGCCGCTCGCGCGGCCACGCGAGCCGTCGAAGTCTCCACTTTGACGACCCAAAAGTTAACAAAACCTAGTGCGATTGAAAAACTGTGATGCATCTCCTTATAGCCCACATCCTCCTCTTTCGAATGGTACTTGAAATTCTGCAGAAGATTTTCCAACGAAAAGTTTTACACGTCGAGGAATTTTAAAAACACTTTCATGAAAAAATTTTTAAAAAACGGCTAGCATGGAAAAATAAACGTACTATCTGATGGAGCACCAAATGCTCTCTCGTGACGTGTTTGGAGCTGATTGAAAACGTTCGGCAGAAAGACAGCACAAGCATCCAAAAATTATTGTTCCCTTTGAGATACCACACTTTGACGCTCTATAAGTAAACAAAAACAAAGGAAAATCAAAACAAGCTGTGTATCATTTTATAGAAAAACTTGTCTACTTTCAGACGGTATATACAGTTTTGCAAGAAGTCTCGAAACGAAGCAGAAAAAATTCACTGTCGGTGGGGTCAATTTTTCTCACTTTTGATTTCAACTTCAATGGTCAAAAAGTTATCAAAATTTCAATGTTTCGTAAATAGCAAATACATGACGTGAAAAAGCAAATAATTCTCTATCATGTGCTATCTGGACGTTTCCAAAAGCTTCTCTACCAGGCGCACAACAGAAGCTTGAAAAAAACGGCAAATAATTAGTTAACGACCTAATACATTGTGAACAGTATGGGAAAGATTACTACTATTCCATCTCACCTCTTTGCCCAAAACATTTCTATGGAAAATCTGTATCACAGAAAATTACGTCCAGACATTGACTCAACCAAAATACATTTATTTATTTATTTATTTATTTATTTATTTATTTATTTATTTATTTATTTATTTATTTATTTATTTATTTATTTATTTATTTATTTATTTATTTATTTATTTATTTATTTATTCATTCATTTATTTATTTGTTTATTTATTTATTTATTTGTTTGTTTGTTTGTTTGTTTGTTCTATCCGACATCAAAACCGAGAGGAAGTAGGAAGAAATTCTTGGCGTATGGTCATTATATATATATTATTAAAACTAAAGCTATAGAAAAACCACCTCCTCACTTATTAAAATTTACCATGAATTTTTCCCATTAAAGAATTAATAATTAAAAATCACGAATAATGAACAGCAATTATGCAATTATAAATTCCCGCGATATTTTTAGAAAATGCCGCCCGAAAAAATTTCGCCACTTGCTTCGCCTGCGTAGCACTCCTTTAGAATTGTCAATAAGAACAGGGTGATTCCTGTCGCAGATGTTAGCGATTTTCGAAGTAACGATTTATCTAGGCTTGATATGCGCAAATAAATATTTGCTTCTTAAAAAATTGCGCGTCTTCCGTAGTGCTAATGATTATTTTGCATCTTCGAGTGTTCTCTGGAAGACTCATAATGTTCCGCTTTTTCGGCGAGAAATCTGCCTGGGGAAGGTCTTATCCCTATCCACCGATTTCCGCGGATCTGCTCTTCTCAAAGTCCATAATGTATTAAGTTTATCGTCTCCATAGCAACCTGAGAATCTAATGATACAAATGGCTGTGAGAACGTGAAAATGAACACCTGTGTAACCGGCCAGCACCGGCCGCTGTGGAGGTTTTTCAGCGATGCCTACCTTTTTTCCGTCATCTCTTTGGTTTGCCGACGGACGGCCATCGGGCAGAATTAATCCCTCTTATTGGCATAGTAATCCGCAAACATTCACCGGCGGTTAGTTGTTTTAAAGTGCTCCCCAGAACGACTGATGACCTACGCCTAGGCTCGCACTCTCTACACTTGACCTCTCTTTCGCACCGCCCCTTCATTTTTCATTTTTGTTTGTTCATCATTTATTTATATATTTATTCAGTTATTTAGTTAGTTAGTTAGTTATCATTACATCTACATGGATGTGCAATAGAACCAAAATTACTAACGAGCTTGCGCAAAAAAAGCTACAAGACCCAAGGAACGTGCAACAACCGAATCCTTAAAAACTGATCGATTTTCCATTTTGTACTGATTTATTCATCCATTTCTTTATTTACAACTCCGTATAGTGACGCGCCAATTATAAAAGCAGAGATTATTAAACAAATAGAGTATGCCGTAACTCAGAAAGGGAATACCTTAACAGAGGAATGTCTGGGTTTGGTTACCCAATTTTGACGCTCTCAAGTTTTCCTATACCATAGCTAAGCGGAAACTCTTACGCATTCGTTTATCCGTATCGATTTTGATGGCTCAATCCAAATCGCTCGATAGACTTGGGTATAAGTGCGAAAGGCTAATCGAACCATCTAATCGAGCCGGTTCCCTTCGAGAGTTTTTGAGCCGGCCGGAAAATTGGTAGTTCTTGTGTTGACGAAAAAATCAGGGTTGAGTAACACCAAGTTTTTTGTATGAATGAAATAATCGTCGCTGAAAAAAACGTTCACATCCGGGACCAAAAGGGGGCGTGGCCGAAGGCATCGACAACCGTGTTGATAGCATAGCGACTGAAAAGCCATATGGGACTAGTAAATTGCGGTGGGGGAAGGCTGCAAGAGCGACCTGGACAATAATCTTCTATATTTTCTTGCGTACAGTTTCCGTATACATTTTTTTCAAATATTTTCCCCGTTTTTATCTACTTACTAATAACAGAAAATCACATCACGGTGGTGCCGAACTATCGATTTCGTTTGATTACTTACAGGCTTCTTTGTACCGTGGTTTGCTTCATTCGAGACGTTTATATAGTATAGGGAGCTGTTGAACAGATAAAAAGATAAAGTAGGTGGTCGGCGTTGATCATTCCCTAAGCACGCGCCACGCCTTCGACTTCCATTCAAAATTGTAGAGGCACGATAAATGGGTATTTGACCTATACCATGAATTACGGGGCCAGCCGCTATTCAAATCAGTGTTTTCACCTTTCCGGACAAGTCTGTTACCAATTTACTCGCCTATGAAGGATTGGAAGGCAGGGGTTGCCTGGGCGAGGATCAATCTCATACGACCATGCGAGTTGGAGTAGCGCCTCTTACCACTAAACCACGCGCGTCCCTTAGTGAATGCTTCCGTGGAAAGAATCAGAAATGTGAAGGGAAACGATTGTAGTACCACGAATAAATCAAACACCTGAACCTACCGACTCGACTGAGAACCGGACCGTTTGGGAGGGGTTGAAGGTCAGGCATACCTACCCACCCGATGTCAGTGCATGATAATCATCTACACCACTTTTTCGTCATCGATATTCGGCTCTATTGTGTACCTATAGCTGTGTTTTATATTTTTTCTTCTGTAAACTCGTAAAAAAGTGTGTTTTATCTTAATTTCTTCAGACAACATTTTAAAAAATCTGCTCCCGCGCGAAAACGGACGAGTTGTCCGCGCGCGCCCTCTGCGTCTCTGGCTCTCGTACATTTTTTTGAAAGTCGCTCGCGGTGCTGCAGGTCATTAATGAGCGCTTATAGCCAGTTTGAAGTTAGCCCTTATCGCTTATCTAAAACTGCATGTAGTTTAATAAAAAATGTAAAATAAATCATTATTGATTAGTGCCCAAGGCGACAAGGGACCAGTGAGAACGGATATTGGTCAGACGGGTGTCGTTGACGCATATATTTCTCAACTTTTATAGTTCTTCTTTGTGGTTTTTTTCGTTATTTTTCGCTCGTGTGCGCTAGGGACTATTATTTCGTGTTCTATTTATAGATTATAATAATTCTTCGACGTCTTGGTTGTTTATAGGATTGACCTCGTGATCCAAGAGTCCTTTTTATACCGATTCAAATTTGCGGTTGATGTGTCGCAATTATAAGACAGAATTGCGATTCTTACGCTTTTTTGCTCGTTCCAACTAGAACGGAGCGAAAATGTCGGATTCTTAGTTAGATCCGCTAAAGCGAATTATAATCTGCGCCGTAGTGGTCTTCAAATTACTCCTTCGTCGCACTATTTTATGGACTCTGCTAAGGCCTTGTAATTTTTTGCTTAGCTGCACCCCTTGAACCACGTGGGAGCAGATAATTCTGGTGCTTACAGGTAAATGTTAATGGTAAAGGGCCCGCGTGGTACAGTTGTAAGAAGCGCTGCAGTCACCCGCACGGTCGAGCGATCGATCCCGGCCCGAGCTAACCAAGTCTTCCATCCCTCCGGTGTCGGGTAAATTGGTACCAGACTCGTCTGGGAAGGTTAAGACGCTGACCTGGCATAGCGGCTGGCCCTCGCAGGTCATTGTATAGGCCAAATACGCATTCACTATGCCTCTACGACTTGAATGGAACACGAATGCGGCGGCGCGTCCCCAGGGGACTGATCAACGCCGGCACCTTTACCTTTACCTTTACAGGTAAATGTTACGGTAATAGTTTTAAAACCTTGAGCTAGAAGCTTGTAACTAAGCACTGATATAATTCACACTTATCTCCGGTTGTGTTCCTTTTTATTATCTACGCATGCATTTCCTTTTCTTTTACACCACATGATGATTCATGTAATAAATGAATGAATGAATGAATGAATGAATGAATGAATGAATAATTCGCAGGAATGCGGTAATAAGTGTAGAGAATAGTGTTAATTTCTTACCAGCCGCTCATCGGCCTGTCGACCGCCATACGTCTGTTCGCCAGCTTCGATAAATAAATAAATAACTAAATTCAAAAATTTATACTAAATCTATACTACTTGCCGAGTTAAGCCACACTTCGATCAATTCAAATTTTGACAGTGTTTCAGGTTTTGACGCATTTTCAACATCTTCATAGAGCTTTCACTTATTTCCCTAACTTATCCCACCTTCACTTACTCATACCCCGCCCAATTTAGCTCAATTCATTTCAAATGAAATAAGGCTGACCTTGGCAAACAATATAGGGTAGATGAAGTGTAGGTGCGTTATCGTAGAATATGATTTTCAAAATGATTTCAGTGATAAGCAGTGATAAAACCACTACCAACCGACACCACCACCAATCAGTTGAAAAATGAATTGACATCCATACATCCATCCATCCAAGTAAACAACTGGGTTTCGCTTATCATATAGTAAGGATATTTTTGTTATAATCATCTCACCCTGCTGTTTTATACAGATACGTTTTTGTTTTGGGTAAGGATATGAGCGGTGGGTAAGGTTTCATAATATTTCGAGTAATTCCCTATGACGCTAACCGAGCCACGTTCGATCGGGTGTGAACCTGTATCGAACGTCTCGCTACTCTACCAGACAACTGATGGCATCGATCGGTCGGGTCGATGGCTTATCGATCGTATCGATCGATCGCTACTTATGGCAAACTGTGTTCCGTTACGGTGTTTGTGTATGTGCTGGGTATGCGTGCCGTTGCCCTCTTCATCATCACCTGCCGTTCAAGGTCACGCCGGACCGCGGCTAATTCCGCACCTCATTCCCAGATCGACGCGGCGGTCAGAGGTGCTTTGACGGTCAGCTCCTCTTCTTTTCTCTCTTTTTTATTCTTTTTCTTTTTATTTTTCCTTCATTCATTCTACAACCACGATCTGTAGCGCATCACACCTTCCGATTCATCACGGCAACGTTTTTGTTCTTCTCTTCAGCTGTTCTGTTCGCGTCGCGTCCGCCGTGTAGTTGTTCAGTGATGTTCTCGTGCTCTTGCCATTCTCGTCGTATCGGACTAATTTTGCGATTGATGCGTATCGATTGATTGATCGTTTCAGTGAGTGCTCAATTAGTCTGAGCCTGGTGCTCAGTTCTGTAAACTGGCGGTGACACATTCAATCTACACACGTACTCATTCTCAATAGCCGTTATTTCTACGCTGCTGTCGTAGACCTATAGGTGGGTTTTCTTTCAAAATATTTCTTCATTCTTTTGTTTCAAATCATCTCCCTTTGATATCGATAGTCTAGTTTTTCCTCGATTTTCGCCGTTCCGTTTGAAACATAAATATTTTTATCATGTTTTCTTCGAATTTTGCAGCACAGTAATTAGGGAATTGCGCACTGCAAAAAATCCCCATAATATTATCGTATTGTGACACGAATTTGAAAGTTTTCGAAGTGAGGCTCCGATTTTTTCCACTGGCTGCACACCCGACCTTTTTGCCTATTTGACGAATGTTGTTCGTTGAACTTTTTCTTTTGTTCACTTTTCTCCTCCAAAATTTCATCCGCTGTTGGAAACGTTACGTCTGCAGTTGTAATTTAGTAAAAAAAAAAATTGGGCACTATTCCGCTTGTTGGACACCAGCACTCGATTTTTTTCAGTCGTCGAAACTCGCTGAAGCTTCGCACAGGGGGTAACTGAGGGCGCTGATCACGAATCTGCTGTCCGTTTTTCACGTGGGTGGTCTCGGACCACCTAAATCGCTACTTGGGTAGTCCAGTCAGGATCACCAATTCCGCTGATCCTTGCCTATAGGGGTAATTGCGGGCGCTGATCACGAATCTGCTGTCCGTTTTTCACGTGGGAGGTCTCGGACCACCCAAATCGCTACTTGGGTGGTCCAGTCAGGATCACCGATTTCGCTGAAACTTTGTCTATGGGGGTTCTCTGGCAGGACACACCCCATGGACAAAGTTTCAGCGATGTCGGTGATCCTGACTGGACCACCCAAGTAGCGATTTAGGTGGTCCGAGACCACCCACGTGAAAAACGGACAGCAGATTCGTGATCAGCGCCCCCAATTACCCCCATTGGCGAAGTTTCAGCGAATTTCCGAAGAAAAAATTTCTGGCTGAAAAAAATCGAGTGCTGGTGTCCAACAAATGGAATAGTGCCAAAAATTGATGTAACCTTCACTCGTCCTATATTTTTGTTGTTGTTTTGCTTTTGTTATTGAGTTTGTGATTTCTTTAGAAAAATCGAAGATGTTTCAAAATGTGTATTTTCAACTTCTTCGTATGGGAACACGAATTTCAAAGTTTTTAAAATGAGGCTCCGAGTGTTTTTCACGGGCAGCACCCCCGACTCCCATAACATCCATTTTTGCCTATTTGACGAATTGTTCGTTGAATCTTTTCTTTTGTTTACTTTTCTCCTCAAAATTTCATCCGCGGCTGGAAACGTACGTCTGGAGTTGTGATTTGATAAACTATTGATGTAACCTTCACTCATTTTTCCTTTAGTCCGATAATAGTTGCTAGTTCGACGTCTCATTAGTGCAGTGGTTCCCCTATTAGTTACAGGTATTTTATTTTTAACAGGAGGGTTGCAGTTTAAGACAGCACTGATAGCGGCTGCCGAAACAAGATAAATGTGTTTTTTGTTTCGCTGCGAATGTATACGATCGCACTTTCGTTCTCTTCTTAGTGCCGTTTGTAGTGCAAAAGTGCGATATTTCGTTGGTAATGCATTTAGAAATCGCCTAAGGAATGTCGCTTCCATTTTTTATAATTTATACCTTCTTGCTTATGTGGTTATATACCGACCGGATTTTCTCAGTCGTTTCCCGGTAAGTATCAAGTCGGAATGCCATCTGACCCAGGATAGCAATTCGACGAGAGCTACTGAATAGCCTTCGCGGGATTCAGTAGCCCTCGTCGAATTTTAGCGTTCTGCCCGAAGTTTCTTCTAGTTTTTTCGTGTTATAGTGGAAGATAGTGGAACTTCAGTGAAATGATTAGTTTTATCAGTGTCAGTGAAAACTTTCTGTTTCTGAAAATGAGCCTGGGCGACATTGAGTCTCCCAGCTTGAGAGTGCTGATCTTCTACAAGTTTTCCTGTGCTCACAATTTTTGTCATATTGTGGAGTAATATCCCACGCTTTTTATATGCTTGAATTTTGCGCTATTTATATTTCGAGTTTGGGTTCAAAAAGAAAGGAAAGAGGAGCGAAATAAAATCACGTTATTAATTATAGTCCTTTGGTCAAGAAGCGTATGAAATATGGGTGCTAGGACTCCACGTGGCCACGCGCACGCCCCTGCTGCCGGCCGCCCAATAGTGTCGCCCCCTCGCCCCACCCCCCCCCCCATATTGAAACCGCGTGGCTCCGCCACGCGGTTTCCAGGGTAGGGGAGGAACACCGGGGCGGGTGAGTCATCCTAAGCATTGCAAAACCGAAGGCTACGAAAGGATCCGAACCGTGAACTATCCAACAACGCTTAGGATGACTCACCCGCCCCGGAGTTCCTCCCCTAGCCTGAAACAGCGTGGCGAAGCCACGCGGTTTCGATATAACCGCGTGGCGAAGCCACGCGGTTTCATTATAATAGGTAATAGGTAATAGGACTATCGATGGGGGGTAGGGGCAGGGGGGCGGAGGGGGGTGGGGCGAGGGGGCGACACTATTGGGCGGCCGGCAGCAGGGGCGGGCGCGTGGCCACGTGGAGTCCTAGCACCGAAATATGTTAGATTATGTTTATCCTCTCTCGCCCTCTTCTTTTTTGTTTTCTTTTTTCGTTTTTTTGTTTCTTGTTCATAGAAATAGTATTTCCGCTTCGGACTGAGATCATTTCAGCATTCCAAATGGCAGCTCTAGCCTCGTTTACCCGCAACAATCGCAACTACGGTCAGCAACCAATCGATAGCGTGGTTAACCCTCAAAGGGAGCGCAATGGATTGGACGCGAAGACTAGCCAGTTAGTTGGCCATTTCCATCACTGGTTTCGCCATTTTCACATTTCCGTCACGTTTCTAGAGCGTGGCGCTAGGTTTTCGATATAGCGCGTCATTTTACACATTTCATCTACGTGCCGTCCGATTTCGATTTGAGCCCAGTCTTTTTATTTCTTTTTTGCTTTTCGAAACACTGTTGTCGATTTTCAGACAAAAGTATTAGGGCACGTCATCGATATACATTAACGGAAGTCAATAAGGTCTATTAATACTTTTCTCACGAAAGGTTTGCTTCAAGGAGCCCAGATTTTTTTTATTTATTTTTAACGTTTTCCAATTGGAGTTTCCTCAATAGAGTCCGAGTCGCTTCATAAGCTATTAAATCTTCTAGATTTATACTGGCTGCCTTGCTTGGGGTTGTTTTCCTCCATTTTGCCAGGCCATGAAAAAATGTTCATTCTTATTTCTACCTACTGGTAGGTTCCTCGTTCCATCACAAAAACCTTGAATATTCGGTCAGTTACCAGCACGTCTGTAATCCTTTCTAATTTCGCTCGTTTGATGTATTGGATTACTGGTAAGTATTCATGCCCTATTGATTCCGTCAATCCTTTTCTATTTTATTTTATTTATTTTCGCTTGTCCTATCAGATTTTCCAAATGGAAGCTTCGTAAGAGTAACACATGATCATAGCTTTTCCTCTCGTCTCACGTCCACTTCTTCCTGTTTCTATCTTCCCAGAAGATTGGCCCTTTAAAAACACAAACATCAGCGCGGACAGAAATTCCTCCTCGGCATGTGTTTAATGAAGAATTACTTGGTAGATTTTGTTACTTTTCTGCTTACATTGCAAACAAACCCTTTGTGACTTGGAACGAATTCTCCGATGAGATAAAGGAAAAAATGATAGAGTAGAAAGGAATTTCCCAATTATTTGGATCGGTGAAGCGTAAAATGTAAGCGGGGTGGGTCCTAAACTGCTGTGAAGCGGCGGCGGCGGTCAGTAATGCGGTCCAGTTGCGCCGGACCGGAGTCCGACCATTGAGTCCGCCACGTCTGCGCGCCGTTTGGTGTAGTTGGATCTGGTCGGGCGTTTCCTATGAGGATTGTTATTTATTTGAATTCGTATTATTATTAGATTAGGAATATTTATCATTCAGATTTATTTATTTAGATTCTCATTTAGTTATTTTATTATTTCTTATTATTTTGGTGTGAGATAAGATATCGGTGGTTGTTAGTTACTCTAATTCAACAATATTATCCGGGCAGGAAACTCTTATATTTATTCGATTTTGCGCTACGTTATACTATTTACATTTTCTTTCCATCGTAAAGTGCATTTTGGCCCGTTTGAAAAGCAAACTAAGAGAATCCAACAATCAGTGACTTGGTCCTCCAGACTACATTAAGAAAAACAGGAAAAGTTCAGTAGCAGGTGATCGTTCTTCGTTTGAAATTGCGTTGCTTTTTCGAAGAATTCTTCTTATGAAATTCTTAGAATTATGTTTCTTTCTCGATCTACACTGAAGCTATGTATCTTTCGTGTTCTCTGTGTTGGGAACGAAAATGCTTTACTTCAAATTTTTTGGTTCAATTTTGCTTCTTTGTCGGTGATTTATCACTTTCGCTTTAAAAATTGTGATACCCTTCCATCGCCTTGTTTCGATACTCGACGGAAACTAAGCGAGTTGCAGGTTCGTGGTTAGGGAGTTTGGTACTATTCTTTCCTCGGAAGGTAAATACACTGACCTCTTCATCGTTTGACCCCGCGACTAATTGTTTTGGCCAAGTACGGTACTCATTCTACCACTATTTTTTGAGCGATTAACGCTAACCTCTCAATTTTTTCGACTCGAACAGTTGATAATTGACCGTCGAACTACCATTTAATATGAGCATCTGTTGTCGGAGAATAATACCCTACATGTCTACGCCTCAATTGATGCACGGAAATTTTCACATGTGAACAAATTACAACTTTCACTTGTCATCTACGAAAAGCATCTTCGTAGGCGACTGTTTTTCTCGATGTCCAACAAAATCAATGATTGGCCTTCCGTGTTATAATCTCCTTCCTAGAGGAGGAACACTTACTTTTCAAGCCTTTGTTATTGCCTCTGTGTGCAGCCACGATTATTTGCTCAACAATCGCTTGCCATACTTTGCCATTGGAGGTGCTAGCTAACCACGATTACACTTCTTTTTCTGGAAGTCGTCTTCCGAGAGTGAGTATTCTATTTATTCCCAGTTTTTAATTGTAGTATTTATAATGATTTGTTGTAATTTTTTATGTATTTTTTTGATAAATTTGGTTAAGCTTTTGCTAACGTTTTTGTGGATAAGTTCGGTAACGCACCCTATTGATTGGCGAATTCGCTACCTACAGGAGCAGGTACAAGTTGCGAGCCTTCCTTTGGCAGTAACACTCCGTTACGAAAGTCTTTCCGCTTCTTAGAACTACTTTCACTTAAATGGATCATCCCTGCTGTCCAGTTTTGCGTCTATTAAATTGTATTACTATTATTTGTATTACATTTTGTCCTCTGACTTCAATACCTTCACTGCTAGCCATCTCGTCCCTGTTTGGGAATGCATGTATTTCCATGGAATTTCCTATCCCTGGTTGCCTCTCAGAGTTTTTCCTTGGGATTATTGCCCTACGTTCGGCACCGTTTTCCAGTTTGTTGATTGTTTACTAGTTTATTGTGCCGCTAAGGCGATAACGAAGTGCTACTGGTGATTAGAGCTATCAGACCGTGACATGCTATGGTGTGAATCGTACATTGGGTACCAATCCCTGTGTAATTTCGTTTCGGGTCTTTCTTCGTGGATGGATAACATCTTAACAGGATAACAGGCACCACTTCCACTCACATCGTTACGCGTTCGATCCTCGCCCGGGCCAACCAAGCCTGCCATCATTCGCGGGTCCGGTAAATTGGTACCACAGGTGGCTCTATTTTCACCTCAACCCATCTAATCAGTATCAACTACTTTACCTTTACCTTTACAGGAGTGCTCCCGAAACTAATCTGGTGCACGACCTTCAAATCAGTTTTTCACGACCATTTGGGACAGTCTTCAGTCAACGAAACTGAAAATAATATTTCTAGAACACAGAAGCTAGAACTTTAATATACAATGCTTGAGAAGCAATAACAATAATGACATATTGGTCCATACCCTAGTTCTTTCGATTAGGAATGAGTTTTTCATGCATGCGTTGATACATGAGCGTCCATGTAATAAATAAATAAATATATCTACCCAGAGCGCATATTTATAACGAAGTCGAGGGTGTGTCGCGCAGCGTTGTTCGTGTAAAAGGAGTTTTTTCCGCTTTCGCTCGCAGCCCGATCGCTAGGACTATCTGGCACGAGGCCGTGTGCGGTGTCTTTATGTTCATAATGCGCTAGTGAACAGGCCGCTTCGACACCATGATGACCACCCCACAAAACAGGATTTGTTGCTGGTGGTACGAGGGTGGTGGTGGTGATGATGGTGGTGGTGGTCAGTCGCAGTCATACCACAACCACCTGCGCCGTTCATCTCAACTTCTAAGCTTAGCCTTAACGGTGAGGGGTAAGACTTGGGTTTAGACTCATCGATAAAGGGGTAGGTCGCAGGCTTAGACTTAACGGTGAGGGGTAGGGCCTAGGCTTACCATTGTCGGTGTAGGTGCTCTCAACTTTCTAAATGACTTATGCTTAATATGTTGCTGAATGAGTATTTAGAGTCGTTTATATTTTGCTATCGTACCGCCAGGTGAATTATTCACCCTATGAAGTTCGCTTTGTGATTTCTTTATTGTCTCCTCGTCTTCTTGCTGGTTTTTCTTTTCCTGTTGCAGTTTTTCGACCCTCCGTCACTGAGTTTTCATCCCGTTCTGATGGTGCTGTGTTGATCGGAAGAATCACGTCTCAGTAATTTGTTACCCCATGTTCATTATGCAATTTTCCGTAGATTGTAACTTCTGAATATTTCTGGAATACGATTGGCCGCGATCTCTTTAACATTTCACCGAAGTGGTTTCCGAAATTTGTCGTAGAAATAGAAGAGTCGAAATTCTCTCGATGATTTGATAAATAAGTATCGCGCCGGCAGAAGGATCATGACCATTCAGAACGATGTTATGTTCTGCTCAAAATGAATTAATAGGCGTGTCATTGCGGTTTAAGGTAGAGCAGTGGGACCTCGAAAGTTTAGAGGAGTCCCAAAAAACGCTAAAGTAACAGAAAAAGCAGTGGACTGTAGGGTAGAGCGGGAAATTTTGTACAGGACGTGATATAATGACGGAAAAGGAGTTTAGTCTTCCTGCAACTGAGAGAATTCGAAAAAAAAAGTAAAAAAGAACTGTTACAAATTTTTGGACAATTTGATAGGTTAACGCATCTAAGGGGTCAAGGTATAAAGCATATTCTCTGATGCCGTACCCTCGTCTTGGTTCTGGATGTGATTACTCGTTCAGGCTCTCATATGACTCAATGTTTACCACGACCGCGGAGCACATTGCTCGCTGATGAAGCTAATTTTGTATTTTATTAGTGTGGACTGTCTATTTTCAGTAGGAAAATTCCTGTAAATAGTGACGAATGCTCCTTATCAAAATATTATTCCTCTTTAGTTTTTTTTGAGATGGCATCTAATTGAGAATCGATTCGTGGTGAACTTTCTTGATTTTTTGTCGGAGTTCACACATTGGAAGAAAAGTGACTGAACGGTAACGGGAAACCTGCGACAATTCCAAATATTTACCTCCATTTTCTTCGAATTTTTGGCTAGGCGTAAAAACCGTGACAATCAGGAGCACTTTCTCGCTCAAATTGCGAGCCGCAGCTTTTTTCCCTTGGGTAAATGCGATCGGAAACGTTTACTTTGGAGAATATAGAAGGCGGTGTGTGTGTTCCACATCAGAGCCTTATCAGATCATCGTTACCGTGGAACCCATTTCTGGTGTGAAACAAGGTTTTATTATCTTGTTTTCAGCTTGCCAAATGGAAACGGGTTTTGGTTTGTGATGCGTATGATGTCTCTCTTTCTAAAGAGTGACCGCTTAATAAATACGATATGCTAGCCGGCGAAGTATCAGACATGACCATTCACCATTGGGACAGCTTGGACCACCACCGCCTGGTAAATGTGGTCACGTGTTCGTTCTTTTATGTAGAGAATGTTTTGTGTAAGGCTTGGAAATTGCATTAGAATTCATTCTCGCTCGGGTCTGACTCATCAACGGTTGTTGGTGACAGCTTTGTGATTACATTTTCACGCTTTTCACGTCGGTTTCACCAGTGACTCACGAGAAAATCACTACCCTCTGTTCTATCGGCGTTCCGCATCATACGCGGATCTTGTTGTTAGAGTTTCCCAGCCGGGGAAAAAGCCGACGTTCTGAGGTGATCTGGACTTTACGCGGAGCGCTCTAATCATTAGAAGAAATTTAATCGATTTATTCGAGTCTGTGGTTGAAAAATTTGTTCACTGGATTGATATCTCTGGATTTTCCTAGTTTACCCCCACAGAAGTCTTATGTCCTATTCCTCCAAGAATTTCCCTTTTGTGATGTTGAGTTCCTGCGATTGGTTTTTGATTTTATTAGGGTGAGTGGGTGCTTCTTTCCGTTTCTTCACAAGTTTTTTCTCAAGTCAATCTTTTTAATAGGATCTGAATAGAATCCCCGTAGAATGTTCCTTCCTATTTTTTGCAAATATTTGAATCCTTAGAATTTTTACGCTTCTAGTTGAGCTTTGTGCTCGTCTTCGCTTAGCACCTCTCAGAAAATCGCAGATATTCATCTCTCGAATTGCTCTTGTTAAGTGATAAAATTGGCGAACATGTAGGAGATTTTCACTCCATTTTTTTAAAATTTTTGAGCAGTAAACCCAAGGCTCTGTATATGAAAATGGAAGAAACATGTTTTTTTTAATAGAAAAATAGTGATATCTCTCGATCAAACCCCTAAATTCCGGATAATTGCCGGTGGTAGAAGATTGTCTCTCCCAACATACTTGTGAGGTTACCGATTACAAAACTGTTACCGATTTCCATACCTTGATGCTATGTTCACAGTGCATATTCATCCCGGTTAACTTTGTTTTTAATTTTGTTGTTGTTTCTTTTACTTTTATTACATGGTGCGTCATATTGACGTATGAGTAAATAAATAAATAAATGAATAAATAAATAAATAAATAAATAACGTAGTGTGATGTAAACCGCAGCCGGCGCCCTATAAGTTAGTTTATGATTTCGATGTGATTTCCGGTTTTTTTTTCAAGTTTTGTTTAGTTTCCTAAGCGTGAATAAACGGATAAATTAAATAAAAAAATTGATGAAGACGGTTTTGATTGCCTTTCGTTTTAGTGATGTTTGGACTAAGACCATTAGGGATGTGTGCGTTATGGGCTCTCTGTATGACAAGTGAATAACACCTTTCAATCATCTCCACCATTGCGAAGGCTGACAGCAAAGCTTCCCCCTGCAAGATTCTATAATGCAAAGAAGCTGCAAAATAATCTCAACAGAGGAACGCGTCATTGTAAAAAGGCGAAAATAGAATCTCATTCACGTCAAATGTGGTGCTTGTGGAAAGTCAGTACGGCTAATTTCATCCAGAGGGTTACTTCCGTGCTTTTTCCATGGGTGATTCGATGATAGTTCTTCTCTAGAGGAGCTTCCCCCTTTCAACTGAATCGTTACTTTTTTTACTTTTAGCAGCTATTATATAGAGCAATTATCGCTTTTATCTCGTAACATGTTTCATGTAGTTTTGAAATTACTTCTTTTATTTTTGGAGGAGCCAACCAAAATAAAACTTATAAATGCTTAAGAAAATGGCTTCCTAGGGAATGGAAGGAATTTTGTACACTAGCGACCGTGGATCCTGTTTGTGGTTGTACAGCCAGTGTGGCGCCATGTTTTATTCTCCCACTCGATCATTAGCCATCGTTTTCCCGTTTTTTTTGTCGTTCTTTTTTGCCGTCGTTCTCATAACAAAGAAAAAATAGCTACATGTCGTCAAGACGTCTCCTGACTCACAGAGTTCCTTCGGTGAGTCATCATCCGTATTATATAGAGGCCTATGGGGAACACCCACTCCTTTTGCGTTACTGAGGTGACTCTCTTTGCTGAAACCTACCCTTGTTCTTATATTTTAATCTTTACGATGTCAATTTTTGATTTTTTGAGATAAAAGGAAGCCGAGCGTTTGTCGGTTTTGCCGTTTCAGGAATTACAGTTGCTGAAATATTCTTTTGTGAGGGCGACTCCAATTGGCCTGCGTAGATAATAATATGAGACCTTTTATGGGGAGCTGGAAACTGCCAAGGTTTCTGTGCTCTTGAAGATTATTATTGTGTGTGGTGCAGTGGTAAGAGGAGCTAAATGGGACGATTGAGCGATCTACATTCGCCCAGGTCGGCCAAACTTTCCATCCCTCTGAGTCGGGTAAATTGATATCAGACTTGCCCGAGAAGGTGAAGACACTGACTGAATAGCGGTAAGTCGTCGTATAGACCAGGAGCGTGTTGCGTCCACAATTTCGGATGGGAGGCGAGTGCGTGGCGCAATCTTGGTGGACTGATCAACGATGACCACGTTACCTTTTGCGCTTATTTTATGTATTTTTAGTGGACTTTTGCTTCTGTCTGTATAAAAAAAAAATCCTTTTTTCAGGGGCGGGTGTCTGTCCACATCAGTAGGATTAATAGGGTTTATTTATCCAAACTTTTGCTTACATTTTGTCGCAACTTTTGTGACTTAAACAGCACCGATCACTTTACTTTTCAGCTCTAGTCTCTTCTCTTTTTAACCCTTCTTAGCCCAGGTAGATAGTTCGTTGGAAAGTTGCTTTGTAAGATACACTCGACTAGACTTGGGGAAAGTTATTGTGTAGTTCTGCCGTTTTGACGGTAGTGTGCTTGCTGCCGGGAACGTCCCCTGGGGGCGTTTTCCTCGTTCCCGTTCCGTTGTCCGCGCCCTTTGTTCGTCGTTTCGTAGCGTTGAAGTTGTTTTTCGCGCGCGCACAATGAGTGCGGGGCTCCGGGATTGGTGGTGATGGTGGTGGTGAAGCTGATGTGCGTCTCTGTGTACATGCGAAGTCTATTTTGACCGATTTCAAAGTCGTCCAGCTATTTTCGGCCGGACGTCGCGCACTTGTTCGTCATCAGCCGTATTTCACATCCCGCTTTCACACTTTCACCTCGTCCGTCCTCTGTCACGGAAACTGTGTCACCTTCGGTTCCTTTTTTGGTGATTTTTCTCCTGGAAATTCTATAAATGGTGAAGTGAAATGAGTGAAGATAACACGTAATTGAATCGATTTTAATCTGAGTTTCAAGTTTTTTTGAAAGAAATACTATTTTATTACTACTATATTAATATTAATTAATATTATACGCTGGATTTTAATATGGACCTTTCAAAAGAGAAACCGTTGTTCATAAGAGCTCCGCTGCATGTTCTGCTAGCTTTCGTGGAAAGCTACTATACAGCAGAAGTTGTTCTATCATATCCGGACCTATCCGTTTTTGCCCATTTACCCTTCTGTTTCCTCATTGCGGGCAAGCCTTTTGTATCTCTGGTTTTTTTGCCCAAACCGCCTCTTTCCCGTCTTTTCTATTAAAACTACTTGAAACGTATTTAATGTAGTTTTCCGGTGTAATTATTTGGTTTGTTCTGCGCCAAACTATTTGGCGCGGGTGGTAGGGTGGTAAGAGGTCTATTGATACGTGCACGGTCGAGCGATCGATCACTACTCACGCTAACCAAGCTGAGTAAATTTGTACCAGACTTGTCTGGGAAGGTGAAGACTTTGACTCAGTACAGCGGCTGGTCCCGCATGTCGTTGTATAAGCCGCATTCACCATGCCTCTACTATCCTGTGTGGAACACGAATGCATGGCGCAACCTTAACGATCTGGTAGACGCCGACCACCTTTAACTTTGCATTACCTCACACCTATCTACTCAGGCTAAAGAAGGCTAACGGAGCCTCGTTACCCAGATATCGACTGATAATAGGGCGTAATTATGCTCTGTTTTAGTCCAGTTCTGTGAATCAAAATTAGCTTTTGGCTATCGCTTACTATGGGAATGGTTCACTGGGTTATTTTTGAAGTTCATTTCGTTTCACGGTTGTTCCCTTTCAGTATTGATCACCGGAGCTTACAAACCGTAAATATATTAATATTTTTCATATTTATTTACTTTGCACAGTAATCCGCAAAAATGTGTGGTCGAAAAACAAAAGCAGAAAAACCAAAACAATGCCGTGACATCGATTGGACCACGAGAAAAGAGCCTAATCACTTCTAACATGACAAAAACCCAGGAAAGCCATAAGATTAAGGGAGTACCACTGGTATAGGTAATAAGGGAGTACCACTGGTATAGGGAGTACCACTGGTACCTTGCCGAGAAGACAATAGGACCAGAATCAGCTGAAACGCCCGTTGTACAGTGTTGGTGGAATCGATACCAGCGGTTCTAGCTTGGTCTTGTTTTCGATCGACACGGATAGGGGTGAGCCACGCCTCTTTCAATCGTCGTCGTTCGATTCGGGAAGCCGCGTAAACACTCGACGCTACGTCGTGACACGGCCGCGGTTTCTATTGCGAATTTAGGACCCAATATGAGTTTAATTTAGTGATTCTGTGAACATGGTCGAAGTTTCTCTATCCAATTCGAACGACCTTTCGCTTGTCACCGGGCAAGTTTCGTCTCCGGGGCGACCGTCCGTCAGCTGGGTGACACGATTCACCTTCAGACGCCACGATTCCTATCTGTGCTGCATCTGATGGTGCTGACAGGTGGCCGGGGGTGAGTAGGGGGTAGGGTAAGGAAGACTGCTGACGATAGTGAAATCGCACAGTGTCCATTGTTTTGTCGCACACGGTGCGGCACGACGCGCGCCGTGTTTGCATGGATGGGAAAATGTTGACTTTCAGGCCTGTTTTTCCAACTTGATTGTGCGAGCCCACTAGCGGCGCTTTCAGTGCAGACGCTTCACTTCCAGTGTATTCGTTTTCTATTCTTCTTCTTCTTGTTTTCCATTTCTAATAACTGTAAGAAAGAATGAAATAGAAAAATCAGGATCGCTATTTCAAAGTAGTTATTCTCAACTGTCGACTTCAACTTGAAATAGCGATTCTGATTTTTTCTAGTAACTCTGTCGGTTTTCATGGAACGTTCCGCTGACACTAATGTTGGTAACTTTATGGTTTTTATGTGATGGTTGTGTCGATGACTTTAGTAGTTTTTCCGAATCAGCAGAGGCGGTCGGCTTAGAGCTTTCTAAAGTTTATAAATTTCTCTGTTATTCTTTACTAGTATTTTTCTTTTCGTTTCAATTCCTGTGATATTGTCTTTTTTAGAAATCAGTCCAGTCAGTAGTGCAATAGAAATGCTTTTTGGAATTATTCGACAGCAGACTTTCAATAGGTGAATAAATAAATGCTCATACAACCAAGAAATGGGCTGTTGCCTTTCTGCCTTTTAATGTTGCTGCTTTTTTGGGATTATAGTTAGAAATAGCTTCTTAAAATGTTTTCTGCATTTTTTCATTGTACTTTTCAATTTTTTCTAAATCACATTCACTTAAATCTATGGTAGAAAATGACGAGCTTCCAACTTTTAACCTCTCTCTCTTCACTCTAACACTTTTCGAGCCAGGAGGATTGCCCGATGGAGAGTTGCTTTATTAGGTACAAACGTCTGTACTTGGAGAAAGTTGCTGTGTAGTTGTGGGCTTTGGGTATGCGTATCAAAACGGGGATATTTCTTATTTTTATGGTTTTTATCTGTCATTTTCATCAATTATTGAGCGTTGTTAGTCATTGTTCCCGTTTGCGGTCGGTTTGACATCAATTTCCCCAGACAAGGCTAATGGTTTCGAGCGGGATAGATAGATTGACCGTGAGGATTGCAGCGGTGAATACTGCGTTTTCGTGCTTTTCCTCGTGCTTATTTTACTTCAATTATTTTCTTTGTTCTATTGGTGAGCCTACAGCAGTAGCACTTTCTATCCTCTGACACTTGGATGATTTTTCTTCTTCTTTCCTTTTGTGATAATCTCCACTGTAAAAATGGGTACATCCTTAGCTCGGCACACGGCTGCTGGAAACTTGTCACAACCATAGAGGCTCAAGTAGTGGTTCCTCCAATTTTCAAAGTTCTATTTTGCATTTCCATGTTTTTTACTCACCTATTCTTAGATTTATTTTGCCTATGTTTATCAAGATGAGGCGGCGGTTTTTGAGGTGTTACTGGAATTTTATAGTATTTTCGCGGCTTCCTTATAACCAGGATGGCATAACGAGGTGATGGCTGTGTTTGATATGAAATTCTCGAGTTTTTCTCGAGGATGATGAAAGTGGCAAATGATTGCTGTGTTTATAATTGTCGTGTGTTTGGAAAAGAATTAGAGCGCGGCTTACATAGGATTCGAAACAACAATGTATTTGTTCCGTGGTACATTACGGCTTCGCGGACGGAAGAAGGCGAAAGCCTTCTTAAGTCCATAACAACGTCCGTGTGCTCGTGTTATTTTGCATCGGAACGAGGAACTGCTACGTGTTCTTCACTGTTTATTCTTCCAGTTTCACTTCCTTGTGTGAATAATGTACCTCGATTCTTATCTTCAAGTAGTTTTATAATATGCTTAATTATTTATTAGTCTTGGTGATGCTTCTGTTCATCCGTACTCTCCATTCTCTTCTCTATATACTCACAAGTTTTCCACCTACTTGAACATAAAAATGCGGGTGTGGTGCAGTAGTACGAGGCGGTACTACCACCGGCACGTTCGGGTGTTCGACCCTCTCCCGTGCTAAGCATGCCTTTCATCCTGCAGGAATTGGTTAAATTGGTACCATACTTGTCTGGAAAGATGAACATACTGACTTGGTATAGTGACTGACCCGCACAAGTCATTGTATTCATCATGCATCTGGTATTCTGAACCAAAGACCGATGCGTGGCGCGTCCTAAGGGTCCTATCAGTACTCACCATTTTATCCTTATCTGGTATTTCCATTCAGTTACTTCGAGTGAAACATTTGTGACCATTTGGGGGGAATAGTCGATCTAGGGGCTATGATTTTCCCTTCACATATTTTCTGATATTCGTTTGATTTGTCCTGAGGGCTGGCCCAATTGAAATCCTTACGGTAGCCTATCTGTCAAGAAGATTTCTTGTTCTCTAGATTTACTGGTGGTAGTTCACCGCTTTCTAATTATAAGTAGATTTTTAAGTAGGCATTCTGAAGTTTCATGTTGATTTGGTGGTGTCTGGAAAACCGGAGTCGAAATACGATCCACATGTAAAGGAAGCCAGTCCGTTCTGTATCGAGTGGCGGTTTCCGGCCAGTCTTCCGTTTGTCTCCCAGAGTCCTCTTCTCGCATTTTCTCCAGCTTGGTTAAGTATAATGCCGCATTTCGCTTCTTGTCCTTGAGAAACAAGTTTACCACAATATTTTGGGTAATTTTTTCTGAAGGTTTGAAGTTTTCCAACGTCTTATCTCTGAGCTGAACAACGTTCGGGTCAGACAAACAGTCGCGTCGGCAGCGCTACTGATTGGCTCCTTCTCTCTCCATTTCTCCGCCGATGATAGGTGTTTGTTGAGAAGCAAAGTTGACAGAATTACTCAGTGATTTTCGAGAACTCTACGAGTTTGCGCTTCTGGAATTGCTACCCCGAATAATTTCGATATTCTGATTCTACCTGTTTTTGGAGAGAAATTAGGTTTGTAACCAGTATAGGTATTGTCATTAGTTGGTATCAGTTTCTACTTTTTTGCTTGGAGAAAAATTTCAAAGGCAAATACTAATTGAAAATCGCTCATTGAAATGTAAGGTTAAATGTAGGCCAATCCCTTAAGAAAGCGCCATGCACTCGTCCTCCGTTCAGAATCGACTAAGCATGTGGAATGCGTATTGGGCTTATACAATGACTTGCGGCGACCAGTCCGCCCCTGTACGAGGTCAGTATGTTCGTATTTGCAAAAAGGCCTGATACCAACTTGCTCGATGCTAGAATGATGGAATGGATGGTCAGCCCGGGCGAGGATCTATCGCTTGATCGTGCTGGTGGAACTGCCGCCTCCTACCCCTTCTCGTTGATGTATATGGTCTGACGAATGATTTGGGAATTTCGGAAGCAATACGATTCGAACAGGGGTCTTAGCAAGGCGTGTTGTAAGGTTTTTAACTAGTTTCCATTTCCAACACGCCGCTAGTTCTTTACAGTTTCTTTTTTTTCGAAAGAAGCAGTTTCTTCTTTTCAAAGGAAGACCAAATCGTTCTTTAACCTCAACCATCACCTCCACCTGCCCCACAAGATCTCAAGCGATTTATTGTTGATATTGTCGACTTGAGAGTTGGTCGAGCGAGGCAGCACAGTTTCCCACCACTTATTCTCTCCGTGCCCCTCGTCTTTGTTAACGTGATGTGAAGGAGCGGTCCGACGTCGACTGTCCAACCGGCTCCCCCATCCTCCTCGGACCCTCGGCTTTTCGACCTCTCCTGGTGATTTTTTGGCCTTTGCTTGCTGTGTTCTGCAACAGTGATAGGTTGTCGGTGGACGAGATCCGCTGTTGTTTTTCTTGGCTCAACTGGAGTTTCTTTCTTGGAAAATGGTCGTAGTGTAATACTGCTTTTGCGTAGCGTACTATCTTTGCCACGGTGACTAAGTGGGCGTTTCGACTGGGAGAAAATGTACCCTAAGTGCAGAGGACTGGTTATAAAAAGTGGTTGTCCCTGAGTGATGGCTATCACGTCAGCTTTCCACGAACCGCGGAGGACAACTGTCGAGGCCAGCTTGCAGCTGCAAACATTGCATATTTGAACTGTGATCGATTTCCGTGTTTCTGGAAGCCGGTTTGCTATTCTATTTACTTAACCTTAGAGGTGTAAATTAGAAAGAGCGGAGTGGTAAGAGGCGCTTCTTTCCCCGGCGTAGTCGAAGGATCGATCCTCGCCCAGATAATCAAGCCTTCTATGCTCTTGGGCTTAGATACATTGGAAGAAGACTTGTTTGGGAAGGTAAAGTCGCTGTTATGTCCAGTGAATGGCTGTCGAAAGTCACTGTATAGGCAAAATTAGTATTCGCCATATGTGTACAATCATGAATGAAAGACGAATGCGTGGCTCAGTCCGTCCCTAACAATAAGGGACTGATCAATGTCGGCCATTTGGGCTCTATCGTTCCCCACTGACTTGTAGGCCCCTATAAAATACGTTTAATTAGAAGTTCGGTCCCACCTTTCACCTAACCCAAAAGGAATGCAGAGCTTGCCTCCGCTGGATTTTCTTGGCAGGGAGAAGCCTCGTGCGTTTTTTTTGTCAGCCATTATAGTTCGTCGTTATAAATGGTAATTCGAAATCATCGAAAACCTCTATGATTTGAAGTCTATTTTCACTCTTTCGTAGTGTTTTTAAACCCGTCTTTGTGTCCCTACCTTTCCTCTACTTTTTTTCATTTTTTCTCATTTCCTTTCCTCTGTTCGCAGAGAGGATGAGGAGCCGATTTTTCCTCATCGTTTCTCATCCCTTTTCTCATCGCGCGATGAGCGAAAAAAACAAAAGAAGACACTTTTGCAGAGAAGTCAACTTCACCAAGTTCAGTGATTATTAGCGGGTTGAGTTCTATTTCATAGTAAATTTTATGTATAGTTCATCGTTAGTGATTCTTAAGACTATACTAGGTGTTACCCGCATAGTTTCTAATTTATCCATTTATTTATTCAGATCTGCCGTCGCCGTTAAGTAGTTATTGAGGAAAAAACGTTCTAATTTCACTGGCAGGATTTAAACATGTCCTACAACAGAAATTAAAATTCCTCTTATATTGGATATTTGTTTCGAACTGTCTCTTGGGTACAGTTTTTATTTATCTTTAAAATTTGTCGCAATGCGTGGTGTTTTCGCTCAACTACGCCCGGCTGAGTGTACCACGTTGTCGTGACGGTTCAGAGTTCTGTTATGCTCTATGGGTCATTCGTTTCGTATCGCAAATACTGAATGTGTATGTAGGGTGATGAAAGGGGTGGAGGGGCGGGGAGTGATGATGGTTGACGATTCGATTTGCAAATAAACACACTGACACGCGACCGAATTCGTTATGTGTAGCGGCCGTCGTTCAGGTCTTCTGTACTTGTTTGCGGAATCGAAAGGCTTTCTTCGAAACCCTCTGTCTTTGTGTTTTCCTATTTGTTTTTATTATATTTCATTCCTTTCCGTTCTTCCAATTTCCCGTTTCATCCTGCCAAAAATGATTAATGATTAAAAATGATTAAAATGGTCACTCGTGAGTTCAAGCCGAATAGTAACAGCAGCTAATAGAAAATAAAATATAAAATCATAAATAGTATTAATTTTATTTGTTTGTTTATATTATATTTATATTTATTTGTTGTTTATTTATATGAATAGATAACTAGTATTGATTGCTCATTTAAGGAATTATTCTACTTCAAAATATTCTTAGGAGAGCTTAGGATAAGAGCAGTATAATAAACAGCATTTTAATCATTTATTTGTTTATTTATCTTTACATCGTCGTATATGGGTGTGCCACTGAATAACTAAAATATGTTAGTTAAACAGCGGCTTCGTTCAAGTTCCAAAAAATAACAATTTATTGGAGATATTGTGTGTTAGTAATAATCCATAGGGCATGTAATTAGTAATAGTATTTTATTCAATTGCCATACGTTTTAGTCTCCTAGCTTTTTCGTTTGATTAATACTTCTTACATTTAATATTTATTCCGCGAACTATTCCAAAAAAACGAAATGTGGCCTAATTTGTAGCAGATGGAGCTCGGATATCTCTATTTGGATCCTTGTCACTTTTTTACCGGGAGGTCGATGTTGTGCATGAGCTGTTTTTGATTTTAATCGCAGTTGACGTATCGACATCGATTAGAAGGCAGAAAACCGAACAGTCACATAGTCTGCTATAGAATCAAACATAAAAGAAGAGACCTGTTGATTGATCAGTTTAGGAATTGATCTGCTTCAAAATATGCTCACGAGGGCGTACGCAGCTGTATAAGAAACGGCATGTTATTCATTTTAACAACTCTCATGAATTTAAGTTTTTTGAAGTGGTGAAGAGCATTTTTGTTCAGTTAAGAGTAATGTTGTTAATTTTGTATAGGTGACGGGCTGCTTTGGATAGATGGAGAGCTGTTCCAATTTCTGTCCTATTTGTCATTAAAATTCTTTCTTTTTTCTCATTCACCTGTCATCCGTGTGTCCCGTAGCTTAGTCATAGAGGAATATTGGCAACGGTGGCATTTCCAGCCGACGTGACGCGCGGCATTTCACCCAAGTGTACACGAACAGAGGGGACTAGGTGAGAGAAGTTCGCTCCAGCAGCTGCCTGACGTAATTCGTTTGTTTAATGTGCAAATCACTTGACGTTCCTGTTCAGAGTGCATCTGTTATGTTATAATTCTGCAAGGCTAACCTGTTTCTCCACCTCTTCGTCTTCATTTTTCACTTCTCGTTTTCGAGAGTTTTCGAGCAATCTGGTATTCATCCTTCGTCGGTTGCTACATGTATCTCCTGAAGAACTCGATTTATTCTTTATTTTTTTTCCTTTTTTTCGCTATGGAGGGCTGTCGTCTTGAAGTGGTTGGTTATTGTTCAGTGGGTGAAGATTGGAATCCCAATTCGGTTTTTCTCAATTTCCCGATCTACACAACACCTCAACAAACATTCTTGCATTTTCTTTTAACGGGCTTCTCTAGCGACCCTGTGTACTTCCCTTCATTGGTGTAGCATGACGTCTTGCTCCATACCATAAGCTTCTTGACGATCATGTCTTGCTTCTTTTTATGATGATATCTATTCATTGAAGACATTTTTCGAAACATTCTCTTTTCTTTCGAAATTTCTCTCTGTTTTGCACTTTGTCACAATTTCTGAATTTAATGAAGGGAAAATAAGGAAAACGGAAGGGACCGGGGGAAAAATCGGAAGTAACTAGTTGTGAACAGGAGCAGAGTAACAGAGATGATTTTGAATTAGAAGTTTGGTTCAGATCGAGTAGTGAAAGTCTCCTTTGTAGCCACCAGATAGGGTATCCTCTAAAGAAACCTCTTTTGTTTGTACTTTAATTTCTTTGAAGTGCGGCTGGCTATTAATGCTGTGTTTGGGTCATGACGGTAATTTTAGTTCGAGACCTTTTCAGTAAAACTATATCTTTTTCTGTGTAGAAGTTCCTATTATTGTTTAGTATTTTGTTGTCAGATTAGCCACCAGCGTTCGTAATATGGTCATCTGGTGTTGCTGATCGTAAATTTTTGTCGCTTTCCGCGTATCGTCCACACGCCATGAATAGAACTACCGTTGTGGTGCTCAGCTTGCATAGGATGTTTCCGCCCGTCCATCCGTCCGTCCAGGAGCGACGAATCGCGTTCTATTTCTGTCTCGTTGTTGGGCAACGGACTGCGTCAGCGCTCTGGAAAAAGTGACGGAAGCTTTCAATGCCTCATCCGTTCGAGGAAATACGTCCTAACGGATTTCTCACTGGAAATTCTGCTGACCGTGGAACGGAGAGAAATGGACTGCGATGTGGTGTAAAGCTTCGGATTAATAATAGATTGATGTTACAAATCTTACCTCCGTTGTTTTCTTTTGCATGGTCGACGGATCGATCTTCACCTATGCTAAGCCTCACCTCCCTCTGGGTCGGGTTAATTGGTACCAAATTAGACTGGGAAGATGAAAACACCGACATGGTATAGCGGCTGGCCCGCGTGTCATTGTATGGACCAAATAAGCATTTTCCATTCTTCTAGGATTCCGATTCGAAGAGAATGCGTTCTTGAAGGACTGTTCAATGCCGACTGGCCTACCATTCACCTTTATATTGGACACATATTGTAGTCGATACGCGGAGAGCAACAGCGCTCATTCCCGTATCGGTGTAAATGCCTTTAGTTTACCAAACTCCATTAGGCCACGCCATCTTCCATGCGTTCATCTTCCATTCAAAGTCGTAGAGCCGTGGTAATAAGAGGTAGTCGATGAACGGGTCTCCAACGTTCGAAACATGTGTGGTGCCAATACACCTGACCCCGAGGAAAGCCTTGGTTAGCCTGGGAGAAGGTCGATTGCCTGACCGCAGGGGTTTGAGAGGTGCTCGTTATCGCTCCCAAACACACATAATTATTGGCATCGCAGACAATTTTTTATTTTTTTTAGCTGGCACGCACTGTCTTTTGCATGCGTAGAATAGTAGTGCTCTCTGATATAACTGAAATTCGTCCTAAAATATTCGTTTTTCTTGTGGTTTCGGAACACTTCGTTCCGGAACATGGTAGGCAACGTAATGTTGCCAGTTACCGACTACAAGAGATGCTCTCACATTCATTGAATTTCGAACTTTTCCTACTTTTCTGCAACCACTGTACCTTTGAACTAATACTTCTACTTTTCTACTACTATTTCTTCTGCTGTATTCGGCGATTAATTTGCGGTAAAACTACTATAATATGTAAAGGTAAAGGCGTCGGCGTCGATCAATCCCCTAAGGATGCGCCGCTGCATTTGTATTCCATTCAGAATCGTAGAGGCATGGTGAATGCGTGTTTGGTCTGTACATTGACGTACGGGGGTCAGTCGCTGTATCAAATCAGTGTTTTTACCTTCCCAGACAAGTCTGGTACCTGCCCCGAAGGGGTGGACGGCTTGGTTAGCCCGGGGGAGGATCGATCGCTCGACCATGCTGGTGTCAGCAGCGCCTTTTACCACTGCTCGACGTGCCTTCGAATTACCTTAGCTGGCTGAATTCTTAGCCTTTCCTTTTCGGTCACCCTTTCTTATCACTTGTGCAAATTGTTCATCCCTGTACGGCTCAGGAAAGTCTTTTCTGCGCGGCCGCTGAGCCTCAATGGTGCTTGATTTCCAAATAGGTCGCGATGGTGTGCTGAGCGCGGATACGGCGATCCATTGTCCGGTTTAGGACCGCTCGACGATGGTATTTTTCATCGTAGCTGGGGTCAGTGTGTGTATACGGTCGGAGGAATATGGACCGGTATTCCGGCCTTTGCCCTCTTTGCCCTCACACTCCGTCCGTGTCCCGTTCCTTCTCGTCGAAGTCCCGTTCGCTCCGTTTTCGTTTCAATCTTGGTGGCTTGTTTACTCGCGGTTTTGGCTGAGCAGCGCGGCGCGCAATTTTCCCCTGTCAGTTTTGGGCGGCTAAACAAGGAGTCGTTTCCTTTCGACTTGGTTCGGTGCTGTTGTCGTCTGTTCCGACCCGTTCTCGGCGCCGTTTACCCCATTTGGCTTCGTTGCTTGTTTCTTTTGTTTATTGTTGTCGCGACTCACTGTTTGGGAAGTCCCTTTGGAGCTGGAAAATCCTTTTTCAGAAGTCCTCGTTCTCTCCATCTGCCGAACTGAGGTCCGGGTTAAGAAATGAAGGCGTGCTTCTGACTATCTTTGAAGAACTTGCTTCGTCACTTTAATGGACGCTTATGTGATGCATGTGTTTAGAATCATCTGTTCCGTTTTTGTAATCTTCACGACCGGTATCGAGCACTTTGATTCAGTGCCGTCGTTTGAATAATGGTGCTTCTTATCTGAAGAACACCGGCCAGCAAAGTGCTCCGGTTTCGCTTCCTGGATCGTCCTCAAAAATGGCTTCTGAAGGGGGCTTATCGTACTTTTCTCTCCACTTTCCGTGTTGTGCGTGCTGGGTAAGAAATTACCATGCAGTGCCTACTGGATTGTTTCGTTTACGGAGTGCCCGAAACCGTGAAATATACCCCAAATGATGTGCAAAACCTGATTCATCGACGCGCTTTGGGTTTTTCATGGTTTATACTGTGGTTTATGCACCTCACTGGTGCGGAAAAAATTTGGGCATCCAGGAATTAGCAACGTCGAACAAATCCCATATGAATCCAAAATAAACTCAGACCGGGGTTTGCGCGGTTTGGGTATCCGAACCCCCACGCGATAATGACTTGTGAACACCTTGTTTAAACCCTAATTAAACGTATAATAAATTCCGCTGCGCGCGCTGCTTAATCAGGGTTTGAGCTCCACGCGGGATATGTAATCGAGGTTTCTTTCGGTTATATTGTGTGCGAATCCGAACCTTCATTCGCACCCTTATGAAGCTTATTAAGGCACACAAATGGCTCTTGTTCTGCAGTTGTTTGAAGTTGAGAGGCGTATTTTCCACTGTCCGTGATTGCCTGTGGTACTGATTTGGATGGGCTCACGGTGCCGGCCAGGGTAAGGTTGGATAGGAGTGCGAACAACCCTGCCGATATGACCTTTAACTCATTCTCTCGGTCGGCTGGACACTCCGGGCGCAGTATCTCGAGTTCAAATCCACAATTTTTCGTTGAAAAATCTACCGTATCTTATCCGTAGACCTTCGTCTTCAGCGTAATTGAATTACGAGTTGAGATGACCTGCAAATTTGAAAAGTGTAGGTTGTACCGTATTAGAGGCTATCAAATGCCTATTTTAACACTATTAATACGTGAACAGATAATCTGTAATAAGAAAAAAGTAGAATGCCTCATTAATCCGAAGCTGGATTAGCCACTACGGCAATCATTTGGAATTGCGTTCTACTTCTGGGAAAGATTATCAGATGACAGATTATCTGAGACGACGATGGAATTCCTTGGTGCCTGCTCTTGGTGGCGAGCATTCCACCTACCTGGCCCAGATTAGTCGTTGTCAAAGCCGGTAATCCTGCGAGTTACTATGGTCGGCCACCTATCCGCTTAGGGTTAACTCTTGGGTATTCACGACTCCCGGCGGACTAGCTTCTAGAGATTCTAAGGTATCGTATACCTCACAGGTGCTGGTAGGTGTCGGATACCATGCAGCAGAAAAGACGGCAGTACTGATTTCTTGGGCTCAGATTCATCATTAACAAACGGACTGGTAACCATAAACGTTACCAACGTTGTCAGGCTAACACCGATTCATCAACACGACACGAGGTAAAGTCTAGGTAACTTATCCTATCGTGCGCTCCGCTGTCATCCAGGTATCTTATATTTTGTAGCAGTAACGCCATACAATTACCAGTTGATCCCTATAAACCGGATGACTCAGTAATAACGTTCTGGGGCTTGGGAAACTTGCGATCACTGGAGCTGTAACTTGATGAATCTGTACCTTATTGATCGCCAGCTTTCTGAATCAGGGACAACGGTGATTTCAAATAAACTGGATTCGCATTGGGTATCCTTGTGGTATCAGTATAATGTCGGTTTTTTTCTGTTTTGGCTAAAAACGTAGTTTTTAACTTTTTAGTCTTTCCTTATTACCTTTGAAGTCGTATTTTTGGTGCTGAATGGAACCTTCTTTAACTGAAAATGATTTACTGGTAATCAATGAAGATTTACTGGTAATCAAATTCCTCAGCGAACAGATTTTCTCATATTCTTTGACCTCCTTGCCTCTAATAAATAATTGGTTGCGATTAAATCTCATGTGCGGTCTACCGCTGTGGCCTGGGGAACCATTGTAAACTTCCGCCAATCGCTGCTACATCGTCGTTCGGTCCAATAGCAGCAACTCTCAAGCGTTCAACGACGTGTGCAGCATTTTCCCCTGTCCGAAGATGATTTGTCATCGTTTAAATTAGAATTGAATTGAATTTCAAATCAGCGGTCAACATGAGGCGTTCCTAGTGGGGTACCGATGGATCAGTATAGGAGTGAACTAAAAGATCGCCTTACTGGGAGCATCTTTCATTGATAAACAGGTTTCTTAGAAGACGTTTCGCCCTTTCCGGTTGTCGTTCATCACGTGATTCATTGACAGCTGTTTTTTAAATTATTTTTTAAAAAAATTGCAGACTCATCCTCTCTCGGTTGTTTTTTTTTTTTCAGAACACAATCACAGTCTGTATCAAAACTTTCCTGTTCTTGTAAAAAAGTAAAGGTGTACTAGTGGGTGTTGTTCAGTCCCACAGGTGCGCGCCACGCGTTTGTCATCATAAATGTGTGGTATAGGCCTGTTGGGCTATGTAATAACTTGCGGGGTCAGCCATTTCATCAAGACAGTCTCATTACCTTTCAAGACGAGTCTGGTATCAATTGACCTAACCCGAGTGAATGAAAGGCACGGTTAGCCGGGGTGGGGATCGATCGCTCAACCGTGCGTGTGTCATTAGAGCCTCTTACCACTGCACCGTGCAAGCCGAAGGTCCTTATTCCTTATATTATTTATATTACTTATATTTCTTTGTACTTGCTACCCTTGTACCTCTCTAGTTCTTCCCAATTCTTCCAGTGTCTTACATTTCGAATGTGTATCGTACCTTCTGGGTTTCAACTGTCGGCGTTGCTTCAAGAATTTCGTCGAATTCTCCG
The DNA here is from genome assembly GCA_030553155.1 of Nippostrongylus brasiliensis. Taxonomy (NCBI): domain Eukaryota; kingdom Metazoa; phylum Nematoda; class Chromadorea; order Rhabditida; family Heligmosomidae; genus Nippostrongylus; species Nippostrongylus brasiliensis. Next base: position 11,208,501 of record CP130735.1, read on the forward strand.
AGCAGCTGAGCAATAAATATATTAATTCTTGGCGAATTCGATGCCTGAACAGCTTTTTTCGAATATGAAAAGAGGAGGACGCCTGAAGCGAACAAATCGAAGTGACGCGACCATCTGCCAAGTGACGGATCTATTCAAGTGCGCTTATAAAGAGCCGCGCTGAAATCCATAGAGACGATGGGACTCTGACGCCAGAGTCAGCCAGCTCTGGGGAGCCCTCTGAGAGAGTGTAAACATTATTCATTCAGTCTCGGGGACGTTGGAACCCCCGGACGTGTTGCAGAGCAGAGCTGTCCGTTGAGGACAACGTCCTTACTGGCCGGCGGAACGATTTATGAACGACTACTGCAGGTTTTTCCAAAAGGGCAGTTGTGTGAAGTGTTTTCTGATCGTGCCCTCTGAGTTCTATCCTGTTAATCTTTCCTTCACTCTTTCGTAGGAATTAAAGCCTTTTCAGAACTTGATGGCCTCATTTGAGCGCATTCATTTAGTAAATTTCCCAACAGTTTTTGTTTTTACCTCTCTGAGAAGCGTCCAACAGCAGGTAATTGCCGCTAGCTATCATGAGCTCGATATCGTTTCCAGATGTTCGAGGGTCTCTGAATAGTAAAAATTGAGAACTGGATTGTAAAAAAAATGTTTTAGGGCTCTTCTGATCCTTTTGGATTTTTTCACTTCTATTTTCACAGGCGTCGGATCGCGTACTGTATTGCGCCTTTGTTCCATAACTATAGAAAAGGCTGGAAAAAAGGAGTCATTTGTTATTTATTTGAATGTGAAAACGAAATTTTTATAAATATTAAGTGATAGGGCATCCTTTCATCTTTGGGTCTCGCCTATGTAATATATTCAGATCTCAGCTGAAGTCTACTACTTTTGAGCTTTCAAATAATAAATACAATGTTATTTTCAAAGTTGTGATACAACTTCAAATTCTAAATTCATTAAAAAACGTTCTGAATGAAAACCTTGCAGCTTTCCACCTTCTCGGCCCAGTCTAGATGGATAAATAAACCAATAATTCCTTTCTCATTGTTCTTTTGAATTTTTGAGCAATTAGAATACGAATTACGGTGCAGCCTTTCACCTATCCGGGCTCCCTTATTTTCGCCATTTCGTTTCTAGCGGAATTAAGCTAACCTCGAATTTTTCCGAGACGCTCCGATTTTTTGTTGGTTTGATTTATTACCCACTTCCGATGATCCGTCTAATTTGTCGATTGTGACTCATGTGACCAAGAGTGTTTTCCGTACAGTCTTCCTTTCGAAAATGAAAAAATGATCATTATATTTTTGATCAGTATTGATCGGTATAACTTGAACTTATGATCAGTATTTTTATCATAGTTGTAGTCATAGAGATGAATTACTGATGAGGTTGTCAAATCAGTTGAGCGTATCATCCGGGTAGAGATTACCCGGCACATTAACGGCTGCACCGACCAGCACTCGTTGCTGGGAGAGTGTCAGATACGCCCAGCACGCCGCGCACGTAGAACGAGAACATGTTTTACCTGGCTGCAGGTAAGAGAGGTAGGTAGGTAAATGGCTAGGTGGAGAGGTAGGTAGAGGTGTCGAAGGACGCCCGGTGTGACGTTGTCGTAAACATTATTATTGGGTGGCCTATTATGCGTCGCCGTCGGCGTTGCGGTTGTGCTGCTACAGTAAGTGACACACTTCAGTGTGTAACTCGTTTTTTGCTTCTCTCTTTTTGTTGTTGTTTTTGTAGGGAAACTTTTCACGGTCTTGAGAATTATTTTGTGTATTTTAAAATCTGAAATCGACGTGGTGATAGTTAACATTGGCGTTTTTTATTTCTTTGATTTTTTTGGTTACTGCTTCATGGGGCACTTCTAACGGTGTAATCAAAAGAGAACGTACAGCAGGATGGAGGTGAGCACAAAGATTCTGTTAGTATAGTTGCATTAGTATTGTCAAGAAAAAGGCGGTCCCTTAGGGATCAGGAAAGCGCTGATCTTGAAAAAAAATCATATAGCGGAAACGAGGCAAAAGCGGTTCGCTTTCCTATGACGGGGCGGGAAGTTTATCCATCAGATCGGGATTTTTAACAATTTTTCGAGATTTAGAATCTGAGAATTTTGGAGATTCTAATTCCAAGAAGGGTGGTGAATGTCACATTTCGAAACACAAATCGAGCCCAGATACGATGAAACCGAGTTACTTTGTGACATAGTTCATTCTTTCCAGAAATTTCTGCCTTGGTTCGTATGAATAAAATTGGAAATGCTAACGACTCAAGCAATTATTCTGTGTTTGTTGGTTTTCTGATGCTTAGGGAGTTGTGCTTGTCAGGTGGCAGCCTTTTTTTCTTAACAATTTCATGATGCCACTGATTTGTCGCAGTCGCTAACAGTGCCGTTAAAATCCCAATTTTCTCGTCAGCTCGAAGAGGACCACCTGTCTCCCAAAAAGCTCACTCTCTCCTGTCTTTTAGGCTTTTTTCTAACACATTCTTTAGAGAACGAGTGTTCGTGACGGCTTGATGGTCTGTTCTCTTTCGAAAAAACCTTTCTCAGGCAGAAAAGTTTTAGGCCGAAGCTATTAAACTGCAGCTTTAGTGTTGCTGTAAAAGTTTCATTCTGCCAATCTGGTGCTTTTCGTAGTGCCTCGTCGATAATGCAGCATAGCTTCGTCATTAATGGAGATTTCCGGTTCGGAAATGAGGTTTTAGTTATGAATAAGAAGTTTAATAGCCGTCGATGCGACTTTAAGGACTGCCGACTTAAGGCATCCGGTTTGGCGATTTGGTTTGGTAGTTGTAGCATATCTAACCATAAAAGGTAAAGTAAAGGAGTCGCCGTTAATCTGTCCCTTAAGGACGCGCCATGCGTGCTTGGCCTATACAACAACTTGCGGGGGCCGCTGTATCAAGTCAGAGTGTCTTTACCTTCCCAGACAAGTCTGGTACCTAATTACCCGACCCCGGAGCGAAGTAAGGCTTGATTAGCCCGGGCCAGGATCAATCACTCGACCGTGCTGGTGTCAGCAGCGCCTCTTACCACTGAGCCACGCGTGTCCTATTTAAGCTCAAAGTGAAGTTATTATTTCCTAGCGAATCGGTTACGATAATCCAGTGGTGAGTGTTCCGGGTAGGACGGCGATGGTTCGGTCTCTGGTCCGAATGTTGTTCATTGCACCTCGTTTGATGAACAGCTGACTGCGTACGGATGACTTTTGCTCGGCTTCACGCAGCACGAGCAGCAGCAGTTCTGGCGATGGACTAGCTTCATACTTTGGTAATTCATGAAATACTTTTTAAAGGTTGACTTATATATTTGGAGATGCTAGGTTATTCGCAAAACACTGACATCGGACGGGAATTGAACCCGCGTCTTTCTGTTTCCGGCAGACTGCACAAAAGCGGCAAATAGCAGAACAACTTTTTAAAGGATTTTTCGGTTATAAAACATCCTCTCGGACGATTTAACGTGCCCCTAGGGCGTACATTCACCTCTTTTATAAGAGGACCTCTAACGATAGAATCTAGCTTACGATATGCCTGCCAATGGCATCAAATTTACACGATCGTTTGAAATCATTGATTTGGCTTCTTTATCAGTCGGTTTTTTTTTGTTGTTTTTATCTATCCGATTCGTCGAAGTTGCTTGTCCTGACGTCTAGTAGTGTGCTGTACGTTTTGTTGTTGGTTGGCTCGATTAAAAGCGAAATTTGATAGGGGTGAACGATGGGATGGGAGTGCGGGCTGGATATTTGCAAATGGCTCGCGGATTGCTCTCCGCTCTGTCTGTCGGACCTCGCATCACTATCGGAAGGGGACAGAGACTTTGTAAAGAAACGGCGGACAGGTGGTCTTAGTGGGGTGGGGGCAAAGACCGTCTTGGGTGGCAGATCTGCTGGGCAGCTCATCTCCGAAAGAACGCTCTTCAGTCAGTCAGAGGTACAATCTTGTCATCGGACAGCTTTGAATGGGTGGAAGCCGAACATCTGGCTGATGTAAGTCACTTTATAAAAGAAACGGTTCTTTTTTTGCTGTTTTTTTTGTCGACTGCAAACCAGCTCTAAAATGTGTTTATAATCACCTGCATTCCCCACTTCCAGAAATCGCAACTAGATCGGTATTGTTTGGACCGGAAAAAGTTGAATTTCTGCTCTCTCCTGTCAATTTATTTTGTTCATTTCTTTGATTTCCACTCCCTCCATAAATCATCGACCATCGCAGGCCTCTCATTCAACGTTGCACGTATTTCCTTTCGCAGAAGACCTGACTACGGTGGGTTTCGTCGGGTGAAACAAATTTTCCTTCCCCATCGTCTCCCGTCTGCACGACCGCTACAGGTTCCCGCCGTAAGGTGCTTCCCGTCGTTCACGGTCCCCTCCCCTCCATTCCCACCAGTTTCCCTCGTCATATTGCTTTTATTGTTTTTTACGCCAATGGCGGCCGTCGATGGGAACAACTTCTCGGCGATCTTCTTTTATGGTTTTATGGGCTAAAGATTGCTGACGCGCAGGGTTTTCCCCGACGGGGAGATCCCCCTCGGCTGTCGATCGGTCGCCATATCGGCTGAAGTTCCCCCCACGCGGGTGCATCTTCCACTTATTTATTTATTTGATCATTTTTACTCTCCAAAGCGCCCCTCTATCTTGATTTTGGTGACCCTATCTTGTCCTTTCTTTCTTCCTAGTCTTTTCTTACCAGGTTGCCGACTTTTTGTGAGTGAACATCTTTTATTTTATTTGGTTTTAATTCAAGCTATGACGTGCGACCTTTCATGTTTGCCAACTCAACAACTACAGAACTCCGGGGTTTTATGAGTGAGACCCTTTCGAGAACCGGCTCCGTTTGAACAGCGAAATTTGTTCGGCCGTGCATTTAGTTGTTTATTTTCAGGCGTTCTAAAAATTCCTCCTTCAATTCAATTCAGTTCGTTTTATGTTATTTGAAGAACACGTTCAACTTGGACTTATAAATTAGTTTTCGCCTGCGTTAGAGATATTGGGGTATACCGAAGCGGTAGTTAAAGCAGAAAGTAAAGTGGCTGGCGTCGATGTGTCTCTTGAGAATGCGCCGTGCATTCATACTGTATTCAGAATTGTAGACTATGGCACTCGCGTATAGGGTCCAAACAATGTATTGAGAAGGCCAGCAGCTGTGAAGTCGGTCGCTTCACCGTCGCAGACAAGTCTGGTACCATTTTACCTACCATGGAGGTATGGGAGACTTTATTAATTCGGGTAAAGGTCGATTTCTCGGTTGTGCAGGTGGAACAACCACTTCATACGGCTGTACCGCGCACACCTCTAGGTGGTAGTATACTGCAAAACGGGCGAATGGAGCACGGAACACGCAAAGGCCCTGAGGGAATCTTCCGCTTCAGCCGCTGCAGAGGACATTCAAAATTGAAATTGCATACTTTATGTGCAGCAGTCACAAGCGGCTAGGTGCCAATCGCGCAGCTGCACTACACATTTATCGTTTTTCTCGTGCTTTCCGACATGTCCGCTTTATGCAATAAATTGTGAATTTCAGCCTCTAGGTGGAGCTCTGGGAAAAGATGGAAGTTTAAGGCTCCAGAGATTGAATTTGCTGCTTGTTTTTTCAATTTTGTTGTTAGTTTTATTCCCGTAGGATTATGTAGGGTAAAAGGTGAAATGATTGGCGTCATCCAGTTCATTCGGGACGCGCCATGCATTCATGTTCCATTCGGAATCGTAGAGGTCTGATGAATGCGTATTAGGCGTATAAAGTTACTTGCGCAGGTCAGCCGCTGTACCTAGTCAATGTCTACCTTCCCAAACAAGTCCGGTACCAAATCACGCGATCACGAAGGGAAAGACTCGTTTAGCCTTGGCGAGGTTCAATCCCTCAACCATGAAGGTGGAAGTAGCGCGTTTTTCCACTGTACTACTTTTGATTTAAGTGGGATTGAATAGAGCCGTATATATGTAGTGCCGAAATTATGTCCTAATTACCGATCGTTCAATGACGGCGAGCGGTGGTAATTTTCCTTCGTCCCTCGCTTTATGAGCTCTGTATTGCGCTCCGTGCTAACAATTAGTTCTTATTCGTGACGTGTTCCAGCGAACTATAGTCGAGCACGTTGAGATTGTAGCTTGTACTCATTTTAGTGGACATGTTTAATGTCTGCTCTTTGCTTTATGTGCAGCCATTGTCCAGTGAAGTTGAGTATTTGGAGCACATTCCGTCTTATCCTCGGCGGCTATAAAGTAACCGCGATTTGGGTTTTCTTTGCCTTCGCCGCTTCGGAAACCCTTTATCCTGTCTTTTTACCTTTTTTTATGCTGTGAAGATGAAGGGTTAGGTTCGTCCGGTCCAGTTCGATGGTGGCTTTTGTTGATGGGTCCTTTATTTCCATACAAGTATAGGGTAGTATAGGCCAAATATTCCGGATTCACCGTGCCTCCATGATTCTGAATGAGAGATGAGTGCGTGGCGCGTTCTTAGGGAGTTGATCACCGCTGGAGGAACTTCTTCTCTGCCTTTCACCTTTCACCTTCTTTTGAGCTTTGACGTAAGCGGATACGATGTACCGTTGCCGTAATTAGCTTCTATCAATCTTGGCTTATCGGCTTCGGTCTACTATACCGCAATTTTACGATTCAACTTCCGAATAGCCTTGGTATAAAGATGCCTGAGGGTGCATCCGCTGTTGCTCGATTGCGTATTCGTTCGCTACATGTGTGTCCTGCTGCTCTTTATCTAGTCATCGGCGGCTGTCCAGCGTTTCTATTTAGCGTCGGTCTCCCACGAGGCTGGCCGGCTGGACCCATCGGCTCGCGCGAGGCTTTGTTTGCTGAATATATTTGTGATCAGAGAGCGGCCTCGTTGCTCTTTCGAACAGCTACATACTACTACACCAGTACGCCTGCAGTTGGAATTTATATTTATTCATTTTTCATTTGTTTACTTGTTTATTACGCCGCATAATGTCCTGCTAATTATAAAAGTAGAGACTGCAGGACAAATACACCATGCCATCATTGAAGAACGTGATTTAAACGACTGAAGTGCTAGGTACGGTTGAAAACTACAGAACATTAAGACCAGGTCAATAGGACCACATTTGTGTACAGATATTTTCAAAATTTCGTGTTTTTTTTTTGCCGCCGGCTTCTTGGTGTTATTCCGTGCTACGTGAGAATTGGCAGCATCTGGAGCGGTTGAATCTTTGAGGAAAAACCGCTTTTACACTAAGAAACGGAGCAGCCCATTGCAGCAGTACGATGCGTGGAGCTGTGTCGTTGTGTCAGCCGCTCTCGTACTTTTATTAGCTTATTGAGTGCTTGAAGGATATTCTTAGTGCGGGGATCGTTCGGTGGATAGGCGGCTGTCGTCCTAGCCTCTTGGCTTTGATTTCGACAATTAAATGGCATCCTTCTCCAATTATTCCTTACATATGAGTCCTCTTTTTCCGTTTTTCTTTTTCTGTTCTTTTCCTTTACCGCTTACCTTTTTCCTCTTTTTTGTGTGTTCTTCTTTACCAATTTGGAAAATCCACATTCTCAGATATCGTACACATCTCTGTCTGCTTATAATAACAACTTGACCTGAACTCGTTATAAAAGATAGAACCGATTACATCTCTATGGTTGGGCTGCGTTTCCTTTTTTCTTTATTCTTGACTAAGGACTCTCTGCAGTATTTCTCGTTTATTTTTTTCTGCTTTAGTCCTCTGCTGAATCGCATTTCTAAATAGTATGCGATCGAGATGGCTCATGTGAGTGTGTTGACTCCTGGGTAATTTCACGATATCTTATAGAAGGCGTTTCTGCAATACAAAGTCTTCTCGAACCAAAAGAAGTCTCGTTGTCGCTCCAGGAAAAGAAATGAAAAAAATTAAAAATCAAACTGGAATGAAAAATTGTGCATCATTTTTTGAAGTAGTACTCTTCTTACCCTCTTTTTCACAGGTTTAGCAAAGTACTGGTTACCCTTCACCTTTTACTGGTTAAAGCTAGTAAAAGTGAGTATTTCTCTCTAGAATTCTCGGACTAATCAATATGTGAAAGCTGTTGTTCAATATCACGTAACGTGACAGAAAAGGATTGACATTAGTGGCTAACGATCTATTTCTAGAGCGGAGTAGATTTATGGCCGAATGTTATTCGTTATTTCATTGATTATCGCCTATTGTCGACTTTCGCCGACGTTGAATTATTCACTTACATTATTTATAGATGTTATTTCTTCTGTTCTCATGAAAAGAACTCTGAAGTGGATTTCAAAATATGAACAGCAATAGATTATAAAAACATACCATTCAGTGAAACTGATTAGACTTTGGTTTGGACTTCTCATCAGTTCCTTCAACTGGTTTCCTCTCATTATTCCGTTTTACATTTGTTTTTATTCATTTTTGTCCTTAATATTCCGTTGGCGATAATTATTTTGACAGCATAGTAACGCTAGTTAAGCTTTTTTAAGCTTTTGGAGTTATTCCCTCCTTTCTTTCCCTATTTATTTGATACCAGTAGAGAATCGAACCCGCTGTACTTTCCCGTTTGAGTTTTCGTTCTCGAAACTCGGCTATTCTCCCGCATGGTAGTACGTTCATGTCTCCGAAACTATTCCCTTAATTGGTACTACTTCTTATATTGCGCCTCTATACCTTCCTGCGGTAACCTTTTACCTTTTTCGTCAGTTTAGTTACTGGGAGTGGCCCCTTTCCCGAATGATTGGAATCACATTTTACCTCAGTGATTGCATTGAGGTATGATATGTTGCTTCAGTGCGCCGTTTTGCCCTGGGTTTTCACCTGTGGCAGTCTTGCAATACATTTTTTTGGCTAATAATGTTTCTCATTTTATATCCTACTTAGCTAATAATTACATATGACGGTGTTTTCAACGAGTCACCTATCGAGGATTATCCCAGTCATCCGATCGGATTGTGAGTGACGGCCGAGGGCTCGTTGGCCGGCCGCATCCAACTCGGATTTTCCTCGCTATGACGTCATTGCCGACGTTGACTTATAAAAGTGTTATAGCAATTTAATTGAGTTCAAACAACTCCAAAGACCAAACCATTCAATTCGGGACGAGTTGGCACTATTTGAGACTCTAAAACAGGACAAACAAGCGATTTACTGCTCTTCTTTATGGCTGCTTTAGAATACTCTGGAATATTTAATCCTGCCGACCTAGTTCTTAGATTAGAGGTTTTTCTATGTCAAGGTGGTCTAAGAAGGTCAGATTGTTATAGGTTGTAAAATTTATCGACGAAACTCCATGAACTGGAGTTGTTGAGGGACAGGTGGTTAGAATAGCTTTAGTCGAATCTATAGTGAAGTTATTTGCACAGTCCTCCTGATAGAATACATGGCACTCGAGGCTATCCAAGAAGGTTACGTTACAGTCTCGACATTTCAGCTTGTCCTCGTAACTCGGTATATACGAAATGTTGAAACGAAAAAGAAGCACTTATAATCGCTGCAGCAGAGTCATCAGTGGAGTTATGTGCACGGCGCTTTCCTCCAATATAACGCTCGGCGTTCGAGAGCTTTCTTTTTTTCGTGAAAATCGGTTTAAATTAGCTCGTGCTGCTGTAGAGTAAGCTAAACCATCCAGAGAGGTGTGTTCTATCTCAGGGATGAGCCGTGCACACAACTTCTTTGAAGATTCGACTAGAACTGTTCAAAGTCCTTGTTCGACGGCACCCCCGTGTTAAAGAATGACCTAATCTTCCTGGACTGCCATGAGATGGAAAAAGCGCTCGTGGGTCCTGTCAAAAGGATGCGCCATGCACTCAACTTCTTTAAAGATTTGACTAGAATTAGTCTAAGCGCTTGTTCGACGGCATTCCGTGTCCGGTGAGGGCATATGTGTTGTCTCTAAACCTAACTTGGTCTTCCTAGTCTTTGTAGGTATGGAAAAAGTTCCCATGCGAGAACCGGCTCGAAAACTTTGCAAACTAATTTAGCTACGTCAAACTGAATCTGATGTTAAGTTGCTCTGTTTTTGATAGAGAATTGAAGTTTACAAAGCGTAGGCGTACCTTATCAATTAGACAACCCTCTCCGCTAATGTCATCCGCGTCATATTCCTTTATCGATATTTTTCTAGTAAATTCAATTCCATATAGACGAAGTGCTCTGATGTTGTTCCTATTCGCTTCCTTTTTTCCGAGCACGTGTAATCGTACTTTGACTTTCACACAATGAATGACATCATTGGTTCCGTGTGTCCTCGAATTGATCGGCGCGTAGATGAAATTCGACGTTTCATAGCGTTTTACAACGATAATCCATCTTTATATAATGCTAACGGTTGTAATATTTTCAGCGATTCTCCAGCAGCGCCAGGTCTCGTGCGGCAATTGGGTTTGAGTGGCATTGCGAACGGAGCAACAACCGCCAGCTTTTGCTCGAACACTTCATCTATACCCGGTATAGTTTTTTGTTCTTATTTATTTTACTAATTTATTTGTCTGTCCATCATCACGGCCACGTCCATATGCAATACAACCAAAATAGTAACGAAATTTGCAAAAAAGTACTAGAAGACACTGGGAAGATGTAGCGACGGAATCCTCAAAAGCGGCCTGCACGAAACTAAGACTACTATTTGATGAAAGATTCTGTGGGTGTGTGGTGCAGTGGAAACAGGCGTTACTCATAACATTACGCGCGAGCGATCGATCCTAGCTCGGGCTAAGCAAGCCCTCCATTCGTTCAGGGTCGGGTAAATTCATACCGTAGTTATCTGAGAAGGTGAAGACCCTCACTTAAACAGCGGCTGACCACCGCAAGTTATTGTGTAGGCCAAATACACATCCACCATGCCTCTACGATTCTGAATGGAAAATGAGAGCATGACGCGTCTTTAGGGGCTGATTAGCACCGAACAATTTACCTTATATTACCTTTACTTGCTGATAATTTCATCCTACCCTTTCACTGTGTAATATATCGGCGGTGCTTAACCGTCGTCGTCGCCTTAGTCGTTCGCCCTTCGTGATCTTTTTTAGACCATTTTATGTCAACGATTAACTTTACAGTTTATGAATGAGCCAAAGATTTTTAAGACTGCAGTCGGTTTTTCAGCCGTACCCGGTCGTTATGACTGAGGTCGCCCGCTTTTATGGACGCTTTTTTCATTTATCCCAGCTGAAAATGAGCGCTATACGGGTAGCGTAGAGTCCTCTAAGGAATCCGCAGTTTGGAGTATGTTGTGGCCGTTGAGGTGGTGGCCCAAATTCGGTGGAAAATTGGTGTTGTAAACGGAAATGGCGTTTTAACCACCGGCAAATTTGTTAGTGAGTCATCCATCGTTTGTGGCTTACGAAATGGCTTGTTTCTAACACCGCGGGCGACTTCGGAAGGGGAAGGATCTTCTCTGTGTTTTCCGTTATCATTTTCTTCGATTATATATCGAAGGTTTCAATCACCTCTGGTGTTCTCAAACCCTTCCACCTATAATTTCATTCCTGACGGAAAAAAGGAAAGTTACTGTGGGCGTGGTTGACCAGTCCACCGTGGATGCAGTAGCATCCCATTTAAAAAGCCCAGACGTATTTGCCAGACGACAAGTCTGGTACCTGATTAACCGATCCTGCAGCGATATATCCCACCGATGTCACAGTCTTCGTTTATTTAGTAAATTTACATTCAATGCGAACAGCTCGGATGAGTGTAGTTTAGTGTGGATTTCCATCTTTCTCAGATTTCTGGCAAAAGTAATAAGATGAAAGCTGGTCCAGTAATTACGGGACTTTGTTTCAATTTTTGTAGTTTTCAAGGCTTTACTTTTATATTTGAGAGAAGCTCTATATTTTCGCTGAAGAAGACTGGCCCTCACGAGCAGGTAGGTGCGTGACCAGGTCATAGCGGCGTTATTCGTTTAAACCCTTGGTTTAAACACCTGGGCCCAAATTCATGAACAGATTAGCGGTCTCCGAAACCGCGGCGCACCCAGAGCGAGACGGCAGAGTCGATGAGAGATTGCGTTTAACATGGTAAGTTTAGGATAAGTAGAGAAAGGTGCGCGCCGTTCACAGGCTATATCTCGGGGTCTATCGGGGTTTACCAATGATGAATGTGGGCCCTGGTATCCCACTGTTGGGGCGCTGATGACCTTCTGGACTTCACTCGTTTCACCAAAACTGTCCTTATATGTGCTGACCAGTTTTGGACCAACTCGCTCCAGAAGTACTTTGCGTGCAAAGAGATTTCGGTGCCGCGATAGGACGACGGTCCAGGCTATTTAATCATTCCTCCCGTTTTTGGTCTATGATAATGGCCGCATAACCATGAACATTGTCGTAATAGTTCGATATTCGAGCGGGAACGGGTCTTGGTCCTCTTCTACCTTTTTTATCGTGTAGTTTTTGCTCAGGTGCCTTTGAAGAAAAAAGTGAATGGCATCCTTTGATCGTTGCCGAAATGCCGTAGTACCACTAAGAATGCTCGCACAGTCGTAAATGCGGTTTACGTATTCATGTGAAATTTGATTTTTGAGCGGTTCCTTTTTGTTTTACGTATGAAACTGAGAGGATGTGAGATGATGAACGATTGGTGCTCTGGATTCGTGCACTGCTCCGGTACATTAATCATCGCGGGCTCATTCACTGCCGCTTCCCAGTTGATACATTGTGTTCCGCTTTTTAAAGGTTAAATTAAAAAATATGTAATAAATCTTGACTCATTTCCGTTAGATAGGTGAGCGCAATGTTCTCTTATCTTATGATCCAGGACTTTGATATAGACGGTTGCTTTTATAATACTCTTGAGTTTCAAGGTCGTTTAGTGGAAACTTATGAGTGAGAAAAACTCATGAGTTTGAGGTCGTTTAGTGGAAATTGATTGTAACTGATGTTTATTTTACCTTTCCATTCTCTGAGGTTCTCTGTTTTTAGAGGCGAAGAAGAATGATTGTGTTACTACTCAGCTTCTGGTACCTACAGGTTACTAACATTTTGTGGTAGTTTAATCTCTGCGCTCTGTAGATGAAATGGAAGGCGCCTGAAGAGGGCGAGGCGGTGAAACGTACAGAAAAGAAGACGCAACATGTGGGCGACATGAAAAATCAGCTGGTGCATCGGTCGTACCACCTTATGTCGTTGAGTACTGAAGGCAGAAGCCACCTGGGTGGAAATTTTAACCTCTGGAAGGGCAAACGGCTGGGGGACGATAGCGGGCTAGCGTCGCTGTTCCTCCGATGGGCCTGAAATCCGGGTTCGAGTCTTGCCTGAGTAGAGACTTTGGCGATGAACCGAGGGTTATCGAATCACTGAATATTTCTACGATACATAGGTATCAACTGCTAGAGCAGTGTAATTAAAGTAGAGTAAGTAAGAGTAGTAGAGCGAACAACACATTAAGGCGCTCGGATCAAGAGGAACAGATACTTTGATTTTATCGAAATCTCCCATTATTCATATAGAACGAAGAATCCTTTTTCGCTGAAGATGATGTGAGTCGTCGGTTTTCAACGGTTCAATTGTTGCAGGTACTGCAGGAGGAGGTGGTCCGGCAGGTGTAGCGGTCGTACTTCCACCGTCGTCACGATTCTCGACCACATCGTTACTGCACTCGTTGCAAACGCCGGCCGCGTCGTCGTCGACGTCGACCTTCAACCCGCCAGGCTCGGCTCAACGACCCGCTGCGGCGAATCGTTACGCGACCGCCTCGCATTTACCGCATTTTGATCGAAGTGAGTCTTTTCCAGATTTCGTCCTTTTTTTCTTTTCTTCTTTCATCCACCGATTTCAATTATCGCTTCCTATCTGCTCGTCCCGCCACCTACGCTCCACCTCTACCATTTCGTTCTTTTATTCAATCTCGACGTCTGATTTGATCTTTGAAGTGTTTTGTTGGTATATCAGTAGCAAAAGTTCTTCGGCATAATACTAGTTAGATGTGATGAATGGCATCGTTTTTAATTATTGACAATTATTGACGATGCTGGGCGACATGTCTTCCGATTTGGCGCAAATTCAACCGCGTGGAGGAGTTGCTGTAATACACTCGTGTTGATGGTGCTTGAGTTGAGCAATTTTTTAAGAATCTTATTTGGTTGATCTTATCGATTACCTAGGATCACTTGTTTCATTCTTTTTGATTTGGATTCCTGACGAGTTTTTGTTGATTTGATAATGGCGGACTAATCAGAAGGGTTGGCTTAGATGGAGTTCGATCTCGTACCCCGAGCCTATCGAAGTTGCCTTTTTTCACTTAAACGATCAAGCTCCATGTTGCTGACCATCACCGGGCTCTACCCCTCCAGAGAGATTTAGCGGGTTTGTCGAACCGTAGATAATGAAAAGAATTTGGATGCTGATGTTATCAATGTGGTTGATTACTTAGAAATGTCCAGTGTCACGGAAAATTCGTATCACCATGCAACCAAATGTGTGAAACTTCGTGGAACAATCAATCACCTTCTGTTCAATCTATGTATAATAATCTAAATATACATATCGCATATTCTGATTAACATTTTTATCATTTAAATTTTGAACTCCATTTTTGAGGAACTCTCTGGCTGGTCTGGTATAGGGGTGTGAATCTTCGGGACTTCATAGTCCCTTGTTCTCATAAGTTCAAAAAAATATGAAAACTGTCCCTGCATTTTTGTTGACCAGAAAGACGATTCTTACGATTCGAAAGACAATTTTGAAGTCCAGAAGCTAGCTGCGTTATTTTTGCTGAAGAAAGAGAAAAAATTGTGTCAGCCAGTTGTTTTTGCTCTGAGTTGAATCCTTTGAGCTCTATAGTTGTTGTGGCAGTGCTAAGAAAGTATCAAAAGTGTTCATTCCATTGTTTTTGTGCTTTCAAAGTACAATAATTTGTCACCTTAACGTGGTTTTTCTATTTTACCTTAAACGCCTAGCTGTCATTGATTCTAGACAAGGGTGATTGTAGCTGACACCGATGTGCTAGAGAAGTCGAAACGTTCTTTGAAGCGCGCGGTGATATTGGGTGAAATCGAACTCGTCTTTTCACCTTTATGGCTATTGTCTCAGTGTCGTCGACGTTTCTTACGAGGCCAACGTGTGACGTAATCGAAACGGAAATTCATGTCACGAAAATCGCTCTAAATCAATTTAAATTGTCGTTTTTCTGTTTTTCGTTCGCGTTCCAATTGCGTCGAAGGTGTCGCGATGAATGGCTGTCGTTTGAGAATCTGTCGAGTGGTTTGGTCCGGGGCGAGTTTTAAAGGTCATTAAAAACTAGTCGGGAAAGTTGATTTAGGTCCAGTGGTCAAAGCGAAAGCGCTCGACATTTTTGTCACCACCGAGAATTCGTCGTCTTGTCGTTTTTTTTTCTAATGCCCGGGTGTTCGGGACTAGTTTGTGCGATTTTTTGGTGTGATTATTAGAAATGATCTGTGATTTTTCGTTTTTGAGGGAATTCTAGTAGTTAGTCAGCAAAGTCTCTTATCCGCTCTTAATTTTTTTGCCCAAATTCAACATTCCGTTCAAATCTACCGATGTAATCTGGTCACTTCTCATATTCTTCACTATCATTTTCCTTAGGAATGGGTGACTCTTTCTTCTACTCCTTTTTTCAATCTTCTTTCCCCCGTCCTTTTTCTTAGTTGGCCCAGCATTTTATTCTTGTCACCTAGAGTTTCAGTCGTCGATCAACCTTCTTCTCCTCTTTTTTCTCCTTCTTCCCCTTGTCGTTGTTCTTCATCTCCTCCTGCTTCTCCTTCCGTATTGTCTCCACCTTCTTCCTCTTCTTTCCCCCTTCTCCTCCTTCGTCTTCTTCTTACGAGGAGGGTCGTCGAAGTGATGGTGAGCTCTAGCGATGCAATTTCTATGGGATATAGGGCTCCTCATCGGATATCCAAAAACACGAAAAATTTTTTCGGAATCGCATTGTGTGGTACTGAAAAAGGCCTGCAAAGACGAAGAAGAGCTACTCATCAAAGCGCTCATCTCGTCTGTGAAATGTGGCTAGAGGCGCAGTGGGCTAGCAGTTGGACTGTCGTGCAGGTGCTCATGGGTTCGGATCCCGTTGGTGCAATTTTCTTTTGCTTCAATCGCACTGATACCAAATCGTGCTCATTTTGCAATTTTGTCATTGAGGTGGAAGAAAATCATGTTTAGAGCAGCTAAAATCCCACTAATTTTAGTAAATGGCGCCGCTAATACGGGTAGCCAATATCCACCGTAACCTACCTTAAACGGACGCAAATTCAGAAACTGATAGTAGATTCGTGATCAGCGCCCCAAATAACCCCCACAGACGAAGTTTGGAGGAAATCGGTTATTTTGACCTTGGCACCTCACTTACCCACCCGCACCATAGCTAACGCTCATCAGTCGGAATTCTAGAAGCAACAGTAGAAAGAGTAGAATTGGTCAGCAGTTCAAGTGAGACTCCCATGTAATTTCTGGATTGAAGGTAGTGGATGCTGAAGATCTTCTGACAGCTAGAGTCTGAATGGAGGCATAATATTACCAGTAATTCATCAGAGACTGAACCTTGGCAACTCTACTGACACCTGACATGAGGCTCGATACATCATGATGACCCCTTTCGTCCAAACTTTGCTAATGAGACTATTTGAGACGCTGGTCATGAATGTAGCACTAGTTTTGGGTTTTGCAACAAGTGAGGGTATCTAATGGTGGGATTGGTTGTGTGTGGGCTGGTGATCCCTTGCTATGGTAAGGGTGGGTAAGTGAGGTGCCAAGGTCAAAATAACCGATTTCCTCCAAACTTCGTCTGTGGGGGTTATTTGGGGTGCTGATCACGAATCTAACATTAGTTTCTGAATTTGGATCCGTTTAAGGTAAGTTACGATCTCAAGGGCGAGATGAACGCCTTGATGAGTAGCCCTTCCTCGTCTTTGCAGGCCTTTTTCAGTACCATACAATGCGATTCCGAAAAAATTTTTCATGTTTTTGGATATCCGATGAGGAGCCCTACATCCCATAGGAATTGCATCGCTAGAGCTCACCATCACCTGAACGACCCTCCTTGTTAGTCACCTTCTTTTCCTTGTCCTCGTGCCTCCTATCCTCCTCTTCATTCTTCTTCTCCTTCTTCTCTTCACCTTTCTGGCTTTTTCTGCTTGTCTCCAAAAGCTGCCAGAGCTCACCTTGAGTGCTCTCATAGACCCCCTATTCGCTCCGTTTATAGCGCAATTTTTGAACGGGGGCCAATTGGGTTTTATGTTCGAACCGTTGGCCATGACAATTGTTGTATGCTCGTACCAGTTAGTTCAACGCATTTTTTTCTAATGTCTTAATGTCTCATCATCGAAAACGCGCCTTGTGGGGGTGGCCTCGGCGCATTAATCTAAGCGATTCTCCAGAAAGCCGGGTGGCCGTGTGGCCGTTGTCACAGTAACGACAAAGCTTCGGGATCAGGCGACGATTTACACCCCTCGCCAGCGATGTTTTCGCGCTTCACTACAGCTTTCGTGCCTTTCATCGGATGTTCCAGCCATCTTTGGCTTCTTTGGCTTCTTTAGCTTCTCGAATATCGTCAGCTTCTCCCCTCTCCCGAAGCACTCTACTCTCCGCTCTTATAAGATGCGAGAAACGGCCAGCTGATGCCACTTTAATGCGCCCTTCCTTTTCATGCGTTCTCATTGTGACACCGGCACCAGTAGAGGGCTCAAACTGTCTGCTGTCGAGCTGATCAAGCGCGTGCTGAATTTTTTATCATAAAATTTGAGTTCTGGGGATACTTCCTAGAAAGTGCGTCCGGTGTTTGTGCCGAAGAGACAACTTCATTTTTTGACTAGTGAACGTAGATGTATCTCCTAAGAGCCCAAACATACCCAGCGGCAAATAGTCCCGCAGGTGGGTGAGTTTCTTTATGGGACCTTTTCCATTCCTGAATCGTTGCTGTTGAACAGTTTCCAGGTTTTTTCGCAACATAGCGCCTCGATTTCCTGTATCCGTGTCCTGTATTTAACTCATTGCTGCCCAGCTTTCCTGCCAAGTATGAAAGCGCCTGAACTAAATTTTTTGGAACATTGTATTAATACAAAAAGACGCTGTACAACTCCGTGCGCTTCTACCTCCTCTTTTTTCCTTTTTTCTGTATAGTTCTTCTTTTTCCGTCGTTTATTTTGTCAGGAGGGATGCGAACGCATGAATAGCGCGACCCTACTGAGCTGAACTTCCGCCCTAAGCCACATACGCATTCACAATTCCTCCACGCTTCTGAATGGAAGACGAATACGTGGCGCGTTCTTAGGAAACAGGTCAGCATCGCCGCAATCACTGGTCATCTTTGTAGTTGATTATTTTGAGCTTTATCCTAGACTACTACCACATTTTTTGCGAGCATTCCTGTCAGTCAGTGCGCCGTGAATTTCACATCAACCGTCTGTCGTTCAGTCGTTTTCTTTTTTTCATAGAAGAAATGACACCAAGAACCAGTGTTTGGCTGGACAATTCACGTTCTCGTAAAGATTGCTCGGCCGCGCTCTTCTCATGTGACGTATCCACTTACGCCTGACTAATCTAGCACACAGTGGCCCAATCCTCCTCCATCACCTCTACGACGGCCTCCTCCATCCACCCCTCCCACTTCTCTCGGGGTTGGTTCCAGATCCACCGACGAGGAGAGGACTTCGAGGACTCGCTCGTGTCGAGGGAGACCGACGGATGGCCAGTCTGACTTCCTCTTATCCTCCTTGTCGTTCAGCCTCGCCAATGTATCGAATTACGGCCGCGCTAGGCTCGTCCATCCGTCCGTCTGTCCCCAAATCCTCCAGCCTACACTCCACCTTCCTTGATGATTTCGTCATTCGTCCACGTCAAAGCAGCCTAATTTATTTACAGCGACACTCTGTCTATTTTGGCGTATTTAGTTGTCGAGTTACTGTAACCGGCCGAGAACACTGAAATTTCAGTGCCGATGCTATGGGTGTGTTTGGTCTGTAGTGGCGGCCTCGGTTGACTATGTTTATTGTGCGCGGGTGTTTAATGTGGTATAATTAACGGAGTATAGTCGACCGAACCCGTCCAGATGTAGCTCGTTAGTACTCGGCGAACGAGCGCCGGCGCTCCACTGTTGTTATGGACTACTGCTGCTGCTGCTGTTTAGGCGAATGGAACGGGTTCTTTTTCAGTATTTTTTCTGAGGGTAGCTTTTTCGGCCCGCAGCGGGGCTCACCGAGCCTTCCCTTCCTCCAGGATCGGGTACATTGGTAAAGAAGGAGAAGACTTTGACATGAACGGCGACTGATCCCCACAAGTCATTGTACAGGCCAAATCTGATTTCACCATTCGTCTACGATTCCGAGTGGAAGCTGAATGCATGGCGAGTCCTTGAGGGACTGAGCAATACCGACTGGCTTTATCATTATGTTGAGCTCCTCTACCGGAAGCGGGCATAAATGTCTTGTGTTCGCCACACCCGTTAGGTTTACGCATCCGTCTTCCATACAAAATCGTAGAGGCAAGGTGAATGGACCAACGGCGACATCTTTACCTTTTAGCTTTCCTGTTTTCCGAGAGGAGAAAATGGCTAAGTGATGGGACTGGAAGGCTTTTTTTCTAGTTACAACGGAATATGCTCCAATTCTTCTTGTCTTTCAGAACCACTAAAACTACACTTACTCCTTATATGTTCGTGGCGTTTGAGAGGGTAAATTATACCTTGCTCTTCTGAGACTACGCTGCACGTTTCACCCTCTAATCCGCCAATCAAGTGAAGAATGAAGGCAAAGAAGTCTTACGAATAGAGGTTGAGTGTCGAACGAGTTAATCATCTCTGGGTCATCTCCACGTCTCGTTGACTACATATTAAGGTCTATGAGCAGAATTATTCTGGAAGCTTTTCTGGTTTATCTACATCTATTTAGTTGAGAGCAGCCGATAGCGATTTTCAGGTTGAATTGCCTTTTACGTCTGGTTTCTCAACACTTTCTGTAGGACCTAACCCGTTGGAAGATCTTTCACCGTGGTTTAAGTTTGGGAGAGTTCAAGTTTATATTCCATATCGAGGTGGCAACCCGTTCATTTCTTTTTTTAAATCTCAGCCGAGTAAAAACTGAGTGATATGAAGAAACAGATGTCTTCTAATATAACTAACTAATATAACTACTACTAAATTGCTCCTAATATGGCCATTATTTAACATTATTATGGTTAAATAGAAATCCGATTAACTGAGCTTTACCTAAATTTCGTGACTAACAAACTATTGAATTCCTTATCCCTGGACATCAATAGGAATCTGAGTTCTCTCGAGATAATTTTCTGCTCAGAAATATCACTAGTGCTATTTCCTTTTTTACCCTCGCACGCGTGGTGCAGTAGTATGAGGCGCTACTTACACCCTCATACTTGAGCGGTCGATCCCCACTCTGACTATCTAAGCCGTCCATCCCTCCGGGGTCGGGTAAATTGATACCACTACAAAACAAATACGCACTTACCTAGCCTCTACGATTCTGAATGGAAGATGAGTGCATCGCGCGTCCTTAGGGGACTGATCAGATTTATGCGAAGCTTTGAAGTCCCAGCTGATAGTCATTTCTTCCTTTGCGTACTCTGTATTTCCCTGATTTCGATGCGGGAGATACGTGAGGGAAACAAACTTCCCGCTACATCCAACTACATAGTGCTGTGTCTGTCAGATACATTCACCTTGCACTTGTCTGGGACGGTAAAGACACTGGAATGGTATAGCGGCTGGCTCCCGCGAGTCATGCTACAAAACAAATACGCACTTACCTAGCCTCTACGATTCTGAATGGAAGATGAGTGCATCGCGCGTCCTTAGGGGACTGATCAGATTTATGCGAAGCTTTGAAGTCCCAGCTGATAGTCATTTCTTCCTTTGCGTACTCTGTATTTCCCTGATTTCGATGCGGGAGATACGTGAGGGAAACAAACTTCCCGCTACATCCAACTACATAGTGCTGTGTCTGTCAGATACATTCACCTTGCACTTTGTTGAGTACAGGTGTCAGTGACAAAAACATCGTGAATTTGTCACTTCTCAATTTTTTAGGTCAATGCACAGCTTTTTGAGGAATTGCATCCGCTCTATGCTGTTAGACTTTGCTAAATTTCTTGCATTAGGCTTAAGGGCTGTTTGAAGGACTAAAGGGCAAGGAATGGAAAAAAGGACTAATGGCGAATGATGAAGTGCAATTTGAGATAGCGATCTAGGTTATTCGTCCTAGGACGTTTTCTTACGTACTCTAACGCTTCGCCCTACTTCATTTTAGTCTGTAAGGACAGTATAAATGATGTGCTGAGATGAAATCTTGTGATAAATGTATATTCTCCCGTTCTTCCTGTCATGGATATTCCAGAAATTCATAGTTCCGTTCTGGAGGATCTTGAAATCTTCAGGGTTTAAAAGCAAGTGCTGGGTTTCGCTCTGATTTCTAGGTCTGAATTCATGAGTGGTATATCTCAAATGAACCTCGGAATATTCCCTGACCCGTAGTTCACCAACGTGCCCAGCCGCGTTTATTCGAAGTTCGTCGGGGTTCACTTTAGGTCTAAAAGAACTCGTTAACACTGTCGGTTTTCGTATATACCAAATGGGGCCCTAATCCTGATTAATCAACGTACTGTAGGGTTATTAGGGTTTTTATGGGGTTTATACGCCGTTGCTAATTCGGAAAAAAACCCTTTATCCTTTGCTAGTTCGAGGTTCTCGATGCGTCGTCGCGCAGTGAGGTCTGTTAGACCTTGTTTCATCCGAAATCAATCCTGAATAAGCAACTGAGTACGGTTGTTGAATCGGGGTTTACGCTCCATGGGTTATTTTTTTCGGGTAAAAAAAACGGTTTTTTTCGGGTGTTCATGGATCAACGCCTGGTTTGCGTTTTTGCTGTGAATGTATTATTTTCTTCTCGTCTTCCCTGTCCCAGAATGCGGGAGAGGGCTATCTGTTTCATGTGGTGATCCCTCACTCTCTGATAAAATATTGTTTAATTTGGGTTTTTCGTTTTCCCAGAGTTCAATGTTACCTCCTTAGGACGTTTATTTACTATTGATCGAATAGGGTACCTGTAGAGAGCATATGTTTTCCTATCCTGACAGAAAGCTTTTTCCCCAAGTCCTTACCGCTATAGTTGTCGTACTGCTCCGCCTTTTTCTCATTGTCGCTTTGTGTTTATGACCTTGTGCGCGTGGCGAGCGAGGATTCCCCACGGAGGTTAAGGATTTAATTAATTTTCCTCTTACAAAGTGTTAGCACGAGATGCCGGCGACACGGGGTGACCGCCGAACGAGGCGATTCGCTGCCTCTGAGGAGGATGAGGCTGTGAAGGGGAAGAAGGGCGGAGGATGGGAGGGGAGGGTAGGGAGTGTGAAGGAGCCGGGGCCGGATGGCTGGCCCCGAGAGCTCGTCGAGGCCCGTCCGACCGGCCACAGCACACAGCCAGCTAGCCAGCCCTAGCAACGACAATCTAATCCTCCCGTCGCGACCAAATCACTACGTGAATAGTGCTGAGACGAGAGAGTCATCCGCTGCCTTTTTGTAGAATATTGAGCACGATTTTTTGCCACCGAAGTTTTTCTCCTGCTCCTACACACTCTGCTGTTCGACCGCCTACACGGCTATTTTTTCTCTTTCTTTTTTCTTTGTCCGATCAATTTTTTAGCATTTTCGTTTTGTTTTCTGCTCGCCACGGCCTTGCTCGTTTTTCTACAAGTCGGTAGCTGTTCTCTCGAGTGACTGCCGCCTGTCATGTCGTAGTTCATTCGATGGCTTTGGTATTTTTTCTCCTGACTTTTTTCTTTGTGGTCGGCAGATTGAGAAGTTCCGATGTACTCTGAGGGTTCATTTTACTGCAGAGTGTTCGGCTTGCAGCTCAAATTTCTTCTCCACGAATTGTTCTCGTTCGGGTGGCTGTTTCTTCTGTTCTTCGAACCGCTATTGAGACCTCGGCCGCAGCTAGCGGGCGCTGACCTCTGACGACCTGCCATCTGTCCTCTATTTGGACGTGCTAGTGGAGCCTGGAGCTCGATCGATTGGGTAAGGGCTGCGGGTAGCCACCACACACAATCATGGCGCACACCCATATATATACACTCGGAGGAGATCGAACTGAGAGCAGCTCTCCGGCCAGCTGGTGCCAATTTGTAGGGTTCCTCCTAGGCCACAATATCAATGAGAGTGCAGTTATGAGCATAAAAGCCGCGCCTGACCCCATATGGCCTTGTTTTTGTGGGTGGAAGGAGGGGTCGGGGCGAGATAGAAGCGATTCTTCTTGGACTACCTCATTGAATCGATTTTTATTGCTTAAAATTAGATTCCTGATGAGTTCAGAGAATCGTATTTCTAAAGCTCTTCCTCTGAGATCACATGCGAGCAGGATCCAGTTGAGCCACATTTCTCGGATTTGGAGACGGCAAAAAAGTCGCAATTGAATCTTTTTTCCCGAAATATTTTATTTTTATGGAGTAAAGGCTGTAGTATAATTGAAAATTCGTTTTGAATAGGAGTTGCTTGACGTCTCTCAGGATTTTTGCAGCTTCTGAAAGCGCCTGTCAGGAGCTCATGATCGAATGCCTCGTGTCAATTTTTTGATTCGCATTATTATTAGCGAATGTCTGTATTGTAATAAGTGGAGGCGAGTTGGAGAGTAATGATGTTCTGCTCGTCGTTAATGGAAGTATTGTTCAGAAATCAACTCGATTCCTCTTTTTTCCTTATTTGTTCTTCGTTTTCCTCGGTTTCCGTTCTTTGAAATCTTGTTGGAGAAATTTACCGTTGTTTAGAAGCGAAATACACAATTTTGGGCTTTTTCTCCCGGTTATTGGACTGTGTGACGCGGTTTCAGACGCCGTTGATGATAATCTATAAATTCTGTGCGAGAAAATTCTTGTAATCGAGATGGTAACCCGTTTACTCGGCGGAACTTGTTTCTAGACGGTGTTATTTTACTTTCAAGTCATGCAGGGAGGTCGTCGCAACCGGCCTTTGCCCTTGCCTCCCGAGGTTGTTAGGTAAAGATTTTATTCAATGCTGCTTCGACCTTCCCATCCGACCCATCCAACCCAACAACACTCCCAAGCCCTCCTGTTTGAAAAGGTTCAACAATTTTTCGATATCATTTTCTTCTGTCTTTTGACTTTTTTTGGGTTTTGGTTTTTTTCTTACACGTTTTTGTTTAACGCCCTTACATTTCGCGTACCTCATCATTTTCAGCAACCTGAAGTTCGAGGTTAGTGACTCCTCAGGCTGATTCACCAAAAGCATTTCCATCCTAGCATTCTTGAGAACGTCGAGAAAGAATTGAGCCAAATGTCAGTGGCCACCTTGATCCTCTTGCGTCGAGCTTACCTTTTTTAAAGTCAGTGATAGTTAGCCAGCACTAATCGAGTCACAGAAGTTGGGCAAATTTCTTTCGGGTGACATTTCTTCAGCATCTTCTCAAGATGATCGAATGGATGGGCTTTTGCTGGGTCAGTTTGGTGGGTCACTAACCTGCTAGGGTCACCGAAGATGGCGAAAGGCCGTTTAGCAGAAAAAAAACTACCACCTAAAACGTCGCGGTAAATGTAGGGTAAAGGTACGGTGTCGGCCATGAACAGTCAGTCCCCTGAGGACGGGTCGCCGTATTCGTGTTCAGTTCAGGAATGTAGAGGCATAGTGAATGCGTAGAAATCCTCGTGAGGGTGAAGAAAAGAATATTGAAAAACATTGATCCTTCCAAATGGCGTGGGGACTCGTCTGCCCTGTTGACTGCTTGGTGGTCCTTCATGAGACTCTGTCGAGCCTATCACTCCACATATCCGTCACATCTGAGTGTTCTCGGCTGCGGGTGTGTGTATGTGTGTGACTGGGTGGCCGGGTGGCCGTCCGTCCGGCCGGCTCGTTTCGTTCAATTAGGCGCAAGGAGAGGAGGTCAGGCCCGTCAGTGGCCGGAGAGACGAGCGAAAGAAAGAGAGCGCGACGTAACGCAACTGGCATCGTCGTCGCTCACTCGCCGCGCCGCTCAATGCATTCATTGCGCGTTCGTTTGACACGCAGGAACACGCGCGGAGGTTTCAGCGGAGGAAGGTGTTTTCTGTGTGTTCTATCGTTCGTTGTCCGGACTCTTTTCTTCCTTTTTCTTCCACATCTTTTCATCGATCGGACTGATAGATGTGACTGGATAGAGAATGGATGGATGCACGGCGTCTCATGGGTCAGCAACGACAATTTTCTCGCCCTGAAAAGTTCAACGGCGATGAATGTGGGTTGAGACGCCCCGTCACCCATCCCGGTCCAACGCATCTGCTCGTTATTATCTCGTTTGCCTCGTCGTTCGGGTATAATTTGGCCTCTAAGTGCAACCCGTGGTGTGGAAGATCTCCACCTCCGAGTTACTTCTCCATAAAGTTTGCTATCGATTTTTCTCACTTTTTCGTCGAACTTTACGTATTTGCTTGTTTTTCGTCCCAATTTTCCGTTCCTCTAAGCCCTCTATGCTATTGTTTTCGCGAAAGTTTTGACGGACCGCACTTCAATGTTTTCCCTTTGAGTGACGGGTAGCGTACTTTAACAAAGCTCATTGGGCCTATTCTATAAGTGCAGCCTAACTTGTTCGGAGGAAAGCATGGGAAATATTCTCTAGAACAATGTCAGCCTTCCTCAAGCCTTCCTTACCCCGGTCGGGTAAATTGTGATGTCGAAAATGTCTGAGAAGGTCGAGGCACTGACTTGTACAGCGACTGGTTTCTACGAGCCATTCTATATCCTATATTCGTGTTTACCATACCTCTACTATTCTCAGTGGGAGACGAGTGCATCGCGCGTCCTCATGGGCTGATCAACGTCGATCACTTAACCCTTTACCGTCACCCCTACTACCAGGTTGTTAACCTAGCTGAGTTTTTAGAAGTATCAAAATTCTATCCTGAACCACTTTACGACTTTGGATGATAGCTAAGTTTGTTGCTTTTCTCTGGGTAAACATTGGTTAAACATCCAGCCGAAGCTTAGGGAATTGAGATTCAGCTGCGCTTGGCCGTAGTTGATTAGTCCCTCGGAAATGCGCGCGCCATGCACGCAAATTCGATGCAGCGTCGTGGACGTATTTGACCACCCTGGGCCTAATCGACTCTCACAATGATTGACATCTGGGCGAGGAATACGCAGAGGAATAAGTCCACGGCGTTCAGTCTTCTAGTCTGGTCTACTATGTCAGAGTTATATCTCGAAAGTCCAGGAGGGGTTGTCTAGCAGTTTTCAGTGCTGTGGTTGGAGGAGCTACTGACACCCACACAGTCGAACGATCGACCCCCGCCTGAGCTAACCAAGCCCTCCGTCCTTTGGGGTCGGGTAGCTTGGTGCCAGACTTGTCTGGGAAGGTAGAGACATTGACTTGGTATAGCGATTGGCCTCGCAAGTCATTGTAAGTAGTTTGTGGGCCAAATACGCGTTCACCATGCTTCTACGATTCTGAATGGAAGACGAATGCTTAGCGCGTAATTATGGGGCTGATCAACGTAGACGAATTTGCCTTTACCTCCCCCTTTACCCGTGCTATAGGAGGTCCCTTCAATCCCATGACTCTATGCTATAACACGTTTTGAGCAGCTCAGTAGTATAGGTATATAGTCGAATGGCATGCTTTTTACTAAAAACAATTTAATGTTTTTGATTAATGGCTAGTACCCTTAGAGTTTTTTTGTTGTGAGTGATTGACTACCTCGTTTGCCCTTTGGAAAGTGCATGTAATCGTCGCCGAGGTTTCCGTTTATTCAGAACTGATTATGTTAATGTTGGTGTCATGCGCGTGGTTTTTTAGCCACTTTTCTCATTTTTTCCTTGTATTTTTCTGTTGTAGCTCCTCCCATCTGTTTATCCGATGGAAAATACGTCTAGATCATTCTGTAATAGTTTTCTTGGAAGGAGTTCCGCGTTGTTGTGCCCTGCAAGACCAGATGTTTTCGAAGGTTTTGCTGCTGCTCGTGTAAGTGGTTGACGAATATCCCGCCCGCCTCTGAGGAATTCTTCCCCTTGGCGGTCGGGTGAGATGTGTTCCGCTTATTTGGCTCCATTTCCGGGAATATTTTGTTTCCGTATCAGATTTCCTGCCTCTTACCTGCAACACCATCATCTGTTTCGTGAATTTTTCTCACTCTGATGACTTCCAAGAATCTTGATTTGATAATCGTGAGCTTTGATTATGAGACCGAGTGTTCAGAGCTTTAATTGTGAAACCAGGTGTTGTTGGGTTTACAGTTTCAACGTTAGAAAAATTTGTTGCTTTTTAAAAATTTCTTTGTCATTCTCTTGTGAAGTGAAATACTTGTTACATGGTTTGACGTTTCTAACCGCCCAAAAAGGCTGAAGAGTTGTTGGAAAACACCAGTTTTCTGCTATTTTGAATTGTTACAGCAAGAATTGGTGGAATTGTCGTCGTGGTCCGAAGAATTGACAGCTCAAGATTTTTTTTAGATTTCAAATTGCTTTACATCAACTTTCTTCTTTTTGTGTAATCTGTTTTGTTTTTCGACTCGTGGGTATACGTGGTGCAGAGGTAAGAGGGGCTACTTCGCTCGGCATGGTCGACTGATCGATCCTAGCCCGAGTTAACGAGGCCTTCCTTTCATCAGGGATTGGATTAATTGTCTTCGACGGCAGATACAAGCAGCGGCTGGCCACCTCATATCGTTGTATAGGGCAAATACGCAATTCATCTACGAATTTGAATGGGAGAAGAGTGCACGGCGTATCTCAGCGGACTGATGAACGCTGATCACCTTATCCTTTTTGTCGTTGTGCGAACAAATTCCGAACACGTTTGGCCTCCATTGAGAACACTTTCTAATGGATATTGACTAATGGTCGGTGGCCGCAGAGACGTTTTAATCCCATTCAATTCGATTTGATAACGTCGACCCCCACCGGCCGCAGCGGCATTACCCGGCCGCCCAGGTGATAAACCGATTAACTATTATTCTAATCGTCGTTCACCGCGCGCGAAGAGACCGTTCTTATTCACGGACGATTTCTAGACGGATCGATTTGATTTCTATAGACTGGAATTGGTTAAATGATGCGTGATCGTAACTGATTCGGGTTCGTATGGGAATGCCGAGGGTAAACTATCATAAAATTCGTCTGAACTGTGCATTGGATCAATCGCTGAAATCGTGTTTTCCGACCGTTTCTGCCACCCACATCAATCGTTCGTGTTTTTCTTTTTGGAGCTGTTTAGTGAAAGTCGACTGGGAAGGGCTGTTCGATGATAGAAAAAACCAAGTTCATCTTCACGAAAAAAAGATAGTTCCGCTCAGTTTTGCTCGTATTTCGTCCTCAATCAACTGAATAGTTCGCTGATCTTTTTGAAGGAATTGTTTTATTTTCTTATCAATTCTTTTCTTCCAGGATTCTGTCATTGTTGTTTGCCTTATTCCTGTTCCTTTATCGTTCTGCAGCCGATTGGACCTTTCTGTCTTCAATTCTACTGTTGTTTTATCTTTGAGAAAGCACCTTTGCCAACGCAGAGCACTGAGGGAATTTCACTGTCTTACTGTAATTTCTTCCTTTTTATCATTATTCCAACCTTACTTTTCCTTGTTTATCTACGGTGAAATCGATTTTCTAAGGTACTTTAGTGTCGTAAAAAGGTAAGTATAGAGTGGTTAGCGTTAATAAGTCCATCAAGGATGCACCACGCGTTCCCAACTCACTCAAAATCGTAGAGCTGTACTGAATGTGAATTTATCTTTTAAGCTACCCTATGAGTATTTTGAATAGTTTTTTTTTCGATTATTCAGGAAAGTCCGACTGCAATTCACGTGATTGAGGAAGGTTTAGTAAAATTAAGATATTTTGTTCAATAGGGAGTAGGTGGTATGGGCGCTATTCCCAGTAATCTATCGAGCGATCGACCCAGGCTAAACAGACCCTCCATTACTTCAGGGTCGGGTAAATGGGTACCAGACTTGTCTGGAAATGTGAATACACTGACTTGAATAGCAGCTTGTCCTGCGAGTCATTGTATACAAGCCTAATTCACTATGTCCTCACGATTCTGAATGGAAGACGACTGCATGGTGCGTCCTCAGGGTACAGATCAACGCCGATTACTTCATCACCTTCCTATCCCTTGTTCACAGAGCAGTTGGGGTCAGCTTTGTGTAGTAATTGAACAGAAACAATTATTAGTTTTCGAATAGAACGTTGCGCAATTTTGAATTCTGAGGGATATTAGAGATTCGAGGCAAAACGTCCTGAGTGAAATTTGCTAGTGTTTGCTTGTTTTTGAGTTTGTTTTTAACGTCAAATTCTTTTGTTCTTTTCCTGGTTCCCGCATGCGGCTCCGGCCGACGTTCCGAATAAATATAAAAAGATAAATAAGTAAGTGAATGAAAATATTACTGGGTTGCCGTTGAATATTGCGTTTCCATACCGAATGGGGTGGGGTAGTAGTAGTAGCAGCTGAATGCTGCGGAGCCGGCTCGCCGGCTGGTTGCTTGTGTACGACGGGCAATGGTGCGTGTTGTCGTCGTCGTCGCTGACCTTTTATGTCGGTCGGCCGGCCATGAGTGGGGTTTCCATAGCATCGTTCTCCAGCGTCAGCCGCTCGAAACCGTGTGTCAGTAGCATTTGCAGCTTTTTTGCCTCAGAAATCTCGTTCGGGTTTCGCTACGGGATCATGCTGCCGTCGAACGCCACGCTTAACGTCTTCATCTGCGTGCCATTGTTCGAGCCGACGGCCTTGAAAAAGGCGGTAAAAGTGGCACCTTCGTCGCCGTTTTCCGAAGGTCAACGCATCTTCTACGAGCGGGTTTTAGGGCTTGTTCAGACGACGCGCGTCGAAAATGCAAAATCGAAGCTCAATCGATAATTAACGCCCTTGATCGAATTTGCTCTTTTGCATTAGTGGCGCAGTCCGGTTGCGCCTCATATAGGCAAACTTACTGGTCGCTCGGGTTTTTTAGAAGGCTGCTATTCCTTATTAATACAAATTTTGACAAAATTCACTTTTTTCGTTCAATTTCTTTCCTATGTGATTATATGCCTAATTTTTTTGCCTATATGAGGCGCAACCGGACTGCGCCACTAATGCAAAAGAGCAAATTCGATCAATGACGTTAATTATTGATTGAGCTTCAATTTTGCATTTTCGACGCGCGTCGTCTGAACAAGCCCTTAGACGCATAATCCGATCAGGCCGAAGCGCTCCAGCTGTTCTAGAGAATGGCTTTTTTCTATTTCTATTTATTCTGGAACTTGTGGGTAGCTTTTTTGCACTGATGTTATTTATTTTTTGTTTGGTTTTCTCCAACGGGCGTCTGAAGAGTAAAACGGTAGATCGAACGGCGGCTCAGCAGTTCTAAAAGGGTGGTTGGAAGGCAATTAAAACCGAAAATCATCAAGATTTCCAAAAATCAAACAAATGTATTTCAGCTGTTTAAAAAGTGGTTATAAATACGTTGCCTAAATAGGCTAAATGCAACGAGAACTTCATGCGAGAGGTAGGCATTACCACAGATCTTGTGTATATAGCCTTAGGAATCCCTGAAAAGTTTTTAATTGATCAGTTTTGATTTTAATTGAAAGAAAAGAAAACTTCCCTCTAGCATCTCAGAAAGGCTTTTTTAGGATTTTGATTATATTTTCCTTCCATAAGGCTTTCCAAAGGAACCTATAAACCTTGAGTCAACTATGGAAAGGCCTGGCAGCGCCTGAGACGGCTCGTGGTCGGTGTATCGTAACCTTTAGAAATCGATCTTCTGTGAGTGTCACCTGCGATGCGATTTCGTCGTGTCGGAAGAATTAAGAGTGTCATCGTACCGTAGGGATTGATCTACATTTGTTGTATGGTTTTTTATTTAATTAATTTTTATGGCTAGGCGAATAGGGAGACCCTTCTGGAAGCTGCAAAGCTAAATTGTTTTTAGTGTTTTTAGTGGTGGTTTTAGTGGAATGAGGTTTGCCCTAGGACCCCTCAACGGAATATCGGCTCAGAGAACGTTCATTCACGAATTACTCCTTCGAGAATTTGTCATCAATCTTCTAGATCGTTGCAGAAGAGAGGAAGAAGCTCTCAATAAGTTTGACTGGAAGGAAGAGCGTAAACATGTTCTCAGTCCGGCGATTTTTTCCACACCTCTCACCGATTCTGCTGGTGATTAGGGGTAATTTTCCTATGTTGCGACCTATTTTTCTTCCCCGATCGATAATTTTGTAGTTTATTTTTTTCTTGTTTCCCCGCTCGATAATTTTGTAGTTTATTTTTTCTTGGGAAAAGGCTGTCTAGCTGTGAGTAGTTTGTATACAGCTAGACGTTGGACGTCGTCTAGTCATGCGGCTTTCAATCAAGGTTGCTACGATGCGAATGGCTCTTAATGAAGCACTGCGAGCAGCGGACTGCTTCCTTCTTTTCATTTTTTTTGCAGAGGTGAATGTCCAATTCACCGCAGGAAATGTCTGGGTTTACTGCAAAATTGCAGACACCTGTTGAGGTTTGAGCTTCAGCACCCCAAGGACGCGCCACGCACTTATGTCCCATTCAGAGTTGTGGAGTCGTTGCGAACGCGTATTTGACTCATACAATGACTTACTAGGGCCAACCGCTGTTCCAGTTCAGTTTCTTCAACTTCCCAAATAACTCTGGTACAAAATTTACCCCACTCCAAGATATTGCTTACCACGTGCCATTTCTCTCTTCTTTACTGTAAGGAACTTGTGTGCTGAATTTTTTCCATTTCCAAACCGACTTGCTTTTCAATGAGCGCCGCTCTTCGGTGCCATGGATTACTCAGAGAGTAGTTGCTATTTTCTAAATAAAATTGCCCCAGAATCCCAACGGTTGAAGAATCCTTCTGTTCTACCCTCGTCGTTGCGGTTGTTCTGTGCTCTCCATTTTTCGCTCTCATTTTTCACTTTTATTGGTTCTCTGTCATTTTTCTCTGAACAGTCGATTAGTTTTACAATGTAGCTACTTTTGTGTTATTTCACTTTAATAATTGTGAACATGGCGTCACTTCCATGAACGGCTGGTTTTATTTGCTCGCTGCCAAGGTCAGATCTTAGGAAATAATTTACCCTTGTGTTTCCGCAGTTTCTGGTAAATGGATGGACGGAAAAGGTTGCCAGAGGATGCAGTCTGCAGGGTTTGCGTTCTTCTGGAGTATACCTTTCCTTTCCAGTTCTGTTTTTCTTTTAGAAGTAAGTTTTTTGCGTGACCTACACCTGTCACAATCTCACTCTCGCCTCTTCTTGTTGAAGCAGATTTTTTAAAAGTATTTTCTTGTCGTTTTCTTCAGGAATATTTTCATCGATCGATGTTCTCCTTCGACTCTGCTCCATATATGCGGCTTCCTCGGTCATTCTGGGATTCGATATGGAATGATTTTTCATTTTTCTAATTCGGTCGTTGTTTCAGATCCGTATTCGTCGTACGTCCCATCGCACGGCTCACTACTTCGCCCGTCCAAGACGATGATCGACGTGCTGGCGCCGATGAGGCCGAATGCGGCCGACGGAACAGGCGCGAATTTGCCGTCGACAGCGAGCAGTAGCGCCATCGGTACATCTTATCCTTCCTTTTTTCGTTCCTTACCCTCCGGCTCATAATCTTCGATACACCCGGTTGGCTCGCTAGCCTCGATTCATCGAAGCGGGCGGCGAAGGGTATATTCCGGGCTTATATCGAGTTACAACTGACAGTATCTCAATTCTGCCCAATTCGAGGTATCGTGTACCGCTATCTTCATGAATCGCGAGTCGTTGCAAATTTACGACAGACTGAGTGATTTGTAGGTATCGGAAAATCCTTGTTTTATTCTTTAATCTGGGCCCAGCATTGCGGGATATGGGGTACCTTGTGGTGATAACAACATACTGCAGTCTACTGGTTAAGTCTGTGACTCAACTCTTGCATCAGGAGCGGTTAGTGTAGTGTTGGGTATCGAATACCTCGATTTCTGTGATGGCTCATTAATATTAGCTATTCAACCGTTCTGATTTTTTATGAATCTGGGACCAGAACTTTTCCTCCTGTGTAAAATCTATAAAAGTCTCTATTTTACGTATAGATTAGAAGAGAAGGACTTTTAGCTTTGATATTTGAACAGTTTTTTTTTTAAAATTACACAAAGTTTATTAGTTTCGTAATGATTGAATTTATTAGTTGTGTAATATTCGAATGGTCAGTCATGTTGAGGTTTTTCGAGTCTTGAATTTATTGGTGGATATTTTTCTCTCTCTGTGAAAGTCCCGCCGATGATGTGGCCGCTGGAAGTCTGTGGAAGTTCCGGGGAAGCGGATAATCCTTTTAGACCAGAGCTTGGTCGTGTAATGCACATTCGTCAACGCCACCCACACTTCCTCTTTCGAAGAATTTTGTTGTGCTGGGTAAAACTTCTCGAAAATTCCTCCTCAAAATTACTGAAAATTCGGGATATCACTGGTTGATTTTATGAGGTTTGGCTCAGGTTAGGTGAATGATTGGTGCTCGAGTTAAGTGTGACGGGTGCAGTGGTATGAGGCGCCACTGACACCCGTACGGTCGAGCGACCGTTCCTCGCGAGGGATAGAAAAGTTTTCCGTCACTCCGAGGTCTGGTAAATTGATATCAGACTTGTCTGGGTAAGTGAAGACCCAGACCTGGTGAAGCGACTGTCCTTCGCCAGTCCTTGTATTAACCAAATACGCATTCAGCATCCCTCTACAATTCCGAATGGAAGTAAAATGCGTGGCGCGTTTTTAGAGGTTTTGTCAAGGTTGATCATTTTACCTTTAGCTTTAACCGTCAAGTGTTGGGTTTACCCTGATGAATGGCTCGAAAGCTCTTGGGCGGCAGCCGCGACTTCAAGCTTCAAGTCTATAGAAACTAGTCGCACCACGGCTGTTTCGACTAGTTGCCGAAGCAGTTTGAGCATCACCATCGAAGGGAGGAAGAGGGATGGCGAAGGCCGTTCGTCTGTCCGTCCGTCCACGAAGCGCCACTTTTTTGCTGGCCGCTTTATGGCCGGCCGGCCGGCCGTCGGTATGGGATGATGAAGCACCTTTGGTGTTTCCCAAGCCGGCAGTGCGCCCTCCCCGCCCGCCCCCTTTATCTCCGATATCAGTATTTGTTCTAGATTTTGGCTGTTTTAAAGCGTGTTACTTAGTCAAGGTCGTTGGTAAGTGACCGGCTTGTGTCTGTCTGGCCTTGTCAGTTTTGCCGGCTGCGTCGTTCCGTTTCATCGTTCCACCGTTTTCCGTTTGAGAATTTTCTTGTGATTTTTTCGGGCGAATTTGAAGCGCGTTAAGCAACGCTTTTTGAGTAGATTTTCCAGAACTTCCCATAGCAACGTGGGCATACCAGAGGAAAGGGCGGTTTATACTTGGCTTCTTCCCCGCTCGCGCGATAAAATCGATAACTATACAATGCGCAATCGATCGACTTCTTGTGCCGTGCTGTTGTTCTTGAATTATAATTAAGTGAGATGTGGCGTCGTTGCCGGCCAGCCAGTGCCCCGGATGGTAGTGTCTCATGGCTATCGATTAGGGTGCGGCTGGCCCCGTACTGGGTAATTTTGTTTTTCGTACTTTCTTTCTAATGGGGCGGCTTTCGGCTCTAAGCTTCACGATCATAACCCTCCGGCTGCCCGTCTACTAGTCTTATTCCTTGGAGAATTAATTGACTTCTTGGTTCAAGTAACTTTTTCAAAGGAAAATCCGGTTTGGAAATAGTTAAAAGCCCCATATGTATGGTAGAGTGCAGGTTCTAGAGTGGAAGCTTCAGAAAAAGGTAAGATGATAGATCGATGAAACGAGTCTTTACGGATTGGGTATAGTTTTAGTGGAGGATTACCCAGCAAAAAGTCATTCTCCTTCATCTATTCCTAGTGGAAATCCGCTTTTTTGCCTGTGGCGTGGTTAATCTATTCAGCCTGGACATTTAAGCCCAGAGATTCCTATTTCCTGCTCCGTTACCCTTTTTGGGAAAGTTTCTACTCCAGGGCCCACACTCATCATTGCTAAACTCCGATAAACCCCGAGATTGAGCCTATGAACGGCGCGCACCTTTCTCTACGTATCCTAAACTTCCTATGTTAAACGCAATGTCTCGTCGACTCTGCCGTCTGGGTCTGGCTGCGCCGCGGTTTCGGAGACCGCTGGTCCGTTCGTGAATTTGGGCCC
Organism: Nippostrongylus brasiliensis; assembly: GCA_030553155.1. Classification (NCBI taxonomy): domain Eukaryota; kingdom Metazoa; phylum Nematoda; class Chromadorea; order Rhabditida; family Heligmosomidae; genus Nippostrongylus; species Nippostrongylus brasiliensis. The sequence goes on from CP130735.1 coordinate 11,243,512, forward strand.
AGTTTCCTAGGAGTACGGCAGTTTTTTGTTCATTTATTAATTAATTTCTAATAATCGACGAAGATTCATATTAACTTTGCTTTTCTCTCTCGTGACCGCGCGTGGTGAAGTTGTAGGAGGCGCCCATATCCCCTGCGGCTGTTTGCTACCTGGCCGGTCAATACTTCGATCATTTAAATTTGGTTGACCTGGTGGTTGGTATCGTTCGGTCCCTTGCATCTTACTCTGTGATCCAAGTACGTCGGTGCCTCTATAATGCTGAGTCTAACAAAAGTCGAGTTCATGGCTCGTTCCGAGGGGTTGACTAATGTTCCTAGGTATCCCTTCAGTGTCCGATTCACAGATTTGCGAGTGGTATATTCAGGGTTTGTTGAGGGTTCAGTACTTGGTCTCCATACCCCTTTGAACCTTACCGTGCATTGGTGAGTCGGGTTTTACGTGCTATTCCGGGTTTATTTCGGGGTTTTGTAGCGGACGTTCCATGCAAGAGAGCCCAGGACTCAGATACATCATTGGCGAACCCCCTATAAACTCCGAGATATAGCCCGAACGGCGCCCACCGCTGTCGACTTATCCTAAACCTCCTATGCTATCTCATATCGCCTCTGCCGTTTGGTCCTGGCTGCGCCGCGGTTTCGGAGACCGCTCGTCCGTTCGTGAATCTGGGCCCTGGAGCTCGGGCCGATTTTGTCTCCGTTCGGACTACTTTGACTGGGTAGGAGCAATCACACAATCACAATCACATGCGACACTTTCTCTCCGGTGTTCCGGCCGTTGCAGCTGCGTTCGTTTTGCCATTTGTTCGCCGTGGATGGAGGAAGCCATTTGTGAGCCAAACAAACGATTGTTTAGTTCTCGGCCAACACACACACTCACACACACACGGAATAATAAGTTTTTAAGCCGCTGTTTTTGCATGGTAGGACGGAGACGGAGAACAAAGGATGAATCGAAGTCGCTCAGGAGACTTCACGGCACATTAATCTTCTGGGGAAGATTTTCGAGAAATCCGGATAACTTGAGTGTGCCATCTTTCCTTGGTTTTGGGTGAACAAAGCCTGAAGGGAATTCGGTTGGAATTTTGCAAACTAGTCACCATAAGGGGGTTCGTCATGTTCCCAGAAATCTCTTTATTCTTTCCCCTCCGCTTGATTATCGTATGCTTCGCTGACGTTTCCGGCCAGAATGTGGTCTTTGAGGTGGTCTTTCTTATGTGAGCTGAAGAAGCTAACTATATTTGAATGGACATGTTATTAAATGTTTGTATACTATACTACTATAAACACTCGTAGAGCCTTCTCGTCCACTGAAATTAGCCCCGATCATGGGACATTTATTACGTTATTTGGGTTAAGGTCGTCGCTGTTTTTTCTGGTGGCGAATTGTTGCTATCCGCCCGGGAGATGAGATAATTGGTGGTGTGATTTTCGGTTTTTGAGAACGAAGGACAATGGGTGTAGGAGAAGAACGTTTTTCGAAATATTCGAATTATTAAAAAAAAACTCCGCTTTAGACCTTTTGCTTGATGAGTCCCGGGTTCTGCCGTTTCCAGCCGGCTTTTAAAATCGCCCTCGCTTTAATTTTTATTGTTGGAAAAGTGTAAAACTGTATTTTCCGTTGTTCCCTTTGCTTTCTCTATCCTGGCCTTCTTTCTGTGCGAAAGAATTGGCCGTCGACGCGGCTTGAAAGGTCACCGGCCGGAGTGCGGGTTGCCGCGCTCGCGGTCGATAACCTCATCGCTGGCTGTGACACAAAAAGGAATTCTTACAGACGTCCAGACTGGCGTTGGGTATACTTTTTATGTAAAGGTAAAGGTTCTGGTTTTGCTCAGTCCCTTAGGCTGAGCGTTCATGTTCCCTTAAAAACCAAAGAGGTATGGTGGATGGGTATAAAATGATTGGAGACTGATTAGGATAGTGGCAGGGGCCAGCCCCGATCCCAAGTCAGTGAATCTGCCTTCAGGACTAGTCCGGTACCAATTTACCCGACCCCGAAGGGATGGAAGGCTTGGTAAGCCCGGGCGAGGATCGATCGCTCGAACGTGCGAGTGTCAGTAGCGCCGTCAACCACAGCATTACGAGCCCCTAAAACATGCTAAACTCTAGAATTCTGCGTCGACGCAGAATCCTGGGCCCAAATTCATCATTGGTAAACCCCGACAAACCCCGAGATATAGCCTGTGAACGGCGCGCACCTTTCTCTACGTATCCTAAACTTCCTCTGTTAAGCGCAATCTCTCATCGACTCCGCCGTCTGGCTCTGGCTGCGCCGCGGTTTCGGAGACCGCTGGTCCGTTCGTGAATTTGGGCCCTGGACTTCTGGAATGTAAACATTTCCTGCTTGAGCATGGATCACGGTGTTTTTTGGCTATGTTGAATACGAATGGTCGGGTGTGTGACGTTTTCTGTGCGCACTTGGTTTTTTTTTCCTCTCGAAACCCTCATAGAAGAGTCGCTTAACGAACGGGGCTAGTGCTTGACCTGTTTGTCAGAGAGGCGTCTGGAAATGCTAGAAATGGCCCGGGAAGTGCAGCATTTTGAAAAACACTCACAAGTGGTTTGAAGTGGTGGAAGGATAACCGAGAGTGGAACGGCCGGTGTAAATACGGCTGGGGTGTTCTTATCCCCCCCCCGCCCTTATACATCGCACCCATGCAGTGGTATGAGGCGCTACTGACAAAAGTACGGTCGAGCGATCGGTCCTCGGCTGGGCTAACCGGGCTTTCCAGACTTCTGGGGTCGGACAGATTGGTACCGGTGAAGGGAAGGTGAAGACACTGACTTGTGCAGAGGCTGTTACGGTATTCATCAGGGTCCAACGCTTTACTTTACCCCTACCTTTACCCATCCCTCTTGCCAGCTTTCGGAGTCGAAGCCACCCGTCCACATCGTCGTCGTTGTGCTCTGCATTCAAATGTGCCGTCGGCTGAAAACACCCCAAGCCGATGGAATTCGGATAACATGAAAACAACGCCAAACGTCGTTAGGCGATTTTGCAGAACCCCTGGCGGCTGATTAAGTAGTATACCTGAGTCACCTGGGTTAGAATCAGCGCAAATGGGCAATCAACCACGGTGCGACCTCGGTTCGAGAAGTAAGCGATTGGTCTGACGAAAAACATTACGAAATGGCCCCCTGCTGTGTTCTTGATGATGAACTTCCTCGTCGGTGCAGAAAGTTGTGAGAAACATGGACGTTTTTTCTCGATGTCGCTGGAGTAAACCTAACCGAGTTCTAATTTTTCATCGCAGTGTTGTCTGCAAAATTACAGGGGTGTCTGTCATTTTGCTACTGGTTTCCTTAGCTTCTTCTAATACCCCAGAGTACACCCAGAATTTACTTTTAAAAAAAGGAGCGGGGATATGGATCAGAATTCTGTCCAGCTTGCGGTCTTCAGGGGCTCAGATTGATGAGCGTGACAAGGGCTCGAAGTACCTTACATCAAACCGGCTTCTCACTTGGAGCTTGCCGCGGTTTCAAAACCAGAGGTATGCGATACCAGCGGAGAAGGCTTACAGCATGTAGGACAGTGGGTGAGTGATGGACTCGGTCAGAAAGCTGTGAAGCGTCGTAGCTCTGCGAGGAATCCGATACCCTGCAGGACCAGTAGAGTATGTAACCCGCTCGGAATAAGCCATGAATATAGTCAGGCTAGATAATCGCTGTATAAAGGTAAAGGTAAAGGACCGGTGTTTATCAGTTCCCTAAGGACGCGCCGTTGCATTCGTGTTCAATTTAGAATTGTAGAGGCATGCTGAATGCGAGTTTGACCCATACAATGACTTGTTAGGGCAAGCTGCTATACTAAGTCAGTGTTTTTATCTTCCCAGAAAAGTCTAGTGCCAATTTACCGACCCCGGAGGGACTTAAGGCTTGGTTAGTCCGTGGAGTATACTTGAGAATTGTTGCTGGATTTGACATTTGTGAATCTGGGCTCGGGTTTCGGTACTGGTTCATGGGCTGGTAGCCCATCTTGGCCTGAGCTCGTGACCTGAGCTCGTGGCCGGTTAGCTCTTGGCCTCGGTTGGGTAACGCGTCGATCGGTGGGTGGGTGAGTGTGGGCAGACGAGAGGAGATTGTGCCAATTAGGTTCGTCATGCGACTGAGGCTAAATGAATGTGCAGAGATAATCGAACTCGTCGCCGCCGCTCCGTGGGATTGTAGTGGTCTCTCTTGGCGTTCTCTTTTCCGCTGCTCGTGGGCTTCCTGTCACGGCGAAGTCTTGAGCCATTTGACGTTTTTTATTCATTTAATTTATCATTTTGTTGAACAAAATAATCACAATTATTTGTCACGGCATTGTTCCACTTAATGGGCGGAACAGCGATCCCTTTCTTCCAGAACCGAGAGGTCTAGTTGTCGGAGAAATCGCTGAACGCGCTTGCAATACCGTTTAAATTGAAGACTGGAGCTCTGAAACAGAGCCGTTTAGGATTCCTTTTCATCCTAAATTCATTTTGATCCTATTTGTTTTCGTGGAGATTTGTTAGTTACTCATTTGTTCGATGGTATACCTTTTCTAACTAGTTTGACCTGGTTAGCCAGAGTTCGACGACTGTCCCCATCAGCTTGTCCTACTGGTTACCCAGACTTACTGATCGATACTGGAATCTGCCTATTTAACCGATTGAATTATACCTCAGGTAATCAGGTAAATCCCACTAGAGACTGCCCGGGGTAATCAGGACGGTTCGCCGAGGATTATCGCTGGGGTTTGTTTAACCAGCCCGGTCCCCGGTGAACTTCCCGGGTAGGCTTTCTCTGAGTAGTTGTTTCTCAGACGCTTCTAAATGTTCTCTGTCCGACTATGTTGACCATTTCTAATTTATAGGAGCTCTTGCGAAACAAGGGTTTTTTGTGGGCCTTTGTCTATGCGGACATTAGCCTCTAAGTTTTAAGTCGTTCAATGAGGTCTTTTGCCCTGTGAAATTCCGCGACTGAAGTCTGCCGCTGTTGTTTCGATGCCGTTTTCGGCCAATCGTGCCTGTTGACGCAGGTTCGTGGTGGGATCGTTGATGAATTCGAGGTCGTTCCAGGTTTTATTGATCGGATTCTATCGATATTTTAATTAATTTGGATAGTGGCGGCAAGATTCACGGTTCGCCCTGTGATGAAAGTTCGATCCCGGATCGAAGTCCTCCTATTCGAGCCCCTGCTTATGCTAAACTAGTCAAGAAGGTGGAGGCGGGCGATGACGTGCCTAAGATTTTGGCAGGAAGTGCGTGGCGCATCCCGTGGAGCCTGATGAACATTGAGCACTTTACCCTCATTTCCTAGTGAGACAGACATGTCTACACAACAAAGCTGTTTAACCCGAGGGTTGACGATCGTATGAGAAGTCGGTTAGGCATGACTAATTGATGGATCTCATCCATACTCGCACCGCAACGTGACCGCGTCGCAGGTACAATCGAACCCTCACGATATTCACGGTACCATTACAAGTAATGGGACCAGAAAATTGTACGGAAGCGTCATTTCACGTCATAAATTCGGCCAGTTCGATTGTTAAGGCGATGCTGGTTTCGTAGCAAAAATCGTGACCCAGGCGGGACTCGAACCCGCGTCGCAGGCATGTCAAGGACAGTGCGTTGCTGAACCGCTCCACGTCTGAGCTGAACGTTCTAGTCCTCAACTGAGCTTCCGCTAGAGAAAAGCTTGAAATTCTAGGTTCTCCTTTATTTTTTCTAGTTCCTATTTTATCTTTCCTTTCTCCGTGGGCGACTAACTTGGTACCACTGACTTGTCTAGATAAAAGAAGGCGCCGTCTCGAACACCTGCTGGTCCCCACAATTGGTTGTATAGTGCAATTTTGCACACACACGAATAGAAGACAAATGCATGGCGTGTCCTTAGGGAACTGGTCAACGCCGACTTTCTTACCTTTACCCTTTACCCTACTTGGTCAGCGTCGAGTGGATGTCGTCGGAGCATCCAGTGTGCCCGGAAAGTGCACCCCAGGTGCTGGCCTCCTCCTCCCGTCGGGCACACACAGTAGGCATTGTCGTGTGGCGGTCGTCGTGGTGCTATTCGATTAGCCGCAGGCTGTGAGGGGGGGGGGGCTGAAGAGTAGGCGGCCGTAGAAGGGGCTGCTCGCTGCCTCTGTTGGTGTGAGCCAGTCAGTCAGTGTCCACCAAGCCCAACCAACTACCGCCGGCAGCATTTCCCAGCTGCCTTCGGTTCATCATTAACGGCGACTATCCCTGAAGGGTTTTTCTCATTTCAATTGCTATTCCTCCTTCGGCCGAGACGTTTCTATTGGCGTCATCGTCGTCGTCGTCGTCACTGTCTTTTTCCTCCGTCTTTTCGTCATCATCATTGTCATCGGACATCACCAGCATCGACAGCAGCAGGACGTCGTCAGAAACGGCGGCCGACGAGCGAAGTTCGACGTTCAGTCGACGCTATCGTCAGCGTTTTGTGCACTCGGCCGCTATCACCCATTTACTATTCCATACGAGTTGGCCGCGCGATTTTGTCGGACGCGGCGGCAGCAGCTCGCAAAAATCGCAATGTGGCAATGACGCGAACACCGAGATGTACGCTAGTTCGCTGGAGTTGCGTGGTGAGTGCGGCTCTACTCTGAAAAATGGCTATTTAATCTTAATAGGTTATTATGCTGCCTCATAATGTTGTTAGCTGGAAGCTTCTATTTACGGCTTAACGTCTTGACCTTCCTATCGGCTTTTCAAGCCTGAAACCTAAGCCGTTGAGCGTACAGCTCTGCATTAGTTGCGTTACTAAGTATAACTCTTAATGACTGATAGCTCTTCGTTCCTCTTCGTCTTATTCGAGTCTTTGAATTGGATCGATATCTTTTCGGTGGGTAACCAAGGGTATATCTTCTATACCCTCGAAGTTCACGACCGTTCCAGAATACAAAATTGGAATGGAAAAACTGACAAGGTTGATAGTAATGCCTTTGGTAGATTATTCTGCTGATTATTCAGGCTCACAGATCTTGCCTGGTTACCCAAATCACAGTCAAGCAGACTCCAACGCCTATAAATTACATTGTCAATTCCACGACTGACCAGTGAAGAATTGTAGGTGTTGGAACATGGTTCTACACCCTGCCTATACCAGAAATTTAGCTCCTGGGGTTATCCCTTATTTCACCCTTCAGGGCCCTTTTCGTTGAAAAATTCATCCTCGTGAAGGACCCTATAAGGGTGCCGCAACTCCTTAAACAACTAAACTCTTCAATTCAAACGAATAGGATCGCTGATTTGCCCATTAGGCGGAACAGTGTCGTGACGAACCTTGTTGATTATATTGTTGAATAAATTATATTACATTTACAATAAAAGTAGGAGGAAGGAAAATGGCTTTCTTTTCTTTTTTATTTCTCAGGTCTTTCTTACCATACTAGGGTTGCTTTTTTCGATTGCTACCGTAGGATGCAAAGACGTCGAGGGACTTTTTCTCTTACAAGATTGTCCCTCTCGTACTTAACTAATTCGAGCTTTCTGCCCTTTCTTGTCATCGGTTCTCTTTTTGCTTGTTGGAAGCTCCTTGCTCGTCCTGCGAGAAGTCTACGTTTTTACCTTGATTAATCAGCTTTTTTCACCCTAAAATCACCGTGGTCTGCCTTTTTCTTCTGGAGTAGTCTAATTGTACCTATCGGGCTTTATGCCTTTTGCAGTTCAACCGATGTTTCGTCCTTTTTTGGGAAGGTACGTCCGCTGAAGGTAACCATTGTCTGGGATATATTCAACCGAATTGGTGGCGCTGTTGTGGGGCGAACCGAATTTCAATGGCACCAGAACACTTATTACAGTAAGACATTCAGCAGCACCTTTAGAAGAGGCTGCTTAAAGCGAGTTGCTCTGCATGTGTGCGTTTTGTTTTCGCCCGAAAAAAAACGACGGAAGGAAGGAGGTTGTGCATGTTTCGCGCTGAATTCTGAGGCTGGCAGTCGGCGGCGGCTGCGAAGAACGAAGGGAAAGAATAGTGTTCCAAATGAGATTGTGCGCTGGCTATGGAGCTGGAGCTAGCGGCTGCCGCTCCCACCAACTCCGATGCAAATGATGGGAATATTGTGGTTGGCTCGGTGCTTAGTAGAAAGCTGAATGCACTAGTGAAGCACGGCTTCTGTGGAACAGTTGCAGGAGGTGCTAATGACACCCTCACGGTCGAGCGATCAATCCTCGCCCAGTGCTAGCCAGGCCTAGCATCATTCGAATAAATTGGTTCCAGGCTTCTCTGGGAAGGTAAAGACGATGACTTAATGTTAAGAGGCGAAACAGGGTGATCTCCTAACTTCCCTACTCTTGTTCTCTTCCCGTTTCGATTGTTCCACTTTCCAATTGGCACAGTGGCTGGTTTCCTAATCACTGCATAGGCAAACTACGAATCCATCATGCCACTACGATTCTGAATGGAAGGCGAATGTATGACGCGAACTAACGAGACCGATGAACGCCGGCGATCCTCACCTTAATGAACGTTTACCGCTGACTTTATCCAGCGAATGTATGCGCGCGTTTTCATTGATTCTTCCATACGATATGTCTACGCGCAGATTTATGGACGATTCGCAGCGTTTTTCCGACACCCTAAGATCAACAAACCCTTTTTGCGAGCTTGCCGCAAGTTCCGATTCATGAGGGTGAGGGTATTCGTTACCCTGAGGGTCTGCTGATGGCTTGTAGGCTGTGTCATGCATTTGAGTATACCCAGACGTATATACGGAACCCGAAAAAAAAATTAATTGAAACATAAATATCTGACTGCTGAAGAACGCTGCCGCTCCGGTTTTTTCAGAAGTTCAAGTTCTGCTAAACTTGGAAATCTTTTCTTAAAAAAATTCTTATCACAATTTCGGTCTGTAAGTACCTGTTTGAAGTGTTCCGGTGATTTTCTAGTATACCGTTGAAATGAACCTTGAATAGCGCACTTTTTTTCTTTCCTGGTCGAAATTGGATATAGCACGCCTCGCTAATTTGGTAATCTATGCGGCATGGTGACGTGCTTAATTTTCATTTATATTTTAGGCCTTAATTGAATAGTTATTTCTGTATGCAAATGGATCTGTATTGCCTGGATAGTTTAGATCGATTTCTTAATAGTTCCAAGTTCCGAATGAGAGACGAGAGCATGACGCGTCTTAATGGGGCTCACCAACGTCAAGCACTTTAGCTATGTTATTCTATTTTCTAAGGATTTTAAGCTTCTAGGCTTTTGTGAGGTTGCAAATCAAAGGCGTTGCATGGCGTAATAAAAGCGCCTGAGGGGCGAGCCCCTGAGGGCCATCAGGCTTCACCCGAAGTACTCAGCCATCTATCGGTCGCGGTGTGTACCTAATCCGAAGAGCCCATCGTTATGGATGGCTGCCGCCCGGGAGGCACCTGGTTTCAGAGGAAGGAATGATACTCAGGAGTAAAACACCAGTTCTGGACGAGTAATTCTCACCCGGTAGATGTAAGAAGGGGCAATTTCTAATTTCCCGTACTATTTTCGGTCGAAGGTGTGCTGGAGAGTTTTTTATCGTAGGAAAGTGCAGTTATGGATTCGGAGAACGTGAAGATTATTATGCTGCGCGCCTAGAGGAAATGAGGTGCTGCTCTTGTGGCCACTGCTGCTGCATAGATGAAACAGGGTGAGGGAAGCCAGGGGAGTGGGGTAAGGAGGTTAGGGTTAAGGAGGTGGGTATGGGTATAAGGACGACGGATAGACATGCTTGATGACCATTTTGTAAAGGTTCAGGATTCTAATTGCTCTTGGAATGAGGAACTACTAGAAGTTAGAGTAGTCAACGTTGATCAGCATCCCAGGGACGCGCCGCGCATTCGTCTCTCATTCAGAATAGTGGAGCCATGGTGAATTAGGCCGATCTTGGCCTATGCGGTGCCTGGTACCAACTTACCCGACTCGAGCTAGAAATCTTGGTTAGACTACCGCCTCTTTCCTGCACTATTGAGCTGCGTCATTTCGTTTATCCCGAACTTAACACGGAAATTACCTGGTTAGCGAGATAATCGGGGTGACACTTGGGTTTATTGGAAGGTGTGTTGGTATTGAATGTGGTTAAGGGCAGGATTTCTCGACAAGGTCATTTGTCCGGATGTGCTTGGTAAATTTATCTTACCCTCATACGATGAGCATGGGTAACGAAGTAGTGTAAGTAAACTGATACATCAACTGAAATCTCAAAATATCTCAATCTCAAAAATATCGACATTTCTAAAATATCTGTACCTCAAATTAAATGATTTATATAATAGTTAGCTGATTGAGAATACATTCTTCGCGCAAAATAGCTATCACCAGGGTCTCATTCACTGAAGAAGACCTTCAAAAATTGAAAAATAGCCCGTTTTTTTCGCAGTGTGCGTGGGATTTATCCGAATCTAATTTTGGAGTCTCTGTGGAATTTCCGTAATTTTTCTCACTGACAAGAAAAGGGCATTGCGTCAGCGCTGGCTGTGTCATCGGATTTTATTATGGTGGTTCCATAGGTTCAGTGCACTTTTACCTTGAAAACAGTGCACTATCTGTGAGAAACTGTCTTATCTGAGACCGTTAACCAGCAGTTCTACCCATACCCATCATGCCTGGTCACCATAATATTTGATGTTTGTTTAGTGGCGGCCGGCTGGTGAGTTGGTGGTTATGGCTGCTAATGATAGTGGGGGTGGAGGCGGAGAGAGTGGAATTGTCATGCGAAGCTTTTACAATTTTATTTATTTTTTATCTTTGCAGGATCGTCAGTGTCCACGTCGTCCGGAGGTGCGGCGTCGATTGGCGCAAAGCATCTGTCGGCCAGCGTCTCAGCGCTGAGCACCCTGCCCGATCAACGACATAAAATGACCAAAAGTCCGAGCGATGAGTCCCTAAGGTTAGTTTTTACTATATTTTCATTTTTTCCATTCGAATTTGGGTAATTATCTGTCCTTGTCCGGGTAACCTAGCCTTTCACGTCTTGGAGGTCGGGTAAGTTTGTGCCAGACTTGTCTGGGAAGGTAAAGACACACGCTTATTCAGCAACTGCACCTCTTAAGTCGTTGTATAGGCCGAAAACGCATTCACTATGTCTGTCTGAATGGAAGATGAGTGCGTGGCGCGTACTTAGGTCCGAACTGATCGACGTTGACCATGTTACTTTGTTTACTCTTACGATTGTGTCTTGTTCTACATCATTTGTTCTACAACTTACTTTTTCGTGGTGTTTTCAGTTTTTGTAGTCTAAATGTCCTTACCTTTCGGTTAATTTACCGTCTGGTAAAAATAATCACTTGAGTCTAGACAAAGACTTTTTATGGCGGTTTTTGACGTTTTTATGGTTCGTATTTCGAAAACAGGCAACGCTCGTAGATTAAATGTTCGGGAGAAGAACTTTTTGTCGGCTAATTCAATACGGATAGAACGGAAGGGTCTTCAAGAATGATTCCTTTATAATTTTAGTGAGAAAGTGACTGAGCGATGCAGAGTCTCTGTTAAAAAGACTTGGTTACAAAACCCGCGCTGTTTTGAAAAAAATATCTGTGCTACTATCGGCGTTTTTGCAGAATAAAATCGATTGTCCCAAAAGTTTTCGTCCATAAATCTGCTACGGGAGAGTGCAAGAACCACGACTGCACTTTCTCTCGTTAGGTGAACAGTGTTCCCTCTATGGATTCTGATCCAACGACTATATATTGATTAAGTACGGTGATCGGCGTTCATCAGACCCTCTGGGACCCGCCACGTACTTGTCTTCCATTTAGAATCGCCTAGAAATGTTGAATATGTATTTGGCTTATACAATGACTAGCCAGACCGGTCGCTACACTAGATAGTGTCTTTACCTTCCCAGACAAGTCTGGCGCCAATTTACCCGAAGCCGAAGGGATAGAAGGCATGATTAGCCTAGACGAGGATCGATCACTGGACCTCGCGTGTGTAGTAGCGACACTTACCGTTGTACCATGCTCGCCAAACTACTCGGTTGATCTGTGAGGCTGTGAACAGCAGCAGACCGAGCATTTTCAGCCGAAGCATTAGTGCCGCTTGGATTTGTTTTGTTTATTTGACTGGCCAATGTTTGATTTCACGCGCTGCCGCTAGCTACTGCTGCTGCCTAGTGGTGTGAGCCGGGGATTCGTAATTTCCCAGGAATCCGCTGATGTTTGATTGTTCATTTGTGGTTTGTTGGGAGCTGTCGTCGTCAGCCAGCGCCACACATATGATTAGTAGGAGATTTATTAGTGTTGCAGGTCGCATACGTCCTCATCCGGTGGAAGCAATGGCGGTCATAACTCGAATAGTACGGGAAACAATTCGTCCGGTGGCGGAAATAAGGTTTGTTAACAATAAATACGATTTTATTTGTTTAGTTTTGGTTATTTTGTAGTTATGAAAACTACATGATTTGAAATGCTCTTGTTGAATTTTATCCTAATTGAGTTGGTCTGGTAAAGGTTGATTTGGGCTCTCCAAGTTGAAACACTTTGATGACAGATGAAAAATGTATTTCTTTCAAAAGAAAATGCTGAGCGAACCGTACTCTTCTACCTTGAACTAGGACAGTTAAAATCGATAATTTGGGTATTCAAAGTGATAGATGTGAAATAAATGAAAATTTCACGTCATTGTTTCGAATAATTTTTGTGATTTATACGTCCACCTTGTAAGATTCTGCACACAATGGCTGATAATCAGTGAATACTAGAAGACCAACTAAGTTGAGCGTATTTCCATTTGAAGAGGTAGTCAACTACGCCGTGAAGTATTCTGGTCGTGAAGTCCCGCTCACCACGGTCCCCACCATGTCCCCATTTGTTTTCGACCTTTTTGGCCAAAATTCTGAGGAATGTGGGCACATTAAACCATTGTCAGCGTGGAATTCTGCTAAAAAATGTCTCTTTTCTGCTTGGACCATCAGTTTTTGGTTGAAATACCAGAGTTTTTTTTTCAAATTTTGCGAGGTCTTCATGTACAGTACTATGCAGTTGAGCTTTGTGAAATTCTAGCTTATTACCGCTGTTTTTGCGGGGTACTATTATGCATACTCGAATATGAGCTTTTAGTGATTGTTCTCTTGAAGTGATTCCGATATAATTTATGAAATTATGTCCAATTTTCTGCTAGTTTGTGCTAGTTTGAATCTTTCAAGACTTTTTCCGATACTAGCCCTGTGCAATTATAATTAGAGATAATATCAGGTGGCTAGTAATGCACTGTTTTGTATGCGGTTATTAGTTTTTCTACCTCGCTTAATAATGCCCTCTGGGTGTGTTTACCTTCTAGGTTGAAGAATTCTTCATTTCAGTAGACATTACATTAGATATTAATAGATACTCGTTTGAGGCCGCCCTTGTGGATGGGTCAGGGAATATGACTTTATTAATAGGCAACCGTAATTTAGAATTCAGCATCATTTCGCGTTTTCCCACGGGTTTCTGTCTTTAATTTGGGAATGTCAGCTGTCCTTCGCAGAGTGCGCCTTGCTCGTGTCTATAAATCACATATGCACGTAGCAATTTCATCTGAATATGAGAGATATGTTATTATTGGAAAGTGGCAGGTGTGGGATACTATTTCGCTAGTCGCAGTAACGTGATATTTATGATTTTAAATTTAGAAGCTGGTCAAGTTTTTTTTTTTGTTTTCCAATTCAGATTGTGAAGTTCTAAGTTCTAAGCAGTGCAAGGAGGGGGGGATTAATGACACTTTACCCTTTTCTAGTGGATCTTGTGGGGGTAGTCGGTGAAAAATTAATCCGGAGGTTTTTTCTGTTCTCTCTGGTTTGAACCCTCTCGTTTGTTCTCAATTATTCATTGGTGTGATTTTGAAAGTAAATTAAGAGTCTTGTACAAAATATTGTCTGTTCTATATGAGGTTAATGTTTTTCTTAATGTTTTTCTACCCAGGGTATATTTTCACCATTCAGGGTTTCCGACCAGAGGATGCGATACAAACGTTCGGCACGAAATTGTTACCGTACGAACAGAGTGAGATATTCAACTACGTCCGTGTGTTTTTCGTCGGTTCTCAGGCGAAGAAACGTGGAGGCGTAATCGGTAGGATTTTTTTCTATTTTTATTTTTTTCACTTATGTGAACCATCTAGTCACGGGTCTTCAATTTCAGCCTAAATTTACTTTGAATAGTGTTTGATTTCCTCAGTTTTCTTTATATTTCTGTAGTTTCGGTGATTTCCTCAGTTTTCTTTATATTTCTGTAGTTTCGGCTTTTTGGTGGGTTAACAAGCAGGGTTTTTTGATTAGCTCTGATTTGTTTGTTTGTTTTTTATTTAATTACTAGAAATTTGCCCAGAAGTCGTCGACCAGTCTTTGCCATTAAATGTAAAGTACCCAATGCTTTAGTAAAACAGTCAAGTACAAGCTCGCTACTATCTCATTCGCTCTATTTTTTATTTTGTTATTATTTTTTTCACTTTAAAAGGGATGTCGAAGTTTTTTTTTGCTATGGGTGGGTTCTCATGCAGTGATTAGAATGGTATTTAAGCGGACCACAAACGATTTTTTGATGACCACTTATGAAAACCTTTCTGCTTGTAAAATATGCAAATATGAAATGGAAATAAAATATGAAAAACGAATGGAAATATGCTTATTCAAGGCGGACCGAACAACTGTGGGTACGATGACGAAAATGGCAGCTATCAACTAGTCGCCCATGATCATATCGCCTACCGATACGAGATCCTCAAAGTCATCGGGAAAGGTTCCTTTGGACAGGTTCGTTCATCCCTTCCAGTACTCGTTCCTGTTTCACATTTTTTATTCTAATATATGCTGCTTTATTTCAAAATGACGTTCACATCCTGTAGGATCCTGGACTTCTCGTTTCATCGGCTCACCTCTAACCTTTTTTCTCCTTGATTTGTTTCTTGCTATCTAGTTATTTCGGGAAGTAGGTGGATTTTTTCTGGAGGAATCTGACTTGAGCTTTTCTCTTTGGGGACCTCATCTTTTAGGTATCGTTTCTTACTTACCTAGAACCCTTACAGCTCCCTTCTGGTCTCCGTAGGGGCGCTGGGTAACTTCGAGGAGCGAGAGATGGCGTTTTCTTACGACTAAATGTTTCGTGATTCAGCATGAAGGAATCCGGGTTTATTGTCAATATCCACTGTCCGGTGTATGTGGTATATACCCACAGTTATACCCAGGTAGAGGGGGTATTCATGAGGCCTGTTTTCGAGCGCCGTTGCCAGAGCGGCGACACTCGGCCGCCGAGGCCGTCGAGGCCTCTACATGCGACGGCGTTGATTATGTTATTGGTGTGTGAGCAGCATGCCGAATCGATCCGCTCCGTGCTTCAGTGCTTCAACTGAGCACCAAGGGCACCGCTTCGTAGGGCCCGTGGATTTAACTAGGGTAACGGCCCCAGGTATGAGCTAAACAACCCTTGCATCCTTCCGGAATCGTGTAAATCGGTAAGAGACTTGTCAGGAGGTAAAGACACTGACCTGGTGTAGCGGATGGTCCTCGAAAGTCGTTGTATAAGCCAAATACGCATTCATCATGCCTCTACGATTCTGAATGGAACACGAATGCGTGGCGCGATTATCAGAGATAATCACCTCTCCTGTTCTCGTACCATGAATGAGGCACGTTTCTGCGGTTTGAGAAGTGTATGACGTCTCAGCCAATGGAAAGTAAGGGTAACGGCAAACCGGTCGGAAATGATCAGTCTTCTGAGGTCGCGCCATGCCTTCGTCTTCTACTCGACATCGTAGATACATGGTGTATGCGAATTAGGCCTGTAAAATTATGTGGCGCTGTTCAGGTCAGAGCGTCCAGCTTCTTAGACAGGTCTTGTACTGATTTATCCTACCTCAGAGGGTGTTGGCCATGACGAAACAAACCCTTACACATAGGTTAATCCAGTTCTTCTGCTCAGCGGTGTTTTTCGCTGTCGTTTGACAGCTGAAATTCAATTAGAATTGTTTCCCTGTTGCCGTGTGTGCTGTCTGTTGTCAGATGGCAAATATGTGTCTGGTTTTTTCGACATCAGCCATTCAACGGCGGTTGTTGATGTTGTGTTTTCCAAACCACCACCACCGCGGTCACCATGGCTACGTAAATTTGTTTAGTCGTGCGGCCACGCGATGCACTTTTGCCACGATTTCCTCTGAAATCTCGTAAAGCATCGATATTCACCATTACATTGGGGTTTTTCAAAGCTCGAGCATCAAAGATGAGACCGGTGGCAGGGAAAGTGCTGCTGTACTAGGCGGTTTGGTACGTTATTGCCTGCAGAAGGTGCCCTTTGTGCAGTGGTATGAAGCGCTACTGACACTCGCATGGTAGAGCGATCAATCCTCGCCTGACTAGCCAAGTCTTTCATCCCTCCGTGGTTGGGTAAATCCGTGCCAGTCCTGTCTGGGAAGGTGAAGAGAATGACTTGGCACAGTGGCTGGAATGACTTGGCCCGCAAGTCGTTGTATAGGCCAAATACGCTCTTCTACGATTCTGAATGGAAAATAAGTTCGCGGCGCGTCCCTGGGAGACTCATCAATCATCAATGCCAATCACTTTATCCTTATCTAATAGTTAAAGATAAAGGTAGAGATGCCGGCGTTGATTCAGTCCCCTGAGGAGGTGCCGCCGCACTCGCGTTCCATTCAAATCGTAGAGGCTTGATGAATGCGTATTTGGCCTATACAATGACCTGCGGGGGCTAACCGCTATACCAAGGCCCACATTCATTATTGGTAAACCCCGATAAACCCTGAGATACAGCCTGTGAACGGCGCGCACCTTTCTCTACTTGTCCCAAACTTCCTATGTTAAACGCAATCTCTCATGGACTCTGCCGTCTGGCTCTGGCTGCATCGCGGTTTCGGAGACCGCTTGTCCGTTCGTGAATGTGGGCCCAGGTCAATGTCTTTACCTTCCCAGACGAGTCTGGTACCAATTTACCCGACCACGGAGGGATGGGAGGCTTGGTTAGCCAGTGCCGGGATGGATCGCTCGACCGTGCGGGTGTCAGCAGCGCCTCTTACCGCTGTGCCACGCGGGCCCATTTAATAGTTGGCTTGGTAAAATTAATGATCGCCATTACCTCTGGTTTAGTGTGTCTCCCGATGTGTTTACGCGAAAATCTGCGCCAACGTTGTCCAGACAACACATAAGTAAACACTTGAGGATGAGAAAACGAGCTCAAGCTCGTCCGGATTTCGCCGACTGGCCGATTTACCCAGTCTGAATGTCTCCTGAGCCGAAGCATTTGGTGAAACGTTACCCAATACCGTGATAGCTCGAGCGGTAAAGGTCAATCGGTCAGTTCCCGCAAGTCACTGTAATGGCCAAATTCGTGTTCACAATGTCTCTACCGTTCTGAATAGAAGACGAGAGCATGGCGCGTGCTTTGGGGCTGACCGGTCTCGATCTTTGCGCTTTAGAAAACCGTGAAATTGTGGAAGTAAAAGTGATTGAGAAGGAAAATATAGAGAGGAAAAACCGACGAAATAGTTTCTTTGAACAGTTTTGAACCAAGGAAGGGGATATTATTAAAGATGATCAGGTAAAAAGGTAAAGATAAAGTGATGACTGTCGATCAGCCCTTCAGGATCAGTTTCAAGGAAATTGGAATGCACCGTTATAGCTTATCCTTTTCACACCAATCTCGATTATCTTTACAGTGATGATTTTGTTATTTTTAGAGTTCGAAATCGCACATTATTTCTTGTAATCTGTTTGGCCTTTTATTTTTGGAAAAGTCAGCGAAATTATTCAAAATTTTGTGATTCCAGGTGATAAAAGCCTACGATCACAAATACCAACAGTATGTGGCGTTGAAGTTGGTACGAAACGAGAAACGCTTCCATCGTCAAGCCGACGAGGAGATTAGAATTTTGGTAAGTTCCTTTGCCCGTTTAGTGCTCTGGGTAACCGTATACCCACTAGAGGTTTGATTTGATTCTCATCTGGTTTTACATTTTCTAAGTAAATTTCCCTTCAGGACCACCTTCGCCGGCAAGATACGGATGGCTCGCATAACATCATTCACATGTTGGACTACTTTAATTTCCGCAATCACAAATGTATTACGTTTGAGCTGCTTAACATTAATCTCTACGAATTGATCAAGAAGAACAAGTTCCAAGGGTTTAGTCTTATGGTAAGTTTTTTCTCTTTTTTTCTTGTTTTTTTTTTTCAATTTTTTTTTCGAAATAAGTGAGGCTGACTTGTTCCGGGGGCTCAGTGGTAGGTAAGAGTATATGAGAGGGGTGAGGAGTTCGTGGAGGTTATCTGGAGCGCTTCCCTAATTTATAATATTGACTTCTTATGTGTGGATCGATTACGATAGGTACTTGCGAGTAGGAGTGTCGTTTACGGTTAGTGTAAGTTATCTCTTTCGGGTGAAACTTCAAAAACGGCCAACGCCCTAGTTAACCCCTTAGCTTTCTTCCCAACCGAGTTTGAAGTTGGTAAATTAGGTATACTTACCTCTATACGATTTTCAGAGTCTAGGTGACACCTTTTAGATACCGTAATCGGTAGAAAAACTAAGAATGGTCCGCTTTTCCCCGTGTTTGGGATGAAGTCTATTATTTTATTCCGTCAGGTTGGGTTGATTGGTATCAGGAAAATTGATTAGTTTCGATTTCTCAGGGTCTTTGGTGTAATGGAAAGATTTCTTTAAATGTTTAATTTTAATTTCATTTTTATTAAATTTCAGCTCGTACGCAAATTTGCCTATTCCATGCTCTTATGTTTGGATTTATTACAACGGAACCGGCTAATCCATTGTGATTTAAAACCGGAAAATGTCCTATTAAAGCAACAAGGCCGGAGTGGAATTAAGGTGAGGGGACGTTCATTTTTCGCATTCTAGTTGTTTTTTTTTAAATTTTATTCTTCTGCTTGCCCACTAGTAATCGGTCTTGTTCAGGTCATAGACTTTGGTTCATCATGCTTCGATGATCAACGCATTTACACTTATATTCAGTCGAGATTCTATAGAGCTCCTGAAGGTGATTTTCAAAAAATTCCCTTATTTTTCCCTTCTGTGCATTTTTGAGTAATTTTAAATTGTGTTCGTATGTCCAAAAGGCTTTCTGAGTAATTTACAGTAATTCGCTTACAGTAATCCTTGGTTCGAAGTACGGTATGCCGATCGATATGTGGTCTCTCGGCTGTATCCTGGCCGAGCTACTAACCGGTTATCCGCTCCTCCCTGGTGAGGACGAGAACGATCAGGTCAGTGCCGCTTTCTCGTTTTCTTTTCTTCGTTGAATTTGCTTCATTTAGAGTCTGTAGGAGTCTTTTATAGTGTCGATTTGTTTTTTTTATTTTTTTAATGTTTATTTAAATTCTGCTATTTCAGCTTGCCTTGATAATCGAACTCCTTGGTATGCCACCGAACAAGGTTCTGGAGAATGCCAAGAGAGCGCGAACGTTCATCTCTTCAAAAGTTTGTTTATTTCTACTTTTTTGAATTTTTTGCTTGTATTTTCTATTTTTATTATATAATTCATTCTTTCCAGGGTTATCCACGTTACTGTACGGCGTCGGTGATGCCTGACGGTTCCGTAGTCCTCAGCGGTGCCCGCAGCAAACGAGGGAAGATGAGAGGTCCACCGGGCAGCCGGAGTTGGAATACAGCCTTGAAGAATATGGTTGGTTATGTTATTATTTATTTCATTTTCATGTCATTTAGAATTTTTTTTGGAAAACTTCATTGAAATGTTACGGGTTCATGTCCCTAGAGAGGTATTGAGTCGGTGAAGGCCAAAAATGCTGAGGTTTTTTCCTTGAAAGCGCTCAATCGTCGAAGTTCAAGGAGAAATTGCTGAAATTTTTTAGTTATTAAAGTTTTCCTTATGAAGGAAGTTCTGGAAATAAGGGACTGCACCGTGCGCGTCAGCCTCTCTATTAATATTTCATGCTGTTTTGACGCACGGCTTATGCTGCTGACATCATCGTTTTCTCGTGTTCTGCCCCCTTAATCAGTGTATAGGAGTCCATTAGCTTAGCCAGTACATACCTCTATTGTTGTGCTCATAATGAAATTCCATTTCAAATGTGACTCTGACGCCGGCGGCAATGTGTCAAATGGAATTTTCTTATGTATTTTTGTAGTGGCTTTTCCACTATGGGGGCCCTTCTAGTTTCCCTATGGTGGTATTTAAGGTGGGATACTGTTCCTCCAGGGAACAACAGAAGAAGAAGATCAGAAGATTCGAGTCGTTATACTCCATGGTCTTCTCGGGAATGGTTTCAAGGTTGACCATGTTCGACTAGAATAAGTAGCTTTAACTCCGAAATGGTTCTAGGACGGTCTCGTAGCCGTTAGCGTTCTGGAAAAGGTGATTCAGCATAAATAAATAAATTTGTATAATAAGCAGTTGATCCCGGCTCGGGTTAACTAAGCCTTCCATCCTTCCGGCTCGGGTAAATTGGTACCAGAGTTGCCTGGGAGGTAAAGACACTGACTTGATATAGAGCCTAACCTCTGCAAGTAATTGTATAGGCCGAATTATTTTCCATGCTTCTACGTTTCAGTAGGGAACACGAATGCGTGGCGCGTCCTCAGGGGACTGATCTTTTTCACATTACACATTCTTAAAGCTGAATGTTTCTTCAGGGTGATGAGCTGTTCATTGACTTCATGAAGCGTTGTCTTGACTGGGATCCGGAGACCCGCATGACACCAGCACAGGCATTGAAACACCAGTGGTTACGCCGGCGGTTGCCGTGTCCACCTCGACGTGACGATGCCACCACCGAAGCCGAAGGTTAGCGTCGATTTTTGCTTTTCACTGAACCTTTTATAGATTTTTGTCAAAATTTTCGATGTTTATTTCTTTAATTTCTTTTTATTTATTCATTAATTTATCTATTTATACGCACGATGGCGCGCTGATACATTAATAACGGACAAGCAACAACTAAGGAAAGGAACATTGAGCTGATTAGTAACAACTATCAAACTATCAAAACTAATAGACGAACGTGAACGGAGAATTGCCGACCTGCAAATATTCAATAGATTCGTGAAATCGAATTCAAATTTCGTCCAGGGTCCAGATTCATCATTGATAAACTCCCGATAAACCACGAGATATAGCACGAACGGGCGCCCACCTTTGTCTACTTATCCTAAACTTACTGTGTTAAACGCAATCTCTCGTCAACTACTGTCTGGTTCCGGCTGCACCGCGGTTTCGGAGACCCCAGAGCACTAGTATTATTGTCCAATTAGAGCTCAAAATCACAATCTCTCTAGTAAACCATGTAGTTTGAAAAAAAAACTGTCTTCTGTCATATTTCCTAAGCATTCCAAGCAATCCTCGTTAGGGTATTAAGTGCCTTCATACTCACCGGCAGAGCTGCAGCGATGCGGTCGAGTATGAAGCTTAGGGCAGAGACGCAGAGGACGCGGCATAGCAACCGACGGCAGCAGATAGCGAATCGAGCCCAAAGGGGATACTCATCATCCTTGGACGAGTTAGGGTTCTTGAGAAATTACATGAAAATATTCCTCAGGATGATACTCTTACTACTCGATTCTTACTGAGTGGATGCTCTTGAGTATGAATGCATCTTTTTCCAATTCGTTCTTTTTCAATTTCAGTTCTTTCAACTATCCATTTTTTATTACTTTTTTCAGGAGGCATCGCTCCATCACTGATGACGGGTTCAACGAGTGCTCTCCGTGCGGTTAGCTCCACGAATACTTCGTCGTTCACACCTCAGAAATTAGCCCATATTCTGACCTAAAAGGGCTCGGAGCCTAGTATTTTCATATTCTTTCAATTCTCAGTCGTCCGCTTAAACCCCGAACTCGGAACCAAAGATACCCAAATCGGTTTAATGGAAATCAGGTCGCGCGCGCCCGCTCCTCTTCTCTGGAGGCGGTGCAGCGCGGTGGACGGTTGTCTATCAAATAGATCCGTCGAAGCCTCAGTCACACACAACAGTCTCGTCCTATACCCTATACCCATCCTACATACCCATTCGAAACGGTTATACTGTGCGCTGCCGAGAGCCGCCATCCGCCAGCCACGCGGTCACGTCGCGACGCGATGCGCGCCAACCATACCCAGGCACACTGGCCCTTCAGACTGATTCTCGACACTCGTGCTTTCTCTTATCTCTCATTAGTCTACGAATATTTGTGTAAATGTGTGGGTCTATTAATTAAGCAAGCATGTAAATATCTTTTTTAGAATCTTGCTTTTGAAGTCTGTTTCGAAGCAAAAAACTTTTTGGAAAAAAATCCAAAAATTGCTACCCTTTTGTTGTCGCCATCATCTCGTCTGTGAGTTATGTTGTTCCGCGCGCATTATCATTGATAACGATAAGATAATAATTTTTCTGACACATGGAAAATGCGAGTTGCAATAACGTGAACGAGCCTCTTGTGAAGGTGACGTTCTCGATCATCATCATCATTAGCATCATTGTTTTTCTAATTATCGATTGATTCCTTTCCTGTTTCTCCTTTCACACATGGCGTGTTCTGTGCGCGCTCCGTTTTCTTTCAATCACATCAAAGATGATTTGTTTCATCGATCGCGTGTGGTAAAGAATGATACTGCGCTGTTGTCGTTCATTTTCTCGCTCTCTTTCTCTGTATTTTCATCCTTTTTCTTTTTCCCTTAATATTGTGATGATTTGTGTGCTACGCATCAGTTGTACAACTCTACTCTATGTAGCTTGTAGCGACGTGATATAATTGTAGATAGGCTAGGTATCGTTTCCTCTCCATCCAGGTATGAGGGTTCCGACTCTCCCGTTTCATTCATTCATCCGTTCATCCGTTCACGGATATCCTCGCCCACCCCACCCCATCGACGACGAATCGATCGATGCCTATCCAATCCACGCATATGCGTCTAAGATCCATCCGTTCAGTTCGCTCCGCGACATCCGCTTCCCCTCGCATCTGCTCTGATCCGATCGATGCGCCGCGATGGATCGATCGATCGATCGACCGACTTTACTGTATAGCATTGGTTTGTTGTCATGTTTTCCATAAGTTTCATTCGCACGCGACTTCACTAAACTACGGTATTTATTTTGTGTTTATTTTTATGTTTTCGGTATTGTGATTTTTGTATTTGATTGATTGCTGAGGTAAGACGCTCTCAAAGATGATGTGTGCGAACACAATGTTCTATGTCGATTAAATATTCAGTCAATGTGTTTGTGATTGCGGAAGTTTGTAGAATTCAAAAGAGTTGTACTTTATTAATTAAAAGGTAAAGGGATTCGTCAAAAAAGTTAGAGGTTTAGTCGCTTTGAGTGCAAGAATCTACCCTGTTTCCAATTTTTGGGCAGGATAAGGCATAAGCCCACTTTCAGACAATGAGGGAGGGTAAAATTTGACTTCAAAACCGATCATTAAGGGTGATAACGCTCAGTGACGACTTTTTATCTATTTATGAGGTCGCGAATAAGCCTAGCTGGATTTGTGAACGAAAATCCCCTAGAAGATATAAATAACCGTGAGGTGATGGTCCCTTAGGCTCTGTTTATACTTTTGTCGCCATAGGACTTCGTCGCTAAAAATTGCACTATACGAATGGAGAAATCGCGCCGTGCACTAGTTAATGTGTGAAAGCTATGGAATTCCGTTGTTTTCCTGAGCTTGGTCGTGGATGGGAACGTTCTGTGTGAAACAATTTCGTCCTACCCTTATACATCGGTGTACCGTAATCATGTCGTCGAATTGGAGCGCATTGTCACTGGAGCGCTTATTCTGCGTCTCACTCCCCACTGACTGCAGTTTGAATTGCGCGCGCACCTGCACATCTAGACGCGGGCACTGTCTGAACGGCAACGGCCTGGGAGTGGCCCGTCATATGGGATCCGAGAGAGTTCCCCAGACAGTGCAAACGGGTGAGTGGCAGTGATGGCTGTTACCGTGGGCGAAGCCACGCGGTTCCAATCCAATAGTGGTGAGTGAGGCGCGGAATATGCGCTCCAGTGACAATATGCGCTCCAATTCGACGACATGATTACGGTACACCGATGTATAAGGGTAGGATAGAATCGTGCCAGTACGTTCTGGCGCAGCATCTCGCCAGAAGCGCTTGGAGACCATTCTGATCCTCCCTCGAAGCAATTTACCCACTGCACCTAATTAGGCTTTTGGTGGAAGTCGAATATTTCTCGGTTCATCTCCTTCTAGCTTGATTCTCTTAGTTCCTAAGCTTGTCTCCCTGCTAGTGGAACGGTACCCCGGTTCCACCCTGTATTCTTCCCTTTATCAATCCACAAGAGGGACGAAAACTGGGCTGGCGGACTGCGGGATCGCTCGATGAACTATGTACGATCATTTTTCTTGGCGAGAAAGTAGGCTGGCGTTAGCTGAACAATTTGTTATTTATTCACCTAATTACTTGTACAACAACGTGAACATGCCCTTAGGTGCGTTATTAACTTAGCTGGCTATAGAGCACGTCAAACCAAGAACATTATAAGGACGTCATAATCAATTTATCGATAACCACAAAGAAGACATCGAACAGTACAAAGAAACCATCACAGCAGAAACCCGTTGGTGGTGAGTTGGAACGACCAAAGAAGCTGAATAAATTCAAACATCCAAAATTAAGCTGCCCTAGTTGGAGGTATCCCAAGAATCGGAAAAATGTGGTCAGAGAAATCTTGGAGAATACTAGATGTAGATGTTGCAATAATGATGCTAGAATCATGGCAAAAATCGCGCCTTGTGCGGAATTTGAACCAGCATGTCGGGCAGTTGGCTCTCCTCCCCAGCTGCGCCGGTCATTCACTCTTCCATAGCACCCTCCTTGAGCCAAACGACTTTTGCTCGGAAATTTCCGAGAATGTCTAGAGAATAGGCAGGACTTGCTGCCAGCTTCAAGCCCGGCCATGTACGTTGGTTCGTTTCTGGAGTCTGGTCATCTCAACACCGTTCGCCGTCTCCGACTGCTGAAGTGTGGTGGCGTCGGCGATCCGCCGACGTCGTGCCGCTCCCAATTTAGCCTTCGCTCGCCATCGTACGATCACCATCAGAACGGAGCTGAGGGTTCTGAAAAGCTAGAGATAAAGGTGTCGTCGTTGATCAGCTCACCAAGGATGCGCAGCGCTTTCGTTCTCAATTCAGAATCGTAGAAGCTTGGAAAATGCGTATTTGGCCTATAGTTGACTTGCAGGAGCTAGGCTCTATACCAAGTCAATGTCTTTACCTTCCCAGATAAGTCTTGTACCAATTTATCCTACCCCGGGGGATAGAAGGCTTGGTTAGCCCGGGCCGGGATCGATCGCTCGACCGTGCGGGTGTCTTGTAAGGCTTCAGCGACCTTGTGACGGTTGAGAAAGATTTGGAGCTGACTCTGGAAAGCAACTTCTTAAACAAAGCCATTCTTCGGCTCGGGAAAGTTTACTTGGTTCATTTCGCTGGAACTGTTATCCTACGATAACTTGATATGAGGCCGGATAGGAGCTCATCGAAGCCTGTTCGGCAATCAAGGCATATGAAGTTCATCAGGGCTTCCTTGTTTGTGCCGATGAGTGCCTAAAGGGCTGATTAACAAGAAAACCTTTAGGCACTCAAGGTTTGCATGAAGCGCAGGCGCAAGAATATTCGGGTAATTTTATCATTGTGACAATCTAGCGTGCCAATACCATTAGTGTCGAATCGTGGTGTTATGCTAGCCACTGTCGTTGCTCTATGGAGCCCAGAAAGATCTTTCGACCTAACAACCTCGGTGGATTCGTTTAGAAACGGCCAATGATCACGTTCTGGTGACATCAAGACCCCGGAGTAACATACTCGCGGTCGTGGGAGGGATCGCTTCGATCCGTGAGATCGATATGAATAGTTTTTTCAAGGTTTTAAGTAATTTCTTGCTACCTTACTAACTTCGTTTGGCACAGAAGCATTCGAGAATAATTCGTTTCACCTTTTGCTGCTGAACTGACGAAATACTCCAAAGTGACCTACTTGGCGGTGAGCTTCTTCTCGACGGTGTACGCCATCAGATTGACGCCGGCCAGTCCGTGCTCTCTCAGATCGGCACCGAGCTGCTCATCGAGTCGCGAAAGACGCAGACCGATCGGTGAATGTTGCAGGATCTGAGAAAAAAAGAAGTTGTATTGAGCCAGAAATGGGTACAAGGTAAAGGTAAACTGGTCGACGTAGCGGTACGACTCAGGGTCTGGTGCCAATTTCCCCAAACCCGACGGATGATTGGGTTTTCTTCACCTGGGCCCAGATTCATGAACGGACGAGCGGTCTGCGAAACCGCGGCACAGTAAGAACCAGAGGTCAGAGTCGATGAGAGATTGCATTTAACATAGGAAGTTTCGAATAAGTAGACAAAGTTTCGCGCCGTTTAGGGTTATATCTCGAGGTTTACCAATGATGAATGTGGGCCCTGGACGAGGACTCATCGCTCGAGGTGCGCGTCTAAGCAACGTCTCTGACTACTTCTTTACTTCCTCGCAAGCACCATGAATAGGTAGACGAGCGAGCAAAATTTGTCGAAATGTACGGTTTACGCTGGTAACCTAACAGAGGTAACGACGTTTTTAACCAAAGTAAGGGAGGTGTTTGGTGTTCAACCTTTCAACCTTCTCACTTCTCGGTTCTAGTTGACTATCTTACCAGTCTACTATAAAAGTTGTTCTTCGAGAGAGAGAGAGAGAGAGAGAGAGAGAGAGAGAGAGTTCATACAAGCTACATTCATCGACGACCTATTGTTGGTTCGCGAAATCTTCCGAAAAAAATGGAAAAAGGAGAGACGATTCAATGTATCTCTCTTTACATTTCCGAAATTTCTTCATTGTATTTTGCTTGTTTGGCTCGGTAAACTTCAAGAGCAACCCAATAAAGTGTCGCGACAGGCGGGACCCTGATTTGCCCATCAATTATAACCATAAATCGAGTTCGAATTAAGCTAGCCATCAATATTTAGATGCGTGAAATCGCCAGATTTATTGCCCATCGAGGACTAATAAAATGTGGCTGAATCGTGGTGTTTGGAGCGAGGCGATTGTGGCTGAATCGCTTCATTTTAGGGAGGCTCGAAGAAGATTGCCGACGGAGATCACCTTTCACTTTACCCTGGAGGTAAGATCAATCCCATAACCCACATGTTTTTAGAAAAGAAATTGTTCTGAAAACTCACGAAAAGAATCGCGAAAGCACACGATCCGCTGAATACCGCGATCACACCCAACGCGGCGAGTTGGTATAGCAGCAGTGTTATTCCGCCTCCATAGAGCACACCTGACAGGTCGTTCTCGTTGGTCACCTGGAACAGGTGGCCCATTTTTACTATGTTAAAAATCATAACTCTGAATATTTCTGATTATGACAAGATCTGCTAAAATCATGTTACTGTATAGAATATTATACGGTTTTTGTTTCATTCGTTTAGGATGACTAGGTGAATGACTCACAGTCAGTAATAGGTTGTCGGGAAATTCTGTCACAAAATTTTCAAAAAAAAATTCATGAAATTCAGCGAGAGGCGAAATGACATTTCCATGACTACTGATCAAGAGACCCAACATTCTAGAATATTCTGAGCAAAGTGCTTAAATTACCTTGTGATCGGCGAGACCAAAGTCCCGGCAAACGAAAATCGCCGGACTTATCATACCCCAGATCGATCCCACCACATGCACCGGCACAACGCCGACTGGATCGTCAATCTGCAACACTTTACTTTACTTGTTTTTAAGATTTGTTTTCCCCTTAGAAAGTGATTTACACCATGCAGTGGTAAAGGGCGCCACTGACACCCGCACGGTCGAGCGATCGATCCCTGCCCGGGTCAACCAAGCCTTCCATCACTCCGGGGTCGGTAAATTGGTACCAGGGTTGTCTAGGAAGGTAAAAACAGTGATCTGGTATAGCTGCTAGATCCGTAAGTCATTGTATAGGCCAAATACGCATTCACCGTGCCTCTACGATTCTGAATGGAACACGAATGCGCGGCGCGTCCTTAGGGGACAAATCAACGCCGGCACCATTACCATTGCCTTCGAGGTAGAACGTAGGAGGATGGGGAATTTTTCGGGGCCAGTAGTGCCCTCTTCATTGGAGGCTGGCTTCTTGCCACCAGGGCCCAGATTCATCATTGGTAAATCCAGGATAAACCCCGAGATATGGCTCGAACGGCGCTCACCTTTGTCTACCTATCCTAAACTTCCTATGTTGAACGCAATCTCTCATCAACTCTGCCGTCTGGTTCTGGCTGCTCCGCGGTTTCGGAGACCGCCCCTCCGTTCATGAATCTGGGCCCAGATCTTATCATTTACAATTATACATTCGCCAATTCGATTCTTTATTTTCCTTCTCTATCTCTACTTCTACCAACAAAGTCGGGCGATCGATCCTCGCCCAGGCCATACGAACCTTCCATCCCTTCGACGTCTATTAAATTGGTACTAGACACGTCTAGGAAGGTGAATATCCAGGATAAACCCCGAGATATGGCTCGAACGGCGCTCACCTTTGTCTACCTATCCTAAACTTCCTATGTTGAACGCAATCTCTCATCAACTCTGCCGTCTGGTTCTGGCTGCTCCGCGGTTTCGGAAACCGCCCCATCGACATGAACGGCTAGTCCCTGTGATTCATTAATGGCGCCGACAGTGCCTCTGTAGCTTTGAAATGAAGGACGAGGGCATGGCGCGTCCTCAAGGGTATTTATCCTTCTCCTTCGCCTTCTAGAAACCTTCGATTCTGGTTATTTTTTATCCATACCTGTGCTTTTTCTAGCAACGGATAGGCAATCAACGCCATCGCTGAGCCGATTGCTCCTACCAAGGTTGCTTGCCATGGAGTGTAGAAGAGGCAGCCGGCTGTAATGAAAAAATGGATTTGTATTCTTGTCTATCATTCCTAAAAAAAGAAAAGAAAGGAAGAAGGAAATTTCTTTAACCTGTGCTGGACACCAAAGACGCCAGTAAGCCATCGATCAGCATGTCCACTTGGATCTTCTTCGTTGCCATTCGTGAAATGAGCACCGTTATCACACCGCCACCAGCTGAAGCCATGATGGTGCCGACTGCTGATCTGTGAATTTCAGAAAAAAATTCAAATAATTCAAAAAATAGATAGTTATTAAGATGACTCATGAGTAAAATCAGAGTGAAATGGCGGCCGTCCAAAAGTCCCCTAAGAACGCGCCACGCGTTCGTGCCCCAGTCAGAGGAGTGGGGACCTTGTGACCGTACTTACTAGGGAGGTCAGTGAGCATGCCCCAAAGATTCCGAACGAGATCTGTATAGTTTTGTAGAGCATCGAGCGGGGATCACAGCAATATAGCTTGTTTTTGCTGAGCGGCAATGGGTGGTCCGAAAACCGCAAATACCACCGCCATTGACAGGCGTTGAATAGTCCCTGATCGTGAGGTGAGAGTTATTCTCCAATGTGCCTCGATGGTCCGGTGGTACCGCAGTCGGCTATCATTCAGATGGTCATGGGTTCGGATCCTGTCGGACTACTTTTGTTTTGGTTCAATCGTATTGATGCCAAATCGTGCTCATTTTGCGATTTTGCCATGGAGGTTGAAGAAAATCATGTTTGGAGCAGCTTAAAACGTACAAATTTTAGAAAATGGCAACATTGACATGGGTAGCCAATACCCATCGTAACTTACCTTTAACGGACGCAAAATTAGAAACTCATGTTGGATTCGTGATCAGAACCCCAAATTACCCCCACAGACGGAGTTTGAACGAAATCGAACATTTTTACCCAGGCACCTAACTTACCTACCCTTACCAGTTGACTAGTTCCTCTTTTTAACTACTTCTGGGTGGAGGTTAATAGCAGAGAGCCCTCCTGGCAACATTAGCAATGAGCTAGATCCGCCTCGTTATGATCTTAAAATGCTTGAGGCAAAAGGCGGAAGTTCTGGAGATAACCAACAGATAAGAGGTTAAGATCAAACGATCGGTGTTGATCAATCCAAGGATGCGCTACACATTCGTTTCCCATGAAAAATCCTAGCGGTATGGTGAATAAGCATATGTTCCGTACATGAAGAATGCGTGTTTGGCCTGTATAGTACAATGACTTGCTGGGGCCAGCCGTCGCACCGATTTAGTGTTCTTACCTCTTACCTTTTCTTGAGGATCGATCTCTCGACCGTGCAAGTGTGTAAATAGCGCCTTCTGCTATTGCACCATGCACACCATTTTATTGGAATGCATAGCACTAATGAAGCTGATTTTTCGCTGATTGATTTACCTGGAGCCTTCAGTCCACTGATGTGAGGTGACAGCGTAGTTGGAGGCTGTGTTGAATGCCAGCCATCCCCACCAGATCATTAGAAACCCTGAACTAGTTACTTGATCTGTATCGATTTGTAGATTTTTGTGAAAAAGGATTACCTAAAATGGCTTTCGTTGGATCGCTGATTTGTCGAGCTGCCTTCTCATGGAATCTGTGTTGTCGCGGCTTCAAATACAAGGTGGCAACGAGGCCAGAGATGCCTCCGACCAGGTGCACCTGCAAAATTCTGAGCTTCGTGAGAAGTCGAGAGAGTTATTTTTACTTTTCTTATTTTTTATATGTATAGAAAACCGAAGAAAGACTCACAGCACTACATCCGGCCGAATCGATGACGCCCATCGCTCGAAAAATGCCTCGTTGATGCCAAACCCAATGACCGGCTATGGAATGCACCAAGGTGATGAAAAACGATACGAAACAGTGAGATCTCAGGTGAATTCGTTCGGCCATTCCGGCTGGAATTATCCTTTTTTCTCTATAAATTCCTTTTTGAACTTTATCATAAAAGAGACAGGACCTTTGTATTATTCAAGCTCTCTCTCCTTCAAACCCCAGCATGTTTATTTATTTTTTATTTCTAAGCCATATAAAGGCTTACTAGTAGTAAATCGTAAACGAGGTTAGTAAACGAAAGGAATAATGGTAGATGAGTTGGTATTACAAACTAGATGGTACTAAAATAGGAACAAGCACCATTAATTGCGACAGACAAACATGCATATCTTATCCACCAACATGGAATGTTTCCATTACATATTGGAAATTTCGGTCCAAAGACAGGAATGACATCAGCAAGCCCATAGAAATTCTCAATGTCAGCAGCTTCTAGGCACATGAGTTACCCTAGCTGAATTCGAGGATGGGCTTAATCTCCGGAAAGAAATTCAGTTGATCTAACCTCCCTAGAGCACGCACCTCTTAGACGGGCGTCGTATCTCAGATGTTTCTTTAACCTGTTACGCACCTTTACAATGTTGATGTAATGCTGCGGGTATTACAGCCTTTGTTTTGACAGAGATGAACGATTTTCGAAGCAAATCAGGCGTTTTTCATACAGAATGAGCCAGATAAGTCGCCCTGTTAATGAGGAAAGAGAGGAAATCCAAGCAGGCTCTTGTCAAAATTTCACTAGTCCATCCAGAGGGTGCTTTGCTAATCACTCCAGCAGCAGAACACCTTTATTTCTCTGCGAACTTTGACGTATCGATCGAATTATTCATCGACTATAGTGAATAGTTTAAAATATTCACCTGACACAATTGTGGATGTGGTGGTGGCGAAGCTCATTTGGAAGATGAACAGAGCATAAGATGTTCCTTGCTGGAAATATTGTTATTTCTCTTCAACTACTTGATTCATTAAAGGATGGATATTTATTAAGGTGAACTCTTTTATGTCAGCTTGTTTATTAGTTTTAGATGTATATTGATGACGCTTTCCATCTTATTTGAAAGCTTTTGAATTACTATGTCAGAATTACTACGAAAAATTCGTTTTCTTTTCAAACGTTTTGAATGCTGAAAATGATTCCGGAAAATTCTGACGCATTTCCTACAGCACTATCTAAACAAAGCAAACGATACCAAGAATGAGTGGCTTCATCTTTTTGCAAACCAAGTATGATCTCAGTTATGGATCTCGCTTTAGTTCAGATGTATTATAACACATATATATAATATAAAGAGAACAAAGAGTAAAAGTAAGAGTAAGAGTATAAAGAGAACAAAACCGATTCCAATTCAGAATCCAATGGTGGGCGTTTTCTTGGAAAACAAAGTGTGTTGCTGCAGTTGGAAAAACAGGACTTTCGGTTCACCCCAACAGAACGTTATGTATATAACTTAGTGATCAAATTCAGATCAGTGACAAAAGCAAGCAATTGGTTTGAAAAGTGTTGGATTTGATTTGAAAACTGTTGAATTTGATCTGCGAGTTGTTGAACTTGGTTTGAAAAAATGTTGTTTTTTGCCTGAAAATGGTACAATACGATGCAGAAGACCCACCCCATCAGCCGACAGCTCGTGTTCCCGTTCGGGGTCGAAAAAGTAGTCGCCGACACCGATGAAAGGATTCGCATAGGTCTGACCGAACGTGAAACCGTAGCCGAACATCCAGTAGGCGAGACCTGAAAACGGTTAATTCTAGCACGCAAAATTTATTATTTATTTATTTATTTATTTATTTATTTATTTATTTATTTATTTATTTATTTATTTATTTATTTATGCACGGAAACGTGCGCAACTGAGAAGGCGAATGACGACATATCGTGAATAACCTACTGCAGGCAGAAATAAGGTTAAGAACAAAAAACAAAAGGCATGATGCTGGATCCCATTCTTTATCAAAGATGGCTTTGCTCTTCTTGACTAGACCGGCAGATAGCCTTCCTGTTCCAATCCGAATGATAACCATTTTGCAAATATGAAGATCTGAATCTACTTGGACAACTCCGCTCGAACGGGTGCTAAGAACACGCCAGCTCAGGGCAAGTGTAACAGGAGAAAGACACCAGTACCTTACGTGTTCGAGCGGTTTCGATCTCTCATCTATCTCTGATGCATCTTTCAGCTTCTACTGATAGTTGCAGCCCAGAGTGCCTCATAGAATTCAGATAGGAGACGGTATGTCGACTATAATCTGGGTTGTTTCAAGACTAGAAGACAGGAGGCTTCGCTTATTACGCCGGAAAAACAGGATTTTTCTCTCATAATAGTTTTTTGGTACTTTTCCTCTTAATGTCCAATTATCACCCAAGCGTATCATATCATGCTCATATCTTAATGCAGATCCTTGAAGATGTGTTATCATGTTATGCTTGCGAGAAAAGAACGGCTTTTTCGTCCACATTAGGCAGATTAAACAGGCTGCACACGACCATAGGTGGATGCGAAACGGTATGATATCGAATACGATATGATAATTGGGCATTAAGAGGAAAAGTACCTTTTTTTCAAGATAAAGCTCTGAAAAACACTGTCGGTCTTTCTTTGGTCATTATTCTACTTAAAACGTAATCATCAGAAAACGACTCCATATATTCATTCCCTATTTCCTTCCTTCCTTGTTCGTGTTACGCAATTCTATTGAAGTTTGAGTGGATTCAGCTCATTTTTCAGAAAAAACTTCTATTTTTTCGATTTCCAGCCATCTAGACCATTGCGCTGGCATCACAACGCTGGCTCCCGTGTGAGAGATGGAGTCGTTGTTGACAGCTGCCACTCACTGCAGCCACGTCGGGGCTTCCGTAGCGCAGTCGGCAGCGCGTCAGTCTCATAATCTGAAGGTCGTGAGTTCGAGCCTCACCGGGAGCAATGTTTTGCACTTGGTCTGCTTAACGTGTTTGATGAATCACTCAAGGATGAAAGAGCTTTCTGCAGTGCGGGTTGAACGAAACGATGGAGGAGGTCAATTCTAAGATTTTTACCTGTCATATTCACTAATTAGCTTTGAATTCATTCATGGAAAGGGAAATCCTTACGAGGACACTAAATTGGTGATCTGTCACATTAGAAAGTATTGGGCATGGGCTCATGAATTAGAATTAAAATTTAAAAATGGTCAGGCAGAAGTTTTTGAGATGCTCATCCATCCATCGGACATGAACAGAAGGTGATGGTCGATAGCAATTTTTGACTTTTTCTTCCGTTTTTTTTTCTGCCCCTCAGAAGACATTCTGCGAAGAAATTCTCTAGGTATCCATTTACCGCCTTAAGGTAAGAAGCGGTGTGGCCACAGGTGAGTGACACTTGATGGAAATTGAAATCGCCTGCCTCCAAATATCACATCCACCACATTCTTCACCATCACGTTCACTTCGTCCTTTGGGGACACTCGGCCGGACTCCAGCAGGCCGAATCCTAAAGCAGTCTTACCAATTATACTTATTATATACCTATTTTATTTATTGAACTTATTTATCTGCTCAATCCAATCAGCATAAATCAGTCAAAAGAAGAAACTCAACCATACATTTGGCTGTTGGACATAAAATTAGAAGAAGGCCACCCTCAGTCATCCCTTCCTTGTTCATTTTTTATTTGGTCAGTTTCGTTAGTTATTGCTAAATTGCTGTTGTGTTTTTGTTTAGAACTGACATAAAGATAAAGATAAAGATAAAAACCGAATCAAAAGTTGATTCGTGGTTCTCAAAAATGTATCAATTGTATGAAATTACGTAAACCTGCGGTATAACGTGAAGTAGTAGTAGTAGGATTCTGAAGGTGGTAAAATAACAAAAATATAAAAAGCGTAGTCATGAAAATATCGACAAACCTGCGGTCATTGTGAAGATAGTGAAACTCGCCGCCGACACCCAGACGCCGTTGTCCTGTGCGGTGACGCTGTTCCTCGGTTCAGCCATCCTCTTCTAACCCGATAGGCCTTTAATTTTTTTTAGAATTCAACAGTGTGCTGAGAAAATCCAGAAACGACGACGAGATGAAATTTTGAATCCGAAAATGATTCGGCGGGGCCAAATGTAGTTTATTTGTTTATATATTTTTATTACTTATTTGTTTGTTTGTTTATTTGTTTATTTATTTATTTATTTAATGCGTCCAACGACGTGCCTGAGAAAAACTAAACAGTAGAGGGCGAAAGAACAAAAGAAATGAAAAAACTCAGAGCACAATCTAGAGAAAAGTTCGTCAGGTGTAAGCAGTGCTTAATACTGTTTTGAGGAAAGTAGTTAAGAAAACAGATACGAGAAAGAGAACCGATATAACGTGTGACAATTTGACATGAAGCAATGATAAACTGTAATGAAAATTGAGGAGATGCATGGTTTCTGGAGCACAACCGAAGAAAGCATTCTCTCAAGGCCTAATTTTCCCACAAATCTCTGTTCTAGTAGGGTTAGGTACGGAATTTTTGAGAACACAAATTTTGAAATAGTTGTCAGGGCTCCAAATTTCTGAGCTCTCTTTTTTTTCTGTTCTCGGGCCCAACCATCTGTTGACTTTACTCCCCCACCCACGGCCATACCGTTGAATTGAAAAGTCATGTAATAAAAATAAAAATGGAATAAATATAATAAAAATATAATAAAAATGTATGTAATAAAAATAGCAGAAGCTGCTATTTTTGCACTAGTTAGCAGATCAAAAGTGCACACCGACAATATCATGTTGATTTGCGATCCATGTTATGTATTCGCATACCCATCTCCTGAATGACAGACTAGCATTTACTGCCAAGAGCTGACACGACCACAATTGAAAAGAACCAGAGGCGGTCAACATAAATACTATAAATACTGCAACTGATAGAAGTTAGATGACGACGTTATCATGAGCGCATTTCTTTTGAGAAATCGCTGGAAGTCCGTAAATAAAAGTGAAACGTAGCAAACCGAATGTTACAAAGTGGTGATAAGTCAGACAAAAAAACAGAAACAGTGGATCAATCTGCTCGAATTGATCGGCAACATCCTGTAAAAGGAATACCAACGGTACCGTATCTTAGACGATACCCTGTTTTGTCAAGATAAATGATAGACGAAAGTTTCTTGCAAACATTAATTCGGATACAGACAGAGTTATTAATACATGCATTTTTTCACATTCTTGCTTTCTATGAACAGCGATCGAATCACAACAATATTTACTCATCGTTTTCATCAGTTAGTCTGTCTCTCCATTTCTTTTTACTCTTTTTGTTGCCAAAGTAAACCTTTTCAGCACTGCTTGTGGATAGCTACGGGATCCGTTTTGTTTTTTCTATAGTGGCACAGCTGTGGTGTCTGGACATTGTGAGCACGTTTTCGTTTTCGACTTACTCAACATGCGCGAAAATGTGGAACCATGGACCTATCTACTGAAAAAATAGTTGAAAGCGAAATAAAAGGCAGGATCTAACTGCAAGATTCATCATCTGTTGCTTTCCTCGATAAACCAAGCTCGAACGACCGCTTAACGACACGTAGGTTTCGAAAAAACCTGTAGTGAACCCGTTATTTCAAATTGGAGCAGCAATATTAACACAGAAGCAAAATCAAGAAAATTAGTTAGTTTCTTCATTTTATGGAAAAAGAATTCCTTCGGTGAGCGCTGCTGGAGGATTATAAACAGATAAATAGATAAATAGGAAACGAATGAACACAATGAATGAAACTTCATTGATTGATTGCAGTTTCAGAGGAATGTTTGCCTCGCAGCATTTCATCTCCCTAGCAGTTCTTATCGTTTCGGTAAGTTGATTATCTTCTGGTCTCGCATGAGTATATATGAGTTTTAGGAGTTATCATATAACTTATGAGTATAACAATAACAATCCTACTATATAATAAGCGAAACCCAAGCGATGTTTGTCATGGGTGGCTCATGTGGGTCCCGCCGCGATAGTCTGTCACCCTACTCCCAGGGCGTATTTCATCAGTCCCTCGCCGTCTGTTACTGCATGATTTTTGATCTTCGTTTTTTGCTTTAAATGTTTTTAGTGCTATTGTTTTTAATGTTACTGCTTTTCGTTTGTAGTGTCAGCGAAGTTCCCCTCCTCCTTTAAAGCCGTTTGACGGCCAGCAGGCCGCTGAATGGCGGGTATAATATTATATGATTCTTTTCTGCTAAACATATAACAGTTGCTTGGATCGAAGCCAAGAGCTTTTGTAGTGACGGCGAAAAGGCGGATTCAATAGTGAGACCGGATATCTTACATCTTATTCCAACAAAGTTGCTGTTCCGTTCAAGTTTTTTTTCAACTGGATCTGAATTTTCAGGGCGATGCACTAACACCAGAGAGTTCTCCGTCGTGCGCCAACGGTGCCACGGAATTCTGCCGTCACGTGCTATTTACCCACGAGGCAAACCGTGCGGCTCTCAAACTTTTGTATGAAATTGATGGCAGAAACGGGATCAAAAGGCTAACCAAAGCCGACGGTTTGGTTCTGGCACTACTGAATAAGACCAATGAAACACGTCTCCGTGTTTTATTGAAGCAAACGTTGGAGGCGCAACTCCGGGCACTGGTTATGGCGAAAGTCGACTGCTTCTCACGTAAAGAATATATTGATCTAGATGAGGAGGCGACCTGCTCACTTATTTACATTGACATCGGACTGGGAATAGTAGACCTGATGGAGGCGATCATAGCAGTAGAAACTGATACATTAAATAAAGCCAAATTTCAAAATCTTCACGACAAAATCTTCGAGGAAAAATTCATCGGTCGCGTAGACTTTTCAGCTAGAATTCATGAGACAGGAAAGGAAATTTTGATGTTGATGAAGCCTTAGCAACGCATTCGTTTGATAAGAACTTGTACATAACTGCAGTCATTGTTCCATTATATAATAAAGCTGTTCTTCAGTTTGTGTTTGGTTGTGCTCTATCTTACTACAACTACAGAACCGGACATGTCCTTTGATCAGTTCCCGAGAATCCGCTTAGGAGTGTTCCAAAGCGCCCTTTTTCAGTAACTTTGTTGAATTTCAATTTGTGAAAATATACGTGTATTTGAGCTCAGCAGCTTGAGCTCTATCCCTCCATATACACTTTTCCCAAATTCGTGAAACTTGTTTTCAGTCGAATTTTTTGACTCCTCGATTTTCGGGTCCCGTTGCCGCTTCGGTCCCTCGCACGCGTCTTTTCCCAGCGTCCCAAGCTAGGAGTAGAAGTTCCCACGGGTTGGCTCGAAGAAACTACCACACGGGGCCTCCCGTTGGGCATGTTCGTGGACGGGGACCCCTCCCCCCCTCCCCGTTAACGACGAGGCAGTTGATGGATACGAGGGACCGACCAGACGAGATTTAAGGGGTCGTCAAGAAAATCGATATTCCGAAAAAAATACTCAGGTGTGGATAATTTATAGCTAAGGAGCGTTCCAAAGCGACTTTCCTGAATACCTCTGTAGAAACTCAATAATTTGTAAAAAATATACGTACATACAGTGCGTATCAAATGTATAGGGCCACCCCGAAAGCAGTAATTTTTTCTTTGTTAACGGACATTTATGATTTGAAGTTGCTTTCAATAAATTATCCGTGGTCGAAAACCATATCTGGAAATGGTTCAGAAAAATTTCTAAGCTGTGAAATTTTTGAGAAAAAAATACGGTTTCTCCACTGTATCAAAAGTATAGGGCCATTTACGATGTTCGTTTATTTTATTATTTTAACTGCAAGTTCGACACTTGGGCCATCCAAATGCTAAGGCATTGACTCCGTTGCTGACTACCATCGTATTAACAACATGTCGCGTGGTACCCGACTGTCCGTCGAGGAGCAGGCCCAAGTTCGAGCACTACACCAGGCAGGTCACTCCAGGCGTCAAATCGCTGCTCAACTTCGTCGCTCCAAAAACGCTGTGAGCAACTACCTAAAAGACCCCGCTAAATACGGGACGAGAGCAGTGCCTGGAAGACCATCAGTGTCCATCTCTCCGGACATGATGTTCGACATATTCAGTGACTGTTATTGGATTCAACATCATCGATCAGTCGTGTTAAGGCGGACTTATCCTTGAGTGCATCGCTAGTGACCATCTGAAGAGCAGCAAAAGGAAGCGGTTCCATTGTCCGTAAGGTGATGGAAAAGGCTCCTAGGTTGACTGAACACCACCGAGCCAAACGTCTTCAATTTGCGCGTGAAAACATGACGACAGATCGGAACGAGGTGCACCAATTTTCCATCTTGCAATTCTTCCCACTCGAAAAAGTTCGTTGCTTTTAGGTAATCTTCTCGGATGAAAAGAAGTTCAATTTGGACGGACCCGAGGATCCCACTGCCATTGGCGCGATTTGAGGAAGGATCCGATGGTTTTCAGCAGACGCAACATCGACGGCGGTTCCCAAATGGTCTGGGGAGCATTTAGTAGCTCTGGTGTTCTTCGGCTATCCTTTGTGTCGACTGAAGTCAGAGGATCATCAGAAGGTTCTTAAATATCATCTGGTGCCGTTTATTCGCCAACACCATACGAGGAATTTCACTTTCATGCAGGGCAATGCATCGGTACATGCGAGTAAATCGACGACACAGTGGTTGAACTCCAGGAACATCCCCTTGTTAGACTGGCCAACTTGTTCGCCGGACTTGAATCCAATCGAGAATATCCGGGGAATACTTGTACGCCAGATCTATAGAGACGGGAGGCAGTTCAACAATGTTGAAGAATTGCGAGAAGCGATCGTTGCGGCGTGGAACAATTTGAATCCTGGTATCTTGAAGAATTTGGTGGAGAGTATGCCGAACCGAATTTTTCAACTCATTTCCAATCATGGTAGACAAGTTGATTATTAATTTCTAATTGTTGGCTGTTTGCTGTAATAAAGTGGAGTCGACTCTGAGGTGACCCTATACTTTTGATACAGTGGAAAATCCATAGTTTTCTTAAAAAATCTCATACTTTAGAAATCTTTCAGAATCATTTTATGGTGTGGTTTTTGACTACCGGGAATTCGTTGAGGGCAATCTCATATCACGAATCTCAGTTACCGAAGAAAAATTACAGTTCTTGGGGTGGCCCTATACTTTTGATACGCACTGTGTGTATGTGCGAGGAAAAGTAGACGAATGAGAAGGAGCGAAAATCAGAAAGCTTTGTCATATTCTGCAAAATGACGTGATTTCAGGTTGCATTTTTTCATCAACACAGTCGTTCCTCTATACCTATGGTTTGTTGGAAAAGAATTAGTTCCAACGAGTCTCTACAGAATAGTCGATAAATTCCTGGAACCATGATGACATTCCATATTCTCTCCATACCCTTGCTTTACCTGATCCGGCACGTCTGTAGCGTTTTATGGTTTCCAATGTTCCTAATATAATATTTCTATTCTCTCCTTATCGTTTCATGTTCTTTCGTATCTCTTATCACGCTTCACCAACTACTTTTTATTTTTTACCGCCTACGTGTTACTTTTCCCCGTTTGTGTTCTTGTATCTACGCTTTCTATTTTTTCACTGTTTTTTATTTTTATTTTCATCTATTTTTAAATACCGCATGCTGTTCCACGTAATAAATTAATGGATGAAAATTATGTGAGCGTTGCGAAACGAATAGGGACTAATGGGCGGAACGACCTCATTTTGCTAGAAATAATTCGCAGCTGTCAGACGAAGCCGACAAAAGCCACGTAACATGGTGGCACAAACTTATTTGCCACCTGGAGAGATGGTTGCCCTTCTGGTCGTCCAATTTTCTCAAAAATGATTAGGATTAGGCTCAAAATTTTCAACGATGGAGTAGGCTTGGATGCTGTGCTATTTTGCTGTCTAGCTCGGGTGCTTTCTGGGCCTAAATTCATGACGGGTATCGGCACAATATACCAGAGAATAAACCCCGGTCGGCGCGAGTATTCGTATTCACGAACGCCCGGAGTGTTATGGACCTTGAATTTTCGTTCATGAATTTAGGCACTGGTCAACTTTTCATACTGATTCTACGAAGATGAGCATAGTAAATAAATGAACAAATAAATAAATAGATAAGCAAATTTGGCCGCCAATTTGCCGAGGGAGACTGCGCCGCGACGTCGTCGTCGGCGACGACTGATGATTAGTGTTGGAAGGTTTCGGAAATGATTAGTCTACGGGGCACGGATTATCACCTACGAGGCGGACGATTCTGCGGGGATTACGGCGCGAAAGATCGTTGACGACATCAGCTGCACTAACTGACATTTCTATAAATTTATCTTCCTTCGGAGCGTGTGGTGTAGTGGGAAGAGGAGCTACCCCCGCCCCGTACCGTCGAGTGATCGATCCTCGCCTGGGCTAAACAAGCCTCCCAGAAGCGCTGGCCCCTGCAAGTCATTGTATTAGTGAGCTCGTCAACGCCGACCAGTTTCCCTTACTTTTACCCTTCCTAATCGCGATTCATTGATTTGAGGTAAAGGTAAAGGTGCCGGCGTTGATCAGTCGCCTAAGAACGCGCCACCGCATTCGTGCTCCATTCAAGTCGTAGAGGCATGGGGAATGCGTATTTGGCCTATACAATGACCTGCGGAGGCCAGCCGCTATACCAGATCAGTGTCTTTACCTTTCCAGACAAGTCTGGTACCAATTTACCCGACCCCGAGGGGATGAAAGGCTTGGTTAGCCCGGGCCGGGATCGATCGCTCGACCATGCGGGTGACAACAGCGCCTCTTACCACTGTACCACGCGGGCCCTGATTGACTTGAGTATCGTTCAGTGTCTTATCTATAAATTCCGCCGTATCGGATACCCCGCTACTCGTAACCCAGTGCGGGTTAACGGGAAGGATGGCGATGGCGATGCATCAGGGATAATTTCTGGTCCATAGTGGAGCGGAGCATATTGATTGGTTACCATGGTGGTATCCGTTACCGCCATTGTGATTCGGAAAATGTAGGAGACTTGTAGCAACACCATACTAAGATTTGCTACCAAATAAGCAAATACCTGTCTAAGATCTAAGAGTCAGTGAAGAAAAAGGAAAAAGAAAAGCTTCAATTTGCGAGCGATTGAGCGAAATGGATGAAATAGGATGTGCAATTTCGCTGAATGAGCTCATTTTGCTTTATCGGGAGAGTGAGAAAATTAACTCCATAGCAACCACCGAATGTAGGAGGATGCGACTGATGAAACGAGAAATCCCGACAGAACCGGGCAGAATCGATAACTTTCGTCTTTCCACATAAGTTGTTAGTCAATGTTCTGGTTGTTTTCCACTAGAATCGATGCTGAACAACAACGAGGCGAATGCAGTGGCTATGAAGTGTCTGACGATTGCGGGTAGCTGAGTAGTGCCATTCAAAACTAGGCAGCTGCTATAATATTGAAATCACAAATCGTTCTTCGTTGTTTGATTGTTAGACTTTTATAGATTGCACAATGAAAAAGGCAAAAGAAGCAGTCAGCAACTTCTAGAAGTGATCACGACAAGCAAACTGAATAATGACAAAAAGTACAAGAGAAAATCATTTTCTATTGCAAACTTAAATTTGATGTAATTTTGTTGAAAAATTAGATAGGTATAGAATTTTTATCGAAACGTGGTCCTAAAATTTGACCACTTTTTGACCACCAAAATGTTTACTCGGAAAAATCTATAACTTAACGGCGATCTGAATCAAATATTCGTAGCGCATTATAATAACTATACCATGCTCCGTCAGAATATCATCTCAGATTGACCCTTCGTTCAGCGATTTTTGAGATATTTCCATTTAAGGTAGCATATGATGATCACTATGAAATACTTCTAAAAAACGCAAAATTCTCAACAATTTCCCAATGTTTCGACATATTTTCAAATAGAGTTGTCAGAACTATCTGTTGGTATCAGATTCTTTTTGATTCAAGCTATTTGTGCATAAAACTGAAAAATTACATACCTTTTGACCGCTACTGCAGAACTATATGATCTCTTCGTCCCAACCTCTTCTTCTCCTCAGTACAAAATAGTAGAAGTGATGAAAATGAGATAAATACCCAGATAAAAAAGGAAATAAAATCATTACAATGGCAAAACATGATAAATAGGGGAAATAGGGGACCTTCAGCTGTTTGGAACCAAAAAATACTGGTGTGATCGATGAGTTCCGCCTAATCTCAATCTCCTAATCAGTTTTCTTATTCTTTTAGTTATATTTCAATAGTTTAGACCTTGAAACGGTGGAAAATGCTTTGACCTCAACACTAACTTATTTTTACACCATTCTAATACACAAATATGCTAACATTAATACTTTCTAGCTCTTCTGTGTACGGCGTTCAATAAATCAGCACTGCCACAGCAGAACAAAAATCACATCAGTTGCTCCTATGTTCTCCTCAACTTTTTAAAGGCAAATGAATAAAAGATGAAGTTGGTCGATAGATTACTTCGATATGTAGACTACATAAGTGAGACCACAAGTGGCTGATTCTTGTAATTTTGAAGAAATTTTATGACGACGAAGTGACACTTCCGCTAATGAGAGCTAGAAAAAAAGCCCTAAAAAGAGAAAGCAGAAAGTGTGAAAGAAAAGCAGCTTGCTAGCAGCTGGAATTCGCACTGAAGAGAGTATGGTAATGTAAAATTACAATTGAAGTCCCAGGAAACTACAAAAATCAAAGATTGCGAGTTCGACCAATGATGAACATGCATGAATTCTTTCAATTATTCAGGATTATTCTATCAACAGAAATCAATCAGAACAGCAAAAACCTTATGTAACGTGCAACAGCTGGAAATGAATTTCTCCTGATAACGGATGGTTGGTAGAATTTAGTCAGAAAAGGAGAATAATCGCTGAATGCCTGCTGGCTAGTTTTTGCCGTCGGGCAAAAAAGCTCATTGTTTTCGATCGGGAAATCCCAGCATAATGCTGAGGTGTGGTTGCCGTGGCGACTGCCGAACGGTC
This sequence comes from Nippostrongylus brasiliensis, assembly GCA_030553155.1. Lineage (NCBI taxonomy): Eukaryota > Metazoa > Nematoda > Chromadorea > Rhabditida > Heligmosomidae > Nippostrongylus > Nippostrongylus brasiliensis. Next base: position 11,286,999 of record CP130735.1, read on the forward strand.
GCCGCTGGTGAGGTGCCCTTGGAAGTGGCCATTTTTAGAAAATATTTCGAGAAAATGGTGTTCCGGAGTTTATAAGAGGGTAAAGGCAACGTGGTTAGTGCAAACCACGTTCACACAGGTGCCAAGGTTGTCTCTTTATTAACCCTCTGGGAAACCTTCACCTACAAATGGTTCTGCCGCTTTTCAAATTTTCTTGAACTATGAACAGTAGAATAAAATCGAATGAAAACAAATCAGGACCACTTCAGCGGCACCTGCCGAATAACAGGAACCGAACGGCTGCGCAGGCGATCTTTGGCCGTCCATGAAAACATCCAAAATCGGCTTTTCCTTCAAGAGCTTGAGGCGATTTTTCAACAGATTCAAAAAATTTACCATGACTAGATTGTCGTGAAATCCACGACTTTCATTTCTTATTTCAGATAATTCTCCATTATGAAACCGATTAATGCTACAAGAATTCAGAACTTGTACAACACTCCATGGCTGCAGATCAGATGGGTTCATGTCGGTATCTTATGGTATGGTACTTATCAACACTCACGGGCTCGATCGATGCGGTACGATGGCTTTCTGGAGGCGCCCAGCTGTATACTTCTTCACTGCGCAAAGAAGTCAACCAAACGGACAGTCATCGGCCGGCTGCGCATCAAAGAAGTTGAGGCCAGCTGTATTCTTTGTCTCGCACCACATATAAGCACGGTCGTCCCACCCACATCATTCTATCGACCGTGTCTCATCTGATCACTACCATCCTTTCGTAGTTCCCCATAATAACCTTCATCTAATCAGTTTGTATCAATTATATCTCACTCCCTTGTCCTAATTCCATTCTAATCCGCACTCTATACTTTGTGTAGGATGATTTGTAATCTTCTCGTATTCGTGCCTTATTCTTGAGCATTATAATCATCACTTATTAACCTCACTTATCCCTATCATTCATCTAGCTTTACTCTTCAATTACCTTGTCTCACTTATGGTGCTCTTACTGTTTGACTTCATAATCTCCTGGCTGATCTTGGTCTCCATATAGTCGTGCAATCCAGTATTCATATAGTGTCATACAGTATCCTCGTGCTTTATAGAATAATTGTGTAATCGTATCGCATGTTATTTGGTTTAATTACCCAAGTTTGAGGTAAAAACTTGTCGAAAGCGTGTTCGTGTGTACCGTCCATCAAAACCGCGTGGCCACTCGGATCAGAGAGAATCGAGTGATTGGCGAGCAACGACGGACAACTCCTCAAGTTCAATCTCACACACCGGACTACCACATCACACACAACCCTTTCGACTCATAGATGTTCAGGCTACAGATGTCCTATTGTCGTGGATAGGTGTTGAAAAATTGTATTTGCAATTTGAAAACAGTTAAAACGCTATAATAAAGATCAACCCTATAATAAGATGAAAAACGCATCAATAAATATAAACAAATTGAAATACATGTAAAAAGAGCAGCTCGTTTGCCCCTTAAGCTTAGACGAGCAAAGGGATCAGAAAAAACCCCGCCGGGTTTCGTCACTAAGCGAGAGGGGGTTTTATCAAAGAATGAAATAGAAAAAATCAAAAGAAAACTGAAATGGAAAAATAAAGTAACCCCTTAAATTTTCCAACCCCTCCCCGGACGGTGTCCAACTGATAGTATACAAAAAAAGGCATTCTTTAGAGATTTATTTATCTCTTCTATTTCTATGCACAAAATAGGACGAAAACCTAGGGTTCTCGTACACAACACAAATATTTTGGGAACTTAAGGTTAAAGTTGAGCGGATAATTGAGGACTCAGACCGGAATGTTGCCCTTCAACGGGTACCTGCTTGACTAAGATAGTTTATCAAAGTGATCAAATAAACGAATAAATCTCTAATGGTCTCCAACCGACATATGTATGGTCTGCCTTGTAGCTGGTATATTAGTGTAGTCTAAAATCTTGCCACCTGGTATAATGAATTTCTGTAGTCCCAGCGAGGATCAGTTGCTCACATGATTAATTTATTTGAGATTGTTCTGAGTTACTATTCCGAATTCAGTGTTATTTTTTTTTTGTTTGGTTCTATAAAACGGTGCGGAGTATGGCGCATGAATAAATAAATAAATGAAATGAAATAAATCCAGCTATAGAAGACATTGACGGGAAATGAATCCGTCAACTAACCGGCCGATTAGCCAGCTATGACGACATTGCCTACGCCCACCGACTCACTGAAGGTGAAAGGCGAGAAGTCACCAGAGCAGAAACGAAGTAATCGAGTTCGTGAGAATATCTTTGCAGAAGTCAGAACTACAGCCTGAAAAGAATCTGCAGCATTGAAAATGATCGGTCACACTTATCAGAAGATAAGGAAGTTTAGCGACATAAATATGTACTGGCACTCTCCGCAGAAAAAGTACTCCTCTCTTGAAGAGAATGAGCTTAATCGAAATAATTCTATTAGTTTGTAATCACCTTTGGATTAGTCCTATTAGGTCTTAATGGTGTTCCTTGTTACCCATCTTTTCCATACCTTATTGACTTAATCTTATCACCTATTGCCTCTTTGTCCTGAGAAAAAAAAATAGAAATCTATTCTCTTTTTAGCCTCTGTCGTCGTCTTTCTGTCACTATTTGTGTGGTTTATCTAAGGAAGTGACCAAAAATAAATCAACAACGATAAGGTAAAGGGTAACAAAGGTAGAAAGGGCTGGTGTTGATCAGCTCACTAAGGACGCGCCATGCATTTCGCCGAACCCCGTAGGGAGGGAAACCCTTGGCTAGCCCGAACGAGGATCCATCGTTCGACTGTACGGGTATCAGTAGCGCCTCTTACCACTCTACCACGAGTGGTAAGAGCAAAAAATTGCAACGAAACCATGTTTCATTGAATGACCAGTTGCTGGAGACCTGCATTCCTCTCCTTCTTCATTCGACAAAGTGCAGAAGGTTTTGTTTGATAATATTGAACAGTCTGCGCCAGTTTTCTGAGGCGAGGTGTCCCTCGAGAAACGAATGAGTCATGCGGCGAGTGACTTCTCGGTTCAAATGGGTTTAAGTGCGGTTTAAAAACTGCCGACCAACAACCGGCATATCGTGCTGACCTCGATTTCCTTGTGGCGCTCCCACCACATCGATCGTCGTCATGTTGCTGACCGGCCGGCCGGCCCAGTCGGGCCACCCGCACTGTTCGCACCTGAATCCACCTTTGTTGTGGCTCTTTTATCGATTTTTCTTTGTTTACTCTATACCGCAGTCTATTCTGCACTGCTGTTTACTTTGTTGGTCGGAATTTTTCTGCATTCGAAATAAAATTACCGATTCTGTGTCAGTGATTCTCGGTCCCCCGTTGTTCTATTTTGATTACCGGGCACCAATTTCTACTTTCCACTTTTGCCGCGGTGGAAATTATGGCTTTAAATTTAAGAAGAAGGTTACCATCTACCTACGGTGCTTTGTTAGACATTCTTCCTGCTATTTACATATTATTTCACTTCTGAATCGAAGCGTGAGTGGTACAGCGGTGAAAGGCGCTACTGCCACCTGCACGGTCGAGCGATCGATCCCGCCTGGACTATCCAAGCCTTTCCTCCCTCCTGGCTCGGGTAATTGGATACGGGACTTGTATGGGAAGGCGAAGGCACTGATCTGGCATAGCGGCTGGATCGAAAGTCCTTGTATAGGCCAAATACGTATTCATTATACCTCTAAGATTTCGAATGGAACACGAATGCGGCGGCGCTCTTAAGAGGACTTATTAACGTCTTTATTTCACCTTTACCTGCACCTTCACCTTATTAAATGTATGTATATATTTATTTATTTATTACACAAGGTATCTCGCGTTGTAACAAGCAACAAAAAACCCTACTCCTAGAATATCAAATGAGACGTATTGCCTAAATAACAGAATCCTTTGTTATTTAAGAAATTGCAGATAAGAGCAGATAGCAGTCAAGCAAACAGAAAACACAGCAGCGCAGAAAAAAGCAGATTTTTGCAGTAGTTGGCTCTTATCCGAATAACATATGGAGTTCAGGAGTTAAAACGGAATTGAGCGTGTTTTTTCAAATACGTTATTTTATTTTATTCATTTACGCCTTTTCACAGACGTGCTAAAAAGGTTAGTGGTACAATGAACAGGGAGAACTCGATCGAAAAAAAATGAAATTAATAACAAAACAAAGCAAAGCTTAGCGAGTTAGTAACTCAAGCAGAGGGGAAGAGACATTCCTAATATTCAAAACGAAATGCATCGTAATTCTTTCTCTTTGGGAGTGAGTAGCAGTTGGGTACGACTGATATCTACCGAAGAAAAAAATGATTAAGGGTCGATGTGGGTCATGACTCACTGACATTTTGACCTTTTTGCAGAGCTTCTCAAAGGAAGAAATAGTCCTAAAAGTAAAAAAAATGGCGTCGACAGTCAAGTTTTACTCTACCGACATCATATTCAACGGTTCCGCCACGTATGGTTTCCGTACTCAACGACATAAGATCTGCGGGTATGATTCTTGTCCTGCCGTGAATGATACCCGTCTCGAAGGAAGAAGTTCGGTCTTCACCGGGGCGTGATATCCGAAGCCTAATTGATCAGGAAGAGCTTAGCTCTACCAATCGGCCCTTAAAGCTGTCGAGTGCCAAGGCCAACCACATTTTACCTGAGGGGCGGAGCTAATTTTTGTTTTTTTTGCTGGTTTTTGGCTGTTTTTCACCAGCGTACTTAATCAACGAAGGAACGAGTTTCGATTTGATTGTGGGTAAGTCGTTGGAGACCAAGGCCACTACAATGACTCATTCATTCTGACGGCATTGCTTAGCTATTCAGGTACAACTAACCTTACCTATCGTTTCAATTAACTATTGGGTCTTGATAGGCATCTTCGGTAGCCATCTGGAATACGGAGGCATCTTTTACCCGTTGTGAGTGAGAAAGACCTGCTCCTTTTTCGAGGAAGCCACGCCCACATTATACGAATGTTACCTATATATTTGTGTATTTATTTGCTTGGTTCCGTATGTCTTGTCCACATAACTACACGCTAAGTATTGTTCGTGACAGTTTGTTTCTCAGTGACAGTTTGCACAGGTGCTAGGCATGGCTTGAGTCAACAGAGGTATCGATTAACTCGACTCGAAGTAACTATGGAATGTCCAGCGAATAACATATTAGGATGCACTGAATTCTATTGTCATGTTTGATTTTATCGTCTTAATTTTGTGTTTTTTTGAATTATTATCTTCTGCATGTCCTTAGCTTGTAAGGTGTCATTAACAAATATAGCAGTATTTTATAGCAAGGCTAGCAATGACACAAAACGGTTGCTTCAGACTTCAGATGAAACTAGTCATCCTAAACCTTCAAATTGAATGGGGTGAAATCAAAATCCGAAAGAATAAGTCCCTATTTCTTCGTATCCATCTTTATTCTCGATTGATTCAACTGCCATTCTTTGAAATTTCGTCGAATACTTCTATCAGTGTCGTTTGCCTTCCTGTGAACTTTCGCCAGCACAACCAGCAGCAAATGCAAACTTCGACTATCAAACTACGGACGAAATAATAAAAAATGTTTTTATTCTTCTTTCAGGACCGTAGCGGGTGTCAGAATCTCATCTCGTCGCCATGTCTGATGACGAGTACAGAGACGAAGCGGAGGAGGAGACCTACGAGGAAGGCTAGTTCTACCACCGCTGCCTATGGCTCAAAAACGACTTTATTTTGACATTTCAGGAGGTGTAGATGACTACTATAATGAGCAGGAGCCACAGGACGACGGAGGTGAGCCTACACGTAATTCCTTTTGTGTTGAATATATTGTAATATCAATAAAATGAATCTAATGAATTAAGAAAGGGCTCTTTCGTCCCTATTATTAGACGAGCAAGGGAGAAAAGAATATTAAACCTCTCCGGGACTCTCCAGTAAGAAGAGAGGCCGTAAAGGAGTTAAAAATGTAAATTGATCAAGACAAACCATCCTGACCATCGAATAAAATCCACTGTATTAGAAGCAATCCAATGAGTAATATAAATAACCATACAAAACAGCAGGAATAGCAGGAATATACTCAAACTTAGGTAATTACACCAAATCAGTGCTGCTCTCTCCCACATTTTTCACTCAGAAAGCACTCCCCATTGGCCAATGGCTATGGTCTGATGGCGTTTGGCTGCCTGCCAATCTGATATTTAACTTATAAAAGTGATTTTCTAGAAGGATACGGCGGTGGCGAGCCAGAGTACGACTACGAAGAGGGTGAACCTGATGAGCCGGAACCTGAAGAAGAATATCCTGACGAGCCCGAACCCGAATCCGAACCTCAAGACGACTACGAGACTAACGAGCTTGAACCGGAAGAGAGGAAGGATGAAGATGATGATTGGAATGGCGTGGTAGGAAGAAAAGAGGAAATGAGCGACAGTTTCCTTCAGCTTCATCTTTTCAGGAAGAACAGGCCGAAAGCGCTCAGACCAATGCCGCAGACGACTCCGGTGCTGCAGGTGGAGGTGGTGGGTTCGAGAGTTTAGTGAAAGGTACGTTGTTCATTCAGTAGAAAAAAACGACAAAATCAGAAGGAAAGGAAAATTCCACGATCGACTGTCGTTGAATCTTTTCATGGTGAATATAGTAGTAGCTGATAGGATGAGTGTAGCCAAATAGCCAAGATGATACAAGTTTATTCGGCTGACGTTTGGGCGAGTCCGCCTTCTTCAGAGCGTCGACGAGAAAAGAGGAATTAGTAGGAAAGGAAAATTAGTAGGAAAAGAAGGAAAAACAGAAAAAGGCAGGTAAAACCAAGTAAGAAATAGAGGAAGTCCAATAGAAAAAATGACTAAAAATTAAAAACACTGTTGCGTCCAGAGTAACATTTATAGTGAAATGTACCGTAGGCTATTGTAGAACTTTGTTTGTTTTGCCATACTTAGATGAGATTTTTGTTTTTTTTCACCACAACTGAAAGTTAGCACAATTGGAAAATGTACGTAAGGTGCTCAACCCACGTTTTCAGGAGCTTTGGATGGTTTTGGAGGCTCGGGCATCAGTGACATTGTCGGTTCTATCAGTCAGATAGCCGGAGGAGAGGGAGGTAGGGTTTCTCAGAATATTTTATCTATCATTTAGTTTATTTGTGATATATTATTCAATTTTAATTTAAACCTCTATTTAAATATTTGCTCGCTTAAGACGACAGCTTTTTTAGAATTTTTGGTGCATTCTGTTATATCGCACTTTTTGCTGATTTGCTATGTATTTATTTGTTTATTCAGTAATTCGTCTGTTATTTCTTTTTGTCCGTTCAGATGTCTGAAATTCATTTATTATCTGTTTATTTATTTATTTATTTATTTATTTGCTTATTTATTTATTTGATTATTTATTTACTTTTATTTATTCATTTATTCACTTTGAATCGGTTGCTAGGCAAGAGCGCCATCCGACTGCTACAGCAATTGAATTTTTACTTTTTTCGCAAATTTTAAAATTTTGTAAAAATCTATCCGGAGGTTAAATCTCACTGAAAGCGCTCTTCGCCCAGGTCTGACCAACCTGATGTCCTCCGGCGGTATGGAATCGATCGTGGAGAAAATGATCGGCGAAGCTGCCCATCGATTCATGGGAATCAATCCTGTTTGTTTTATTTGTAATCGTTTAATTTAATTTTTAATTTATAAATGTATGATCTGCAGTTTTTCTGAAAAGTTTACTATATGCTCGTTCAGGAAACCGGAGCAATCATAGGGGCGATCGCCGGTAATATCATCTTTAACATGGGTGGTCGTGGAAACTCGTTGACGGGCATCGGTAAGGTGATTCTGGACAACATCATCAGTGGAAAGTATAAACGCGATGTGAGTCCACCCTATTTATTTATTTACTCATAGAAGAACGTGGTATAGTGGTAATAGGCGCCACTGACACACGCACGGTCAAACGTTCGATCTCCGCCCGGGCTTACCAAGCTCTCCATCTCTCCGGGATCGGGTGAATTAGTACCAGACTTGTCTGAGAAAGTAAAGGCACTGACTTGATATAGCAACTGGCCCCGCCAGTTATTGTGTAAGTCAAATACGCGTTCACCATGACTCTACGATTTTTAATGGTAGACAAATGCACTGCGCATCCTTGGTGAGCTGATCAACCCCGACCCCTTTACCTCTACTCATTTATTATAGTTTAACGCCTTAAAACGTAGAAAATGACTTGAACAATGTGTACAATGCCACTTTTTTCTCTTCTTTTCATTTCTTTTCCAACGGTTTCTCTCTCAAGGACTACCTTGGTTCAGCATGAGCTTGAAATATAGAAATCATATCCTTCCACTGAAAATCATCTGGTTTATTCTGATTCTTTTTGTGCTTCGTAATCGCTTTCAGCTCTTCCTTGTTTTAGTTTTTTTATTTTGTCCTTTAGTAGTAGAGTTTTTGTTTGTTTGCGAATTTTTGTTTGTTTTTTTGCGTGGGTTTTTCTACACATGAAAACATACGTGTGTACAATAAATAGATAAATAGATAAATAGATAAATAAATAAATAAATAAATAAGTAAATAAATAAATAAAAGATTCCTTGCAATTTCTGGCATGAAGGGCTTTCAGGAAATTGAAGAATTTTTCTCTAGGTACATCCGTTCGTGCCTCCGGTACCGACTCCAGGAGCGACTACCTTTGGTCTGAACTTCCAAGCAGAAAGAGATCGCTGTCTGGCCAGCAAGACCCTGTTCGAGGATCCTGAATTCCCGGCCGCTGATCGTAGTCTCTACTATAAAACTCCACCCGATCAGCATATCGAGTGGAAGCGACCAGGGGTGAGCTGTTACTAAACTTCTTCCAAATCGGGCGTGCGTGGGAGAGCGGCGCTACTGACACTCGTGTGGTCGAGTGATCAATTCCCGTTCGAGATAACCGAGCCTTCCATCCCTCAGGGGTTGCGTAAGGTGGTACCAGACTCGTCTGCGAGGTAACAACACTGACTTGGTATAGCGGCTGGCCTTAGCGAGTCATTGCATAGGCCAAATACGCATTCACCGTGCCTCTACGATTCTGAATGAAAAACGAAAGCATGGCGCATTCTTAAGAGAGTGATCCACGCCGATCGGTTTACCTTTACCCTTCACGCTATCTAACTGCGATTCATTGGCATGGGTGTTCCAAATCGGTAAATTTGACCGTATCGGATACTCCATTGTCTAGTCGGCACATGTTAACATGAGTGGGCGTCCTACGATTAATTCCTGTTTCATAATACAGGGTGTGTTGCTCGGTAACCATAGCCGGTATCCGTTACGGTCATTGTTGTGGATCGTAGTAGGCTTGTAGTGACAAGGAAAGGCAGGAATCGTGACAATTTCCAGACGAACTCCAAGTAGGTTGGTCCTTTCTGAAGAGAAAGTAAGGGCCGTCTATCCCTTATGGATAACTTTATACATTTTCCGGTACTTTTCCTCTTAATGCCCAATTATCTTATCATGCCCAACCGTGCTGGTCATGTATCATGCCCATATCATGCTCGTATTTAATGTACACCCTTGGAGCAGTCTTATCATATCGTGCTATTCGATATCATACCATTTCGCATCCACCTATGGTCGTGTGCAGCCTGTTTGATCTGCCTGATAAGGAAGAAAAAGCCGTTCTATCCCGCAAGAATGAGTTTTTCCAAAAGAGCGATGTTTCAGACGTTATCGTATGAAGCTGTTTTCTAGCTTAGATAAGTCGTTGATTTTGTTTAACAGCTTGATAATAAATTGATTATGGCTCGAGCACGATATGATAAGACCGCTTCAAGGTGTATGTGCATTAAGCTATCAGTATGATATGATACGCTTGGGTGTGGTATGAGGGGCATTAAGAGGAAAAGTACCCGTTTTCCCCTAGGTCATCTTGACTTTTCCGTGTTTTTTTTGAAATTCTCTTTATTCATTTATACCGTTTTCAGGAGATAGTTCAAGATCCACAGTTGATCGTCGGCGAGAAGTCCCGATTCGACGTCAAGCAGGCACGTTTTACAGCATGAAGCTGCAGCTTTTGACTGCTTTTATGAACTTTTATGAGCTTTCTGGAGGCACTGTTCAAAAAAATCGGAAATTGAAGTGAAATTCGGTGGAAACTCTTCGTTTTTTCCCTCTTCCTTCATCTACCAAGCTTCAGGGAGCTCTGGGAGACTGCTGGTTGCTGGCCGCCGTGGCGAATTTAACTCTGCGAGACGAGTTGTTCTATCGAGTTGTTCCTCCGGATCAGAGCTTTACCGAGAACTATGCGGGTTAGTCAAGTTTCACCAGTAACTAAATTGTCTAACCCAATTCGGGTAAATAAGTGCTACTGTGGCAAGAAGGCGACTGACACCCTACGGTCGAGCGATCGATCCCGGCCCGGGCCAACCAAACGTTCCATCCCTACGGGGTCGGGTAAATTGATACCAGATTTGGCTGGGGAGATGAAGACACTGACTTGGTATAGCGGCGGCCTCCGAAAGTCATTGTGTAGACAAAATACTCATGCACCATGCCTCTACGATTTTGAATAGACGACGAAGGCATGGCGCATCTTTAGCGGATCAATCGGCGCCGACCCCTTTACATTTACCTTTTGCCTTTAGCCCAATTCGAGAAAAAATGTTCCAAGGTTTTTTGGGCATAGTGACTTGAACAGCGACCAGCCCCGATCAGTCATTGTATAGACCGAATACGCCTTCACCCCTCTAAGGTTGCCCCTAAGATTGTGAATAGGAGGCGGAAGCATGGCGCGTTCTTATTGAACTGATCAACGCCGACCCTTCACCTTTACCTTTCAGGTATTTTCCACTTTCAATTTTGGCGTTACGGTAGATGGATCGATGTGGTGATTGACGACCGACTGCCCACAGTCGATGGACGTCTCTACTACATGCACTCGCATGAGCACAATGAGTTCTGGAGTGCACTGATCGAGAAAGCCTACGCGAAGTGAGATTTCTAATATTTTTCTAATACAAAATAAAGATTATGTGTAATAAAAGATACAAAACTCACAGGCTCTACGGTTCCTACGAAAACCTTGAAGGCGGTACCACTGCCGAGGCGCTCGAGGACTTCACCGGTGGTCTGACCGAGTTCTTCGACCTGAGAAAGACGGACAAGTCGACGGTTCTGGCGATGATGATCAGAGGCTTCCAGATGGGATCGCTATTCGGATGTAGTATTGATGTGGGCTTTCAGAATTTTAAACCTTATATGGGTAAAGGTAAAGGTAAAGGTGTCGGCGACGATCATTCCCCTAAGGACGCGCCACACATCCGTTCTTACATTCAGAGTCGTAGAGGCATAGTGAATGCGTATTTTGCCTATTGCCTAATGACTTGCAGGACCAGCAGCTATACCAATTCAGTGTCTTTACGTGGTATCAATTTACCCAATCTCGGAGAGAAGACTTGGTTAGCCCGGGCGGAGATCGATCGCTCGGTCGTGTGAGGTTCAGAAGTGCCATTAACCATTACGCACAAACCTTATTATTTTCCAAGTAAGAAATTGAAGCATCTGGAGCTTTTGCGACACTTTCTGATATATACCTTTCTTCTTTCCATAAGCTAGTCCTTTCGGTATGATGTGCATGGCGCAGTGGTAAGAGGCGAGCTACAGATACCCACACCCGCCAGTGATCGATTCCCTCCCGCGATGATTACCCCTTCCGTCCCTCCGCGGTTAGGTAAGTTGATACCAGACTCGTGTGAGTTGGTAAAGATAGTGGCTCAGTATAGCAGCTGGTCCCCGCAAGCCATTTAATGGGTCGAGTGCGCATTCACCATGCCTCTACGATTCTGAGTGGAAGACGAATACATGGCGCATCGCCGGAGGACTGGTCAACGCCGATCACATCACCTATTTTACCTGACCCATATTTCTGTAGGTCACTTGAATGTTCTTCTGAGATGATCGCCGAATATAGTGGAAATAATGCGGCTTAATCACTTAATTATTCAAGCGTTGTTTAAGGAGCACTTTAATTCGAATCATGCGAATCTGTATAAGAAATGATGGGAAAATCGTATAAAAGTCATTTGATACTGCCGGTCTGGGAAATTCCCGCATAAAAGAATGTCACTAGCTTCTCGAATGCTTCTGCGCCAGGCGAGGTTAGTAAGGTGAATCGAAATTCAAAACCCAAAAACCACGAAAGGGTCGAAACAGGCCAGAATAAATTTTGACCCACCTTACTAACCTCATCTGGCACAGAAGCGTTGGAGAAGAGAAATGTCACTAGTTTCTCATGAAAAACTTTTCCAGGCCGATCCGAACCAGAAAGAAGCTCCTCTCGACAACGGACTCGTTCGTGGTCACGCCTACAGTATCACCGCTCTGCATACGGTGTCCGGACCTCATGGAGAGCTACCGCTGGTGCGAATCCGAAACCCGTGGGGAAACAGCAAAGTGGGTCTGAGACGACTCGATTAAAAAGAAGAATAAAAAGAAAATAGTGAGCGAATGAAACGAAATGAAAAAAATTGACAACTCTGCATTTAAAGGAGTGGAATGGAGCGTGGAGCGACGGATCGTCTGAATGGAATTACATCGATAGCCAGAAACGAGCCGAATTGGGTGTGGAATTCAAGAACGATGGCGAATTTTGGTAATTTACTGACATTTTCCGCATACAACCTTTGGCAGTAGTGTAGTGGTAAGAGGCGCTGCTGACACTCCACGGTCGAGCGATCGATCCCCGCTAGGGTTAACAATGCATTCCATCCCTCCGTGGTCGGGTGAATTGGTACCAGACTTGTATGCGATGGCAGAGACACTGACCTGGTATAGCGGCTGGCCCCCGCAGGTCATTGTATATATGCCAAATAGACGTTTATCTTTCCTCCACGGTTGTGAATGGAGGATGAATGCATGGCGCATCCTACGGGCACTGAACAACGTCTACCACTAATTTTCCTTCCCTTCTTTAGAGCCATATTTTTATACTAAGTTGATTTCCTTTAGGATGTCATTTGATGACTTCTACACGAATTTCATGCAAATGGAGATTTGTAACTTGTCTGCGGCTGTCATGAATGAAGTTTCTGAAATGACCGGGGTATGCAGTATTTTTTGCATTTTTTCTTTTAGTTTTTTTGAACTTGAGCCTCTGTTGCAGGTTGCCGTCTCAGAGCATCAACTCCACCAGTGGGAAGAGAAAGCTGAAGATGGCGAATGGAGTACACAAAGAGGCACAGCTGGCGGTTGTGCCAACAATCCTGGTGATTTCTCACTTTAACAGTTTTCTTTTCGCGTGGTGCACTGTTAAGAGGCGCTGCTGACACCCGCACGGTCAAGCGATCGATCCGCACCCGGGCAAACCAACGCTGCTTTTCCTCCAAGGTCGGGTAAATTAGTACCAGACTTGTCCATTGCATGGACCAAACACTCATTCACCATGCCTCTACGAATCTGAATAAAAGTCGAAGGCATGGCGCATATTTAACGGACTGATTAATGCCAGCCCCTTTATATTTATCTTTCACCTTCAGCCCATTCATTTCGGGAAAATAAGTTCTGAAATTTTTTGGGAATAGTGACTTGAACCGCGACCAGCTCCGGCGAGTCATTGTACATGCCAAATACGCGCTTACCATGCCTCCACGATTCCAAGTGGGACGCCAATGCACGGCGTGTCCGTAGGTGACTGATTAATGCCGTAACTTTACAGTTACATACCTTTTACTTCACAATTAATTTAATCAGTGAGTATATTCTTTCCCAGAAACCTACGCTCGAAATCCTCAGTACAACTCGTACTTTGTCGTCACCGAGGATTCGGTCGAACAGGACGGCAAATGCACGGTGATCGTCGCCGTTCTGCAAAAGTATCGACGTGAAATGCGCACCATCGGCAAAGACAGTTTACCCATTGGGTTTGCCGTGTACGAGGTGAGTTTACCCTGACAATATCCGACATCATTGTATCATTGTTCCATATCTGCAACAGCGGTAAGAAGCGTTACTGACACTGATATGGTGCAGCGAGCGAATCTCGTGCAGGTTAACCAATAGCCTAGCCTTCCATCCCTTCAGGGAAGGATTAACCGGTATCAGGCTTGATGGGGAAGGTGAAGCCACCACCGATTTGGTATAGCGGTTGGCCAATGCATTGTACAGGGTGCGCAAAAATTACCCGGAATAAAATATCACATTGTAACTTCAACAAAAATATAGATCTGACAATGAAACTTAACATACAGTTTCCCTATCCCCTTACTAATAGAGAAGTATCAAGTTCGTTCAAAGTGGCCCCCTATCTTACGGACACATGTCCTCAGACGAGAAGCGAACCCATAACTCATGGCACGGAGGTAGTCTTCTACTATATCGTTCTTTGACTCAGCCAGGGGAGCTTCCAGTGGAGCCAATCCAGTTTTTCTGTTGTGTAGAGGAATTCTCACTCCCAGTAACTGACCAGAAAAGAAACTAAGGCGGTTCAAATCCCGTGAGTTCAGAGGTCAGCCATTTTGTGCTGTGCGCCGTGGGACAGCAAAATTATGAGTCGATGATTGCTGATCATTCTCGATTTGACTTTGCGATTCGCACATTGTGAACTCAAATGAACTCAGGCTTAGAATACATTTGAGTTTAGTGTATACGTACCCACTACTCCAATATTAGGTTGAAAGCTTAGTTCTAAAAGTTGTTATCAATTGCGCCAAACGGATGACCCGTGGCACGCAGGTGGTCCTTATCGAAATCCTTCCATGTGTTTGATAAAGGTGCTATGAGAGGAAGCGAAGATGCATATCAGATTGAGCACACTTTTTCCTCAAAAACCTACCAGACCAGAAAATCAGTTTCTCAGAAACGTCAAAGGAAATTGAGGTAAAAATAGCTGTTCGACCAGAGAGGTGTGGACTGATGATGGCCTATAACTTCAGATTTCGTTTTGCTATTACCGCTGTGCAAGCATTCAAGAGCTCTAACATGGATAGCGTTCGCATGTAGTATAGATGTATAACATATTCCAATATGAAGCTCAGAATCCAGTTCGGCCGGTAGTTGTGGCCTGTGATGTATTTTTCCGGGTAATTTTTGCGCACCCTGTATACACCCTGTATATGTAGGTCCAATACACGTTCGCCAGTCCTCTACGATTCTGAATCTAGTTCAAATGCATGGCGTATCTCGAGAACAGTGACCAAAGCCACATTTCCCTTACGTCATTATATGTATTATTGATAGCGCCAGAGCAGTGTCTTTTTTTGCCAATAATCTTTAATCCCAATCAACCAACGGGGATACCGCTCGAAAATTGGAGGGAAGTTAATATTTCTCATTTCCTCAATCTTTTTGGACCAAGAACAATATTGGGTGATATCGTGCTTCTACGCCGGGATTCGATTTTAATAGACAAATACCCTACGGTTATGCGATCTGTGTCCTCCAGACGATGTTCTGCAGCTGAAGCGTGTCTCTCGAGGCACAGTGTGAATAAGTAAAGGTAAAGGTATCGGTGTTGATAAGTCTCCTGAGGACGCGCCGCCGCATTTGTGTTCCATTCAGAATCGTAGAGACACAGCGAACCTACACCAAGTCAGTGTCCTTACCTTGCCAGACAAGTCTGGTACCAATTTGCCTGACCCCGGAGAGATAGAATGCTTGGTTAGCTCATGCGGGGTAGATGGCCCGACCATGAGATTGTCAATGGCACCTCTTGGCACTGCACCAGGCTGGCCCTGAGTAGTTTTAAGCAAGAGATTCAGCGGCCCGCCGACCGCCATACGGCTTTGAAGGAGGGGGGCTTTGCTGACACTACAAACTAAAAGCGATAACATTAAAAACAATAGCACTGAAGACGTTTACAACAAAAACGAATATCAAAAATCATGCAGTGAAAGACGGCGAGGGACTGGTGAAATACGTCCAGGGAGTACGGTAAGAGACAATCGCGGTGGGACCCATATGAGCAACCCATGAGAAACATGGCCTGGGTTTCGCTTATTATATAGTAGGATGATAATAACGTTTCATTCAGGTGGATTCCGGCGCGGCCGGCCCGCTTGGTCCCGATTTCCTCCACGGCCGTAAACCGACAGCTCGTACTCGTGTGTTTATCAACATGAGAGAGGTACATAGGTTTACGATGAAAGTCTTGGGTTGAATGGTATGTATTAACAAATCAATTTCGACGGAAACGCGTTAGATGAGAGGTTAATTAAGTTGAGATAGGGTTTCGATTAAAGATTATGGTTTGAGGTGACCTGCCGTTTTCGTGTGCCTGCTGGCCACTATGTCATTCTGCCGTGTACATTTGATCCGGACTGTGATGGAGAGTTCCTTCTGCGGATTTACGTCAACGGAAAGCTTCAGGCAGCGTAAGTTTTTCTCAGAATTAAATATTTTTGTAAATAAAAAAAATAACATACCTATCGCTGACTTCTTCAGAAAGAAAATACGGTGTCGTTGAACTCATAAATTGCATAAGTTCGGCTCTATTCCGAAACCATCGGCTCTTGTCAGTTCCAGAAATTTCAAAACTAATTGCTCGCTTGTTTCACAGTTGCAGACATTTAGGTAAAAGGTAAAGATGTCGGCGTGGATTAGTCTCGTAGGGCTGCGCCATGCCTCCTGTTCTTTTCAGAATCACAGACTTCAGTTGGACTCCTAAATGAAGAATTCTCTCGAGAAAGTGTCAGAGTAGCAGAGGCCGTGGAAGGTCCTATATAGCTCTGGTCTGAGGAGGACATTCAGAAAGTGGTGAAGAAGATAAAGGCTGGTAAGGCAGTTGGACCAGACGGAGTACCGATGGAAAAATGGAAGGTGCTAGGAGGATATGGACAAGGATGGCTGACGATATACCTCAGCAAGATCACAGCTGAAGGTAGAATGGTAGAACACCCACGCTTGGGGAGACAGCATCATTGTGCCGATCTTCAAGCAAAAGAGCGATGCAATGGATGGCTCTGACTACAGAGGTATCAAGTTGACATCCTATACCATGAAGGTCTATGAGCGGCTGGTGGGCAGCGGGTTGAGAGAAATGATCTCGATCCAAAAGGAGCAATCTCGTTTCATACCGGGTAGATCCGCTGTGGATACCATACAGCCAGGCACGTAATGAAGAAGCCTATTCCTTGGCATTCCTGGACCTGGAGGAAGCCTACCACAGGCTACCTCGATAAGTACTCTGGAGATCCTCGCGGGAATAAGAGGTTCCAGAGCATTCCATCCACATAATAAGGGGTATGTATGCCGGATCCAGGGCAACAAACCGCACCCCACACAGACACACAAAGAAGGTGGATATTGCGGTTGGTGTGCATCAAGGATCAGCACTGAGCCCGTTTCTTTTCCAATTGGTGCTTGTAGCATGGTAGGTCACCTGCTGGAAGATCCACTCAAGACTACTCTGTATGCAGACGACGTAGCCCTGATAGCTTATACTAGGGAAGAACTACAGAAAAGGTTCAAGAATGGCAGAAAACATCCGCCAAAAATGGTCTTCGGCTGCACGTGAAGAAAACCAAGCTCCTCAGCTCGGAAGAAGGCTCAGAACCAATGGTCGATTGCTACCAGGAAGTCAGAGAGAGGGTAGACCACTTTCGATATCTCGGGACCGAATTGGCGAAGGACGGTTCCTTAGATCAGACAGTGAAGGAAAGGATAAGTGCAGCCTGGGCGAAGTGGAGAGAAACTACTGGAAGAGGTGCTCAAGAGTCCTGAAAGGAAAGGTGTACCGGGCAGTTGTAAGACCGGCGTTGATCTACGGCAGCGAGTGCTGGCCCGTAACTAAGGCCCACGAAAAACGCATGCACTCTGCTGAAATGAGGATGCTCAGGTGGACATACGGATGGACACGACTGGATAGGGTCCGGAACGAGGACGTCAGAGAGGTTATGAGGACAGCTCCAGTGCACCTCAAGATGCGAGAGCAAAGGCTCAGGTGGTTCGGACACGTCGTGAGAAGGCCTGATGACCACCCAGTACGAAAAGCACTGCAGTTTGCAGTGCTAGGCGCCCAGTGCCCA
Organism: Nippostrongylus brasiliensis; assembly: GCA_030553155.1. NCBI lineage: Eukaryota > Metazoa > Nematoda > Chromadorea > Rhabditida > Heligmosomidae > Nippostrongylus > Nippostrongylus brasiliensis. Next base: position 11,304,947 of record CP130735.1, read on the forward strand.
GGATAGGTGCAAGTGGCGACTATTGTAGAGGACAGCGGACCTCGCGACTGCGCGGGACTAAACGCTATGGAGATAACGATGAGTTATGCTTCTTGAACCTGCTGCATAGGACGGGCTGTTTGTTCGAATCCAGCGGGTGTCTAGAACTTTGCAATCACTTTATCGTCGTCAGAACACCAGAAACTTTTATTAGAACAGTGTCACACCAGAGCTGTGACCTGCAGGAAAGGTTTTAACAAAAATAAATTATCGCATTAATACGAAAATTTTTCAGTCGTATCCAGTAGCAAGAAGCACGACGACGCAGTCGAATGTTGCTGTACCGATGGGATAACAATGCATCACTATTTAACAACATTTTTAACACATAGGATTCATTCCCGGATGTGGCTTGAATTTCGCTTAATGAAAATTTTGCTTTACAAATATATCGTAATATAAAAAGTATTTGACGTAGTTCACAGACTCCTATTGTTTGAGTATCAGCAGGCGTTCAGCTTGCTACTTCGCCGAGAGCTTGAGAAGAAATTTGTCGGTGTCTTCACTTTTCCAGACAAGTCTCGTACCAACTTACCCGAACAACTTGGGAACTTGATATACACAGATGAGGGTAAGGCCGAACTTCTGGCAAATACTTTTGAGGAGGTTTTTACTGTCCATGATGAGGAAGACGTATGTGGTCATTTTGAAGAGGCCAAATTTCCCACCATGGATGACTCAGTCTGGTTTTATGCTGATGAAATCTTGAATCTACTACTTAAATGGCCTCCTTCATATAGCCTTACTCCTGACGACCTCCCATTGCCTTTCATCAAGAAAATCGCTCCAGCTATCTGCGGTCCACTTGCATTCATTTTTAACCTCAGTTTCATGAGGTCGGAAGTCCCTTCTCGGTGGAAGCTTTCAATTGTGACCCCTATTCCTAAGAAGCCACCATATAACATCCCCACAAACTTTAGACCTGTGAGTATAACATCAATCTTTGCGAGACTCTTTGAAAAAATCCTGAAGAAGAGAGTTGACGACCACTTACAGAAGCACGCCATACTATCCAAAAATCAACACGGATTTCAAAAAGGGAGCTCCACGATTACTGCTATGCTTCAGACTCTCGATCACTGGACTAAAAATTTGGACGTCGGTAAAAACGTAGATGCTATATACTTTGATTTCAGTCGAGCCTTCGATCGGGTTTCGCATAGGTTCCTATTGCATAAAATGAAGGCAGTTGGAGTTCATTCTCGAATTATTTCATGGGTTGGCTCTTTTTTGTCGGGAAGGAGATATGTAGTTCGTGTTAATTCTTCGTTTTCTAGCCCCAAAATGGTTCGTAGTGGAGTCCCTCAAGGGGGAGTCCTTTCCCCTTTGTTGTTTAATATTTATACGTATGATCTACTACACCTCCTCTCCGGAACTGAAAATGGGTTCTGCGCCTTTGCAGACGATCTGAAGATTTACCGGTCCATTGGGAGTGAAGCTGATGCAGAAGCATTACAGGGAGGAGTGAATATCGTTAATGAATGGGCTAACAGATGGAAGTTGCCACTATCGAGAGAGAAATGCAAGGTATTCCACTTAGGAAACCGCAATCTCAACCATCGATACTGCATCGACGACTCTCCTCTTGACAGAGTGGATCAAATAAAGGACTTGGGATTTTTGATATCTAGAGATCTCAGTTTTGATAAACACTGTGAAATGATTTCTACGAAGGCAACCAGAGTTGTTTACAATTTGTTCAGAGCCCTATCAACCAGAGATCCTACCGTACTACTACAAGCCTATAAATCATACGTAAGGCCTATATTAGAGTATGGGACCCCCGTCCTCAGCCCTCACAAAATTAAGTACATCAACATGTTGGAGAGGGTCCAGAATAGCTTTACTCGAAAGCTCGTCATTCGGGCGATCGGATTTGTATATGACCAGATCCCTTCAAGCGCAACAAGGAATCTCAATTTGGGATTGCCCACCCTTTGCCGCAGGAGAATTAAGAATGATCTCCTCCTACTATACAAAATTGTGCATAGAAAGACAAGTATTAAGCTAGGTGATATGTTCTCGCTGAGAGCCTCAAACACCCGGGGTGGTGCCGTTAAATTTCAGATGGCCAGCGCAAAACACAATTTTCGCCGCTTTTTCTTTTCGCACAGAGCCATTTCTTCCTTGGAGAAGTTTCGCAAAAAGTATAGCATATTTGTTGGCTACCTTACATTCAAAAACAGTCTAGACAAGTTTCTTAGTTCGTGATTCCTTGGCGGTTTCCAGCTGATCATTCCTGTTCTTGAATTTTGTCATTTCAACTTTTTCTCCTTTTTAGTTTCTTGTTTTATCAAGGTGACCTATGTTTTTTTTTCTTTCTTTCACCCTTGTATACTTTTTCACTACGATCTGACAACCTCGAATATGTGCTTTTCTTTCCTCGGTCGCCTACATTACTGTGCATGATGCTACTCGTAGCTCATGTAATAAATATATATATATATAAATATAACACGTAGGGATGGAATGCTTGGTTTGCCCGGAGATCGATCGCTCGAACGTGCGGCTGTCAGTAGTGCCTCTTATCGCGCCAATAACACATATAAGTAGTAATATAAAATATTCATGTTAATTGAACATCACAGGAAGGGATACTGTAAGGACGGTGACATTCACATCGTGTGAGGGCAATCTGCGACAGCCGAGCAGATAGGTGGGAGTACCTTACCAGATAGCCACCGGGTTGCGGTTCACGTCTGGTGCCCTTTGTTGTCCACTGCAATTTCGCTGCTAAACCGATATTACATGGAAAATATTTTTACAAGCAAGCACCAATAACCGGAATCAACCTCAATAGGAATATTGTTCAGCGATTTTTCTCTTTTTGAGGACAATACACTTGACTTCTGTCTAGTAGAACCGTTGATGCCACGACGCAATGGAACAAGGTGCACTTTAATCATTATCACCACATAAATACGGGCAACAGTGAAAGATGGACATTCCGACAACTTCACCAACAACAATGCTCACCCTTCTGTTCGTGGTCCTCATTCTCGGCAGCGTAATAACCTCCGAGGGAGCCGTACAGAGAGCCAACTGGGTAAGCTTCAAGCTTGTGGGACATCTAGCTTTTGTCTTGTGCCGAGAAATCTTTAAAGCATAAGTATGAAAGGTGTGACAGAACAGAAGACCCGAATTTTCTCCTTCCTTACAGCTCGTTAAGGATCTATACTAGAATGCTCCATTCTGCTGGTTGATGATGAGATGAGACCGGAATGAGAAGTAGAGCTATGAAGAAAAGCAGCTGCACGCCTTTGAAGCATATCTAGAAAATGAGTGATGGAAGGGAATATTCGAACTTTCTTCTTCCTTACAATTCCCGTAGGGTCATAACTAGAATGTTCATCCTGCTCTGCCCAAGGGTCCTTGCCGTGGCGTTGAATGGCATGAACCATCGCCTCAAGCCTATCCGTGACACAAATTCTAAGAAAAAAAAGGAAAAAGGGAAAGTTGTTGTCTTGTACCTTTTCAAAGAGCGCTGTACCTCTAGGTGAACGAGAACCATCTCAACCGGTGACCTCTGTGTTCTTTTGTTTCCAGAAATGTGAAGACACAAGACCCGATTGCCACACATTTGTAGCGAACTGCAGGAGACGCTTTTGGTATAGATTCACGCAAGCACATTGTGCGAAGACGTGCAAGTGGTGCTAATTCAAGAACGGAATCCAGTCAGCATCGCCACGAACAGAAATTGATTGCAGTTCGATCGGTTGATTTTCGATAAATATTTTCAATTGCATGCTTCAATGCAGAACGTTGAAACTGGAACCGATGAGTGCGCACAGTGAGCTTCCAGTGATAAGGTTTCTGATATCATACGTTAAACATGATCATCTGTAGTTCTCAGCTCTCCAGACGTTGGTAGCAATGGTTGATCGCAGTTGCTTCGACAATCATTTGATTGCGGCAGTTCTGCCCGTTTACTCGTCCTACTTGTATACTGGTGAACACAAGGAATTAAGTTCTTGAGCTATCAACTGACCTATTCCTCTATACCCAGTCGATTGACGGCAGATTAATCCGCCATTTCTGTCGTTGTTGTCGTTACAACTCTCTTTTCTGGTACGTTGGACCTGTCTAGCCGGTCTAGTCTCACGCATTAATTATTCTGCTTCACCTACATTGTTCTGCACATGTTTCGTGTTGATGGAGAGAATCTCTCTCACTTCATGAATTGCTTCTATCTACCCAAATTGTTACCCAAATAACCTAAATATTACGGTACAATAACAGCTTCTAATTGCACAGCTAGACCAAAATTATTGCGCAGTGCATTATTCGTACGTAGCATTCACATCTTCCTTTCGATATTTCCCCAAGGCTTCCCTAAGGCTATTTCACGTTTGTTATCTCCAATATCATATGTATATATTCAGAGACTCGAAATCGCAAAATTAGCGGAATTATTAGCTAAAGAGATGCGACTGTGGCTGCAATAGGAAACTTCGTTTTGCTTTCCTGTGAGCGATATTTCAGAGTATGAACGTTATCCCCAGCGCTCGTCTTTAACAATAGCTGAGAAATACAAATAGTATAATTGAATGCTAACAAAATTTGTATGCCGCTTTGCCGAACGAGGTTAATATGGTGGATCAGATTTATTATGGGCTAACGTTTCGACTTGACCATCGTCTTCAGAGGCCTAAAAATGGCTCGAAAATTAAGTATCATTGAACTGTTCAGCCCAACGCCGCATCGTCCCTAGCATTTTTGACGGACTTCTCACAATCACAACGAAAAGGCCGTGAAAAACGAGAGAAATCAACAACGTCTTCTATCTGAGAAAGACGGAGAAGCCGACGGTTCTGGCGATGATGATCAGAGACTTCCAGATGGGATCGTTATTCGGATGTAGTATTGATGTGGGATTTTAGAATTGTAAACCCTTATATGGATAAAGGTTTAAGGTGTCGGCAACAATGCTTTTCTGCACGATATCGCGGTTTCAACGATAGAATTTTGTTCATAATGTCAAAGTCATTCCCGTCATGAACTTCATGGCGGTGCCCTCCCAGTGGTGTTGTTATGCTACCTCTCGGCATACTGGTCAGATATTCATTTTTGCGTACCAATAACACAAGACCGGTCTCTCCAATGTATTTCTGGTTCTTCTTTTGTGGTATGATGTCTTAATATAGCCGTTCTGAGAGGCTGTTCTGGAAGTTAATACCACTGGTTCTCGTGGTTCTTCGTCACCCGTGCACGTTTGTCGGGCCGTGGTGTTTTATGCGATTGTGGTGCATCAACACTTATGTACATGCGGCCTAGTGAGACTTAGCACTGTTTCCTGCCACGCGGGACTTGTTGACTGCAGCAAGTGTTAAATGCGGGAGGCCCTACTGCCCAGACGCCACGGCTTGACTGCAGATGACCACAACTGTCTATATCCATTTGGGCTGAGGTCCTCATCGAAATACTACTGTGTTAATTTGACCAGCATCATTAAAGTACTTGCACGATTCACGTGCTATAATTCTAACACAACAGAACACTTTGCCTCCCCCATTTACTGACCAACTAAATAAAACATAACACAATACAATAATTGCGGCCTACGCTAACCAACCGGCAGTACGCACGTCGCCTAGGGGACGGCCTCTTGAAAAGAACACCAGGCCTCGCTCACGGCTCCCTCGCACGAAGGGGCATGTCGGGTGAATCTCCACTCGCAGGTGCACATTGGCACCTGCCACCGCTCCATGAGGTTCGTTCCATTGCTGTCGCCTTCTTCATTGCTAGCTCGATCCAAGTCCTCGATCCTTGAGATGCGGTAATTCGATGACGGTGACAGTTGACAGGAGGGGAACTCGACGCGTTGGCTTGACGCGTGCAGATGATGCAACTGACTACTGAGTGACCGACGAGTGGGAACGATTGTTGCTATCCTGAACATGTTTCACACAACAGCTCGCTTAACAGCGAAGGGATGAGCTGACTTAGCATTGATCAGGATATTTTCAGAGCTTCCTTATCGATACCACATTACACTCACTATGGCGTTGAATATCTCCGCCTGTAGGTCAAGATATGGAGGCCGACCGTCCGACTGTGTGCTTGATAGGCTGTGATTAGTGGTCATAATAACATCTACACAGAATAAGAAGAATGCGACAGCATTCATCCATCTCGGACTGTGTAGATGTTATTATGGAACAGTCATCGATGAATCTTCAGTACATCAAAAGCAGACAAGCTAGCACCGGTTGTTCTGTTCTGCTCATAAAACATACCGCAAGAACTGGCGCAAGCCGCTGACAAATTGCCAGACCCATTAGCTGGGAATAATACGAGCCTGAATATTTAAAGATGTTACAATTCAGTCATTCTTTGACCAGAGTCATTATTGGGTTCGTCGGCAACGCTCTGACCATGAAATACGGGCTGAGTCATTGAAGTTCTCCTGACCTCTCAATTTCGTGGGAAGAACTCTTCAAGTTTGTCAGAAATGCTAGAGCGGATGCGGCCCTTGGTCCTGTTGTTCAAGGATCAAGGAATTTCGAGCTACTTTTCAGGGCTCTAACGACGACGAAAGGGTGCAAACGTTACGTCAAATAAAGATTGATTCATCTTACTAACCTCGTTCGACTCAGAACCAGTCCAGAAGTTTAGAAAGTTGTTAGCTTTGCATCTTTTCAAGCGGCACTCCAGGTAACCGCGAAGTATCTCAACCTGTGACCTTTGTATTCTTTTGTTTCTAGAAGTGTGAAGACAGAAGAACTAATTGCTAGAAATGGTTGACAAAGTGCAGGTATCGCCCACCATATACAGCCTTGCATGCACTTTGTCGGAAGACGTGCAATTTTTGCTAATTCACAGAAGAGTTTTCACGCTATCAACTCACCTATCCTTCAAGAACATCGTAACCAGTCGCCAAAACGCGATTGACGGCAGATTTATCCGCCATTTCTGTCGCTTTTCTTTACTTTATTGAGACGTGGAACGCTTACATTACACTTACGTTAAAAAATATAACAAAACAATAAATCTTGAACTAAACAAAAACAAAACTAGTGACCCTCATTGGGTGATATGGAGTGTATATGAACGATATTTCAGGGATTGAAAGGAGTTTTTATTGTTACGACTCTGTACTTGTAGGTTAGGCCTGTCTAGCAAGTGTACTCTCACACAATGATTATTCTGGTTCTGTTCATGTTCCTTCTCGATGGAGTTTCCTTCTGTGAAAAAGCATGAAATTAAAGTTCCGACAGTTATTATTCAAGGTTCTCCTCGAATCAATCAGGAGATGTATCAGCTAACATCTATTCGAATGGAGAACTTTCCTTCTGTAAACAAATTAACGGGAAATTTTTATCGTAGGGCGATGATGGCGACGATTTTACGTGTGGCACAGTTTACATGTTTTGCGACAATTCTTCCTCATCTGTATAAACCAATCGCGCCCACCATTGCAGTGGCCTTTTTCCTGGTGTTCTCTGCAGACGTCCTGCGGACTCTTATCTTTGCACTGTAAAATCCAGTAATCAAAGAGATCATGAAACTGATAAACGATTGATCAGCTATCTTGTAATGAGCCACGTCTTCTATTTCCCTACACAACCGTGAAGGTTTTCTGCGCATGGTTGGTTTAAAGAATGAGCCTTTTGAGCCCCGCTATATGAACAAATATCAGCTTTGTGGCCTATATATCAGAAGACACCCAGCCTTGGGTGGGCATCGATCGCTCGACCGTTTGCATAGAAATGCCGGCTCTGACAGATTCACGAAGTCCGTCCTATAACGTAAGTACCCACTGATCGCGGAATTTACACGATCCAATCAACTACCGGTAAAATAGGGCCTTTGTTAGGGCTCTAGTTTACCATTAGAACGGTACATCATAAGCTCACCTTATTCACATACGTCATTTACTACATATACATTTATTCATGTTAGAACATATGCCACCCCCACTATCAACCAACCGATGAGCAGTAACAAAACACACTGGAATTCGTTCCCGGGAAATGAAAAAGCTTTTGGTTGAAATGGATCACAAGAACTTATTCTTTTTTGATGCCTGTTGTGTTCAATCAATGGGACAACAACTAAGCACAGCAGTTTTCTCTGCCTAGGATTGTGTTTCATATGAAATCTTATCGATTCTCAACTCCTCTACTAGAACTGGCACAATGCATGATTTTTTCACAAAATCTTTGGGCAAATAGAGTGCCATGTCATTGGAATACTTGGTGTACGCCGTGAACCTAGTTTTTTTATTTATTTATTTGTTACGATGTTTAAGACAATCGTGAGATAAAAGAATGAGTATCAAATAGAACCGAATGGTTGATAGTACAAAACGTCACATACATTAAGTCAGTGGTAAGGTAGATAGAGACAGTACAAAGAGTAAAAACGTTAATACACAATAAAGTTAAAAACTTAACAGTTTCTTGGAAGCTGTCCGTCTAAAAGCTGCAAAGCCATGCGGTGACTGAGGGACCTCCGTTTTTAAAGAAGTAAATGTGGAACCTGCTCGAGCCACAAATGAACGCGCAAAAACATTGGTCTTGGGACAGTGATAGGATAATTTATACTCCCCAAGACGAGTCTTTGATTTCAGAATTTTATAAAACGCTGTACTGTTAGTGTTACATACACCAGTGACTATTTTGAAGAGCATGCAAACATCTCTCAATTTCCTACGAGATTCTAGAGTGTGAAGCGCAAGGAACTTGTTTCGGACTGTAGCCCTAGGAATACGAGAATAAAGGAAACCGCAATATCTTATCACCACTTTTCTGCTAAAATCATCTTGGATCTTCTCTATTGCGGCAATATCCTTCTTTTTCCAAGGAGCGAAAACTGTAGTGCCACTCTCCAGAATTGGCCTGATGTAAGCTTTAAGTTATGTAAGTTTTCACCAAAAAAGTCTGGAAGGGATGAAATGGTTGAGCAGACACTATCCTCGAGATGCATCATGCATTAAACTTCCACTCAAAGTCGTAGAGGCACAGTGAATGCAAAGCTGGCTTATACATAGAATGACTTGCGGGGACCAGCCGTTGTAGCAAGTCAGCGTTTTTGCCCTCCCAGACAAGTCTGGTACCATTTCACCCGACCCCAGAGCGATGGAAAATTTGGTTTTGATCAATCGCTCGACCATAATGGTGTCAGAAGCGCCTCTTACCACTGTACCACGCGCGTTCTCACTTTGAAGTAGTTTCTGGTCGAGTGATTTTTCAAGTTACAGTGGCTTCTTTCGGGCTCTGATGAAACTGGCATCTGGCTCTGATTCTGTCTTCTCAAATTTCTTTTGACAGCGATTCATCTTTCCTGCGGCTCATCGTAAAAAGTGGATAAAGGGTAGGATTGTGGTAGTAGAATGTGACAAACGAAATGATTTCAATGACGAACTTAGTTATAAAATCACTACCAACAAATCTTGTTCAAGCTCGTACAGAAGCCCGTACATAAATTCCAACTGTGAGGTCTTGATTTTTTTCACAAAGCAGATAGGTTTTTAGTCCGGTTAGAGTACCGCAACCTTGTCTTTTTACAATCATTGTTTATCATATACTGGATATTTTCAATGAATGGACTGTCTCGAACCTTACCTTGCCTATCAGTAAGGCTGCCTCGGAGGTTACTACGCTGCCGAGAATGATAACCACGAACAGCAGGGTGAGCATTGTTGTTAGGTGAAGTTGTCTAAACGCCAATCTATCACTGCTGCCGGTATTTACGTGGTGATAAAGATTGAAGTACACCTTGTTCCATTGTGTCGTGGCACCGACGGTTCTGTTGAAGGGAATTCGAGGGTATTGTCCTCAAAAAGAGAAAAACGCTGAACAATATTCCTATAGAGGTTGATTTCGGTTATTGGTGCTTGCTTCTAAAAATATTTTACATGAAATATCGGTTTTGCAGCGAAACTGCAGTGGACAATAGCGGGCGCTTGTCGTGGTGTGGAAGCCAGAGCTCCTCCGGCAGTGGGCTCCGGGTAAGGCATGTAGGCCCAGCTTTCTGGTAAGGCATGTAGGCCCGGTCACGGTTACCCTCCCACGATGTAAGTGACCACGAACACGAGTCCGCCTTGTCGTTGGGTACGTGCTTGAGGGGGAGTCGGAATTCCCTCGTGGAACGGTCCCGCCGACCCCTAGACTGACTTCGTGACCAAGGAACCCGAAGCGCCCATGCTCATGGTGGGTCGGTGCTCCTCTTGAGCGACAGGCAAGCCACAGCAAGGCTAACCTGTGGTACAAAATGTTACAATCTCTTCTTCTATTCGCCTTATTGTTAGTTCCCTGCAGACTGCCTCTGCCCAGTACGCCAGCGCTCGATCAACAAACAGTCAAGGGCGAAGAAATCTCAGAGCATCAGGCTACCTAAGGAAACGGACACGAGCATCTCATCTGATTGCCTGCACGTATAATTGTCGCAGCGTCAGCTCAGCTGCTCAGCTTTCGGCCCTCATTGACGAATCACAATGGATATCGTACGACATTATCGGACTCACAACGGACTCACTCACAACGGACTCGTCAGTGAAATGAAGCGAAAGGAATCTTTGACGTGCACATGGACTGATAGAGCAGCTGTTTTTCTTTTTTTCCCCAACCAAGAGATGGACACATGTGTCCTCGAACGGGCGACACACGATCTGGATCACATTTTTTGCACTTGGAGAGCGATAACGGACACCGACGTAGTGTCGGTGCACTGGAAGCCATCATCGAAGTGAAAACGCGCTGTTACGTGCGCGTTTTCACTTCGACCGCGGACAAATCCGTCTTGCCCGTGCCAGGTCTCGGCGACGATGTGTCTCGGTGCTCAACGAAGATTTGGTAAGGGCTTCCGTTAGGAAAGTGGATTTTGGAATATGTGATGATATGGACGAGGATTACGAACAACTGACTAGCCACCTCGCCATGATTGCTAGGCAGTCCCGAGTTGCTGCACCAAACCACTGCGTGCGACGCATTTCGGAACCAACGGAATCTCTTCTCGGTCGAAGGAGGAACGTGGATCGAAAAACGAATCACTTGGAGTCCACCCTGCTGAACAAGCTGCGCCGGCAGAGAATTGCGGAAAATCACCAGGACTTTGTTAGAAGAAAGCTTCTAGAGTCCGCAGCCAACAGAGCTGGCTTGAAAAAGGCCAAGCGGGACATAGCAGAACATCGTCATGTTATACCATGCTTGAAAGCTCCCGATGGATCGCGACAGTCTTTTCGAGCAAGCATGAAAATTATCGTGTCGAAGTTCTACAGAGACCTCTACAAGTTGAACCTTCGTCCTAGCAGACTACAGCTGGCTGGATAAGAGATACCTACGATGTCGCCATCAGAGCTGCGTCATGCTGTCGAAAGCATGGCCCGCGAAAAGGCTCCAGGAACCGACAAACTAAGTGTGGAGTTACTGCAAGCGTGTGGGACAAGTTATACTGTACATTAGCCAAAGGATTAACGGTGTATATGTGCAAAGTCCCGGTTGCGTGGAAGAAGTCATCAGCTGTGCTCCTTCTCAAGAAACGAGAGGGAGAAGATCTGGAAAACAACCGTCCAATAACACCACTGCCGGTACTGCACGAGGTTTTCACGCGTTGCATTCTCGCTCGGATTCGAGGAACTCTTGAAGAAGCGCAGCCGGTAGAACAAGCAGACTTCCGGAAAGGCTACAGTACGCTCTTTCCATATACTAACGCGCTGCCGCTTGATAGAAATTGCTCAAGAGTACCGTGAGCCTCTGGTGCTCACTTTCGTGGATTACAAGAAAGCATTCGATTCCGTGGAACCCCGCGAAGGTTTGGGAGGAACTGGAGGAGCAAGGCGTAGAAGCTCGATACACGAAAATTCTGCAGGAATGCTACAATGGCTGCCATACCGTGTTCCGTCCTTTTCTCCGCGACGTCGTAGTAGCAGTCGAAAGAGGGGTACGACAGGGAGACCCTATTTCTCCATGCCTCTTTCCGGCATGCTTAGAATCAACGATCCGTCGCTGCGACTGGGAACCCTTTGGAGTCGAGATAATGGTGTGCGACTTAATCACCTGCAGTTTGCCGATGACATCGTTCTCGTAACCAAAACGCCAGATTATGCATCTCGGATGATCAACGGATCACACGAGACTGAAAAGGAAGCTGGACTGACTATTAACACCTCCAAAACGAAAGTCCTGAGAAACAGCTTCTGTTCATCGAAGCCTGTTTTGCTCCAAGGAGTCGAGGAGTTAGAGGACGTTAGAGAGTACGTCTACCTCGGACGACTTGTGAATATGAAGAATGATTTGAAGCCGGAAATCGAAAGAAGGAAGAGAGCAGGCAGGGCAGCGTACAACGTGCTAGACCGTGCTAGCAACTCTAAGCTTCGTGCCGATCTGTTCAATTCCACGGCTCTCCCGGCCCTGTGCTATGCTTGCGAAACATGGTCTCTAACGAGGAAAGCTGAGGACCAGCTGCGTAGAGTGCAGATCTCAATCGAGCGTAGGATGGCCGGTATGACTCTTCGCAAGCAACGGCTACTCAGACTGCGCAATAACGCCGTGTGTCGCGATCCGCGACCCCTCGGTGGCATATGTGAGGGCGGACCCTCTTCGGAGAGGTCCGCCCGCCGACTGTCCGAGGTTGTCCGGAGTGTTGTTATATTCTGGTTTGACTTGGTGGACCAGCGAGGCTGGCCACCCCAATAAACATACCACTGAACCACCTTGTTCGCACAGAAGCGAAACCCTAACGTGGTGAGGAATAGCCCACCACAATTTCTGGTGCATCGGCCGGGAAAAGGCCTGCACAATATTTTTGAGGTTTGCACAATTTTTGTGCATTGACCAATAGTCCCGTCTCATCAAAGAGGCCTGGACAAGCCAACGAGCAGTTGCTCGCGCGTATAATAATTACGCAGGCATAGACGCACACCAGCGTCAACTTTTGGCACATCGGATAAGCCGATTGTAGTCCCGTCTCATTAAAGAGACCTGGACGAGCCAAACGAGCAGTTGCTCACGCGTACAAGAGTTACGCATAAACGCTCACCAGCGTGAAAGAAAAGTGGAGTCATAGTTACTCTAAAGGGACAAATAATGTCGCTAACTTTTCATAAAAAACCAATCAAGTATAGTGCAGAGAGCCTTCAAAAGCTGATAGCCAAGTATCAACCCTACACGGAAGGATTGAGCCCTACTGGTGAAGACAGCAAAAAATACGAAGAGTTCTGTACGGCTATTAATTTGATATCAGGCGGTATACGAATAATAATATCCAGTAGAGATCGTCTCCAGCAATTGGTAGACAAACTGGAAAACACCTTCGAAGAGTCCAAAAAGAACAGAAAGGAACTCATAAGTGAAGTCGAAGAAATCGAGAACGACAGCCAATTTAGCGAAGCAATAGCTAAAGCGAATGACACTATATTCGTACTCGAAGCCCTTGTGAATGAATATCGCAATGAAGCCGGAAAATTGGCCTCGGCGTTGAACATTCACCCTCAAAAGTTGGGTCATACCATTAAAATCAATGGTAAGCAACCCGAACAAAGCAGCAGCCAGGGTAGTCAGGCATTTGACCCCGAATTGGCTCAGTGGCTATCAGATGATGCCACGGAAGGTCAGTACGACCGAGAGAGTATCACATGTCGTACACTCAAACCCAAACAAATGGATTTACCTCGCTTCTATGGGGATGATGAAGAATTCCCCGAATTTTGGGCGGTCTTTGAGACACTTGTTCATGAAAACAAAGTGTTGAGCACTGTAGAGAAAATGCTCCTGCTTAAAGACGCACTTAGAGGTAGAGCCGAAATGGCCATAAAAGGCATACAACTCATACCACAGAATTATAAGTGGATGACGGAAGAACTAAGGCGAAAATTCGGGAATAAACCCGTGAACAGAGCAGAAATAGTTCAGAAGTTAATTGATATGCGATCGGCGAATAACACTGCCGAAAATTGTATTGTAGTGTTCGATAAAATTCGAATGCTAATCAACCAAATGGTTTCTGCGGGGCATGATATTCGCTCCATCCAAGATGCACTGTGGACGGAGAAAATTCTGCAGAAATTTCCTTACAACGTTGTGAAAAACGTCCTAATATCCATTCAAGACCGAGAAGAAGTCTCCGTCAATGATGTAATGAAGGAGATCGAAAAGGAAATAACTGCCAAGAAGTTCCTTGAAGCCCGACTCAAGAATAGATCTCGGCCAGAAGAGGCAAAAAGAGGGAATTATCAATTTACTGATGATTCCAGGCAAAATTCGCGTTCTTGCATATTTTGCAGTCAAACCAACCACACTGCTCCATATTGCAGGATGGTTTCTGATATTCAGAAAAGAAGGAATATTGTACAAGAGAAAAAACTGTGCTGGAAATGTTTTACCGAAGCTCATAATAGTTTCGAATGTTCTCAACCCAATTGTTCTCAATGCGGACGAGCACACAATAAAAGTTTGTGCTTGGGATCTTCTGATCCCCCGCAACAAAAGGATGCCAGCCGGGTAAACCGTCCATTTACTGGCAATCAATCTGGGCCACGGCGGCCAACAACAGAACAACGGCCACGCAGAGACAATGGCCGCAATCATCAGAGCGATCATCGCCATAATGCTCACCAGGCGAATATACACTCGTCAAAAGCCGCCAATGCCGACTTAGAAGTATACAGCCAAGAACATGTGCACCCAAATCGCGAACAAATCGTGCTTATGACCGCACTAGGGAGCATTTGGAATCACAATTCAAAACAATTTGAACAAGTGCTCTTCTTCTTTGACACAGGAGCACAGAAGACAATTATCAAAGAAGAAACAGCCAAATTCTTCGGATTACCGTCCCACAAAACCGAGCAATTCACAATGTCAGGTCTGGGAGGACACACCGAAAGGTTCGAAAGCAAATGTGTGAGCATAAAAATAAGCGATGCTTACGGAACAGTATTTGACCTGCAAGTCTATACTAAGCCGGTGATCACTAATACCTTTCCATCAGTCAAACTTGTTAACGTTGACAAGGCATTTTTGAAAGAAAATGAGATTCACATATGTAACCCGAAGATTCGTGGTGAATACCAAATTCCACATATTCTGGTGGGTTTAGACTATTATTATAACCTGGTACTTGACCACAAGAGTACGGTATTACCGTCAGGTTTACGAATGGCGAAAACCATTTTCGGACCGACAATATATGGTCGAGGTTGCTTAGAAGCTGAGACCATAAAACCGATTTTATACGGTATGACAGCAGTCACTGACTTAAGTGAAAACGAAATGCTGAAAAACCTCTTCGAACTCGAAGGTCTAGGTATATCTTCAGAGGAGAACTCTCAAGACGAAAAAGCAAATAATTACCTAGAACAGTATGCCAAGTCAATATCATTCGAGAGTGGTTATGTTGTCGCACCGTTTCCGCTTAAGGAAAACGTAGCCGACCTTAGCGATAACTATCCAGTGGCGGCCAGACGGCTAATGGCACTCCAGGTCCAATTATCGACCAACTCCGAGCTAAGATCGTGGTACTGTAAGATTATCAACGACTACATAGCTAGTGATGTAATAGAAGTCGTGACAACCGACAATACGTCACTTTCGAAATACTATATGCCACATTCAGGAGTCTGGCGCTCCGAAAAAGCGAAACCGCTACGTATAGTATTCGACGCCTCCTCGAAAAAGAAAGGAGAACTATCTTTGAATGACGTAGTATTCAAAGGAGAGTCGTTTGTCAAGAAGATTCATGACATTCTCATTACAAGTAGATCAAGTAATATTATACTTATATGCGATATCGAAGCGGCATTTACGCAAATTCGACTTGACGAATCGCACAAAGATCTCTGCCGCTTTTTGTGGCTCAACGACGTTGATCGTCCAGCTGTCAGGAGAAACATAACCGAATACCGATTCAAAAGGTTACCCTTCGGAATAAATGCCTCTCCGAGCATCCTTAATATGGCGATTGTAACTTATTTAAAGTCGCAAAACGATCAACTGGCCGACGAAATGGTCGATAATCTGTACGTAGACAACATATTGTTGACAGCTTCAACACCTGAGGAAGCTTTGGCCAAGTACAGAAAATCAAAAGAAATGTTCGCCAAAATTGGAATGAACCTCAGAGAGTATGTCTCAAACAGTGAAGCTGTCAACAGAGGAATACCACAGTGTGACAGAGCTCCAGATGGAAAAATAAAACTGCTGGGAGTACGGTATGATACAGTGAAAGATGAGTTTTCCATTCAAACCGATGTGCAGTTCAAAGAAAGGTTGACGAAAAGAGAAGTGGTCAGTCAACTTAACTCTATCTACGATCCATTGGGACTAGCGGCTCCACTGCTGGTAAAGTTGAAGCATCTAATGAGAGAAATCTACTCTTGTAATGTGAACTGGGACGAGATGATACCAGAAGAACTTAGCGTTCGCTGGATAAGGACATGCAGCGCCATAAGCAATGTCGCCCCGAGCGTACCTCGCGCCCTGGTAAGCGGTCCGGTTCACACCTCACAATGCAGCCTATGGGCATTCTGTGACGCCAGTGAAATCGCGATGGCGACATCCTGCTACTTGAGGCATGATGACACATCAAAAGTTAGCTATTTAGTGAGCGGAAAGACTAAACTAACTCCTAAGAAGAGTAAACAGACTATACCGAGGCTAGAATTACTAGCAATTCTTATGGGAGTACGCCTCTGTAATAATATTTGTAATAACTCTTTGAGTCTCATCAAAGAGGTGAACATTATTACAGATTCAAAGGTTGCCCTAGCGTGGATAAAATCTTCACGTAAATTGCCGGTATTTGTGGCAAGCCAGAAGGAGAGAATTGATAATGTGGTGAAAATTCTCCGAAAGAAACACATGAAAGTGAACTTCTACCACGTTCCTACCGCAGAAAATCCGGCGGATGCGGGGACGAGAGGACTTTCGGCTACGAATTGGTCGAATCACAGTTGGTTACGCGGACCAAGGTGGTTAGAAAAAACACCTGAAAACTGGCCGCTGACACATATAGACTGCATCACGGAACAACAAGCCGATGAGTCAGATATGGAAGCACCTATAGCAGTTGTTGAAATAAGGGAAAACTGCCCAGCAAATAAAATCGAGAAAATAATCGATTTGAAAAGAATATCTCGATTGACAGTTGCCAAGAGAGTAGTAGCTCTCATAGGAAAGGGCCTGCATAAATGGGTGCAGAGCACTAACAATAACAGGTCGATCAATATACAGACGACACTATTGCGCAAGTTCTCCGTTGGTTCTCCAATTACCGCATCAGACATTGCGGCAGCCGAGAGCGTAATAATTATCCAAGAACAGAGCGGATATAAAATAAACGATTTGCAAAAGCGCTATCCTCAGAAGAAGCTAAAAATGGACGAACTAGGCATAATACGGTACGTCTCCAGGCTACAAAACGCCTGCATTCCTGAGGATACAAAATCACCTATTTTCATACCGTACAAATCGGATCTGGCCAAGTTAATTGTGGCTGACACTCATATAAAAAACGCGCATTGCGGCAAGGAACAGATTTTGACCTTAATCCGGCAAAGATTCTGGATACCGCGCCCATCAGCCATAATAAAGGCCTATACAAGGCAATGCGTGGTCTGTCGTAGATGTCATGGTTTACCATTTGCACTACCAGAAATGGCGCCATTGCCAAAAGATCGCGTGATTGTATCAAAAACATTCGAAAACGTCGGATGTGACTTCATGGGACCAATCGAGAGCGTGACCCGTGAAAAAATGTACGTTTGTTTATATACGTGCTTAACGACTAGGGCAGTACATCTAGAAGTCGTTGAAGACCTGACAACAGGTGCGTTTTTGAGCAGCTTTATTCGCTTCGTTTCGAGAAGAGGCGTTCCCAAATACGTCAGATCAGACTGTGGAACCAATTTCAAACTTGGTCAAAAAGTTATACAGAAGCTGTTCGAAGACGATGAAAACAGAGAGAATACAGTAATGTCTTACTGTGCCACAGAAGGCATAAAATGGGTGTTTAACCCACCTGGAGCCCCCTGGATGGGAGGTGTATGGGAGAGACTAGTAGGCTCGGTAAAAAGAGCGCTACAAAAGACTTTCGGTAGAAAAAGGCTGACTTTTGTACAACTTTGTACCGCAATGGCCAAAATAGAAGCAGTTCTAAATACAAGGCCGATAACGAAGATTCACAACAGTGATCTGAGTGAAATACCACTGAGGCCGATTGATTTTCTACGCGGAAACGTGCGATTTTCAATTCCATGTGGCCAACTTGAGTCAGAAGAGTTGGATCCATCCTATGATCCGGAGCTTATACAAACTGCGGCTCAAGTGAAGGAAGCTCTGATGTTTTCGGAGACAACGTCTTCCAAATTTTGGGAAAAATGGAGCCTCGATTACCTAACAGCACTAAGAGATTCCCAGACGAACAAGAGAGCACAGAGACGAAGTGTGCCTCGTCAGTTCCCACAGATAGGCGAGATAGTCCTCATAGAACAAGAACTCATACCGCGTGGAAATTGGTCATATGGCAGAATTGAAAATATTGTTCGAAGCGCAGACGGTCAAATACGAACTGTCAGAGTGCGGATGCCCAATCAGCATGTCCTGCAAAAGCCAATAAGCAAGTTATATCCTCTGGAACTGCGCAGTATTCCTGACACTCAATATCCTAATTCCGGCGCTGATGAAACCAACCAATCGCCGACACCTCCACCGCGAACTGGTCCTCAGCGGCAAGCCAAAACGCGAGCGTATGAGGTCATAAAGGCATTCGAACGTAGCCTAGAAGAGGATCATATGGAAGAAACGTCGAATTCGACAGAAAACCATACCCACCACTGTAAAGATATGAAAAATTATCTTCCTCAGTATCATGGCCGAAATTCAAATTTCGTTGCCTTGATGTTTGTAATTTCATGCGTCATCAATTCAGCAATGGCGTATACAAACTCTGGTGGCCGGATACAGTGCATCAACGGAGTAGTGAAAGTCGATATTCCAATTCACAAAAACTCAAGTGAAATATGCCTTGATAACATTTGTCAAGAGTTTTCTAGCAAACTGGAAGAACAGCTGATTTACCTTCCTGTGTCACCACTAGAAGCACGCACAAGAGTGACTCTGAAGTGGAGCGCGAGCGGATAATATTACCGTAATATCCGAAGAATGCCACCCGCCAGACTTCTGCGTTTACGCTCAGAAGTTGCTGTCAAAGGGCCTGTTGGGTAACCCACATTGTTGGCCCGAAGGAGCAATCATCTCGGTATTCATTATTATGTACTTGGTCATGATAATAATACTTATGGCGACTACATGTATACGGATAGCAACGAAGAAAATATGCGTGAGCACTCAGAATGTAGAGCATACAAACTCTATCCATGTACCGCTCGATGTATTCAATCCTAGACCACTGCGCAGTACGATTATTATTGGTTGCATAATAATGCTTTGCATCCAACCGACACTAATGTGTCAGCATGGTTTTGTGCGACATACAGTAAACCTGGTATGCACACAAAGGGAGAAATGCACCTATGAATACAACGAAGAAATCAGCTTTAACAGACTGAATTCAAATTTGTGTATTCAAATAAATCTTGGTAACAAGACCGTTGGAACGATAAAGCTTTTTTATCACCCTATAAAGTTTACATGCGCTCAAGTATCGCAATATTTCACAAGAGATTCAGTCTCCAGAAAATACCAGACACAACGCTGTCCTGGGATGGGATCATGCTCCAGCGGTTACTGTGGAAAGTTCGATAGATACAAAGTAATTCCAGAGTTGAACCAAACTAGCATATACCCAGGATATGCAACATGCGCAATGTCTTCATGCTCCGGAATAATGTGTGGGTGTCTTCTACCCATGCCTTCCTGCTCATTCCACCGGTTTGTCCATATACCGCAAACGAAAACCGTTTATACGGTGGTATCATGTGAGGAGTGGACGCCAGTTGTTACGATAGACATCGAAACTACAATTCTTGGCAGAGTTAACAAGAGCAGGCATACGTTACAACCGTACGTCAAGCACGTGATTTCTGGCTTCGAAATGACAGTCATTTCAGTTCAAAAACCATCATCAACGTATATGAACAGAAGATTCATTTTAAGTTCGGAAGACTCTTTTGTTATTCCCGAGAACTACAAGCTACCCGTAAAATGTGCTACGGAGGAAATAGCATCGAAAGATTTCAGTAAATGTGTTACTGATTTTCAATGCATATGTCAAGATACGCGATCTTTATCGGGTTGTCAGTGCCCCAAAGAATCAATCGCTCATATTCGATCGGGTGTATTTAACACGCTACCAATAAATACTCCCAGTACCGTAATACAGACCATGGATAAAGATCTTGTCATGTATTCTACGGAAGCTGAAGTGCTTGTGACTGTACAATCAAAAGCACTGATGAACACTAGCCAGTTCACAATCGACCAATCATGCGAGCTCGCGTTTGAAAAACTAGTTGGATGCTACGATTGCTTAGAAGGAGCACATCTGTATATATCGTGCAAAACTAAACTACCAACAAAGATGGTAATTCAGTGCGAAGAACAAGCATTTTCCCTAGAATGCGATAGCTCCAATAAAGCTAGAGTTGTGAGCCTCCATTTTTCAAACGCGTTGGTACACAAACAGTGCCTAACAATTTGCGATGGCAAATCGGAAAGATTTTCCATCACTGGAACGCTGTTGTTCCACGAAAGGAGGGAGAATATAGATATATTGAGCAACAAGCAAATCTATGTATCAGAACCTCTACATTGGTTAAAAGATTTGAAATTCCCAGATATGAAACCAATTCTGAATGTAATCAGAGAAAAGTGGAGAATAGCGGCCGCGTCAGCAGTCGCGCTAACACTAATAATGGGCATAACCTACCTATGCGGCCCTCTTGCGGTCGCCGCCCTTGTGAGGTCACTGGCAATTATCACCCTGTGGGTAGGCAGAGGCATGTGCTACGTGCTACAGGCAGTGTGGGTGACCTTGACCTCTGTCGTGTCACTTATACGACGCGTTCGACAGGCTCATCAGTGAAATGCCAAAGAGAAATATTTCCAAGAATAAAATTTCTGGATAATCATTGCACCTCTATATAACGATAGTTTATATAACTAGTTATTCATCCCATAATCTTGCACTCACCGAAGTGGGCGGAGTGTTCTCAAAGTAATAGAGGCGGAGTCGCAGTGCAATAAACCGTATGCAGAAAAAATAAACAAAGATTCGGCATAAAAGGCGGCCACACTCAAGAAAGTCATCGTCAGATACAAATGGCTACCTACGAACCTCTCCTAGACGCCGACCTTCTGCATACAGAGCTGCTGAAAACCCTCGACCACAAATGCGACCATGTCCATCTAAAGTTGGACAAGTTCTTCGCTGATATTCATGCGAAAATTGACAACATCGAGGCTTCTCTGGCTAAATTCGCCGCTGTGGGCGTATTCATGGAGGAGTTCAATGCTTTGAAACCTGCATTGACCGCTTTTGTGGAGAGAACAACTCCCAAATCAGCGTGCATTTTCTGCACGCTAGTGGAAAACCTCGATTCCCACCCTAGCGGCCGCTGCCCTCGATATCCCGGTACGTATGCCCGCACGTTCCAGGTGTCGAAAATGGGGCTGTGCGGCCAATGCTTGAAGCCGGAACACGGCGAGGATTGCAAAGTGGTGTGCGGAATCTGCCGCCAACCACACAATGCCTTGTTGCGCCCAGCAAAAGCGCTGCACGTGCAGAAGAACTTTAAAAAGCGAAAGTTCTGAAAAACTCGCTGCCGACTACTCTACTACTTTCACCTTCGAACTACTCCGACGTCAATGTACTGCAACTACTTCCGAGAAACTCCTACAACTACTTTCGACCAACTGCCACTACATCCACCAACTTCCACAACTACAATCCGACTTCAAATCACCAACAACTCCATCCGAACAATGCGACATGGGCTACTTCTTCACAACGGCCGATCTTCGTTGAAGTGATATATTTGTTATAATGTTGTTTTGTTTTGGCCCCGGGGGAGTGTCGCGATCCGCGACCCCTCGGTGGCATATGTGAGGGCGGACCCTCTTCGGAGAGGTCCGCCCGCCGACTGTCCGAGGTTGTCCGGAGTGTTGTTATATTCTGGTTTGACTTGGTGGACCAGCGAGGCTGGCCACCCCAATAAACATACCACTGAACCACCTTGTTCGCACAGAAGCGAAACCCTAACGTGGTGAGGAATAGCCCACCACACCGTGAGAGCCATCACCAAAGCCCGAGATATTGTGCTGCATGCAGACGAGGCCAAACACTATTTTGCTGCCCATGTAATCAAGCGCAGCGACGGTCGTTGGAGTACGAGCGTTATCCAGTGGAGGTCATACGACAAGAAAAGCCGTCGCCCGCCATTACGATGGCAAGACTCTCTGATTTGCAGAAACAACGTCCGCGATGGCAATTCGATGAAGGTGCGTGTCGATTGGCGTACTGCTGGCTGGCCATTTAAGGAAGTTACTATTCAGGTATTTTTTGACCAGAGTTATTATTGAGTTCGTCGGCAACGATCAGAGGTGAATCATTCAATTTCCCTTGACGGTGGAAACGTTAGGCCAAATAAAGATTGATCCACCTTACTAACCTCGTTCGGCAAAGAAACATTCGAGAAGTTTAACATCTTACCGAGGTTTCAGAAAGAGAGAGTCTGGGAAAATGAGAAAGTTGTTGGCTTCGCATCTTTTCAAGCGGCACTCTACCTCCAGGTGACCGCGAAGTATCTGAGCCGGTGACCTTTGCATTCTTTTGTTTTCAGAAGTGTGAACTGGGGCCGTATGCTCGTCTCACCCAACTTTTGAGTGGGCGGGGCAAGGGGGAGGAGCCAGCGAGTGAGGGCGCAGTCTACACGGGCCGGCTCGAGTCATCGCGGGGAGATCTCACCCATCCCCCAGCAATCTCGGGTGAGACGAGCATACGGCCCCTCATTGTCAGAGATGGGCAACAAAGTGCAGGTCTCGCCCAGTGTATAGAACCTTGCAAGCAAATTGTTGGAAGACGTGCAATTTGTGCTAATTCACGGAATCCAGTCAAAACAGGAAATGATTGCAGTTCGATCGATTGATTTTCGATAAATATGTTCAATAGCATGCTTCAGTGCGTTGAAACTGGAGCCGATGATTGCGCACATGGAGCTTCCAGTGATAAGATTTCTGGTACCATACGTTAAACATGATCATCTGTAGTGGTCAGCTCGATGGACGGTGGTAGTAATGATTGATCGCATTTCGACAATCATCTGATTGCGGTAACTCTGCCGGTTTACCCGTAGCTGAAGAAGTGAACGACCGCTCAGGCACTGTTGCAGAGAACGCCAGCAACGGCTATAGAAGTGATGGCGTATCCTAATACTACTCAATATTGAATCACACCACAACCGTCATCGTGACCGTTCTCTTCAAGCGATGATTGACAGCAAACTGAAAGACCTACCTATATACCCATGAGCAAAGGAAATTAGGTTAACTAAAGTATTAAAATTAAGTTCAACTCACCTATCCCTCAGAACATCGTAAACAGTCGCAAAAGGCGATTGACGGCAGATTAATCCGCCATTTCTGTCGTTTTTACTTAACTTTATTGAGACGTGAAACGCTTACATTACGCTTACGTGAAAAAATAATAAAGCAGTAAATCTTGAACTGAACAGAAACACAACTTGTGACCCTCATTGAGTGGTATGAAATGTATACGAACGATATCTCAAGGATGTAAAGGAGATTTTGTCGTTACGACTCTCTGTACTTGTACGTTAGGCCTGTCTAGCAAGTCTACTCCCACACATTGATTGCACTGGTTCTGCACATGTTCCATCTTGATGAATTTTTCTTCTGTGAAAAAGCATGAAATTAAAGTTCGTTCGTTTAGAAAGTTTAACATTTATTCGAATGAAAAACTCCGTCTGTACCCAAATTAATAGAAAATTTTTATCGTATTGTGGGCGATGATGGCGACGATTTCACTTTTAGCACAGTTTGCATGTTTTGCGACAATTCTGCTTCATCAGTGTCAACCAATCGCCCCCAGCAGTGCAGTGGCCTCTTTTCTCGTGTGATCTGCAGATGTTCGGCGGACTCCTATCGGTGCACTGAAAAATCCAGTAATCAGTGAGATCATTAAACTGATAAAGGATTTATCGGATATCTTGGAATGCGCCCCGTCGTTGATTTCCCTACAAACCTGTACGGGTTTTCTGCCCATGTTTGGTTTAAGGAATGAATTGTGAGCGCCGCTATATGAACAAATATCAGCTTTGGGGCCTATTTACTCGACAATACAGAGCCTTGGGTGAGCACCGATCGCTCGACCGTTTGCGTGGAAAAACCGTCTCTTATGGATTCGCTAAGGGCGTCCTATAACATAAGACACAGATTTTACACGGTTCAATCAACTAAAGAAAAAGTAGAGTTTTTGTTAGGGCTGTTAATGGTGCATCTGTAGGAAGACATATCAGCTTGCCGATCATCTTTTGCGAGCTATAAACGTGATATGGTTTCACCTTATTTATCCATACATTTATTCATGGTACAACATGGTACAGAGGGTGTCACCCGCATTGTCAAACAAACGATAAGCAGGAACAAAACACACTAAAATTTGTTGCCGGCAAATCAAAAAGCTTTCGGCTGAATGAGGTCACAAGGGCTTATTCTTTTTTGATGCCTGTTGTGAGCATTCAACAGAACAACGACTGAACACAAGAGTTGTCTCTGTCTGAAATTGCGTTTCAAAATACTATCGATTCTCAACCCCTCCACTGATTGATACTGGAATTGGCATAATGCATGATTTTTTTCACAAAATCTTTTGTTAAAGATAGTGCTGTGTCAGTGGAATACCCGGTGTACGCCGTGGACCTATTATAGTTTCCGCCAAGAAGGTTTGGAGGGGGTTGAAACAGAAGTTGAACCGCATGTGAATTAACGGATTTTGTTACTATCCTCGAAATGCGCCATGCATTAGACTTCCGTTCAAAATCGTAGAGGCACACTGAATGCGTATTTGGCCTATACATACAATAACTTGCGGGGTCAGCCGTAATACCAAGTCAGTGTTTTTACCCTCCCAGACAAGTCTGATACCATTTCACCCGACCCCAGAGCGATGGAAAATTTTGTTTTGATCGATCGCTCGACCATAATGGTGTCAGAAGCGCCTCTTGCCACTGTACCACGCGCGTTCTCACTTTGAAGTAGGTTCTGGTAGAGTGATTTTTCAAGTTACACTGGCTTCTTTCGGGCTCTGATGAAACTGGCATCTGGCTCTGATTCTGTCTTCTCAAATTTCTTTTGACAGTGATTCATCTTTCCTGCGGCTCATCGTAAAAAGTGGATAAAGTGTAGGATTGTGGTAGTAGAATGTGATAAACGAAATGATTTCAATGACGCCTTAGTTATAAAATCACCATTAACAACTCTTATTCAAACGCGTACAGAAGCCCGCACATGCATTCAGCACTTGATTTTTTCACATAGCAGATAGGTATTTAGTCCTATTAGAGTACACAACCTTGTCATTTTACAATTATTGTTTATCATATACTGGATATTCTTTTATGAATGAAAGGACTCTCTTGAGTCTTACCTCGCCGGCTCTCAGTACGGCTGCCTCGGAGGTTATTACGTTGCCGAGAATGAGAAGCACGAACAGCAGGGTGAGCATTGTTGTTTGTTGAAGTTGTCTGAATATCCATCTATCACTTCTGCCGGTATTTATGTGGTGATAAAGACTAAAGTACACCTTGTTCCATTGTATCATGGCACCGACGGTTCTGGTAGAGGGTATTCAGGGGTATTGTCCTCGAAAAAAAAAAAAGAAAAACGCTGAACAACATCAACATTGAAGTTGTTTTCGGTGATTGGGGCTGGCTTCTAAAAATATTTTCCACGAAATATCGGTTTTGCAGCGAGACTGCAGCGGACAATAGTGGGCACCTGTAGTGGTATGGAAGCCGCAGCTCCTCCGGCGGTGGGCTTCTGGTAAGGTATGTAGGCCCAACTTTTTGGTACGTATGTAGTCCCAGTCACGGATTACCTTCACACGATGTATGTAAGTGACGTCAAATAACTTTTATAGCATAATACCATAGTTTTGCAAAACAGAATTTTTATTAAGTGAAATTCAAGCCACCTTCGAGGATTAGTTAGTGTGATAAGGAAAAAATGTCAAATGGGGATACCATCAGCAGCAAAATTGGACTGCGTTGTCGTGCTTCTGCCTACTGGACACGACTGGAAATTGATGATATTAAGCTGATATTTTCTTTTTGTTAAAATCGCTTTTGCGGGTGACTGCTATGGTGTAATAGAAGTTTTTGACGTTCTGACGATACAATGATGATCGCAAAATTCGAGATACCAGCGGGATTCGAGCCAATGTCTCCGGCGGGTCACGAGGATTGTGGTCGGCGCGAGGACTTCAGCTGACCTAATTCTCACCTTTTTGCAAGGTTCTGTTCCATCTGAATCGCTGCTGATTTGTGACCAATGAGACTGGACTATCTTGATCCCGACATCTAATCCCACCAAGGCGCTTTGAGCCTTTATTTATTTTGTTTTATTCGATGCACAGTAGCGTCCTCATTCATAATTCGGGCGTCGAAATATGTAGACAAACAATTGAATTCAGGCGAAAACGAAGTGAAAGACACAGGATAAGCTACGCTGCATCAGTAAAGAAAGTGGACTAATCTAGATTGAAATAGTAAACTTGCATATGGGCACCTACCAGGGAACCACATCCAATTAAACAAAGTGAAACGCCGAGAACAGAACAAATGCAAATCTAACTATGTATTAATAGATGAATACGACCGGTTTAATAATGCAACGATAGATCGTCATATGTCTAAATATTGGAAAGGATACGGGATGTCTGAATATTGGAAAGGAAACTTCCGAGCCGTCGGAAGTTTGAAAATATGGCCCAAACACTGATGGAGTCATTAGTACATGGACTACTCCACGCCACCGTTTCCCAGACGAGAAGGCAAAAAATGATTTTTCAGGATGATTTTCCCACCGGGCCCTTTACTAGACGTATTTGAGCTTCAGTCTTGTTTTTTTGGCCGTTTCACCTTCATTAGAACTCCCATTGGAGAGCACAGCTGGTGGTCTTTTCGGTGTAAGGATACAATTAGAATGATGTGGTAGACGGATGGCTTCTGGTATGTCTGCGCCTAGTCCGAAACGTAGAAAGAAAACTTCCACATAGAAAAGAGATCATACGCGATATAAAAGGCAGAGCGTAACTGCTGTCAGACATCTTCTCTAGCTTCCCACTCGAATCAATGAATCAGGTAGAGTTTGATACTTATGAAAATGGCTAAAACTTCCAGATTACCAATACACGGTCACAAACCAAATCATACCCCCTTTCTTCAGACTATTATTTCCTAAAAGATTTGCTTCATATCTAATGGAACTTGTAAAAAAATACTGATTTCGGATGTCTCAGGTGCTTTTCGTCACAGCGCTACTTCTCATTCCGGTATGTTAGAGACTGTATACCGGGTGTCCCAAAATAACGTGGTGAAACTTTTATGCTTTTCCGTGTGAAAATATGGATAGGAAATACGACGGCAACAGCGCCATTTTTCTCTCCCTGGTTCGGTGAGTAGGGGTTTGAATTCGACTGGACGAGCACGAAGATTTTCCGACAACGTTAAATCAAAGAGCTACGATTTTGGAGCTTCACCGCCAGGAAAAGCGACAATGCAACATTGCTCGCTTGCTCGGTGTCTCACAGTCGACCGTTTCCAAAGCGATTCTCTGGTTCGTGGAGCTTGGCCATGATGGCGACCGTACAGGACGAGGAAGGAAGTGCAGCGCCAACACGCCCAGGATGCGCAAAATCATCAGAAATCGGGTGACACGAAATTCAAATGGGGAGAATTGCCCGTGATATCGGCATCAGCTCCACTTTTGCGCATCATATAGCCAGAAAGGAATTCGGACTCCACCCCTACAAGAGTCAGAGCGCCAGCGGCAAAGCACACCTTTTCTACGTGGATCAGGGGGTGAAAATCTATCAAGATGTATATCGACGGGATATTCTTGAAGCCGTGGTACTTCGCTGGGCCCAGCAGCATTTCGGCAACGCACCATGGACTTTCCAGCAGGACTCTGCTCCTGCTCATACTGCGAAAGTAAACAACACAAACGGTGTAGGGCCAATATCCCCGACTTCATCAGGTCTTCAGAATGGTCACCGTTTTCTTCGAATTTGAATCCGATGGACTACAACGTGTAGTCTATCTTGGAGGCTAGGGTTATAGTGAAATGTCACTGTAGTTTCGATTCCTTGAAGCAATCGCTGCGTCGAGAGCGGGACCGCTTGTCTCCCGAAGACCTGCGGCCCATCACCGAAAATTTCGTCAAGCGTTTGAACCTCTGTGCCGTTCAAAAGGGGGCCACTTCGAAACTGTCAGAGCAAAATGTTACCTAGTGTTTATGCTGTTGTTGCATACTCTTTGTTTTCTTGAATTATTAATTGTTTCTTAGTTACAATAAAAAACCTTAACCACGTTATTTTGGGACACCCTGTATAAATATTAAACAAAGGTTAAAGCTAAGATAAAGGTGGTGGCGTTGGTCAGTCTCCTAAGGACGCGTCCCCGCATCCGTGTTCAATTCAGAATCGTAGAGGCTTGGTGAATGCGTGTTCGGCCTGTACAATGACTTGCGGGGCCAGCCGCTCTACCAAATTTGTGTTTTTACCTTCCCAGAAGAGTCTGGTAGCAATTAAGCCAAACCCTGACAGATGGAAGGCTTGGTTAGCGCGAGCCAGGATAGATCGATCGACCATGCGGGCGTCAGCAACACCTCTTACGGCTGAGCCACGCGCGCCCTTATTTATCCAAATATTCATAACAAATGTTGCATTAAAGATGATACATTATATCTACATATATTTTTAAGGATGATGTATGGACATATACGGAACCACAATCTCTGCCATGTGGCTATTCTCCCTAGTTTGCAGAATTTCGTATAAATGTGGCATGGGCCCACGAGAGAAACCAGAAGGCTCTCAAACTTTTGGGCTGAGAATGGCACAAAAAGACTGGGGCAAGCTGACGGATTGGTCCTTGAACTTTCTAAGAAGGAAAGTCTCAATGACGACTTTGCTGCACTAAAAGAAGCTTTGCGTGCGGAGCTTGGTGCATTAGTCTGGATGAAAGCTGAAATGTTACGAAACGGACGAAGCACTCAAAGAAGCTGAGAAGGACACCTGCTGGACTATCTACGGAGACATTGGATACGCAACATTGAAACTGATTAAAGCATTCATGGAAATAGAAAAAGATGGAAAGAAGACAGCCGAAATTAAAGAAAAGCTCAGCCAAGGGTTCTCCAATACTGAATCCCCTGATACTTCAATGAACTTTACAAATGTTGTTTATCATCTGGGACACGAAGTTTCAGATGTGATGGAACTTTGACTGTTACCTTAGTTGATAAAGGAGTTGTGCATTTTCGTTGTGTACGTTCCTTGTAGGGCGCGCGTGGTACAGTGGTAAGAGGCGCTGCTGACACCCGCACGGTCGAGTGATCGATCTCGGGCCGGGGTAACCAAGCCTTCCATCCCTCCGGGGTCGGGTAAATTGGTACCAGTCTTGCCTGGGAATGTAGATACACTGACTTGGTATAGTGGCTGACCCCCGCAAGTTATTGCCAAATACGCGTTCACCGTGTCTCTACGACTTGAATGGAAAGCCAACTAGGCGACGCGTCCTTAGATCACTGATCGACGCCGGCACCTTCACCTTTACCTTGACATTCCCTGTAATAAAGCAAATCTGCAACTTGTTTCTAGACAAAAGAAAGATCTCGCAATGAAAAGCTGTAAGTTGAGCTTATAGCGTGCAATAATAAAAAGCAAAGGGAAAGATGTCGGCGTTGCTCAGTCCCTTAAGGACGCGCCACGCATTTGTACTCCGTTCAAATTGTAGAGGCATGATGAATGCGTATTTGGCCTATACAACAACTTGCTGGGGCCACTGCCTATACCAAATCAACGCCTTTACCTTCCCAGACAAGCGTCGTGCCAAATGCTGGTCTCAGTTTTAAGACCACTGAAACACTTACCCACACAAATGGGCAAATAGAGCCCCAGTCTCTTGCAGATTAGTTTTTTTTTTTAGCAGTTCATAACAAGGAACAACAACAGTTCACAAATTTGAGAAGAGCTTCATTACGGTACAACATGCATAGTGAATAGTGCTATCGTTTTCCATGGGACAACTACCATATCGGTCTCAACGATTCGTATAGATCGTTCTCCTCGTCTCTCTTTGCGCGATTAGTGGAGTCTCCCTGAGGGTGCTTTTGGTGAAGTTCTGTCTCGAATTCGACAGGTCGAGCCCACGCACTGCCCTTGAAAAATGAAGATCTGGTTGAAGTAACGTGTGAAAAATTTGTTGAACAAGTAAAGATATAATAGGCCTGAAGCTTTCTCTATTTTTGAAAGAACTATGTGCCTAGCAAATATTTCTGTAATTACTATTGGCTGGATTTGTCATTCAACTTCGTGGTCTGAGTGATCTTTTCAGTGAAATCAGCAAAACATCAACATACCGAAATGAAAAGATGGGCAATGAGGAAAACATCTGTAGACCGAACATCTGTGAAAACAGCATTCGGTGCAAAGAATTCTTTCAAAAATTTTTCTCGGAAACAAATTCTGAAGGAAGCGGTGAGGCGCACCATTACCGGCGCACCTCAGCTTTTTTTACTTAGTGTGGAGCGGGAAAAAACTGATGATGTCTCTAGAGCAGAACCATTCGGACTTTATATAGTCTCTAATCGCTATTTTGTGACACAGCTTCGTTGTTTCATGGCCTTCGGTGATGTGGAATTTCGCTTAAGTAGCGAAGCGTCTGAATTTCGCCCCCATCGCAGCATAGACGGGAAAAGGTTTGGTGGGTCAGATGACGGAAGTTGGGCAACTCGCACCAGACGCGTGTATTCACATTGCATGATAGTATGCAGGATTTCTTACAACTCACAGAATGTAGTTGCCCGCGGACATTTCTGAAACACCTGATTGCCACTTCGCTTCCAAGGAACCACGTTGCATCTAATACCTCCTTTTCTCAAGCAGTGCCTTGATGTTCGAAGAGATGCGGGCCTCTCTGCTTGGTAGTGAAAGAGAAGCAGCGTCAGCACACGTTCGTAGTCCCTTTAGAAGCAGCTCGTAGTCCTCGGTCGGGTCCTCAGCGACCCAACAGTCATAAAGGGTAGGGCTTCGTTTAGAAGGTCTTCGTCGAATACGGCTTGCCTCCTCTCCTTCGGTCTACAACAGGTGTTCTTCTCCAAACGGTGATCGAACCTGATCTAAGCCCGGAAGAGGCGGTGATCGGATCCACTGCAAAAAGATGGTACCACCGAAGTGTCGTAAAGGCACCACCTTCTGTTGGACAAAATGGGGTCGATCCCAGCGTAAGTTGTGCCATTAGGTGATTCCCATGTCCGACGACGGTGTTCTTTCTTCTCAAATAGCAAGTTGCCGTGGAAGAGACGTACAGCGGACATGAGGTCAGCAAGACGATTTCCATTCTCATTACTTTCGCGTATCCCAAATCTTCCGATCCTGTGAGCTTCGCCATTGCCCTTTCCGATCCTCGCGTTGAAGTCACCGACCACGAACTTGTAGAAGAAATTTTCTTTTCGGACGACTTCTTCTAGCTGTCCGTAAAACGCATCTAGCTCCGAATCATCAGTTACTGCCTCTGATGAGTAGCAGTTGATGATTGAGATGGTCCAGCGACGAGATGGACGACAGACGGGTACACGATGAATCCAGCGCCACGGACATTCCGAGACGGTATCTTCTCTCCCTGGATAACATGAATCCCTCGTAGTGTTGACGTATGTCGGCTTTCCTGCTCTTGGCTTCTTGTAGTGCGATCACATGATACTTTGTGTGGCCGGCAGTGTCGAGAAGAGCGTAGAGGTCGACGTTTGAGTAGACTATTCTGGCATTGTAGGTACAAGGAATAAAACTGTCCCCATGTCGTACCCTAGATGTGGTGTCATTTTCCAGAATCCATGACGTCCTGCGCAACCCGAGATTTCTTCGCCTCTCACCGGTTGCCGTACCATGCGACGTCAGAGACGGCAGAGCCCGGTGTGCGGGGTACTGAGGCTGTTCTTCTGTTGGTCGAGAATATTTGTTCACTGGTATCCGGCCGAAGCGTTGTCAGCGCGTTGTACGGTCCATTCCACAAGCTTGGGAATCCAGTCGTTGCGAAGCAGAGGGAGTGACCCACTTTTTGCTAAGAATAAGACTCCGTCACAGCAGATGCCCTTACCAAAGCAGAACTCCCGCTGGTCATCATTGCCTCACACGCAACGCCACCCCCTCGCCGCGTTGAGGCCACGGATCATGGTGGAGGCGTCACTTGGTTGCACACATGTAATAGCGTATGAAAATAATCTTTATTATAGGAACGTGTATTGAACGCTACGTGATTTTCTCTGACTAGGAAGTGCGTGTTTTAAGAATCTATCTCCCTGATTCGCCCGTTATGCCCGCCCGAACAGTGACGTTACTTTGTGATCCAAAAGCAGTGCCAGAGCCAGATCACTTGCTGGATACTTATTCCTGAGCAGTGCTTATGGTAGTACACAGCAAACAAAACAAAGTGTCTAACAATGTTAGCCATGGCCTGGAGGACGTCAGATTTTTGCTAGTGAGCCATTGTAAAAGCTTTCATAATTACATGAAAGAGAGAGAAAGGACGTATACCCTGATTGAGCCCTCACTATTATATGGGTCCTAACAAATCGAAAAATGGGGTGTTAATTTACAACAAATGTATTTGAATATCTAAAGACAGCCTGTTTGATAGAAAGTATTCGTTCTGTTGTTGGAAATTACCATAGAATTCCCATAGTACTGTGCAATACAATCGAAAACATACGACGTATCTTTTTGTCAAAACACCAACACGGTAAGAGGTAAAGGTAAAGGTGTTGGCGTTGATCAGTCCCTTAAGGACGCGCGGCCGTATTCGTGTTAAATTCAGAATCGAAGAGGCACATGGTGAATGCGTATTTGGCCTATACAGTGAATTACGGGGGCCAGTCGTTATACCAATTCAGTGTTTTACCTTCCTAGAAAAATTTCGATACCTATTTCGGAGGAATGGAGGCTTGTTCGGCCCAGGCGAGGATCGATTGACCGTTCGTGTGTCGGTAGCGCTGCACCACGCGCGCTCTTAGGTCGAATGTAGTTTCCAGAAAGGTAAAATATTTTCCGGCAGATGGGAACGGAACTGTACAATATATTCTGCGCTTCATAAGTATACGCCACTACTTAGCAACCTCATTGCTGAAAGAAGTTCTAAGTCTACCCTCAACACTGAAAAAATAACGCGAAATGATTCAAAACTTTCTTCCCACCCAAACTTTCTGCGCAGATCACAGTTCCAAGATTTAAGTGGAACAAACTTCAATGCAACGACTACTAACACATTCAGGAGTGAGGGACGTTTGTTCGCAATGTCGGCTCGATCAAGGTAGGGCGCCAGTGCCTGTGGATACAATTAGCGATGACCCGCGCAGCGACTCACCTACCGCAGTCGCCGCGTGGGCGGCAACTCTTCGTCGCTTCATGGCGACGACTTAGCTTCTCATGAAACTATTTTTCTTTCGTGAATCGCGAATGAGTTCCATTAGTTTTACTGAAATAGCGTTTTTTAATAGCTCATTCGATAGATAATAAAATTCTGGTTTGGAAAATATATGGGTTTCCATGGTTTCGAATCCAGTGAGTGCTTATTTGAATCCCTTTATGAGGTGTTTCATCAACTGACGATGAGGTCACGCGCCTACGAACTTCGTCGACCTCGGGATCATCGTAGACGGTCGTGTCGTCGTAGTCAGCTCATAGTCGCCGTGAAGCGAGAGAGCTAAGCTCCGCCTTTTATATCTGATCTCTTTTCTACGTGGGGATGTTTTTTTCTGTTTCGGAATAGGCGCAGACATACTAAAAGCCATCCGTCTACCACATCGTGCTAATTGTAAGAGTTGCCGCCCACGCGGCGACTGTAACGGGTGCGCCGCTGGGCGAGTCGTCACTAACTGTATCCACAGGAAATGGCGCCCTACCTTGGCCGACATTGCGAACAAACGACACTCGCCGATGTTATACTATACTTCAACTGACCTAATTCCCACCTTTTGTAGGGTTCTGTTCCATCTGAATCGCTGCATATTTGTTGCTAATGAGACTGGACTGCCACCATCTCCCCACCTAATCTCACCAAAGCACTTTGAGTCTTTATTTCTTTTGTTTTATTTGATACACAGTAGCGTCCTCATCCAAGATTCAATTCATTGCATATAGGGCACCGACCAGGGAACCACATGCAAATAAACAAAGTAAAACATCGACAACAGAACAAACGCAAAATAACTATTAATAGATGAATCTGCCTGGTTAATAATGAAGCGAAAGATCGTCATATGTCTAAATATTGGAAAGGATACGGGAGAGAAGGAGTCGTCGGAAGTTTGAAAATATGGCCCAAAGCACTGACGGAATCAATAATACATGGACTACTCCACACAACCGTTTCCCATACGAGAAGGCAAAAAAAAGATTTTTAGAATGATTTTCCCACAGGGCCCTTTACTACACGTATTGAGCTTCAGTCTTGTTTTTTTTTGGCCATTTCACCTTCATTAGAACTCCCATTGGAGAGCACAGCTGGTGGTCTTTTCGGTGTTAGGATACAATTAGAACGCTGTGGTAGACGGATGGCTTTCAGTATGTCTGCGTCTAGTCCGAAACGTAGAAAGAAAACTCCCACGTAGAAAAGAGATCAGACGCGAAATAAAAGGCAGAGCTTAGCTGCTGTCAGACATCTTCTCTAGCTTCCCACTCGAATCATTGAATTAGGTAGAATTTGATACTTATCAAAATGGCTAAAACTTCCGGATTACCAATACCCATCCAAAATCAAATCATACTCCCTTTTCTTCAGACTCTGATTCATTAGAAGATCTGCTTTATATCTAATAAAATTTCTAAACAAAACTGATTTCAGAGGACGATTGGCGTGCAGCTGCTTTTCTTCATAGCTATACTTCTCATCCCGGTCTCATCTCATCATTAACCAGCAGAATGGAGCATTCTAGTATAGACCCTTAACGAGCTGTAAGGAAGGAGAAAATTCGGGTTTTCTCTTCTATCGCTCCTTTCCTACTTATGCTTCAAAGATTTGTCGGCACAAGGCGAAAGCTAGATGCCCCAAAAGCTGGAAGCTTACCTCGCCGGCTCTCAGCACGGCTGCCTCGGAGGTTATTACGTTACCGAGAATGAGAAGCACGAACAGCAGGGTGAGCATTGTTGTTGGTTGAAGTTGTCTGAGTGTCCATCTATCACTGCCGTCGGTATTTATGTTGTGATAAGGATTAAAGTACACCTTGTTCCATTGTGTCGTGGCACCGGCGGTTCTGCTAGAAAGAATTCAAAGGTTTTGTCCTTAAAAAAGAGAAAAATCACAGAACAATATTCCTATTGAGGTTGATTTCGGTTATTGGTGGTTGCTTCTAAAAATATTTTCTATGAAATATCGGTTTTTTGCAGCGAAACTGCAGTGGACAATAGCGGGCACCTGTTGCGAATTCGCTGGGTTTCTGGTGAGGTACGCACACATATCTGCTCGACTGTCGCAGATTGCGCTCACACGATGCGAGTGTCACCCTCTTTAACGTATCCCTTCATGTAATGCTCAACTAACTACCTCACCTGGACTGATGATTACGAATTTTACTCTTGTCTCTGGAAATCTGATTGGTGAGCCCTTGCTTATGGCAAGGGTGTGTAAGTGAGATGCCTGGGTCAAAGTAACCGATTTCGTTCAAACTTCGTTAGTGGGGGGTTATTTGGGGCGCTGATCACGAATCCAACATTAGTTTCTGAATTTGCGTCTGTTTAAGGTAAGTAACGATGGATATTGGCTACCCATGTTAATGTTGCCATTTACTAAAATTTGTGTGTTTTAAGCAGTTCCAAACGTGATTTTCTTCCACCTCAATGGCAAAATCGCATAATGAGCACGTTTTGGTATCAATGCGATTGACGCAAAACAAAACCACAGCAGCAAGATCCGAACCCATGACCCTCTGAACAGCTACCCACTGCACTACCACTTAGCCATCGGTGCAACCTGGTGTATGGCCTTTCACCCCAGAGACTAGGGGGTGAGAGGCCGCTTCCGATGTGTCTCAGAGCGGTGGTTTTTTGCGATTTTCGGACCAGCCATTGGCGCTCAGCAAAAATAAACTATATTGCTGTGTTCCCCGCTCGATGCTTTACAAAACCATATAGGTCTCGTTCGGAATCCTTGAGGCACTCCCACTGACTTCCCTAGTAAGACGAAAATTTTATATTATTACTTATCACACCATGCAATTTGCAATTCCTGCTAATTCACAGACTCCAGTCAGCATCGCCACGGACAGAAAATGATTGTAGTTCGATCGATTGATTTTCGATTAAGATTGTCAATTGCATGCTTCAGTGCGGAACGTTGCAACTGGGACCGATGAGGGCGCACAATGAGCTTCCAGTGATGAGGTTTCTAGTACCACACGTTAAACATGATCATCTGTAGTTCTCAGCTCTCCAGACGGTGATAGTATTGATTGATTGCAGTTATTTCAAAAATCATCCGATTGCGGCAACTCTGTCGGTTTACCCATAGCTAGAGAAGTGAACGACTCCTCAGGCACTGTTGCAGAGAACACCGGCAATGCCTATAGAAGAGATGGCGTATCTTAATGCTGCATAGGTTGTTGCAAAAGTCTTGCGATACTTCTGCAGCATTCTTTGAAATAACAGCAATTTATTCAAAAGAAATCTCAGTCAATCACCATCAAGATCTATGACTCTTTCCCATCTTTCGGGCAACTTCTCGATTCCTCTCCGCCAGAACTCTGGGAGATGTGACAAAAAAATTGTTCAACCTCTATTTCCAGTTCGTCTCGGTTGTCGAATTCCATATCTCGAAGGTGTTACTTTAAGGACCTGAATAAGTGATAATCCGAAGGGGCAAGGTCTGGAGAATGAGGTGGATGTGGTAGAACTTCCCAGCCCAAATCCTGAATTTTCTCACGAGTCGCTCTTGCAACATGAGGACGAGCGTTGTCATGCAATAGGTGGACTTTTTACCCTTTCAGGACGTTTTCCTCGCATGACGATAGCCAAGACCTGAAGCTGCGTGTAGTATACCGATGCTGTTACTGTGCTTCCACTGTCCAGCAACTCCCAGTAAAGCATGCCTTCGGAGTCCTACCAGCAGCACAAAAGAAGTTTTTCTTGGTGTTGTCCAGGTCTCGGCTGTTTGGGAGCAGGTTCTCCACGAGGAAGCCACTGCCTTTTCCGGGTATGATTTACGTAGAGTACCCAGCTTTCATCTCCACTGACAATGTCCTTGAGGAAGTCATTTCTTTGTGGGCGGAGAAGCAACGACTCAGCAATACTGATTCGACTTGCCTTCTCCGAGTCGCGCAGCTGGTGTGGTACCCAGTTAAACAAAACTTTCCGGCACGAAAGCGTCTTCAACTGTCCAGCGACTGTGCTATAGTTGCATCCAAGTATCGTCGCCAATTCTAGAGTGGAAGCACTAGAATTCGATTGCAGCGCTTCGCATAGATTATTTTCTTCCACAGCAGAGGGACGTCCGGAACGAGGTTGACCTTCAAAGAATATGTCCCCGTCCTCGAAGCGCTTGTACCAACGGGCTACCGTGGAATTGTGGACGACATTCTCCTTGAATACAGCGCAGCTATTGTTGGCTTCAGTTCTTGCTGAATGGCCTTGCAAGAACTCATAGTAGACGATTGGTCGTAAGAGGCTGTTGCTTAACATCGACATTGCTGCTCTACTGTGGATCGATGCAGCTTTATATAGCGTGCTCATAGAAGCTTCGAGAATGTACCTCAACATAATCACACAAGATCGCACCTGTAAAGCTTCCACCAAATTTAAGAGACATTGATGTAAAGTGTTGCAAGACTTTTACAACAAGCTAATAATATTAAATTGGAAACTAAGTTCGTGGGCTGTTTTGAAGTCATTATTTCCGACAAACACAACTTGCTTGAACGTTCACCTATTTCATTGCTTTTTTAACCGTTTGATAGCGCTTATCAAGTAGTTTTCAAAACCATTCGTAAACCCTGCTACTTTTATTTGCTGTGAAAGTTTCTTTCCTTAAAATTAATACATCCAAAACCAGCGTTTGCCAAGGCCTTCTTCATGAGTATCTGCTCAGCAACTAGGTTACTGAACCGTTACGAGTTGTGTGTGTGCAGAATCTGGGGATCATGTCTTGAAGCGATTGATGGTACTCGGAAATATCAAGATATTTTGAGAAAGCAGTTCCAAACGAAAGAAAAAGTGCACTTCGGATGACCGACGGAGCTCGGTCGGAAGGCCGTAATTAGTTACTCCGAAAGAAATCAGAGCTCGGCAACACCTATGCTGACACTCGAAGTCAAGTGCTCAAACAGCTCAACTGAATAGGTTTTGCACTATTTTAGTTTTCCTGTAAAACTGACCAATAGGTGCTTTGCGATTTGACCCATCGCGTGATGGATGGTTCAGATGCCGCAATTGAACGTCGAGCTTGTCCTAAAAGCGAATCACCTGTTCACAGAGTGGTAACGTGCGATGGGATGTAGATATTATCTGACCAACCATTCAGCTGCCTGCCGGCCGACGAACGGCTGCTAAATACACGCTAAAAACGAAAATGCGTGAGCTGAAATAAAGATTTGGAATAAAACAAAAAAGATTTAGAATAAAATGATGAACAGATAGCATGTAGCAAGGCGGGCTGACCTGATGAAATGCGTCCCTGAGGGTAACGGTACAGTAACGGGCAATCGCGGCGGGACCCATATGAGCCACCCATGACAAACACCGCTTAGGTTTCGCTTATTATACATATAGGATAGTAGGACAATTGCTGGCTCGTTAGCCAGCCACCCAAAACAAAATGAGAGCCACTGCAGATCCTCAAATCCACCTCCTCACAAGAAGTTGATGATCTCAGTTTGGAGGTTCTACGAAGGTGTCACCTCTTCAGAACTGGTCAATGGTAGTCACAGTACTTATCTGGAGCTCTACTGTCTTTATTCTGCTTGCGCACAGGTTGAACTAGGCCGTAGCCGGTTTAAGCAGCTCTCTGAAAGTTGTGTCACCACTCGTCGAGACACCCCCAAGCACTGCGTTGCATCGTTCCGAAATTCCGATGATAGAAGCTGTGAGACTCCCGTTAATGCAGGTTATAGTATAGATAGAGCAATATATGAGCAATACTTAGTTTGATTTTTTCTGCATTCTCTGGCGCAAAGACGATAAAGTAATGAGATGTAGGTCAAAATGCACCTACGAAAGCAATTCCCTTCAAAAACTCAACATTCCCTAGGAAGTGGAATAGAGCAGCTACCTGGGAATATGGAATTACCTGATCGTTTTAATTGTGTACAAGTTGTTTGGGTAACGTTTTCATTATTTCTTTATTACTTTTATTTATTTATTTATTTATTTAAGACGTGATCAGGTCACGTGAAAAAGACGACAACCTGAGTAAACATAAACAGTGATGCCCAGACAACAAGAACAACCAAGACAACGAGATTACAATTCCGGTATTCCGATAACGAGAATCAAAACTTCTTGAGAGATGAAACAATAGTGCTTCAGGATTTGGGGAAAAAGGCTAAAAAGGCTAAAAAGATGACAATTAAGATGCGGACAATAGACGTAAGAAGGGAAGCATCATTCAGATATTAGCGTACATTTAGCCGCCGGTTCAGAAACTTTTTAAATGATAGTAAGGGCATTTGAAGAACTTTTTCTTTAGTAGAGGGCGGAAAAGCCGAATTGTCCTATGAGAGAAAAAACACGATCTGATCTGACTTCTAGCCGCCAAATCTGCAAGTTTCAACCCTTCATATCTGGTCCTGGAGGTGATGTTAACAAAGAAGCTATTTTCCGGTAAATTTCGTAATCAACACTTCTGTTGAAGGTGCGTGAGAATCCACGAAATTAGTTTCCAACCTAAAAATACTGAATCGCACTTTTGCCGTCATCGTGACCGTTTTCTTCAAACGATGCTTAATAGCAAACTCGAAGACTTATCTGTATAGACGTGAGCACAAGGAATTAGGTTTTCAGGCCATACAGTATCCTATACCTCAAGGACATCGTATCAGTCGCCAAAACGCAATTGACGGCAGATTAATCCACCATTTCTGCCGTTTTTGCTGTTATGACTCTCTGTACTTGTAGGTTAGACCTGTTCAGCAAGCCTACTCTCACACATTCATTATTCTGGTTCAAGCTATCAACTCACCTATCCCTCAGGAACATCGCACCTAATTCACGGAATCCAGTCTCCATTGCCACAGACAGTAAATGAATGCAGTTCGATCGATTGATTTTCGATATGTGTTGTCCATTCCATGCTCCAAAGCTGAACGTCCACACTGCCACCGATAGATGTAACTCTAGCTGTCTGCAACTCTGAGTTGCTCTCATAGGCTAACGAAGAAAGTGAATCAGATCGCACCGCCTCGTTCATAATCGGAAAGATTTCCTAACTAGTGACACTGCTTTTCCCATTGGGTAAAATGCATGTTTGGTCTTGTCCGTGACAAACGTTTAGTACACGTTCAACGCTTGGCCTGTTCATCAACATCAGGGTCTTTTTTATTCGAGACTCCAAACTAGAACGAAGGCACACAAACATTTATCGCCACAAAATCAACGCCAGTTTGGTTACGTGAAAAACCCCATTATTCACGATCCATAGCCGAGTCGAAGCTTCATGTCACGTCGGATGCGGTCGAATTCCTGGTCTGCAGATACCGATTCTAACTGGAAACCTACGTCTATCAATTTTATTTATTTAATAAGACGCGAACGGCTAAGGCACGTAAAGTTGCGGAACCGCAGAAAAAAACAAAATTGAACTGCAAAGAAGAAACTGGCACGCCGTAGAAACTTACTAATCTGAGGGAATAAACAACTGCTATATCCTCCAACGAACGAGAAAAAAGAGGCAAGGGAGAAGCAGATAAAACATGAGTAAGAGTTTCAAACACCAGGTCCCAAATTCATCACTAGTAAACCCCCGATAAACCCCGAGATATAGCGCGAACGGCGCCTACCTTTGTCTACTATTCCTAAACTTCCTATGTTGCGCGCACTCTCTCATTGACTCTGCCGTCTGGTTCTGGCTGAGCCGCGGTTTCGGAGACCACTCGTCCGTGTTGACTATGGATAACGCACCTGCCTTGATCAGAGCTCAAGCGAGACCAGTATAACTTGAAAAATCACTCCTCCAGAAGTAAGTTCTAATTACATCGAGCAGTGAGAGGTGAGCAGCGGTAAATTGGTAACAGACTTGTCTGGGAAGGTAAAGACACTGACCTGGTATAGCGGCTGGCTCCCGCAGGTCATTGTATAGGCCAAATACGCATTCACAAAGCCTCTACGACTTGAATGGAACAAGAATGCGGCGGCGCGTCCTCAGGGGACTGATCAACGCCGGCACCTTTACCTTTTACCTTTTAGTGAGAGGTACAGTGGTAAGGCCCTTGTTATAGGTTTGCTCGCACCTCAGCGTAACTCGTCCATTCAGCATCAGACAGCGTGGGGCCAGACACGTTTGTACGAGTTATCATGGTGACGCTGGCGTAGTGACGCGCACGGGCTATTATGCACACGCTCGCGAACCTTCCACGCTCTCGTCGCTGCGTACTCCACTGCGATGGACCGTTTCGCTGGGGGTGGGTCGATCACCTCGCGCATTGCTCCGTATGCTTCGGGCGCGTGCGTGCGTGCGTCGCGTGCTCAGCGTATGAGGTTAGCGGCGCACGCGATCACCGCTCGCAAGTCGCAGACGCTCACCGCGAGCGAACCTATAACAAGGGCCTAAGAGAGCCGCATCTGACGCCGGTATGGTCGGGCGATCGATCCCGGCCCGGGCTAAGCATGCCTTCGATCACTCCTCGGTCGGGTAAATTGGAATGGGACTTGTCAGGAAATTTGAAAACACTAACTTGGTCCAGCAGCTGGCCTCTCAAGTCGTTGTGCTTGTCAAATACGCATTCACCATGCCTCTGAATGGAAGTCTGATGCACGGCGCATCTCGACCATAGTGACCAAAGCCGTTTATTTACATGTGGTTCAATTTCTGCCCAAACGTTTCTACTCCCTCAATAGCTTCTTGGTGGAAACTAGGCTCGCGAGTATCCCATTGGCATGGCACCCTCTTTGATGAAGGATTTTTTGAAAAAAAATTCATGCAGCCAGTTAAAGCATCAATCAGTCCAAGTGATTGGGGATCGATAGGAATTCATGTGAAACACAGTTCCAGACAGGGAAAACTGCGGTGTTCAGTCGTTGTTCTATTGATTGAGCACAACATCAAAAAGGAATAAGCCCTTGTGACCGCTTTCAACCGAAACCTTTTTGATTTCCCGGCAACAAATTCCAGTGTGTTTTGTTACGGCTTACAGTATAAAATAACAGTGTTAGATTTGTGGAATAGCATTCAGTTACACTGAAGCACCGATGTACGCCGCCTATTTTCTCTGCATTCTTCTGATTGTCAGCACCATCCCCGCCGGAACACCCAAAGCGGTAAGGTGCCGTATGCTCGTCTCACCCGAGATTGCTGGTGGATGGGGCAAGGGGAGTAGCCAGCTAGTATGATTGGATTTTTTTCGTGTGCTCTTACTGGCCGGCTCCTCCCCTTCCCCCATCCCCCAAACAATCTCGGGTGAGACGAGCATACGGCCCAAGATCGATTTCACCTTGTTAGGTTGAGCTGAACCAAAGGGTAAAAGGTAAATGTATCAGCGCTGATCAGTCCTCTAAGGACGCGCCACGCATTAGACTTCCATTTTGAATCGTAGAGGCATGGTGAATGCGTATTTGGCCTCTACAATGAGTTGCGGGGCCAGCCGCTATATAAATTCAAAGTCATTATCTTCCCAGAGAAGTATGGTACCTATTTACTCAACCCGGATGGAAGGAGGACTTGGTTAACACGAGCGGGGACCGATCGCTTGACAGTGCAGGTGACACTAGCGCCTCCAACCACTGTACCACGTTCTACCATGAATAAATGAGTACATAAATAAGGTGGACTAATATCACGTTTATACCCCGAGAAGATTATGTCGAAGCCGAAATTTCTTCCTACAAATGCACCGTTTAACAGCCCTAATCTCTACTTTACCATTAACTGGTTGTACCGTTTTGGGATCAGTGGGTACTTACGTTATAGGACGCACTTCGTGAATCCGTAAGAGCCGCCCTTTCCACGCAAACGGTCGAGCGATCGATGCCTACCCTAGGCTATAAACTCAGTAGTGTCGAATAAATAGGCCCCAAAGTTGATCGTTGTTCATATAGCGGCCCTCACAATTCGTTTTTCAAACCAAAAATGCTCAGAAAACCTACACGGTTATGGAGGGAAATCGAAGACATGGCGCATTCCAAGATAGCTAGTCAATCCTTCATCAGTTTCATGATCTCTCTGATTACTGGATGAGCGATTTTTCAGTGTACCGACAGGAGTCCGAAGCGCATCTGCGAAACAAACCAGAAAAAAGGCCGCTGCAATGTTGGGCACGAATGGTACGATCTGATGAGGTACAACTGTCGCAAAACATGCAATCTGTGCAACAAGTAAAATCGTCGCCATCACCGCCCTCAATATGATAAAAATTTTCTGTTAGTTTGGGGACAGAAAGGAGTTTTTATTCGAATAAATGTTTAATCGATGCATGTCCTAACTGTTTTGAGAAGAACATCGAATAATAACCGTCGGAACTTTGATTACATGCTTTTTTCAAGAAAGAAAACCGATCCGACTCCATGTAGCAAAACATGTTCAGAACAATGTAAATGAACCAGACTAATCAATGTGTGAGAGTAGACCTGCTAGGCAGGTCTAACGTCGCAGTGCACAGAGTTATAACGGCAAAAACGGTAGAGATCCGCCTTCCATCGCGTTTTGGCGGCTGGTACGATGTTTTTGAGGAATAGGTCAGTTGACATTAGGTCACCCAATAAGTTCTTGCGATTTTCGCAACAGTTTTCAAAGTTTTACAAATTTTGACTGAACCAACCTCCGCCCATCTTTGTTGGTGACTGTTCTCTATAGTTCGGTAGGGAATGGATGCAGTGGCGGTAGAAATACCGATGTTTTGATCCAAAGAAGTGGCGAAGGTCGATTTCGAGTGCTGCTCGATCATCGTATCGTTTTTCGTCCAGAAAGTAAGCTAGCGAGCGGAATAGATGGCAGTCAGTTGGAGCACGGTCAGGTGAGTAGGGTGAGTGGGGAACCACTTCCCACCCTAGCATCGGCAACTTTTGGCGGGTCAACTTGGAAGTTTGCGGTCTAGCATTATCATGGAGAAAATATATCTCGTCGATTTTTGGACGACTAATGCTGAAAACGTGGTTGAGTTTCTGCAGTTGGTTGCAATACACATCGCTGCTAACGGTACTATCACAGGGACAGAGCTCCCAGAACTCAATTCCGCGAACGCCCCAGAAAACGCTCAGCATCTCCTTCCTCGGTTTCGAATCACCTTTGCGAATGGCTGGTGGCTTCTTCTCTGTTGGAACCCATGCATATCTGGCTGTATGGGACACACACACAACACCCACTTCTCATCTCCTGTAATGAGTGAGTCCAACCAGTCAAAACGGCGAGAGCGGGACAAGTTGAAAAGACATGCATCAGCTC
This sequence comes from Nippostrongylus brasiliensis, assembly GCA_030553155.1. Taxonomy (NCBI): domain Eukaryota; kingdom Metazoa; phylum Nematoda; class Chromadorea; order Rhabditida; family Heligmosomidae; genus Nippostrongylus; species Nippostrongylus brasiliensis. Next base: position 11,349,756 of record CP130735.1, read on the forward strand.
CCAGTTGGAACTCGTAAAGAAGGCAGTGACGAAGATGAAATCTTTGATGACTTCATATCGTTTTGGCTTTATATCAGACAACCGTCTGATATAAAGCCAAAATGTTGTGTAAGCATAAGCTAACCTTTGATTACTTTAGAGCCGAATGTTAAATCGATAGTACATCTCAGCCAGGAACGCCAGGTCAAAACCCAAAATTGCAAAAACTTATTGGACATCTAATAGCTGGAAAACTTAATCCCTTGTTACAATTTTCTTGTGCTGCTGTGCAGAACGAGGTTAGTAGGTGGATCAAAGTTTATCAATGGCCTAACGTTTCGACCTGTTCGTCGTCGTCAGAGGCCTAAAAAGTGGTTCGAAACTACTTATCTTAATTCTGCCCGGCCAAGCGCCTGCTTTCCTAGACGATATCTCGGTCTTATATGATAGAATGCTGCACTTTATGTCGAAGTCATTCCTGCTATGCACTACATTTCTGCGCCTTCCTAGCAAAGTTGTTAAGGTACCTCTTCTCTTACTGGCCAAATGTTCATTTATACGTGCCAGCAAAACACGACCGGTCTCCCTAATGTACTTGCCATTGCAAGCCCTGCATTCAATTTCATACACTACTCCCGATTTCTCACAATCTCCATTCTTTCCGTAAGGGCAAACAACGCAGTTCTCCAATACACATTCAGTGTCGTAGAGCCTGTTCCGTATTGACTGGCGTTTGATGTTGTCATTTGGGATGCTAACAAGAACACAGCATATTAAAGGTGAGCACGAATAAGGCATCGTTGTATTGCGGAAGAGAATGCGTCAGAGATGAAAGGAAGGCATAAGGGCACACGGTCTCGGGAGGGTCGGGCGCGCTGTACAGTGGTCGCTCTTCTTTGGTATTGTGTCTTCCTTGCGATGACATGGTCAATGCCGACCACATCACCTTTTTACCTCACACACTTTTCTGTAGATCACTTGAATATCCTTCTGAGACCGAATGTAATGGAAATGATACGGCTGAACCACTTAATTATTTATGCGTTGTTCAAGGAAAAGTTAAATTCAAAACTTGTGAATCTACATGAAAAATGACGGAAAAATCGTATAAAAGACAAACTAAACACAACCGTTTGGAAAATTCGCGCATGAAAGGATATCACTAACTCTTCTGGAAACAATTTTCCAGAAAACCGAACCAGAAAGAAGCTACCCTCGACAACGGTCTCGTTCGTGGTCACGCCTACAGTATCACCACTCAGCATACGGTATCCGGACCTCATGGAGAGCTACCGCTGATGCGAATCCGAAACCCCTGGAGAAACAGCAGACATCCGATCAGGAGAAGTATAAAGAGAAAAATATTGAATGAATCATAGGAGATGAGGAAATATGCACGGGTCGTCCGAATGGAATTACATCGATAGCCCGAAAATAGCCGAATTGGGTGTGGAGTTCAAGAACGATGGCGAATTTTGGTAATTTACTGACATTTTTCGCATATATCCCTCCGCAGTGGTGTAGCGGTCTAGCACCCCAATCCACGTGATCGGCCGGAGGCACTGGTTCGAATACCGCGGGTGTCTCAAATTTTGCGATCATCATAGCGTCATCAGAACAGCAAACACTTCTATTATATTCATTATACCATGACAGTGACCCGCAAAAAAAGGTTTTAAAAAAAATAAAATATCAGCTTAATACAATCAATTTTCACTCATATCCAGTAGCCAGAAGCACACGACAACAAAGTCGAATCTAGCTGTACCGATGGGGTAGCAATTCATCACTATTCAACAATTTTTTATCGTATAGGATTCATTCTTGGATGTGGCTTGAATTTTATTTCATATTTCTGCTTCACAAAACTCAAAACTATCGTGTAATATACAGGGTGCGCCAGCTAAATCCGGACAAAATTCAGTTCAACTCTCCCGCCGAACCCTAACTTCGCCAGAGGTCCCCATTGGTATAGTGTAAGTAAAAAGCCTCTAGTTTGTAGTAATACCCTCACAACTGTCTAAATGCTCCCCACTAGTGCGGAGTACAACAGAGGAGCCGCAGTCATCGAAGGCGTTCGCGCTGAACGCACAGCGGTGGAAGTCATTCGATTCCTCGGATACTCGAGATCGACGGTTTACGATGTTCTGGCGAGCTACAACGCTTCCGAAGGGGTTCTGTAACTCCGGCGACGAGAACCCATTCGCGAGAACGTGTTTCAAGAACCGCAGAAGCCGTAGAACGGGCTCAGGAGCTGATCTTGGAGGATTCGGGACAATCACTGAGGAACTTGACGACAGTGTTAGGAGTTAGCCAAAGTTCAATGACTGTGGTAGAAAAATGGGTAGTGGCTTTATCTTCAGGAAGGCCATATGTCTTCCAACAAGACGGCGCATGAGCCATTTGGTTCAAAACTGGCTGTCCGATAACTTGGGCATGCTTTAGTCCAAGAAGTTTTGGTCCCAGAAGAGCCCGAATTTGAACCTCATGGACTACTGTCATTCCTGCGTTGTTGGGAGAGTTGCTAATGAGACGAGCCACCCTAACGTCACATTTCTGCGAAGCGCTATTAAAGCAGTATTCGCAAATTTGGACCGAGTTTTTTAAAGAGGGCTTGCGAGCGCTTCTGGTCAAGGATGGAAGCGATTAATGCTGCTGACGGAGGCTAGATTGAGCAATTGTAATCTTAATACACCCCTCTACTAACATGCGGAAGGATTCTGGATTCGAGTTGTATTTTGTGTTTGTAAGGTTGTCTGGAAAAATAGAGGCGCGGTTGTCCGGATTTAGCTGGCGCACCCTGTATAAAAGACGTTTGACGTCACTTACATCGTGTGAGGGTAATCCGTGACTGGGACTACATGCGTACCAAAAAGTTGGGCCTACATACCTTACCAGAAGCCCACTGCTGGAAGTGCTGCCGCTTCCATACCACGACAGGTGCCCGCTATTGTCCACTGCAGTATCGCTGCAAAACCGATATTTCATGGAAAATATTTTTTTAGAAGCAAGAGGAGTATTGTTCAGTGATTTTTCGCATTTTGAGGACAATACCCTTGAATTCTCTCTAGCAGAACCGTTGGTGTGACGACACAATGGAACAAGGTGTACTTTAACCCTTATCAACACATAAATACCGCAACTGTGATAGATGGACATTCGTACTACTTCAGCCAACTGCAATGCTCACCTTGCTGTTCGTGGTTCTCATTCTCAGCAGCGTAATAACCTGTGAGGCAGCCGTACACAGAGCCGTTGAGGTAAGCTTCAAGCTTTTGAGCACGGAGATTTGCTTTGTGCCGACAGATCTTCGAAGCATATCTAGAGAAGGAGCGATGGAGGAGAAGACCCGAATTTTCTTCCTCCTTACGACTCCTTTAGGGTCTTCATCCTGCTCTGTCCAAGGGTTCTTACCATGCCGTTGAATGGCAAGAACCTTTGCCTCAAGCCTATCCGCAACACAAGTTCTAGGAAAAAATAGGAAAAATGAGAAAGTTGCTCGCTTTGCGTATTTTCAAGCGGCACTGTACCTCCAGGTGACCGCGAACTATCTCAACCGCTGACCTCTGTATTCCCTTGTTCTTTTGTTTCCAGTAATGTGAATTGGTAACACAGTGCAGGACCCGCCAATGCATCGCCACGAACAGAAAATGATTGCAGTTCGATCGATTGACTGCTCCCATAAACCAATGAGTGTGAATCAAATCACCTTCCGTTTACAACAGGAAAGACTCCATACGTGTATCTGCTATTTGCTGCTAACCAGTGAGGGCACTGCTTTTCCCATTGGGGAAATGGATGTTTGGTCTTGTCCGTGACAAACGTTTAGTACACGTTTAACGCTTGGCCTGTTCATCAATACCAGAGGTTTTTTTACGCGAGACTCCAAACCAGAACGAGGGCACACAAATATTTATCGCCACAAAATCAACGCCAACGTGGTCACATAAAAACTCCATTACTGACGTTGCGTAGCCGAGTCGCGGCTTCACGTCGCGTCGGATACGGTCGCATTCCTGGTCTGCAGATTCCAATTCTACCTGGAAATCTAAGCCTATCAATTTCATTCATTTACCAAAACGCGCACGGCTAAGGCACGTAAAATTGCGGAGCCGCAGAAAAAAACAACGTCGAACTGCAAAGAAGGAACTGGCACGCCGCAGAAACTTACTAATCTAAAGGAATAAACAAATGCTAATATGCTCTAACGAACGAGAAAAAAGAGGCAAGGAAGAAGCAGATAAAACGTGAGTAAGAGTTTCAAACACCAGGCCCCAAATTCATCAGTGATTAACCCCCGATAAACCCCGAGATATAGCGCGAACGGCGCCTATCTTTGTCTACTCATCCCAAACCTCCTATGTTGAGCGCACTCTCTCATTGACTCTGCCGTCTGGTTCTGGCTGCGCCGCGGTTTCGGAGACCATTCGTCGGTTCATGAATCTGGGCACAGGTGCATGGCAAAGGCACGTAAAACTGCGGAATATAACCATCAACGATATTTACTAGGTCCGATTTCCTGGTCCACGGATGTCTGCCTGGCTGTCTAGACTTATCAACGATCCTTAGGTAAGGGTAAGGAGGGCCGGCGTTGATCATGGTGACTTCGTATTTGGCGTATACAAGTACCAGCCATTCAGCGGCCTGCAGACCGCCAAATGAACTAATGAATAGTAGGAAACATATATAAAACATTTATAATAACAAATAAAACAACGAACAAAAAGCATGCAGCAAAAGACAGCGCGAAACTTATGATATACGTCACTGGGAGTGGGGTAACGGGCAATCGCGGCGGGACCCTAGAGTTGACAAACAGACAGCATGGTTTCGCTAGTAGGATAGGATAGTCAGTATCGCGTCTCACGACTGCACAAAATCTAGAGCTGACAGTACGAATGTGTACGGGTTTCTGTACGGGTTTGAATAAGAGTTGTTGGTGGTGATTTCATAACTAAGTTCATCATTGAAATCATTTCGATTATCACATTCTACAATTACAATCCTACACTTCATCCATTCTTCCCGATGAGCGGCTCGAAAGAAGAATTATTGTCAAAAGAAATATGAGAAGACGGAATCAGAGCCCGCAAGAAACCAGTGTAACTTGAAAATCACTCGACCAGAACCTACTTCAAAGTGAGGACCGCGTGGTATAGTGGTAAGAGGCGCTTCTGACAGCGTCATGGTCGAGCGATCGATCACAACCAAATCTTCCATCGCTCCGAATCGGGTAAAATCGCTCTGGATCGGGTACCAGACTTGTCGGAAGACTTTTAGGTAGAAACGTTTGGGCAGAAGTTGAAGCCCAAGTGAATAAACGGATTTTGTCACTATCCTTGAGATGCGCCATGCATTAAACTTCCATTCTGAATCGTATAGGTACGGTGAATAAGTATTTAGCCTATACAACGATTTGCGGAACCAGCTGCTGTACTAGATCAGTGTCCTTACCCTCCCAGACAAGTGTGCTATCAATTTATCCGACCCCGGAAAGATGGGTGAACGCGTTAACACGGGTGGGGTTCATAGCTCCACAGCACGGCTGACAGTAGCGCCTCGTACCACTATACCACGTTCTACCATGAATAAATGAGTAGATAATTAAGGTGGACCCATATCACGTTCATACCTTGAGAAGATGATGGGCAAGCCGATATTTCTTCCTACAAACGTATCGTTCAACAGCCCTAAGCTCTACTTTACCATTACCTGACTGGAACGTGTAAATTCTAGGATCAGTGCGTACCTATGTTATAGGACGCATTACGTGAATCTTTTCCATCCAATCGGTCGAGCCATCGATCCACCCAAGGCTCTGTATCCGTAAGAGCCGCCCTTTCCACGCAAACGGTTGAGCGATCGATGCCTACCCTAGGCTATAAACTTTGTAGTGTCGAAAAAATTGGTCCCAAAGCTGATTTTTGTTCATATAGCGGCCCTAGCAATTCATTTTTCAAACCAACAGGCACAGAAAACCTACACGGTTATGGAGGGAAATCGAAGACATGGCGCTTTCCAAGATAGCTGATCAATCCTTTATCGGTTTTATGATCTCTCTGATTAGTGGACTTTTCAGTGCACCGATAGGAGTCCGGTGAACATCTGCAGATCACACATGAAAAAAGGCCACTGCAATGCTGGGCACGATTGGACCGTACTGATGACGCAGAATTGTCGCAAAACATGCAATTTGTGCAACAAGTAAAATCGTCGCCATCATCGTCCACAATACGAAAATTTCATGTTAGTTTGTGGACAGGAGGTAGTTTTTCATTCAAATAAATGTCAGCCGACTCCTAGTTCATTTGACGAGAACCTCAAATAATAACCGTAGGAACATCAATTCATGCTCTTTCACAGAAGAAAACCCACCAAAAACTGAGAGATAAAAAGTGATAGAGATCCTCTCCGTCAAGACAGAACATGTACATAAACAATGTAAGTGAAGCAGAATAATTAATGTGTGAGAGTAGACCGGCTAGAACGGTCTAACGTACAAGTACAGAGAGTGGTAAAGACAAAAACGACAAAAATGGCGGATTAATCTGCCGTCAATCGCGTTTTGGCGACTGATACGATGTTCTTGAGGAATAGGTGAATTAATAGCCTGAAACTTAATTCCTTGCGTTCACCGCTATACAGGTAGGTCTTCGAGTTTGACGCTAAGCATCCCTTGTCGGAAGGTGCAATTCAATATTAAGCAGTATTAAGATTCGCCATCTCTTCTATAGTCGTTGCCGGTGTTCTCTGTAATAGTGCCTGAGGGCTCGTTCACTTCTCCAGCTATGGGTAAACAGGCAGAGTTGCCGCAATCAGATGATTGTTGGAACAACTGCGATCAATCATTACTACCACCGTCAAACGAGCTGAGAACTACAGATGATCATGTTTAACGTATGCTATCAGAAACCTAGTCACTGGAAGCTCACTGTGCGCACTAATCGGTTCTAGTTTCAACGTTTTGCACTTAAGCAGGCAATTGAAAATCTTCATCGAAAATCAATCGATCGAACTACATTCACTTTCTGTTCTGACTGGATTCCGTGAATTAGCACAAATTGCACGTCTTCCGACAATATGAATACAAAGCTCTACACAGTGGACGATACCTGCACGTTGTTAGCCATTTCTGGCAATTAGTTCTTCTTCTCTGTTCACATTTCTGGAAACAAAAGAATACAGAGGTGACCGGTTGAAATAATTCGCGGTCACCTGAAGGTAGGTCACCTTCTTTACACTACCCCATCCTTTTACAATAGAGATAAAGTCCATGGATAGCACCGTTCATGAACTGAATTCCTATGTCCTGATTCGCGGTATGCCGCTGGGTCGTGGTTAGGAAGGCTTCTCGAAAGATACTTATATTATTAAGCATTCAATACGGGTTCTCTGAGGGTAATAACTACCTTCTCAAGAATTGGTTGTGTATCCACTACACCGATATTCGATATTATACTACAAACCACAGAAAGCGAACTCTTCTTCCTGCTCACTCTATACTGTGCAAAGTGTGCGGTTCTGGATCGATACTGTTTAACAAAGTCGTGAGCAACAGCTGTAGCAATAGGCTTCCGTCGACCTCATGGAAGGCCCAATCACATTGATGGAAATTGCGAAACAACGAAGCCGGCGTCAGCAGTCAAATTGTCAACGGTCTGTCGTTTTTTCTTCATTGAGACAATAGTCATGACTTCGTCACAATAATACAGTCGCCACCGTTCGACCAGTGAACGACGTGTACTTTAATGCCTATCACCGTATAAATACTTGACACCGAGGCGAGTCGACATCCTGCTAACAAACTCCACAGTAAACATGCTCGCTGTTCTGTTCTGCATTCTTCTTATCAGCAGTATGGCTATCTCTGACGAGGTGGGTGTTCACAGGGATCTATCGCAGGGTCATGGGGTTATCCAGCAACTGCACCCCTTTCGTGGACAACCAGGGTAGACTGGCATGTCTTTCCCGGAGTTCATCCACTATAAGTAAAAGCATATGCCAAGTTGTCGAGGAATAGGTGAGGCGGACCCGTAGTGCCCGTGACGACCGTTGGACGAGGGCCGTCATTGAATGGATTCCACGGGGCGTCAGAAGATCACCAGTCGCCCACCTTTACGCTGGTCGGACTTCTTCGTCAAATCCCTGGGCGATCGATCCAATGCCCTTCGTGTTCCTCGAGCGAGCAGGACCCACTGCTCTACCTTAGCTCGCGACGCGGGCGAATGGAGACGTTACGGGCGTCTGCTCGATCAAATCCATGATCAACGAGACGACAGGTGACACAGGTGATGAATGAGAGAATCACCACTAGCAAGTAAGACAAGCCAGTGTCACAGCTGAGTGGAGCTATAGATTAGATTCCTATGTGTTGACTTGCAATGTGCCGCCAGAGGATGTCTGTAGAGCCGTCCTACGCGGTGTATGTCTTCCATTACACTAACTCTGACCTACAGAGCCCCTTTAGGTGAGTTCTACATATATTGTACTACATATACTACTATATTGTACTACATATACTACTATATATACTATACTACCTATACTATATTGTACTACATGTACTACTATAGTTCTACATATACTGTACTGTAGAGAACTGGGTGTCGACAACAGCGCTTTCAACTTGATTACCGCCCCACTAATCTGCTAATGGCCTTTTAGTTAGTGGCGTAGCTGCGATTAGCCCAGACGATCCTCGTCTGTTCTAACCCTGCCTTCCATTCCTACGGAGGTCGGGTAAATTGATACGGAGAGGTAGGCTCTGATATTTTCAGTGGCTGGCCTTAGGAAGTCATTGTAGAGTACAAAAGTGTATTCACCACGCCTCTACCATTTGAGTGAAACATGAATGCAACTTCGCCCGTTCCACCACTTTGAATGGAATACAATTTTTCAGGATGATAGTGAGGAAAAGTGCCACTTATCGACTCTGTTCTTTGTCTTTGTAACGAAAGAAACGGAGTTCCCTCTAGTCCCGTCTCATTTTATTAGGAAATATTGTACAAGAAGGTGTAAGATCTCCACCAATCAAAATAACGACAACTTTTCAGCCATGCAAAGACAGATCTCCGACTGCCATGTGCCTGAGACACAAGAGCGTTGGACGCTGCACAGGTGATAATGGTGATTGGACATCGCTCATGAAAATGAACTGTCGCAAGACGTGTGAATTCTGCAAGTAGCTGCAGAATGAAATCAACACCATTGCTGCTAACCATATACATATTAGTCGAAGTTGATTCGATTAGACGATTTGATGTTGAATAAACCTTGGGTTACCTGGTCACCAAAGTGCACTATGTTCACGAAGCTATCAAACGACATATTTATTCACTCATTTATTTCATTATGGTAAGAGATGCTATGGTACAAGCCACTATCTACGACGGCACTCATATCATTTGCTAAGACGTGATAATGAACCTTTCATTCCTAGCAACGAATTCTCTACAGTCGGTCTCTTGAAACGGGATAATTGGCATTATCATGAGAGGTGATAGATAGGAGACGGTAGGCTATCACGTAGAAAGTGATTATTGTTCATCTTATCCCGTTTCAAGAGACCGATTGTAGAGAATACGTTGCTAGGAATGAAAGATTCATTATCACGTCTTAACAGATAAAGGAGTGCCGTCGTAGATCGTGGCTTGTACCGATGCTATTGATATACGCACCGTCTAGCGATCGATCCCCCGGGCTAGCGGAACCTTCCATCTCTGCGGGGTCGGGTAAACTGATAAAAGGCCAACGGGTTGGTTCGGAATTCAGGGCACGATACCGAAAGTTCATCTAGTGATTTTATTTGTGGTTCTACTTCTGAGACTACCTTTCAAAACACCATATAGCCCCAGAGGCAAAGTTTCAGTAAAAAATGACTCAAGGCAAGTCTGTGGGTAACTTTCAGCTAATGTTGAATTCTCGGTTCTTCAGAAACCCCAAAGGCAAAGTTCCAGTAAAAAATGACTTAAGGCAAGTCTGTGGGTATCTTTCAGCTACTGCCGAATTCGCGGTTCTTCAGAACTACCGAAGGTTTCTCCATGTGGCTTTTTTTCTTCCGTAAAACTCTCTTCTGTGGAACCATAAACTGAATTACCTCCAGAACTACGTTGTTCACGAAAATTCATGGTTATTGTGCATTGCGACAATAAAACGAAAAGGTAGCGGGGAGCCGACGTCTTTTCTCCCGGTTCCACCGAAAGCAATGTACGCCCTACTTTTCTGCGTTCTTCTTCTCAACGGCGTAATCTCCTTCAAAGAGCGTGATCGTGTGAACGCCGATGTAAGTTCTAGGACCGTCCTTTGGTAAGGCCTTGATGTTGTACCCCAACTACGGACGGTCTCGATAGAACGGATCGCCAAAAATGCCTGCCCGTTAAACAGTAATTCCGAGATAAATACCGGCCTCCATCGTCGTCCAACTAAACACATCACCTGGAACTTCCTAATTTGGGCACTGTCTCAAACTTAGTAATACAAAGGTGGGTAATTAAGCCTGATCAAAATATATGGCAAAACGGTCATGAGGTTAAACAGCAGAGAACCAGTAAGATGAGATACAGGGTGAGATACTACCAGAATGATGTATAAGTGAACCTATACTGAGTGCTAGTAAAGGGCAGTTGGCTTTGCCAACACTCCCTGCTCACCTGAGAAGTGTCTGTACCAAGTGCTAGTAAGGAGAAGTTGACCTTGCCAACAGAAGAGGAACGCGTGCTGCAGTACATAGTAAGAGGTGGCACTGACACCAGCACGGTAGAGCGATCGTTCCTCGCTCTCGTCGATTATGCCTCGCGTAGATTTTGGGACGATGGTGGGAAGATGAAGATACTCAGTATAGCGACTGTCCCCGCAGGCAAAATACGCATCCGCCATACCTCTACCACTCTGACTGGGAAACGGATGAGCGGCGTGTTCCCAGGAAGTGACCCTCCTTACCTTTACTGTTATCTTCGGAGCATGTGGTTTCCTTTCTTTGTGCTACACAGGTCTGGTGTGTTTGCCTGATTTGAGTTTAGTTTCACCAGTTTACCCGACCCCCAGAGATGGAAGGTTTGGTTAACCCTGGGGGATCGATAGCTAAACGGTACGTGTCAGTGGCGGCTCTTGGCACTGTCAAATAAATACACCTTTTTCTGCCCCACTTCGTAAATGTTCCACAACATTTCGTATTTTGTCATCATATTTCGCAAACGTTTCACATTATTTCGTAGATCGTGTGCGAATATCCCACAGATATACTTTTTGAATTGTTTTTTTTTTGTATTTCCCAATATTAAAGATAAATTATTATACGTAGTAAACTAATGTGGGCAAAACAAGCAAATATTGTGAAAAAACTTCAGTAAAGTTCAAAGCATGCAAAAGACATATGAAACTATTGTAACTGCAGAATGCAACTACAGTGCCTCCTACGTACCACTAATCAGTGATGATTTATCATTTCAAACAGCGAGTAACGTAGCTCTCCATATTTCTGAAAATGCGCTACAGTACTCGGCGATCAAAAACGTTGATCCAGTGTTGAGCAGATGCAGCAAGTGCTCTTCGCTTTGCGGTTTTTCGCGTCGCACATAGTCCGTCCACTTTAAGAACATGCTTTCGATGGGATTGAGGAGAGGCGAATAGGGTGACAGGTACAGAGGTTGGTGTCTATGACTCTCAATTCGAGCTTTCACATTCGGAGCGTGGTGAAATCTAACATTGTCCATCAAAAGTACCACCTTTCCTATGCCTTGAACCACAATGACGATGAACAGCTCGTCCAAGGGATCATAGAAGCGCTCTGTGTCAAAAACGCTGGTCCTCGGTGCATAATGACAACCGAAATCTGAAGCGCTTTTTTCAGAAACATGATGAGCTACATTACCCGCTGTTTGAAACGATGTATCGCCACTGATGAATACGTAGGAGGTACCGTAGTCGTTTTCCGTAGTTACAATACGTTCATATGTTTTTGCATGTGTTGAACTAATGATGTAATGTAATGAACAAAACACGAAATAATGTGAAACGTTTGCGAAATATGATGGCAACAAACGAAATGGTGTGGAACGTTTACGGAAAAAGGTGTAAATATGTACATGTGTCGTTCGATAGCTTCGTGAACACAGTGCACTTTGGTGACCAGGTAACCCAAGGTTTATTCAATATCAAATCGGCTAACCGAATCGACTGCGACTAATACATGGTTGACAACGATGGTGTTGATGTCATGCTGCAGCTACTTGCAGAATTCACACGTCTTGCGACAGTTCACCTTCATGATCGATACCCAATCACCATCATCTGATGTGCAGTGTCCAGCGTTCTTGTGTCTCAGGCACATGGCAGTCGGGGATCTGTCTTTGCATGGCTGAAAAGTTGTCGTTATTTTGATTGGTGGCGATTTCACACCTTCTTGTACAATACTTCCCATACCCTTTTTACTACGTAATTCCTGCGGGCCAGCCACTGATAATATTAGAGTCTACCTCCCAGGACCAATTTACCCGACCCCCGTAGGGGTCGAAGGCTGGGCTAGAACGGAAGAGGATCGTCCGGGCTAACTGCAGTTACGCCACTTACTAAAAGCCCATTAGCAGGTTATTGGGGTGGTAACCAAGCTGAAAGAGCGTTTGTGGACACCCAATTCTCTACTAGAACTCATTCAAAGGGACACTGTAGGTCAGAAGTAGTGCAATGGAAGACATACACCGCATAGGACGGCTCTACAGACATCCTCCGGCGGCACATTGCAAGCCAACACATGGGAATCTAATCTGTAGCTCCACTCAGCTGTGACACTGGCTTGTCTTACTTGCTAGTGGTGATTCTCTCATTCATCACCTGCGTTAATCATGGATTTAAATCGAGCGGACGTCCGTAACGTCTCCATTCGTTCCTGTTGCGAACTAAGGTAGACCTGTGGGTCCTGCTCGCTCGGGGAACACGAAGGGCATTGAATCGATCGCCCAGGGATATGACAGGTACGTCCGAAAACCGCAAATGAGGGCGACATGGTGATTTTCTGACGTTCAGTGACGGCTCTCGTCCAACGGTCGTCACGAGGTCCGTCTCACCCATTCCTCGACAACCTGGCCCATGCTCTTACTTGTAGTGGATGAACTCCGGGAAAGCCATGCCAGCCTACCCTGGTCGTCCACGAAAGGGTGCAGTTGCAGGATAACCCCATGGCCCTGCGATAGGTCCCTCGTTGACCTGTGAACACCCACCTCGTCAGAGATAGCCATACTGCTGATGAGAAGAACGCAGAACAGAACGGCGAGCATGTTTACTGTAGAACTTGATAGTGGGATGTCGACTCGCCTTGGTGTCCAGTATTTATACGGTGATGGGCATTAAAGTACACGTCGCTCAGTAGTCGAACGGTGGCGACTGTATTATTGTGATGCTGATGTGACTATTGTCCCAATGAAGAAAAAACGATAGACCATTGTCAATTCGACTGCTGACGCCGGCATCGTCTGGAAATTTCCATCGTTGTGATTCGGTCCTGCTCATCGAACACTTGTTGGTGAACAGGAAAAAGTCGAAACGATAAGGAATTTGGAGGGAATTGCACTTAGGGTACAGCAGTAATTTCTGTTTCAAAGGTAACTGAAATTGAAATGAAAATTGATAAAGTGAAATTTCAAAGGTATCAATAGTTCCCGGTACTTTCTCGGTAAATTGAATCTCAGAAAATTTTCGTATCAAACTTCCATTGGAAGCCATTGTAGGGACCCTAATGTGCATTCACGATGCTTCTACGATTCCTAATGGAAAATGAATGCGTGGCGCTTTCAGGAAGAAGATCAACTTCAACCATTATACTTTTACTATACGTTACACATTAAGAAACGGACCTGAAACGTTCGTTGTCACTACCACTACTATTTTCTCTCGAGCGAATCAACACCAAAATTCTCGACACTCAGCACTCTAATCTATAGGATTGATTTTTGTACTCTAGAGAAGACTTCCATTCAACGAAATGGAAGAATCACTAATTTGGCGACCACAGTAACGACCATTTTTCAGCTATGCAGAGACAGATCACCAACGGCCATCTGTCAAAGGAACAAGAACCTCGGCCGCTGCCTGGAAAGTCCTGATTGGGGCTATCAAATGAAGCTGAACTGTCGCCAGACTTGTAGATTCTGTTGAATCAATATTTTTATCTATAGCATGGATTCACAGAAATTTTGTAGATGGAGTGATTTGATGTTGAATAAATCACATTAAATTGTGACATGTTCGGGTTCCTTCTTAACAGGACGGGCCGAACTGATGCAGCATTCAACGCAATCCTTATTTCTAAGCCTCTACGATTTTGCTGGTATGCAAATGCGTGGCGCGTCTTCAGAGAAGTGATCAAAGCATTGTATCTTTACTTTTAACCTTTTTTTCACCTTGAATTTGACCATCAAGTATCAGCCATTGTTCATTATTGACTAGCAACGTCCTGGGCTCACAAATGCTCTACTTCTGTTGTACCAAACTACAATACCGCTCATAACTTCTGTCCCAAAAACCGTTCGCAACGCTCTGGAACGCACCAAAGCATTCCTTTCTTTCTTAGCCCCTCCTAGTGGGTCATTTACGACTTTGAACATATCAGTCGATTCGTCTATCAACCCTGAGTTCAAAACTGAAATTATCTTCTTATTTCAATTCACAATTACCCATTTACAAGCCATTATCTTTCGAATAGCGCTACCCGGCGCTAATTGGTTTACGACCCCTCCGAATGTTACCATTGGAGTCTCCCCAGGAGATATTGTTATCACGAAACGAAAAATTACGGAATCATAACCTACTCCAGTTGAATTCGAATTCATCTTCCCACTACCATTATTTTGGTACCTAGTATGCGCTTTATTCGTAATTTCGAAAAGTTTTCGTGTTTTCGATGTTGTCCAACTTTGTACAAGATTTTACGGTTGATTGTTACAGATATCGATCGAAATTCTAGGAAAGCAATCTTCGATCGCAATCAAGAAATGAGGAAGTACCATCTAACATTTTTCATGGGATCGGACTTTTAATTAATGCCTCCATTTGGACTAAGACGTCTAAATACTTTAGGGATAATGCAACGGATATTGCGGCCACAGAGAGCGGGTACACAAAAGATCAATCCTAAGCTTCCAATCCTTAAACTTTAGTGCTTCCAATGATGCAGCGATTTTTGCGATAAACCTAGCACCATCACTGTAACATCCTATTCTAGTAGATATAATAGTAACACGCAGAAAAGGGGTAATAAAACTGGAATTTCACTTTCCGGATACTTTTGATGATCCGATTTTTTTACCGCATATTTTGGATGTAAATTACTGCATTTTGCTTCTTGATGCCTGAATGACAACGCTCTTATCCTTAAATGTAGGTATCATTGAACATTGTTGAAGATTCAAAGGGTATTTGCCTCAAAGCGGTGAAGGAAAGTCACAGGGCTCGTCGCCTCGAGATAATGCGCTCCAATGTGAATCTTATGAGTACCGCGCAATTCCACACTTTGAATGTCAAAATTCTCCTACATGGTAGGTTCAGATGCTCTGGTTCACTTTTTCCGACTTTGCTTTCATTTTTCATAGCTAGTTTTGTCTAGGCTCGATCGTGAGCTTCATAAATTTATTTCAGGCCCTTTTTGATTCCTAGGATTTTGCAAGTGGGACCAAAATAAAATAGCTCCCTTTTGGAAGCTGAGTATGGGAGATGTCACTCTTTGCCAAATCTTCAGGCTAGAATCCGGTTCTCTTTTTTCATTCTGGACGAGAAACAAAATGCAAACTATCCTCTTCATATTTAAATGATCCACTTTTAGTTTTTTCATATTATTTAGTTCAGAGGCAGTTGAACTTTCGCTGGTAGGTGAGGCTTCTAGTTGCACTTCTTATGATGCCTAGAGCTGGATCCTTGTCTTTTTCTGAATTTGTATACTCCTTTCCAATCATCGACACTTCCACTTCATGGAATCCACTGGCCGAATCAACACATTGACGACCGTGTGACACAATGCTGCGTCACACGTATTAGGCCGCGTGGGACCGTGTGACGCCATGCTGCGTCACAGTTTAGAAATTTACTTTTCTGACTTATCCCGAATTTTTGGTAAACATTTGTCTGGCCACTATATACCTCATGATTAGAAATCATTGTAAACCTCGTGGTCCGTAAAAACAATTCTTAGTTTCTGATGTACTGGAATTTTTGATTGAGCACTAGTTTTCTTTACAAGTAAAAACAAATAATGGTTAATGCAAGAAACAAATAAATGCAAACAAATACTGATTACTGAAACAAACACATAAATACAAACAAATATTGATTATTAGAATAAACAAATAATGAACAATAAACAAATAACAATTTCCTTTTAACCTGGATAGGGAAAAAAGACATTTTAAAAACTTCCAGCTGTTATTTTTCTATTTTCATAGCAAAAAAAGGAATAGTCACAATCCCCGATATTACAGGGTTGCAGTCTTCGGGATTTACTATTCTCACGCGCCAGACACGCGAAAAAGGCGCTGTCGTCAACGTGTTGAACTTTTTTTTCACTCAATCTTACCTGAACTTCACCTATAGGGGTGACATATGGTGCCGAACACCAATCTGGCATCTATTTTTCAAATTCAATCGGAGACCACACATACCGTTCGCTAGAGTGGTCTAGTCAAAATTTCAGATTTGGATCAAAGCTCGTCTAGCAGGGCTATTTTGCATGCCGATCACGATTATGGTGTTGGTTTTTTTTTTGAATTCGCTCGATTTTGGCTGTTATCGAGGGATTTAGGTAAGCCGTGAAGGCGTGTGGGAGCAGGTGCCTGGAACTGCCGAAATCGATCGATATCTGAGAAAAGACTATCAGATTCGTAGTCAGCATAGCCAATAACCTATTTGGACAAAGTTTCACCTAAATGGGTGATTTTTACCTGATCACCCGCTTTAACGATATGGGTGGTTCTCGGTCGAAATTCGAGAAGCGAACGTCAAGACCGTTATCAGCATACAAAATAGCCACTCTTGACAAAATTTTAATCAAATTGGTGATAATACCTGGACCCTCCAGCTTGCCACTGCAAGCGATATGGGTGGTCTCCGGCCGAGCTTCGGAAGACGGATGTCAGGTTCGTAATCAGCGCCCCCGAAAACCCTCGAAGGCGAAGTTTGAGCCAAAATGGAAAGAAAAATTTTCTCTGGCATGTGGAATCCGTGTAGTGGAATAGTGCCCAAACACCATTTGAGAACTAGCCTAACTTATTTCGTGAGATATGTTATCGTAGTTGCTATGATAGAACTTTGATAAGCTGATTATAAAGACGCGCTTATAAAAGACCGCGCTGCGGAGCTTCATTTCATTTTTGCTGATCACTGTTTCTAGTGCTATCAACTATTCATTGAAGTCTGCCGCTGGTTCCATCCAGCTCTATCGCATGTTGGAATATCCAATTAAAATACTTATACAGCGACTATAAAGCTCTAAAATTGGACGAACTTCAGGAAAATCCTCATGCCGGGATCCGAGTTCATCAGGGTTACCGCGCGAATTCGACCGTCGGCCTCGACCACTCCGCAGGAACGGATAGTGGATGTAACGGACAGTAAAAACCTTTGGTAGGTTCAATGTTGTGCAGATAATTTACATTTCTTGACGTTGCGTTTGTAGTGCGGTGGAAACTGTCGTACTGCCTCGGTTAGTGGTGCAGCCATTTGTTTTTACTACAACTCCTAATCGGCCCGCGTTGTACAGTGATAAGAGGCGCTGCTGTCACCCGCACGGTCGAGCGATCGATCCCGGCTCGGGCTAACCAAGCCTTCCATCCCTCCGGGGTCGGGTTAATTGGTACCGGACTTGTCTGGGAAGGTAGTGTCACTGACTTGGTATAGCGGCTGCCCCCCTCCCCTATTCATTGTATAGGCCAAAATACGCATTTACCCTGCCTCTACGATTCTGAATTGAACACCTTTACCTTTACCCTTACTACTCTCAAAATAGGTCAAATTATATCAAAATGTGTATTCTCAAGATCTCCGTACTCGAATATCAACTTGAACATCTTCAAGTATGGCCTCAGGAATTTTTCTCCGGCTGTTGCCCTCTACCCACATAGTACCTTAACTGCTAAGATGAATGGGTAATAGTGGAAAGTTTCAAATCCATGGACTCGCCTTCAAAAAATCCTTGAATATTTTCGTGGAAGCTCCGTGTGAGTAAGCAAGTAATACTAGGCTGTCCAATAATTCATGACCGCAAATTTCACCATTTTCAATTTTTTCAACTTTATTGAAACTAGTGTCTGAATATTTTCGTGGAAGCTCCGTGTGAGTAAGCAAGTAATACTAGGCTGTCCAATAATTCATGACCGCAAATTTCACCATTTTCAATTTTTTCAACTTTATTGAAAAATGAGTCTAATCAACCATATAATCGCTACAGTTATCCACAACAGTGGCCCTCTGATTGGGCAGGTCGCCGATGTTCTTCGCCCAGAACTCCGAGGATTACGACTCGAAGAAGTACGCGATGTCGGATTTGAGGTTGTCGTAGTTGGTGAATTTCTTTTCCGGCCAAATGGTGCTTCAGCGGGCGGAACAAGTGGTAGTCGGAAGGGACGAGGTCCTGGAAATACGGTGGATGGGCAACCGTCTCCCAGCCGAGTGTCGCCAACACCTGCTGGGTCTCCGTAGCCTGGTGGGGGCGCGCGTTGTCGTGCAGCAGGTGGACCGAGGCCCGTCGGGCACGCTTTTCTCGGGTGACAGAGGCTAGTTTCTGGAGCTGATCGGTGTAGATGGAGGCGGTGATCGTCCTGCCTTGCGGGAGCAGCTCGAAGTACAGCATGCCCTTGACGTACCACCAGCAGCATAGCATCAGCTTCGGCGGGTGCAGGTCGGGCTTTCGGCGTCGTCGACGGCTCCTGTCCGCGCGGGATCCAGACGACACGGCGGGCAACGTTGTCGTGGGGAACCCAGCTCTCATTCTCAGTGATCAGGTCCTTGAGAAACTCCTTGCGACATGGACGAAGGAGGAGGGAGTGGCAGACGGTCACGCGGCTGTGCTTGATGGCGTCCGTCAGAGGGTGGGTATCCAACGGGCCAGAATCTTGTGGTAGCCAAGTAAGTTGAGTCGATTGTGGATAGTGGACTTGTGGCAGCCGAGCGTCGTCGCCAGTTCCCGGGTGGTGGCTTGACTTACATGAACGTACGGATTCGACCTTGGTCCATTTTAGCTTGAACTGGTAGCTAGACGTGGCGGCTGCACCTTATATACCGCTGACGTGGAACTCTGGAGAACCCTCTAGAAGGCCCTTGCCACTTGTCTGATATTATAACACGTTTGAGGAAAATTATAGGATTTTGAAATTTTTCGGACAGGAATTATTGGACAGCCTTATATTTGGTGTGCTGGTCAATGTTACGATATTAGGCTCAGCCATGTTGACCTGACCACCTAATTGAACGATTTGGGTGATCCTCGGCCAAACTTTGGGAATGGACGTGAGATTCGAGATCAGCGCACCATGTAGGCGGTTTCGAGAAAAAAATGACATAAGCCGGCTCATGGAAATGGCAACTAGTGTCGTCATCACTTTGAAGACGCATTTTTTTAATTCCAGTTTTAACTCGAGGAGCCCGAAGTACTTCACCTACGACGCCGTTTTCGACGAGAATGTAACACAGGTAGGAGGAGACTGCTATACTCTACTAAGTCCAATTCCCTCCAAATTCCTTTTTCGACTTTTTTTTCTGTTCAGGAACAAGTCTTCGATGAGCTTGGCAGCCGAATTATTGATGGCTGTGTTAACGGATTTAATGGAACGATCTTCGCCTATGGTGAGTTTCGGTGCCTCGATAGCTGTCTACCTACTCTTAAAGTTCAATGAGTACCTCATGTGTAAGCCCCGAGAGTGTTATTTCATGTGCTATTTCAGGTCAAACAGGGTCTGGCAAAACTCACACTATGCTTGGACCATCGAACATTGAAAACTTCCTCTCGAGCTCCTTGCATCGCGGTCTAATCCCGCGGGCTTGCGAGGCACTGTTTGCTAGGCTGTGCACGAAAGCTGCCGAGGTAGGAGCAGTCTGGTAGTTGTGGGTTTTTAAATTTTATTTCTCGCAACTTAACTTGTTTTCAGATGGGAGAACATTTCAAATATGAGGTCACCTGCAAGTTCGTCGAGCTATACAACGAGGAATTCTACGACCTTCTCAGCAATTCGCAGCAGAAGTTGACGATTCGCAGCGACTCAAAGGTACCGTTTTGTTAGGCAGTGAATATTTGCTCGACAAGCGGCCTCATATGCAGTGGCAGTGTTTTTTTTTTCTAAATTTAGGTTGTTCAACTTCTTGGAGTATCTGAGCATCCGGTTGAATCAAGCGTTGACATGATGCGAGTGAGTTTTTCCTTACTTGTTTTGAATTTCAAAAGTTTAAATTCTTTAAAGCGGTATTCTTAATAGAAGCACGTTTATCAGGGAATTGTGTAGTTTCTCCGCAGTTCTTTCGTGGAGGTTCTTCGTTATTTTTGCATTTTATATTATATTTATTTTCCTATATTTCACATATTGTATTAATTATTTATAGATCCTAGAACTCGGATGGGAATCTAGGAGAACGGCGGAAACAGCAATGAATCGCGAGTCTTCGCGATCACATGCCATTTTCATCATAGACGTGAGCTTCATTGAGTCATCTGAAGGGCATTCCTAAGGGCTTGTTCAGACGACGCGCGTCGAAAATGCAAAATTAAAGCTCAATCAATAATTAACGTCATTGATCGAATTTGCTCCTTTGCGTTAGTGGCGCAG
This sequence comes from Nippostrongylus brasiliensis, assembly GCA_030553155.1. Taxonomy (NCBI): domain Eukaryota; kingdom Metazoa; phylum Nematoda; class Chromadorea; order Rhabditida; family Heligmosomidae; genus Nippostrongylus; species Nippostrongylus brasiliensis. The sequence goes on from CP130735.1 coordinate 11,370,530, forward strand.
TCCGGTTGCGCCTCATATAGGCAAAAAAAATTAGGCATATAATCACATAGGGAAGAAATTAAACGAAAAAAGTGAATTTTGTCAAAAATTTCCATTAATAAGGAATAGCAGCCTTCTAAAAAACCCGAGCGACCAGTAAGTTTGCCTATATGAGGCGCAACCGGACTGCGCCATTAATGCAAAAGAGCAAATTCGATCAAGGGCGTTAATTATCGATTGAGCTTCGATTTTGCATTTTCGACGCGCGTCGTCTGAACAAGCCCTAACACTTTACTTTAAAAACAGGATATTCAGGATACTATCTTTTTTTAAAGGTGAAAACGGAGGAACTCGTCAACACTATTGTAAAGAAGAAAACCGCCACTCTGAACCTGGTTGACCTCGCAGGATCTGAGCGACAGACTCAGGCTAAGACTATTGGGGATCGATTCAAAGAGGCAATTAACATCAACTCGGTAGGTACTTTAGCTGTTTGTTGATTTTTTTCTCCTTTGTTCTCCGTAGTGCACCTGGTTGCCGTAGTACACCTGGTTGCTGATACGGTTAAGAATTTTGTATGGTGTTTTTAATCTCTTTTAATCCATGTTTGTTTTCATAGTGTGTGAATCGTCCACAAAAATTTTAGGTATACATTGGTCCGGCAGGGTCTTATTGTCTCGCTCACCTATGTTGCGTAACTACATGGGCGTTAATGCGCCGATGTCAATTAATTATTATTAATTATTATAGTGTGTTACTTTTAGTCCCTATCGGTCCTTGGTCGAGTGATTCGTATCTTGTCGGGTGCAAATCGTGGTGACAAGCATATACCGTACCGCGAGTCTAAGCTAACCCATATTCTGAGGGATTCACTTGGTGGAAACAGTAAAACGGCAGTAATTGTCAACATCCATCCGGACATTGGGTAAGGTTGTCGATGAATTTTGCCAATATTTTTCTACTCGGAGGTTTTGCAGTTACTATTCGGACACTCTGTCAACGCTTCAATTCTCAGCCGAATGTAGAAAGATCGAAAATCGTGTCCATGCCAACGAGGATCTCACTGGTGACACGGTCATGGCTTATAAGAGTGAGATTAATCGATTGCGCGAGGAACTGGAAACAGTGGAGGGAAGAATCCGCAACGGTGTGTCATTCTATTATCTTTATGTTCTTCCATCACTTTCTCTTCCACCCTGAAGAACTCAAGTGGGCATGTGCTGCATGGGTAAAGGGCGCAACTGACACCTTCCATGCCATCGGATCGATCTTTACACGGGCTAACCATGCCTTCCATACCTCCGTAGTGGGGTAAATCAGTACCAGACTTGTCTGGGAAGGTGAAGACACTGACCTTAGACAGCACTGACTTCTACAGATAACTGTGTAGGGCAGCTATGCATTCACCATGTATCTAGGATTTTGAATGAAGGAGGAATGTGGGGAGCGTCCTCAAGGAGTTGATCGACGATCATCATTTTACCTTACCTTTTTACCGTCTTCGAACCATTTCTTGAGCCAAAACTGCTCAGAGAATTCCATCACGTCTTTCTTTCCAAAATTTTCTTTCTCAATTACTGAAGCTTCTCCAATTTCGCTATTTCAAAGTGTAAAATGGACGGCGACGGTCAGATCCTAAAACGCGCCATGAATTTGTCTTCTATTTGGAGTGGTAAAGATATTGTGAATGCGTACTTGACCCGTACAATGATTTTGTCGTGACTTTCCGTCACGGTTCCGAACATTCCGCATGAGATGTCGAGAAGAGGCGGAGCGACGATCAGTCAGTCTCGGCCTGTGAAGCTCCGAGAGGAGCCGGCTGAGCTCTTCCGCTCCTCGATCCCATCGTGACGAGAGTAAGACGCGGACCCGCTCTATGCTACTTCTACCATCCAGCCGCTAGACCTAAGTAGTTCTATAGCTAGACTTTCTAATCTTTCTTTCTTCTATCTTTGAATAGTGTGCTTCAACTCAACGTTAAGATTGTAGATGCTTATAGAATAATAAACTGTGTAGGAAATTGTCTGTGTTATAAATGAACCACCAAAAATGATATTTAGGGGGTGATGCACCCCAAAACATGGTGCAGCGGCCAAATATTACTACTAACTATCCCTTTCACTAACGCGAACAGAGCTACATCATCGCCTCGATCGTCCAGACAGAACAGTCCTCCCAATGCCATCTAATCGTTCAGAAAAGAGCCTCCAAAGAAATATATTTCATTAATGCTAGGTATACCGCTGAAGATACCGACAGCAACAAGAATCTACCCAGACATTGTAAGGATTTAGATGCACAGAACTTCACTGGTGATCCATAAGCACCAGCCGTAGACAGTCGGCACATCTAGCCGTAGACAATCGGCATATCCAGTCGTAGATAGTCGGCACGTCCAAGGTACAGTACGGAGGCCTCCAGATATCCAAAGAAAACCAGTAGCCGTAGACAATCGGCAGACGGAATGCAGTAATAAATCGTAAAAGAAGACAATGCTGGTAAGCACCCGAAAAGGACACTCACTAAAACCCTGCTTCCGTTCTACAAATAACCAAGACTTTCTAATCTTTCTTTCTTCTATCTTTGAACAGTGTGCTTCAACTCAACGTTAAGATTGTAGATGCTTATAGAATAATAAACTGTGTAGGAAATTGTCTGTGTTATAAATGAACCACCAAAAATGATATTTGGGGAGTGATGCACCCCAAAACAGATTTTCGGTGCAAGCCGTTCTCCATGTTTCCTAATGGGAAACGAATGCATGGCGCCTCCTTGGGGACTAATCAACCACCGCTTCACCCTTCCCTTTATTTTGCATTCCTAAAAGTTCTAATCAACGTCTGCCTTCAGAAATGGAGGCCAAAGTGGCCAGTCTTGAACAAGAATTGCAATCGTGGAAGGAAGCTGCGGTTTCACGCGAAAAGCAACTTGTAGAGGCTCAACTTCACCGAGATGTACTAGCAGCTCAGATCATGAGCAGGGCGAGCGGTGAAGGAGATGCAAAGGTATGTTTATGTCCGGAACAAGATAAGAGGAGAACAACCAACGAATATGGAAAATTCATCTTTTTAGTCATACGATGACATGATGAATGCTATGGTCACGCAATTGACGGCTAGAATCGATGCTGTGAAAACTCTCGAAGATCTGTCAAGAGTTCAACTCGAGGACGATCTTTCCAATGTTGGTGAATAGGCAGTTTTCTACGTGTCTTTACTGCTCTCTGAAATTAGCAGAAATGTCTCGGTTTTTCAAGGTCTATCGTGAACTTGACATAATGAAACAGCGTTGTGAAAGTGCTGAGGCGGCTAGGAAAATCCAGAGTGAGAAATTGAAAAGTCTCCTGGAAGGATATGACGACACCCTTTCCGGATCACCATTGCGACGTCTCAATCTGAACACGGTACGTTCACAGTACTATTTAGTTTCTTATTTGTTTTACTAACTTATTCTGCATCAGAAATGAAGACTCCTTGGGTTTCTGCGTCACATTCAATTACCTATGGAAGTGTTGTTTCGGTTCTGCTTGGCGAACTTTTTTCTCTCGCTAGGTATCCATGATACAAGTACTTTCTGGAGTGCTCTTCTCCTTGACTACTTCTGTTTTTTCCACTGCCTTGAACCATGCTCCTTCCATCCTTTCGCAAGGGTAGTCGATTTAAAAGTTTTATTCAATCGTTTCTTAGAAAATGCCAGCTACTAAGCCATCTGTGATGCCTGTTTCATTTCCCTCCGTTAGTTTTACATATTTCTTCTAGCATTTGTCGACTAATTGGTTGGACCCGCGTGGTACAGTGGTGAGAGGCGCTGCTGACAACCGCACGGTCGAGCGATCGATCCCGGGCCGGGCTAACGAAGCCTTCCATCCCTCCGAGTCGGGTAAATTGGTACCACGCCTGTTTGGGAAGCTAGAGACACTGAGTTGGTATAGCGGCTGGCCCCCGCAGGTTATTGTATAGGCCAAATACGCATTCACCAAGCCTCTACGATTCTGAATTGAACACGAATGCGGCCGCGCTTGCTCAAAGGGACTGATCAACGGCGGCACCTTTACCTTTACCTTTATTCATCGTTAATGATATGTCCACGAAATTAAGGATCTCAAGCACCATCGCTACTCCCATCTCTCAATTCCTTTTCTCGTTTTTATTTTCTTTCCTTGCGTTTTATTTCTGGGGCATCTAGGCCGTTCTCAATGTATCTTTTCATCTTTACGGATGAGTCTTTAATTGATGTAGCAGTGCCGGTCAATTGAGTTTTAACTGTGGGTATATTCAGCCCGGCCGACAAAGCTCCTCATTCAAGACTCCGAAAGATCGTAAAAAACGAAGAGAAACCATGTTCACGCCGGGTAGAAATAACCCTGATCGGATGTCGAGGGCGTTTCGACCAGTGCTTTTTGACGACAGCACGGATGAGAGCCAAGAGGTGAGAAATCTGCCAACGTTTCAAGTTTTCGGGTTTTTTTCGCTAACATAACCAACAATAATAGCGCGCGATTTCTAGAAAGTAGTGGTTTTTCATTTAGAATATTGAGCAAGACGAGGACATGAAAGAAGAACGAGAGTTGCTGCGACTGGAGATGGACAATAATAGGCTGAAACAAATCGTTGCCGAAAAGGAAGCAACTATTGAGGAGATTTGTGAGAGTCAGAAAGCACAGGCAAAGCAATGGATCGAAGAGAAGAAGCAGTATTTGGAGAGGTTTGTTTTGGAACAAACTGGAGTTTCCTAGTTTAGCTTTCAGCACCATTCAATGTCGTAGTATTTCAGGACGTCTTCTTTGAATTCCCAGATCGAACAACTAATGGTGGATAAAGGCGAGCTTGTCAAGAATGCAGAAGAGACGAGACAGAAGTGGGAAATTCTAAGCGCAAAGATTTCCGCTTCAAATGATGAGGTAGATGGTTTTCATCTCTGAGAGTGGTACATTATTCACAGAAATATTTTTTCAGAAGTGTCGCCTCGAGCAGGAAATTGATCAGCTTCAAGCTGAGAAATTCGAAATCGAAGAGAGGCTCCAAGGTTTGTTGTAGCTCATTTACCTTCATCCTGTACTTCATTTTTCAATCTATTTCAGAAGTTCTAAACGAACAAGAGCACTACCTAATGGAAAAAAGGACGTATGCAGACTTGGTATGTTCAGTTACTCTTATCGCTCCTTTTTTATCTTGTTGTGCTATTTTTGTAGTATCCTATGGTGCAGTAGTAAGGAGTGGTACTGACACGCGTACTGTCTAGCGATCGATAATTGAAGGGGCGAACCAAGTCCTACAGGGTGTCTCAAAAAAATGTACCTCCTGTTCGAAAAGCCTTAACTTTGGCGAAAGTGAACCAATCGAAACGAGTCATAGCTTGAATGGAAGCTAAGAAAAAAGAAAATTTTCTGGTGTGTGACTGGTGAAGATTGCGCAATGTACTCGACCGAGGCCTCGGATTTTGTACCTGATTGGTAGTGCATGGGCTATATGCTTGCTCTACTTTGGCCGTAAACAGGTGATATTTCTGTCTTCAGTTACTCCTGAGGCAATAGACATATCTACTTCCCGCAGTTTTGGTTAAGCACGGAACAACATCAATATCGATCAATAATTGTAATCACTGTTTGAGAAGCTAAAAGTCTTCCAACAGTGATGCAATCATAACAAGAGAATTAGCAGGAATGTAAAATCTATGAACCATGGAGATTGCGCCATGCATCTGTCCAAATCGTCGAATTCCAGACCTGATTGAAGGTTCACGGATAACATGCTTGCTCTACTTTGGCTGCAAACAGGTCATATCATTGCGTTACACGTGGGGCTGTGAAAAAAAAACACCTCAGCTACCGGTTAGAGACGAATCAGCATCACTATCAATCACTGAGTGTTCATTTTGATCTGAACAAAAAACATTGTCGTATTGTGCAAGTGCATCTTAAAGTGCATGTTAAACGTGTTATGTCTTGATGTTTTTATGTTTACTGCATCACGAGAAACGCGTCAGCGATATCAGCTCTTGGCGACCAAGGTGAAGCAAGCATGTTATCCGTGAACTTTCAATCAGGCCTAAAATCCGACGATTGGGGTAGGTGCATGGCGCAATCTTCATGGTTCATACATTTTACATTCCTGCTAATTCTCTTCTTATGATTGCATCACTGTTGGAAGACTTTTAGCTTCTCAAACAGTGATTACAATTGTTGATCGATATTGATGTTGTTCCGTGCTTAACCAAAACTGCGGGAAGTAAATATGTTGGCTGACTCAGGAGTAACTCATAGCAGCAAGGTCACCTGTTTGCGACCAAAATAGAGCAAGCATATAACCCATACACTATCAATCAGGTCCGAAATCCGAGGCCTCGGTCGAGTACATGGCGCAATCTTCACCAGTCACACACCGAAAAATTTTCTTTTTTCTTAGCTTCCATTCACGCTATGACTCGTTTCGATTGGTTCACTTTCGCCAAAGTTATGGCACTTCAAACAGGAGGTACATTTTTGAGACACCCTGTATATCTCTCTAGGGGCGGGTACATTGGTACCTGGCTTGCTTGGGAAGGTGAAGACATTGACTCGAATTACGGCTGGCCTCATAAGTCATTATATAATTCAAATACGCATTCGCTATGAGCCTACATTTCTGATTTGAAATCGAACGCGTGGAGCATCCTAGGGGGTCTGGTCAACGCTTACCACTTCTACTTTACTTTATTTTCGTCTTATCAGCAGCAGAGCTGATTGCTTCAGAGAGTGGTGAATTCTGGTCTCTCAAACGAACTGGCTGAGGTTCGCAGGAAGTGTGCCAGCCTCGAAAGTAAATGCTCAGCCGAGGAGTACGAAAAACGTCGCCTACAAGATCATCTAGGAGGTGTGCAGGGTGAAAACTGCAAACTGAAGAATTCTTTGCGAGTGGCCGAAGAGGCCATCCAGACGAGTCGCGCCGACGTTGAAAGGGCAAATGAGCAAGTGGCGAAGTTGGTGGAAGAAAAGCAGACCGAGCACAACTCGCTGCAGGTAAGATCTCGTAGCATCACCAGATTTTACCCAGTTATTCAAAACTGGTAAATATGCGTGTGGTGTAGTGGTGAGAGGCGCTGCTGACAACCGCATGAGCGATCGATCCTGGCCCGGGCTAACCAAGCCTTCCATCCCTCCGGAGTCGGGTAAATTGGTACCAGACTTCTCTGGGAAGGTAAAGATAGTTACTTGGTATAGTGGCGCTCCCCAATTTATTGTGTAGGCCAAATGCGCACTCACCATGCATCTACGGTTCTGGATGGAATATGAATGTGGGCTCGTCCTCTGGAACTGATCAAGACCGACCACTTTACCTTACCTTCCCATATTTGCTTTGGACACATATTTACTAACGACGTACGAAAAAATGAACTTCAAATGGTGCGCAAGACCTGATTCATCAGCGCGCTTTGGGGTTTATTCAAAAACGAGTTTAAAGGTGTAAGCTAAATCTAGCACCTCGCTATTGCGATGAGGGTTGTGAGATCACAAACAAGTAGCGGTGTACGAACTCACATATAAGTTCCGAGTGAACTCCGGTTTGCGCGCAGTTTCGGATATATTACAGGTAAAATATTCATGAATTTGGGCCTGGGTCTAGATCTCATCCCCAATTTCTCACTACTTCAGGAAACCAAAGCAACACTCAAAAAGATGCGAGAGGAGAACAGTGATCTGCTTCACAACAACGATCGGCTTAAGGTTAGCTGAGTTTTTGAGTTTTTTTGAATCTTTCGAATTTTTGTATTTTCCCAAGATTGATGAATAATAATAGAGGGATCATGTTTGCGTTTCATTTCAGGAGTCATTTTGCAGATGAAATATTAGCGTTTCAGAGGGAGCTTGAACAACTTCGAGAGAAGACAAACTGTATGGATCGTGATTTCGCAGAAGAAATTGGAAAATTGAAGCGAAGGTTTGTTCTTCAGAAGCAGCATTGCACCATTTTATGCTTTTTTTGGCGAGCCATTGAAACTTCCGCAGTCCTTTATTGCAACGTCCGACTTTTCTTCCCCTTTTCGCTTCATTTCTAGAACTACAGTAATCAGTGAAGTCACAGAGCTGAGCGTTGTTTGCGGCCTTGCAATTCTATAATTGCTTTGTTTTTTTCTTTCCAGAAAAACCTTCCAGGTATTCCAGTTCTACTTGGAACGAGTGATATTAACTGAGTCGCCTACACAATTTGTTTTCGTGTTTCAGATACGCCAATGATATTAGCAATGTCGAAGGACTTGTTGAGATGGAGAGGAACGCTCATGAAATGACAAAGGTGAGTTCATTCATCTCCTGTCGTGATTGCTATTGATTTATTGATTTCGTTTCAAAATAGATTTTTCTATTCTTTCTTTTCACATCCTTGCAATGTTATTTGTTTTAGAAGCAGTTCACCGACTTCCGTGACCAGACGCAGCAGACTTTCGATCAGAAGATAGCTGAAATTCGAGAGTAAGTTTTCTATTTCGTTCATTTTGTTTTATATTTCATTGAATTTCATATCGATCAGTCAACGATGTTTTTGTCAGTACAGTTCGTATTTGCTATTATTTGAGTTGCAGAGAACGTAAGTAGCTGACGCTATTCGTGAAAGTTATTAGACAAAAACTAATAATAATAATTATAATTATAATAATTAACGTAAATGTGCAGGAGATTTAGTGTTATTTAGAATGTTATTTTGTTAACTCTTTTTGTGTCTTGCGATTAGATGAAACGGTCTTATTCGTTTGTTCCCTTATTTACCACCGACTGTATTTGGTATCATAAATTGTTCTCTATCTACTAACCCTTCAGATCCTACTCTAATAAGGAAAAACGCCTCACCACTGACATGTCCGACAAGGAGAGCCAGATCATGAGACTGCAGGCCGAAAAAGAAACGTATGTTTGTTTGTCGATTTTTTTAATTTTTTATTCCGATTGCATTTATTCTTATTTCATTTTATTTCATATATTAAGCTTGTTGAAATTCCAGGCTGCTTGAGAAGGTAAACGAGCTGAACACTGCGCGGCAGGTGCTTGAAAAGACTCAAGACGAATTGGACAGGACGAAGAGGGTAATTGCCTATTCATTTATTTGTTTATTCATTTACATGAAATGCATGAAAGTGCGCCCGACTCGTTTTTTGTAGTAACAGTGAAGTATTTATGAATATTCCATTATCGCTACATCTTAGCATGTTGATTACTGTAGTGTAGTAGACTGAAGCCGATAAGCTGATTAAAGCGAGTTTATTTATTAGTTGTTTAGAAGCTTAAGTTCTAGGTTTTTTTGGTTGTCTAATAAACTTGTATTAATTTGGCTTATCGGTTTTAGTATACTAAGCTATACTATATCAGACTATCGCGATAATGGAGCAGGAGGAACAGACTTCCGCGATGATGTCATTGCGAAATAGTGCGTCACGGGCAGACCCGCAAATGACTCTGGGTCTCTAGCGATGCGCACACTCTCCTCAAGACGCAGACTATTTCGTTTCTCTTTGCCTCTCTGCCCAGTTGCTGATTTGGCAACGAAATAGTGTGCATAATGAGGAGTGACCGCGTGGCTTCGCCACGCGTTCAGGCTAGGGGAGGCGCTCCGGGGTGGGTGGAAATCCATTCCGCTTGCTTCAAAATCGTTCCACTCTATGTGCTTTGAAAATGTAAAAGGTAAAGGTGTCGGCGTTGATCAGTCCCTTAAGGACGCGTCGTCGCATTCGTATTCCTTCAGAATCGTAGAGGCATGTTGGTATTGCGTATTTAGCCTATACAATGACTTGCGCAAGTCTGCCGCTATACCAAGTCAGTGTCTCTACCTTCCCAAACAAGTCTGTTACCAATTTACCCGACCCTAAATGATGAAAGGGTTGGTTTGCTCGGGCCTTGACCGATGCTCGACCATGCGGCTGTCAGAAGCGCCCCTTACCATTGCACCATCGGCTCTTTGTATCTTTCCTAATGTTATTTGCTCGGAGTTCATTTCAGGAGCTAACATTACTGAAAGAAAAGAACGAAGAGGACGATCGCGCCATCGCTGCACTCGCCGGACACCAAAACCACCGGCAGAAAGTGAGTTACAGTTGTTTTTCTTCTCGATAGTTCTTGTAGTAGTGCCAGTTGATCGATCGACTTTTGTTGGTTATTTGAATCTTTCTAGGCCTATTTCTGGTGGGCGTCATTTGCCTTCATCTGCTGCTTCAGGTTAGCTATCTGGACAAGATCCGTCTCGAAAATTTTCATCTCAAACAACAAGTCGCTGAGCTGGAGGCGTCACTGAAACGTTGTCAAGGTGGTCGCACTGCTCCCAGACCGGCACCGGCCCCCAGAGGCCCATCAACACGAAGTCGTAGCGCACGAGGGGCCGTTTGAAAGCACATATTTCTTCTTTTTAGTCACTTGTAGCTAAGCAAATTGGCAGATATGCCTATGATCTCCCGCAGCATTTCCATTTTAATGATGTCCGTGTACCATTTTTTATCATTATGCTGCACATACCGGTTTAACATTTGAGTGTTACCATATTTTCTCTTAAATATTTAAGAAAACCACAACAACTATTCACAATTTTCCTTCTTTGATTCTTCTTTCTCTAATATGGATTCAATAACGTGTGATAACCTCAGATCACTCCTTATATCTCACCAGAGTTTTCAACTGCTTGTGTTTTAAATTCTTTTGAAGATGTGTGTTCTATGACTTGTAGAGAAAGTTAGGTATCAATAAACTTTGTAAATACATACAAGTGTGCTGGAAGTTTGGCAGTTATGTATGCAGTTGTGTGTGGCATGTTTCTATTTTCTGATTTCAGATGAGAGGGGTTAGTGGTGATTTTATCAGTGTTTATCGCTAAGATGTTTTTATTATGACATCTTACAATAGCACCCCTATACGTCACTAAGAGCCGCTAATTATACCTGAACTGTCGAGCGATCGATTTCCGCATGGACTATCCAAGCATTCTATTCTTCCGCGATCGGGTAAATTGGTACCAAACTTGTCTGGGAATGTAAAGATACTGACTTGGTATAGCGGATGGCTTTCGTAAGTCATTGTATAGGCGAAATACACAATAACCGTGCCTCCATTCTCAATGGAATTCGGATGCGCGGCGCGTCGTTAGGGAATTTATTAACGCCAATATCTCAACCTATGCCTTTTACCCATACACGTCTTTTAGCAGTTGTTCTTCTGCCCATGAGCCCACCCTTTTCAAATGAAGTGGATGACTTATTTATCCATTTATTTCAACGTAAACTTATTTCTTATCTCGTTAAACAGCATAGGTTTACGCTTATTATTTACGGCTGGCTCATCGAGCGGATACTGTACTACCAACTGATTTCCGCCTTCCAACTTTATCTACCAATTCACTCACGCAACCGATTAAATCAACACTCAGAGCGTGGGAGTCCTACGTTCGACTTACAATTAGGGTATAGGGTATCGTCTGGGATTTGTTCTGCCCCTGTATTAAACAATCAGCGCGGGTTGCTTGGTCGGATGGAGTGCTTGATGAGGGTCTGCACACCCTTCTCGATGGCTCAGGTTGAAACTGATGCGGTATGTATAAACCCATCACATTCCGGATGCCAACGGAACTCCATGAACGTGGTTGGGGTTTTCCAGTGGGTATTGTACTACCAACCAGAGCACCACCTTGGTAACCATTTCTGTCGTCGAGACGACGACCTTCCCCCTCACCCCACCCCCTTTTAGGGTCGAGGTGTGCCTCACCCAATTCATCACTAATCACATAAAGTGGCTATAATAAACACGTATACCAATCGGCTCTCTGTTCATCTCAATCCTACCTCATCCTGGTCTCAGTGAAACCCACTGAACCACTATTCTCACTAGGTCGACTAAAGCGCCGTCAGTCTCTTGCACAACAATTTCTACACGTTCGCTCTCACTATCGATTCCTATTCCTCTCTGAGCATAAGAGACCTGCGTTAGTCTTGAGTTATAGGGTATCGTCTGGGATTTGTTCTACCGCTGTATTACACAATCATCTTTCGAATCAGAGTTCTCCGAGTGCATGTCGCTGTCCATGACCCGAATTGGCTAGGTGCCAAACCCTCGGGTTCCTTGGTTGGATGGAGTGCTTGATGAGGGACTGCAGATACTTCTCGATGGCTCATATTGAAACTGATGAGTTATGCATAAACCCATCAAATTTCGGATGCCTACGGAACTCCATGGAAGCGTCTCGTAATTGGGTTCACCCAGTGGGTATTATGCTACCAATTAGAGCTCCACCTGGGTAACTATTTCTACCCGTCTACTCACACTACCGATTCCTATTCCTCTCTGAACATAAGAGACCAGCGTTCGTCTTGTGGTAGAGGGTATCACCTGGGCCTAAATTCATGACGGCTATCGGCACAATATACCCGAGAACAAACCCCGGTCGACGCGATTATTCGCATTTATGAACGCGCCGCGGAGTTTATTCGTAGGATATCACAGGTCTATTCCACTCCGCGGCGCGTTCATGAATGCGAATAACCGGGGTTTATTCTCGGGTATATTGTGCCGACACCCGTCATGAATTTAGGCCCTGGGGTTTGTTCTACCCCTGTGTTACGCAATCCTGCTTCGAATCAGAGTCGGTGGCGCTGGCCGTGAGCCGAGTTGGCCAGGTGACAAGCCCTCGGGCTTCTCTGGCGATGGGAAGGCGGTGCCGGCTTCCCCGGGTACTGGCGATCGATGGTCTTCATCGCCGCCGCCCCGCCCTTCTGCGGCTACACTTTTCGCTATGCGCAGACAGAATGTGGCCGATGTTCCGGTCATCATCATTGGTGAGTTCATTTCATTTCATTTTTTTCATTCTTTATAATTTCCAGATTCTTTCGGACTCTTCAGAGTCCATAGATTTATATTTGATTTTGTAATATTATGCAATTTTTCATCGGATTGATATTGCGTCAAACTCTGTCGTCATTTTCGAATTTATTTCTTACTCCCTTTTGTAGAGTTCTACATGGTTCTATAGTTTCTAAACGGTCCCAGCTATCCCTTTTAGTAAGATCCTACGCCTATTTTTCCGTAGAAAAGTTCTGACTCGCGACTTGAAATTACCCTGAGGGGTATTTACCCCCTGTTCTAGTTTAGTCGAAACTCAAACTCCGAGCTAGGTACAACTTTAGGTCTTTAGGTACATTTTCTGCGGCAACAAGACCCAAAGGTATTTGACTCCCTGAATCGTAGTTCCAACAGGTTTCATAGGAACTTTGTCGACTGGAAGTTTCATTTCTTTTGCAGCCGGTTTATATTCACAGTAATCTAAATTCTCGCAATATTTATAACTATTCTATTAATTAATAGTAATAGTAGATCAATTAACCCTTTTGTAGTATCTTGACCGTCGTTCATTGCCCGACTTTCTTCTTTTTCTTTTCTTGCCTCATTTTAAGGCTCGTTTATTGCGAAATTGGTTCAGCTTAGCAATTTCCATCATCATTTTATAATTTTACAAATATATACGGAGGATTGCATAGCTGTGTAAAAAAAAGAAGGGTAGTGAAATATTATTGTTGCTCCAGTGTTTTTGCAGCCTTTTTCCCAATCTTTATCTGTCAGGTTATTCGGGGTGCTGATAACGATTTCGACATGAATTTTTTTCAAGCTTTTGCTGAAGAAAGACGGCATAACTTTAATTATGTAGGGGTTTTTTATTCCAGCCTGTCGTAACAAGCTGTGATTTCGAAAATGGACCCAAATCTGCGCTAAATTAATCCTAGAAATCACTTTTGAGCAGCATTAGATGAAGAATAGCCTGTACTTTGGTGATATTAATTGAATGGAAAGAAGCAACCTCCCTTATCTTCACTTCGCCGAGTTTTTCATCAGTTCGTACTTACAGAAGCTGCTGGTTCATTTTTTCTTGTGGTTTTGCTTGACTTGCTTGGAACGCGGTTATGTTCAGACCTTTCAAAGTTTTCCTAACTCACTAAGATTCCGTTGCAAAGTGGTGCCATCCATCACTAACGTTCTAGTTGGGTAGAGCTGCAGGTGACAGTTTGCCGTCGGTCTGAGTTTTCTTATTCGTATTCTTCATCCGAGTGGAACTCGTTTTTCGACACGGGATTTAGTGGAACCTTTCTTGTTATGTTTGCTGAGGTGCTACACCATTAACCTGAAAGTTATGCAAACCTGTTTTAGTCGGAAAGCCACGGCAACTGTTCGATAAGGCGGTGAATTCATTTCTTGAAGTCTGCCGGAAGCGAGTGATCTCTGTTTGTGAGCAACAGATGAAACTCGATATCCGAGTATCTGGTTTCCTTCGTGAGGTCGCGTGTTCTCGACACGCGGCAGTTGCCCTGAGGCATAAACGTCTTCACTTCTGTGGAATTTCTGGATCATCATTGGTGAATAACACTCCATGTATCCCATTTTCGTTGAGAAATTTAGAATTCAGAACTTAGAAACTAGAAATTCCATATTGGATAGTTGTGTAAGGGTGCCGATGTTGACAAATCTGACATCACCTTTTGATGATTCAGTGGTAGCCCAACAAGTGCTCCCCAGACCAGGATTATTTGAAGTTCCGACCTTAAGGGCCCGACTTCGAGCAAATGATTTTTTGGACGAAATTGCGACTGATGAGGTTATTAAGAGTGCTGTTCTCGAATTTGACATTTGTTTACCAGGATTTCAATCGCTTATGGTCTGCAGTCGTAGATATGACTAACCTCTGTGCACCATAACTTATGGAAGCTGAAAGATTTGTTAAAAACGAGTGTCACGGTCAGGATCCCCAAATAACCCTCTGCGAGGTAAATTCTCCAAGTTTTTCCGAGCTTAGGGTATTCTATATATCCTCTGTTTCGGCGAATTCTTTGTCTGAATACAAATTTACGGAGTAGAAACTTGTAACTTGTGTCCGCTCGACCATCAGACCTAGAGAGCCTGTATACCCAAATTGATGAAAACCTTTGGTCATCAGTAAGATATAGGTAGGATTAAACCCGCTAGGGGAAGCTCCCGAGAAATTGGTGCCTGACCACCGAGGGTAACAAGGTGATCTTCAGCCCAATCGTAGAAACCTATGTCGAATTCGTTTGTCAGCATTTTCAATATAACTGTGAACGAAACTTTGACGTCTAAAAAAATCTGATCAAAGACAGACCGGTGAAATCAGAAAGTGTAACCGGTGTCGTTTTGTTTGAAAACATTAAATAACTGGTATTTCGTCATAAATCATAAAAACATGTTGTTGTATTCTATTTGTCATCCTTGTTTTTCAACGATGTAGATAAGTGTCATTTTTTTCATGTTCCAAAAAAGGGGAACGATATAAAATGCAGAGGTGAAGTGAAATCGGGAAACCGAACTGGTGCCGCCAGTACGTTTTGTTCCAGACATTCTACAACTAATGCTTTGTCATCAATCACAAAAACTTGTTGTCGTGTTCTATTTGTCATCATTTCTTTTTACGATGACGTTCCTACGTGTTGGTTTTACGTTCTTGTCGGTCGCAGAAACGAGAAAGAATTTTAGATGGTTTTTAAAGTGTTTTTTCAAGCTACAAGAATATGAGGGGTGGTTTCATCTAGCTGCATTGAATAGCGCTGTTACCAGGCAACAGATGTCTATCTGGTAAATCAGCTTTAATATTTTCCATTTGAAGTCAGGCGTGAATAGTTCCTTTTGAAATGGAATTTGATGTTTATTCATAAAGTTCAAAGGAAAATCTCTCATTTACCGTGCAGTCAACATCACTACCGTATTCGTATTTAGGAAATATCAGTCGATTGATGTAGTTAAAGATGTGTAATAGCTAAATCGTGAAATATCTAATCAAATTGAAATTCAATAGGAATAGTGAAATCGTTGCTAATCCCAGACGTGTTGTGGAAATTATGGCTTCGAACTCATTCCAGTCCCAGCTGCTTTTTATTATTACTTTTTTTTGCAGAACTTTTGAAGAATGCACTATATTTTTTTGAAGAAAATAGTTGTTTCTAGTTTTTTTCCTTTGTGTTTTGCGTAAAATTCAGTCCTCTTGCAGGAAATGGACCCGCCGGTCTGTCCATGTCCGCGTTCCTTTCCGGAGTGCTCCCGTTCTACAACCCGGACACACCGCATCCGGATCAAGTGATGAATCAGAAACTGATGCAAAATATCGATCTATCACTCATAGATCAGGTAGGCGGAGTTGAGTTAGGTTAAATTTTTTCATTGTATTATTGCCGATAAGAATTTCGTTTTTTAGCTTTTCTCACGTGTCTTCTATTTACATCCTTTGTCGTGCTCCCCTCGTCACCGCGTTTTCTGTTCAGAGTACTTTCAAAAAGTGCAATTTGTAGTGTTTGTAGACGTGGTGAGGGAAGAAAAAGTCCGCAGTTTCGGAGATTTGATACCATGTCTTAGAGGTACTACTTGGGAACGAATTTTATAGCAATTTCTCCAATTTTCTTTCTTCTTTCAAGTTTCTCTCTCTTACCCTTCGATACAGTCTTTATCTGGTTGACTGTCATACCTTGAACGACGACTTTTGGCGACTTTCAACTGTCCTTCGTTTCATTTGTTTACCAGCTAGCGTGAAGCGAGTACAATCTTTCTCCCAGAAGTTTTCATTTTTCGGAACTTGTATGTTTACCTACTCTAGGTGACTCCTGCCCTTCTTCTAAGTTTGACGAAGACGCCGACATCTAATCAGAAGACAATTTTTCGAGGCAAATCTTTTAGGCTCCTAAAGTTTTCAGGCTCCCCTCCTTCATCATTTCGTAATAGCTTCCATGAAGGAAATGCAATCCCTGTCCAAGAAGCTTTAATTTCTCAGTTCATCTCCTAGAAAATGAATAAATAAGGTTCTCTTCAAAAATTCTCAGTCTATGAATCACGTGAAGTTGATTCTCCTTCGCTTATGTTTGAGAAATCGACGATGGTGTTGATGTCTTACAACATGTTAGCCTTCCAAAAGACCAAACCCTCCACATACACCGGAATTTTCTCATTTTTCTCCAATGTTTTCGGTTTCTAGAACTAGATCATTGAAGATGTCTGCTGGTTTGCTTGAAGATTGATGATATTCGCCGACGTGTTTCCACATAACCGGTCCTTGTGTATCCGAAGGGCTTTTGCCTGGCATTGCTGTTTTTCTGCTAAGAAAAGGGCTTTTTTTCAAATGTTTCACTTCAATTTATCGTTCGTTTCTATCTATCTATCTCTTTCTCTCCCGCTCACTCGGCTCACCTCGCTCCAGTTTCCGTTGCATCGCGTCCAAGTACGTGCCCGGCATTGTAATACACGTGAACCTCCATCCTGCAACATTCTGCTCTCGCAGGTTAAAAATCACTTCTTTCTGGGAATTGATCTGAACAATCGCGTGGTGCAGTGGCAGGAGACGCAGTTTACACTAGCTTGGCCGAGCGATCGATCCTCGCCCAGGTTAACCAAGCGTTCCGTCCCTTCGGGGTCAGGTAAATTGGTACCAGACTGGTTAGGAATGTTCGAGATGCTGTCTTTCAAAGCGGTTGCTTCTCGAAAGCCATTTTGTGAGCTAAATATGCATTCACCATTTCTCTACGGTTTTGAATGGAAGACAATTGCGTGGCGCATCCGAAGGGAAGTGATCCGACCACCCTACCATTACGTTGACTTTACCCAGTATCATCTAACCTTTGTTGTGCATGGGCCTTCAATCGGTCGTCCATATTAGATGAGAATACCCAGAGCTTCTTAACTATTCTGCTTGAGCGATTCCAGCCTTCACTCCAGGGCCTAGATTCATCATTGGTTGGTAAACCCCCGATAAACCCCGAGATATACCCCGAACGGCGCGCAAACCGAGATTAGTGAACGCGCGCCGGGGTATATCGCGGGTCTATCACTGCTCAAGATGAAGCCGGGTTTGGGAGATCTCGACGGTATTGAGCGGGTTTATCGCCGACGGGGTTTCGAAGACCGCCCGTACGTTCATGAATCCGGGCCCAGGGCTCGGGTAAATTGGTACCAGTCTTGTCTGGGAAAGGAAAGACGCTGATTTGAACAGTGGCTGCCCTCGCCAGTCGCTCTTCAGAGCAGTCACCGCGCCTCTACGATTCTGAATGGAGGGCGAGTTCGTGGCGCGTCCGTAGGGAAATGATCAACGCCGACAACTTTACCTTCCCCTTTACCCAGTATTCGCTTTCGTTTCCTTGTGAATTAGTCGGGCGTCGCCTTCTTTCAGGGTCAGTGACCTTCTAAAGCAAGACGGCGAATTCTCGGTGTAACAAGGGCTGCTGCAAGTTCAGCAGTTCCAGCGTCCATCGATCAGATTACAGCGAGTCGGGGAGATTTCCGCTAAAGCCAATAATAACCACGGGAAAATGCTGACAAATCCCGTCGTGATGACAACAAGTGCAGGGCGGTTTTTCTGAGATGAGTTTCTGCTCGTTCGCTGAACATTTCCGCTGAAAGGAATGCCGCTCGAGGCCGGTTACCGATATGATGACAATTCCCCGCGATCGCGGGAAAAAAGGCCAGAAAGTGCGAGATAGCGGCGCGTCACTTGACGCTGCTGCTGCTGCTCGTTACGAAAGTTGTGTTTAATCATCATCCGTCACGGCAGATGGTCTTTAACCCCCTCACTGGCCAACGAACGGACGGGGACAGATCTCTCGTCTATTTGCTCGCAATTTTGCACCCACAGTTTACCACCGACGCGAGGACTTATGAAGTGGTAGCTGATCACAGTTCCGGAATTTTTTGTGTACGTAAATTACAAGGGTAGGTAAAGGTGGATGGAAGAGGGATCGACGCTGATCAGTTCAGAGTCTTGCATATTTGACCTATAAAATGGCTCTTGCTCGGGCCAGTCACTGTACAGGTTAGTCTTCACATGCCAAGACAAACCTGGGCATAGATTCATCATTGGTAAACCCTCGATAAACCCCGAGATATGACCCGAACGGCGCTCACCTTTGCCTACTTATCCTATACTTCCTATGTTAAACTTAATCTCTCATCGACTTTGCCGTTTGGTTCTGGCTTCGCCGCGGTTTCGGAAACCGCTCGTCCGTTCATGAATCTGGGCGCTGGAGGCAATTTACCACACCTCAGAAGGATAAAGGGAGTTTTTATTTTGCGTATACCATTCGTGAATCTGGACCCAGCTTATTCCCTCACCTACCTCGGAATGGGTTGCGTTCCTTGAGAGATCGGTAAGACCCGCCAAGGATCGATCGCTTGACTGTGCGAGTAGAAGCAGCGCCTTTTTCTGCGACTACTAAGAACCACTACCACGGAAGAGGAGAAGAGAAGGAATACCACGTAAGACATATAAGAAACGAAGAAGGTACGGGAAATGATAGAAGGAATCTCATCAGATTAGTAGCTGTCCGGAAGGAGGTGGAAGGAGAAGGATCTGTCGGGAAAATGTTGAAGAATATAAGAAATGGTGATAATGAAGCAGAGTTGTGCGGGAATAATGAACATCAAGCAGAGGATGTATCGAACTCCAGCAAACGACTTTAAGAAAGTATTTGCTGCAAAGTCTAGCACATAATCAAATTAAAGAAAGAACAGTTGGGAGAGTTTGAGAGACTCAGTGCAGTTTCCCTTTCGTTTTTTTGTCGCAGAATTAATTTTCTTTCTTGTGGGAATTCGATGCGTTTCGTTTGGATTAACACCTATTCGATCCTTAGTCTCTGGTTTCCAGCTAGTGAGTCAATCACAGATGTCCTTGCCAGACATTGCCGTGTTGCTACGTTTGTTATTGCAATTATCAGGCTGCGAATTGGATTTTTCTGACGACTCTGATGCCAGTGTTGTCGGCAGTATTTATGTCGTTGCCTGGGGAACAACGATTGTTCGGATGAAGTTTCTCAGAAGATTTCTGCTGCAGGATTTGAATCCTACGGAAATGAGAAATCTAGTATTTTCACCCGTCTAGAATATTCGAGATTTCTACCCGACAATTTTTATCCGAGCGGTCGATCCTCGCCCGGGCTTACTGAGCGTTCCATCCCTCCGGGGTCGGGCAAATTGATACCAGACTTGTCTGGGAAGGTAAAGACACTGACTCGGTATAGCGGATGGCCCCAGAAAGTCAGGTTATAGGCCAAATATGCATTCATCATGCCTTTCCTATCATAAATAGAACATGGGTCAACGTCGATACCTTTATCTCTACCTTTACCTTACCCTAGCCGAGCATGTGGGTGGTCCTTGGCCGAAATTTGGAAAAGGACAGCAATTTCGTGACCAGCGCCACAAACCGTGACCTCTATAGACGAAGTTTTGAAGGATTGCTTTCACCTAAGCCAGATCCGTCTAACTATAGTAGTGCCCTAAATTCTTCTGGGCCCAAATTCATCATTGGTAAACCCCCGATAAACCCCAAGATATAGCCCGGACGACGCCCACCTTTGTATACTTATCCTAAACTTCCTATGTTAAAAGCAATCTCTCATCAACTCTACGGTCTTGTTCTGGTTGCGCCGCGGTTTCGGAGACCGTTCGTCCGTTCATGAATCTGGGCCCTGTTCGTCAATGTTTCTGGTATGCTAAGCTCTGCATCGTGTATGATTGGTCCGCCATGACGAAAAAAACGTTCTTTGAAGCCGGCTACAGCCACAGCTGATTGTCGGAGGGACGACGGCGGTGTTTTAAAGTTTTCCATGCGTTGGCACATTTCAAGCGGAACTATTCACAGCGGCAGTTGTCAGCTGGGTGTACTGCTGCTCGTTCTGTTTTGACGGAGCAGTTTTCGGCCTGAGTAAACGACTGGAATCGCGCAAACAGTATAGTTACCGAAGTTCTGGGTATCTAATCTGGACAAACAACACGTGACGGTTGCACATCAAAAATTAGATGATGCTGGGTAACATTAAGGTAAAGGTAGAGTGTCCGGCGTTGATTAGACCCCATAGGACGCGCCACGCATTCGTCTTCTATTCGGAATCGTAGAGACATGGTAGACGCGCGTTTCACCTATACAATGACTCTCAGGGGCCAATCTCGGTTCACTTCTAGTGTCTTTACCATCCTAGACAAATGCAGTAAAATTTTACCCCACTTGGATGGATGGAAGGCTTGGTGAGCTCAGGCGAGGATAGATCGCTAGATTACTTTAGGTGGAAGTACCGCCTTTCACCTTTGCATCATGCGAACCTAAATTGTGAATTTATAGGTTGTATTGTCCTTGTCCATGTCCATATTTATTCGATTTTTTGTATTTTTCAGAACTTTTGGCTCCACTGACTTTTCTCATCTTCAAACACTCATTTTATAATGCCCTTAAAAGTCTTTAAAAAAACTTGAAGCTTGAGAAGCGATGAGGTAAATTTCAGGTCTTTGAGTTTTTTCCTGTAAATAGTTGTAACTTTCGTGCACTTTTTGGGTATTTATTTATTTTTCATACTTCTATTTATATATATTTATTTATTTATATTTTCTTGTTTAGCTAAAGTTTTGTTTTCTTATTCATCTGATATGTTCTTCTTCCTCCACCCAGCGTCTTTTCATTTTCTCCTTTTCCTGTCTTCTTCTACTCCGCACCGTTGTTATGCTTTCCACGTTTAGAAAAATCCTTATTTTTTCTTTCAGGACCTCGAGTGGTGCAGATCACTGGATACCATAGGCGGGTCGACTCGTCCGTTGTCGGTGCTGTACGATTCGCTCGTAAGACCCGGGGCCGATCTTGGCGCTCAGATCCCCTCAAGGCTTCTCTGGCAGACGGATCCAACCCGACACATTCCACACTTGGTGCTGGGAGAGACCGCCATCGGTGGAAGCTGGAACAATTATGATCCGGAAGTGAGTACTTGTGTACTTTTTGCGCTGGCTCTCCCTACCGCTACCTCTCCTTCTTTGTCACCCTCTCATCTCTATCTCTCTCTCTCTTTCGAGAACATCCTCTCTGCAAGACAGAGCGAGAGAGACCTCAAGGGCAGCATTTGCATCAGGAGACATTTCGCCAACCGGCCTTGTTATCGTCGCTGAGCAAGCATTTGTGCACTGAGAAATTTTGAGCGCGCGCCAGCCTTTGCTTTTTCGTTGCGTCAACATCTGGGACTGGAGACTTTCGAGGCGATCGATTCGTTTAGTGAAAAATGAAAATATGAATATCTACCCTCAGGGTTTGTTATGTTTCAGTTCAATTTATTACGAACACCGAAGACAGCTATGGACATCGGAAATGAAAATAGAATCTCCGAAACAGGGGAATTAAAACTATGAAATGGAAATTTTCTTGAAAAAATGTTCTTTGCGAAACCTTCAGAGGATCCAAGAGCTCCAAGAGAAGCAGTCGACTGATATAAGTGTTGAATTTTTGTGTTAGAACATTTTATTTTGGTTTCAGATGATTGCCGTCTCGTTCTCCTCATGGCTCGATTTACCCGGTTTCTCCATCTCGGACTGGCTTCAAGGAACGCCTCTTATTCCGAGGTAAAACAGGGACTAAGCTGGGCACAGTTTCATGAATTGTAACCCTGAAATATGTTCCAAAATGGTGCTCTAAACCGCGATTCATCAATATGCGCAGCTGGGTTTGCTCAGTGTTTGGGGTTTGTACGAGATCTGAAACGCCTCACGAGAGCGACGAGGGTTTGGATACACTGAATGAAGCGCGATCCCCGGTCCATTGATGTACTCTGTGGTTTCCTTGGGGTTTAAAACGCCATTGAAAAACGTTTATTTGGGATTTAAAACGCCAGGTCTCCAGACTCTCGCTGTGTCAGTCAGGTGTGTTGAGCCCTAGGTGAACCGCAAATAAATCACTAGGAAACCCCAGAGTACGTTGATGAATCAGGAAGATACGCTATTCGGGGTACCTAAACGTATTTCGTGGCAGTGATGTGTGCTAGAGCTGGCGAGAGCGATTTGATAAATCCCAATTTGCATGTCGCTTAGGTATGTTTCGGGGTTTGTTGCGTGTATACCGTCGGGTATATCTCCTGGTACTGGGCCCCGATTCATCATTGGTAAACCCCTGATTTACTTTTAGATGTACCCCGTACGACGGGCAAACCGAGATTCGTGAACGCGCCGTGGTGTTTATCGCGGGTCTATCACACCTAGCGATGAGGCAGCGTTTAGGAGACCTCGGCGGTACATATATAGAGTGGGTTTATCGCCGACGGGGTTTCGGAGACCGCTCGTCCGTTCATGAATCCGGGCCCTGGAGATTTTGCACACTGGAAGTTACCCAAAGAATATTCTTCACCTTTAGGCTTCCCTCTGTGGCGATCGTTCATTACATGAAGGCCTATGTGGAGGAGATGGGCTTAGCCAAGAATATCATACCGCACACGAAGGTTACGTCTATACGAGTAAGTCGCCTTTGTTTTTCTTTTTTTTTCTAAGTTGAGGGTGCCTGGCGCAGTGGTAGAAGGGGCTAGTTCCACTTGCATGGTCGAGAGATCAATCGTCTTCTAGAGTAACAGAGCCTTTCTTTGGTGTCGTATAACCTGCAATTCTGTATGGTATACGAGTCTATGGCGTGTACATAGGGGCCTGATCGACGCCGACCACTTTACCCTTACCTTTTACCTTTGTTGGGTATTCAAGTTGGTTTCTATTCCCACACCAAGGGCTGAAGCTACGGCTAGCTACATACTGGTGCGACTAAAGCACAAGTGACGACAGCTCGCCGCTTGTGGTGACGAAGATAAGTTATCGGAATGCGCGAAATGTGTGAATTGTTTACGATCTCCGCTCGAAGCGAAGCCGCCCGTCGAGAAAGGAGCGCCTACAAGCGCGAACGCCGTGGGATTTCTACCCTGACTCAGCTTGTGCTTGTCAGTGCGCGAAATAGCGAAAGCAGTGATAAAACAACAACAGTGCTCTTCTGTTCAGCCAACACTGTTTCATCGCTGCTCAACCAACACTGCTTCATTGTCCACCCGTGGACAACCAACTATAGGATTTCTCGATATATACGGAACGGATGGGAACATGCCTCTAATAACAGTAACGCCGGTGTTTCATTCTGAGTACAATTCGGTGAATCTTCGGCGCTGTTCGCGGTTGTATGGCTGCGCTGGCCACACTCTTTTCTCCGATAATGCTAATCAACGGGTCCGTGGTAAACGAGTCTTGGGTACTTTTATATACCACCACCGCTCCCCACCACCACCCTTCTTCTCACTACATATATACGGCCCTTGAAACGGTGATTTACCGAAGCCGCTCTTTGACTGGATTTTTCGGAAATAAAAAATTCACAAGATAAACAGAGTAGTACTCACGGGGCGTCAAAGAGCGGCGAAGCCGCTCTTTGACTGGATTTTTCGAAAAATCGGATGTGTGAATTGTTTACGATCTCCGCTCGAAGCGAAGCCGCCCGTCGAGAAAGGAGCGCCTACAAGCGCGAACGCCGTGGGATTTCTACCCTGACTCAGCTTGTGCTTGTCAGAAAAATGCTGAGTCGTAGCTGGAAATGGTTGTACGAGTCGGCTTCTTTCGTCTTCATTCCCTTATAAGAGTAACCAGCCATTCAGCGGCCTGCCGGCCGACAAACGGCTGCTAAATACATAATAAATAAAACAAAAACCAACCACTAATAGACCGAAATAAAGGTTTGAAATAAAAGGAAAAAGTTTCAAAATAAAACGATAAACAAATAGCGAGAGACGGCGAGCTGAACTGATGAAATGCGTCATTGGGAGTACGGTAACGGGCAATCGCGGCGGGACCCATATAAGCCACCCATTACAAACATCGCGGTCTCGCTCTCAGTATAAATTTAGCCGATGGGTTTTTCGACACTGCTAAATCTATTTGAAAAGTTCTCAGGACACTACCCATCTTAACGGACACCAGTACTCGATTTTTTTCAGTCGTCGAAGTTTTTCAGTAGCTGAAACTTTGCACAAGGTGTAACTGAGGGCGCCGATCACGAATCTGCTGTCCGTTTTTCACGTGGTTGGTCTCGGACCATCCAGATCGCTACTTGGGTGATCCAGTCAATATCGCTGTTTCGCTGAAACTTTGTCTATGGGAGTTCTCTAGTATCCTGAACACGAATCTGAGGTTCGTTTTTTACCTGGTGGTCTTGGATCACCCATACCCATTTTGACCTACCGACTTTACCTGGGCCCAGATTCATCATCGATAAACCCCCGATAAACCCTGAGATTTAGCCTGAACGGCGCCCACCTTTGGCTACTTATCCTCCACTTCCATTTTAAACGCCATCTCTCATCGACTTTGCCGTCTGGTTCTGGCTGCGCCGCGGTTTCCGAAACCGCTCGTCCGTTCATGAATCTGGGCACTGATGAGATTCACCTATAACTACGGTATTCGGCCGCCATTTGGAAAACGCACTCTTCCACTGTGTTCAGGATACCACAGAACCTCCATGGACAAAGTTTCAGCAAAATCGGTTATCCTGACAGGAGCTCGCAAGTAGTCGATGTGGGTGGTCCGAGACTACCAGGTGAAAAACTGACCTCAGATTCGTGTCCTGGACCCCAAATAACCCCCATAGGCAAGGTTTCAGCGAATTTCGACGATTGAAAAAATCGAGTACTGGTGTCTGTTAAGTTGAATGTTCGTTTTTTTCTTAGTTTTTTTTTTGAGTGAAATACGACTTCAGGAGGAGTGGATGGCTGAGTTACCAAGGGACGTAGACAGCCGGCCATCTATGGCAGTCCATTATTGACGAATTGCTGCTGGGTGGTCGACCACACAGCGTGCAAGCTGGCACCGCAAGTTTATGATGTTGACCCGTGGTCTCTGACCTCACCGGAGAGGAGGTCGAGGGGGGACTCTACCCGTGGGATACCCTACCTGTTTGGGAACCTCTGGTGTTGCTGGATCTTACTAAAACCGAGGTGTTACCGACAATTCCAAGGAGGTGTCAAGATGAATGGTTAGCTCCTTGTAAAGATGAAATTTCGTTTCACCAAGAATCATCTCTTTTCTTCCTCTTTCCTCCATTTTCTCACCCTATTGGGTATGGAAATGAACGTCGAAACAAACCAAGGAGGTTTCTTCTGTGTTTTGTGTTTCCGTTTTCGTTTACAACTGGTTCAATGTACTTCCTTGTTTTGTCGAAAAACATTGGTTACGCGAGTGCGACTGTTTAGACGATGTTTTTGATTGTTTTTGTTTTGAAGTTTGTCCCTGGATACCTTAGTCTTAAAGGGTTTCCCCATGTTGACCCATGACCTTGTGACGTGGTCGTCCGTTAGGAACCGAGTGCTCGGACAACCTCTGTAGGAATTCTGACCAGTAAAGTGTGTAGTGTTAAAGGGAAACCAAGTCGCTTAGGGTAAATATTAATGGAAAAATAAGGATAAAGCATGGGTAAAGTGGTCGGCATCGATCGCTCATCAAGTGCGCGCCACGCATTCGTCTCCCATCCATAATTGCCGAAGCGTATTCGGTCTGAACAATGGCTTGCGGAGGCGAGCCGCTTCTCAAGTCAGTGTACTTACCTCACCAGACAGGTCCAATATCAATTTATCAAACCCTCGAAGGATGAAAGAGTTCGATAGCCCGGACGAGGATCGATCGCTGGACCGTGCAGGTGAAAGTAGCGGCCTATCCCATCGCTTTGGATAAATATCGATCAAAATTGCAATCTCACAATTAGTTGATAACTGATTTCGTGGAAAAGCTGTTCAGTAGCGGTGGCGGACACCGCTGCGTTTTCGCTGCGGAATTAATTGCCGGGTGTCAGGTCGTATCATTCTTCGGCGGCTAGGGTATGCTGATAGTGAAGGTATTCTTCATTCAGCGAAAGTTACGATCGGAAAACGAATCCACCGTAGGGTGGTTGGGTATAGGGTAGTGTTTTTGTAATAAATTTCGTGTTGTTCTAGTTAAAATTTTTTATTAAATTTGGTTGAATTTCCAGAGCAACACTATATTCTTCAGAAGAAAATTGAGGTGTGAATTCGGATCTTGCTCACAAGTAGTGGGCTAGCTAATTTTGTGTTATAGAAAAACTGCACATCTAACAAAAATAGGAGAGAAATGGAAATTTCTGATTATATGGCCGAATTTGATGGATTTTCCAAATTCAGTGTTGTGAACCATAAAGTGAAATGTAAAGGGATCGGCGCTGATCAGTCCTCTTAGGACGCGCCATGCATTTGTCTTCCGTTCGGAATCGTAGAGACATGGCAATGCGTATTTGGCCTAAACAATGACTTTCGGGGACCACGCACTACACCATGTCAGTGTGTTTACCTTCTCACACAAGTTTGGTACCAATTTACCCGACTACGGAGGGATAGAAGGCGTGGTTAACCCGGGCGAGGATCGATCGCTCGATTTTGGGAGTGGGAGTAACGTCTCTAACCGCTGCACGCGCGCCAATTGCATGAGCACAGTTATCGTAATCTTGCAAATGGAATGGATTGGATAAATAAAAGGGCACCTCCGTTATACTGGTTAGAATTCCGACGGTTCACTGATATTTTGAATTTGCCAAATATAATCATTTGCCCTTTTCCTTTTTGTCGCAAACAGGTTGATAAGAAGGACCTGATTTCAGTAGTGACCTTTCCTTCGAAATAATTTCATGGAAAAAAGAGCAGTTTGCAGCAAAATTTTTAGAAAAATGATAAAGAGTGCCCAGCTGGGGTAAGGGACTCTCCTGCTACACTCTGGTTTCTGTGATGGGTTGCCGAGGGTTAATATTTGTGTTTCAGAAAACCGGTGATCTGTGGACAGTGGCCGGAAAGCGGAAAGACGGTCTCGGATTCAGCTATACGGCCAACCACGTGGTTCTGGCGTGTGGAAAGACGAAGAAACGACAGCTCGAGGTTAATAGGGACCTTTTCTCCTTTTTTTCAGTAGGAACAACTTATTTTTCCCGTGAAAATGAAGAAAATTCAGCTTTCAAGGGTTGAAAGTTCAGTTGCCTACTCGTAATCCTTCGCTACCAATCCTGTACGACATTGTCAACATGAAGTCGCATCTGGAAAACGACAACACGCTCGGCACTAGGTTAGTGAGTTTACTCAAAGGGGGTCAATTTAATCACTTTTTTTTGCAAATTTTGGGGGTGTTGCTCACTTTAGTTAATATTTGACTATCTATTAGGTTGTTAACTAATTATTTGCCTTTTTTGTTTTTTTCAAGCTTCTGTTGTGCGCCTAGTAGATAAGCTTCCGAAACCTTCCAGACAGCATTCGATAGAAAATTATTTGCCCTTTCACGACATGTACATGCTATTCACGAAACCTTGAAATTTTGATAATTTTTTGACCATTGAAGTTGAAATCAAAAATGAGAAAATTGACCCCACCGACAGTGAATTTTCCCTGCTTCGTTTCGCGACTTTCTGTGAAATCGTATACACTTTCTGAAAGTAGACGAATTTCTCTATAAAACGGTATACAGTTTGTTTTGGTTTTCCTTGGTTTTTGTTTACTTACAGAGCGTCAAAGTGTGGTATCTCAAAGGCAACAATAATTTTTGGATGCTTGTGCTGTCTTTCTGCCGAACGTTTTCCATTAGCTCCAAACACGCTACGAGAGAGCATCTGTTGCTCTATCAGATGGTGCGTTTATTTTTCCATGCTAGCCGTTTTTTAGAACTTTTATCACGAAAATGCTTTTAAAATTCCTCGACGAGTAAAGCTTTTCGTTGGGAACCATTTGCAAAATTTTGGGCACCATTCGAAAGAGGAGGATGTGGGCTATAAGAAGGTGCATCATACGCTTTCAATCGCACCAGGTTTTGTTAAGTTTTAGGTCGACAAAGTGGAGGTTCGACGGCTCGCGTGGCCGCGCTGTGCGGCCAACGCGACGGCCGCACGCGCACCCCCTCACTAATTGCGCGGCAGTGCCGCCGTCGCGCAGCGCGGCCACGCGAGCCGGCGAACCTCCACTTTGTCGACCTAAAAATTAACAAAACCTAGTGTGGTTCAAAACGTGTGATGCATCTCCTTATAGCCCACATCCTCCTCTTTCGGATGGTGCCTAAAATTTCGCAAAAGGTTCCCAACGAAAAGTTTTACACGTCGAGGAATTTTAAAAACGTTTTTGTGATAAAAAATCTAAAAAGCGGCTAGCATGGAAAAATAAACGCACCGTCTGATAGAGCAACAAATGCTCTCTCGTAACCTTTTCACAGCTGATGGAAAACGCTCGGCAGAAAGGCAACACAAGCATCCAAAAATTATTGCCTTCTCTGAGATACCCACTTTGACGCTCTGTAAGTAAACAAAAACCAAGGAAAACCAAAACAAACTGTATACCATTTTATGGAGAAATTCGTCTACTTTCAGAAGGTATATACGATTTTGCAGAAAGTCGCGAAACGAAGCAGGGAAAATTCACTGTCGGTGGGGTCAATTTTTCTCGTTTTTGATCTCAACTTCAATGGTCGAAAAGTTATCAAAATTTCAAGATTTCGTAAATAGCATATACATGTCGTGAAAGAGCAAATAATTTTCTATCGAATGCTATCTGAATGGGTCCGGAAGCTTATTTACTAGGCGCACAACAGAAGCTTGAAAAAAACGGCAAATAATTAGTTAACAACCTAATACATCCCTACCTATTTGTCTCCCTGTCTATTTACTACTTTTTCCAAACCTTACGATTTTTTATTCTTCTTAACTTGACAGTTTTCATTAATGTGATCGCCAGTGCAAGGTGTATTCCTCTTTTTTTCATAAATGAAAGTTCCTCTGCCCTTTTCCCCGTCTATGGTGTCAGTACGCCAGTTTCCAACTGTGGAACTCGTTTCCCCATTTGCCAGTCGTAATTTTTTGTGAATAGTTTTTACAACGAGAATTTTACTTTAGAAGGGGATTTTTTATTGAATGACAGTGGGAACTGGTGAAAAAAACGGTCAATAATATCTTGGAGCAAAGACAACAAACTAAATAATGTCATGAAGTAGAACTAATCTTCAAGTTAGGAGAAGAAGGATAGATTTGATGACGGCGTATGAAATAACGGAAAGGATGATAGGACTAAGTTCTCAAAAGTTCTTTTCTTTCGCATATTCACGGACCAGAAGTGCTGAAAAAAGCTGATTTGAATGAAGCCGCAAACCAGACTCAGACAAGACTTCTTCTTGGTCAGAGCCGGAATGGAGCATTCTAAACTGAGCAAAAAAGTCGAGGTCCCCACAATGCGAAAACATTTTCAAGACTCATATCTGTTTACTTAGGATAAAGATACACAGCTTTCCATCTCTTTGAAGTCAAATGTTGAGGTAGGAGCTGTGTTAATGTTATAATTTGTTTCTCTAACGATCTCGTAAACTTGTTCAATTTGGTTTTGACATTATGTTGGAGTTCTGTGTTGTTAGTTACTGTACAGTACCGGACGCGCCGCAACGATAAAACGGCGGCAGCGGCGCTTCGGAACGCCTAAATGCGCCGTTTTGGTGTCCACGCGTGGTGACCCGGGCGGGGTCAACCGCAGTTTATTTGCGCTCCATGCCCAACGGGGGGCCCTCGTGGTAGCTTCTTCGAGTCACCCCGTGGGGACCCCTGTTGCTAGCTTGGGACGTTAGTAAAGCACGATATACTTATTTTTGCAAATAAATCAATTTTAAAGAAGTTATTTAAAAACGGCCAGTTTCGGCGCTTCGTAGCGCCGCTACAGTCGTTTTATCGTTGCGGCGCGTCCGGTATTGTGCCTTTCAACGCCACATGTGGTATCACCGCGTGTAATAAATTTAAATTTAAATTTTGAACTATATGCTCCTCTTATCACTTCACGCCGAGTGTTTCAGTGCGAACGACTCGCGAGTGGTGGTGATCGGCGACGGAATCTCATCGGCTGATGCAGTTCGTCTGTGTTTGGAACACGAGATCCCGGTACTGCATGTGATGCGACGAACGGATCGTCAGCTGAGAAGTGGGTCCCACCGTGAAAACCCTTCAAATACTTGATCCCCGTCTGAATAACGAGTATTTGAACGTCTTCGTTACAGATACGGTATTGTCTCGGCTCTCACCGTTGCACTATGCCGAATATCACTCGATCTATCGGCTAATGATCGGAAGAGATACGCATCCGTTGTATGAGAAAAGCACCGCGTCCTCTGTGATCGATGTGGACGAGAAATCGGTGCTTACCGTAACCACACCGAAAGGAGATCGATATGTTCGTTTTTCACTTCTTATATCCTTCTCTTTGTTGTGGGGCGCAGTGGTAAGAGGTCCTACTTCCACCCGCACCGTCGAGCGATCGATCCTCGTTCAGGCTGACCAAGCCTTTATTCTTTCAGAGGTCGGGTAATTTGGTGCCAGATCTGTCTGGGGCGATGAACGTGCAAACTTTGAATAGGTCATAGCCATGCAAGGCAGACCAAATCTCGAATAAAATTCGCCATGCTTCTTCAATTCTGAATGAGAGACGAATGCATGGCGCGTTCTTGGAAATGACCAGCAACCGAGCAGCTTACGCTCACCTTCTACGCGGCCTTATACCTTCCTCCGGACCGAATGCGTTCAAAGAGATTATGTCGTCAGTTTTCTCTTCATTTTCCTGTATTTTCCTCGGGTTCTCCTATACCAAGCCACATTTGGTATGATCATTGACTGCGTACATGTAAATTCGAAACGGCGCTATATATGGTGTTTAGCTTTTTGGGTAAGCTCTTACCACAAATCATGGGTATACCGGTGGAATGACATACATACACTTCCAAAAATTTTCTTTATGTATCAATTTGTGAATAATAATCAGTAAAACTTCGGGCTGTGGAGGAATGGGTATAATCAATTGCCACTGGCTCTGGATGACGTGATGTGGAGCAATTATGGTTTCCTTAGTCATGCAGCGGAAATGCTTAGTCAATATTGTCCGGATTCTGAGTAATGGGTAAGA
Source organism: Nippostrongylus brasiliensis (assembly GCA_030553155.1). Taxonomy (NCBI): domain Eukaryota; kingdom Metazoa; phylum Nematoda; class Chromadorea; order Rhabditida; family Heligmosomidae; genus Nippostrongylus; species Nippostrongylus brasiliensis. The sequence continues at coordinate 11,402,228 of CP130735.1, forward strand.
TTAGCCCTCTTGGAAATAGGCTATCCTTCAATCAAGGGTTTCTCTAATTTTTCTGGTTCTGTTGGGTTCTTGTTTAGTCGGGATCATAATGGTATAGTTACATTTTTCTTTTCTTGCCGCGATTTTGGATGGTGAAAATTGATCAATTGAACCTCTTACCCCGGCTAATTTTAGACGTTCTTGCCTGGGTTTGGGTAAAGACTCACCACGGTAGGCGAAGACACTGAGTTGTACAACGGTTGGCTCGTTGCATATCATATTGTAAAGGCCAAATACTTATTAACCTTAGAACGAATGGTAGTCGAGTGCACGGCGCATCTTTTGGGGATCGATCTAGCCGTCTGTCTTACCTTTACCCTTTTATCGTGGATCGCCGCGTCGCAGACCCCAGAGAGATGATGGGTTGCTTTCAATTTTATTTATTTATTTTAGGAGAAATGCTCGATGCTGATGGTGTGCATCGGTCGTGTTACCGATCTGGAGTATGTACTAACCGAGAAGTATACCTTCTCAGGGTATCAGTCCGACGAGGATCCGACCTTGTTCTGTGTCGGATCGTTTGCTGGGGACCATTTTGTCCGATACCTCGTCGGTGGATGCCTAGACGTGGCGAGGTCTATTCATGAATATTATAAAGACAAGAACAACAATGACACGTGATTTTTTATGTTGCATTATCATAATAATAACAATGTATGTGAAATAATGAGTGTTAATCTCTTTATGAATCTGATTGTTGACATTCTGCGCCCAGCCGCCCATTCTTACTTTCCTATCAATCCGTTAAAGTTCAGGTTGCACCGATCAATCTCGAATTGTCTCCTTGTGATTCACTTTTCTCCAACAACAAGAATCTTCCGATAATTTTTTGCTAAACATTTCCGCCCAAATTTATCATTCTTTTAATTGAAAGTTTAGCTTATACTCTGTGATGTTGTGTCCTGATAATAATTTTGTTTTGTTATACTCTTGCTACGCGTAGAGCTTTAATTACGTGTGTTTTTAGTGTGATGCTGATGATGATGCAGTTGCGATGTGTTTATATATACGAGTATTTATCACCGTGTTTGTTTATTTTATGAAACAAAAAAACGCAATAAAAATTGCAAATATTTGGTCCTGTTTGAATGAAACGCTTGGAGTCCAGCGAGCTGACCTATGTTTCAGGACATGTGCTCTCAGCAGACAAGATAGGATACTTCCAGTGACTCTTATTTAGTATTAGGTTATAAAGAAAGTTCTGTCCTTATATTTAAAGCGTCATAACTCTACTCAAGTCCAGCGGTTTTCCTTAACTCAGGCACCACTCGAAAGAGCACATCTTTTTCTAAAAAAGGCAGTATAAAGTGTGCCGCTATCGCGAATGTCTGAAGATCTGGATTAATCAAAATATTCGTCACTTGGACCCTTTGCTCCGAGTGCGAATGAGGGTTGCGGGTTCATCTATTGAAATGGATTTTGCGGATCCACTTTCATAAGGATTTCTAACCTACGACAAAGAACGGATATTATACTATGATGAGAAGAGATTTTCCCGTTTTTAACACAACGACGAACCTTCTGAGACGGTTAAGAAACTAGATTTTCACGACACGAAGACAATGGTGACGTTATGATGAACTGCAGCAGTACTAGTGTGCCTTTTGTTTCTTACTCTTTACCAAACGATACAGAAGGAAGTGCATATTGTGAATATATGTAACATTCAAAACTTTTTATCCGAAGCTAGAAACTATAGAATCCGCTACATTTTACAGGAACGCAAATCCACGTGTTTTAAAATATCATCTCCAGAATTCAAACCAACGACACATTGAAACTCACCTTCGTCCGTCGAAATTGCCAGACCTCGGACTAATTATTGCCAAATTTCAAACGTTCATATGGCTTCTCAGGGAAGAGAGGATCCTAATACCAACACGATGTCGAATCCGCCTTCGAACATTTGACTTAATTCCTATCTTCAGACTTTTGCGATAGCGGCACATTTTGTACTGCATTCCATAGAGGATGACGTTGTCGTTCGAATGGTGGTTAAATTAAGAGAAACGGTGAGACATGAGCCGAGTTATGGCGTTTTGAATATAAGCTGCAAAAAAGGACAGAACTTTCTTTACAACCTAATAGTTCTAATTCTGTTAAGAGTTTATATTGTGAATAAAAGCAATGAAATTCAGACATACCACTGTTTTACGCGCGTGTTGTACAGTGGTAAGAGGCGCCACTGATACCCGCTCGGTCGAGCGATCGATCCCCGTCAGGGCTAACCAAACGTTGGATCCTTCCTGGGTCGGGAATATTGGAACCAGACTTGTCGGTTTGTTTATTTTATAAAACAAAGAAACAATAAAAATTGCAAATATTTGGTTCGGGTGAATTCTCCGGGGCCGGGTAAACTGGTAACAAACATTTCACTAGGTTTGTTCATTTTATAAAACAAAAAACGCAGTAAAAATTGCAAATATTCGGTTCTGCTTGAATGAAAGGCTTGGTGTCCAGCGGGCTGACCGTCAGGGCTAACCAAGCTTCCCATCCCTCCGCGGTCGGGTAAATTGGTACCAGACTTGTCCGGAAGGGTAAAGACACTGACTTGGCATTGCGGCTGGCCCCCGCAAGTCATCGTGTAGGCCAAATAGGCGTTCACCCGGCCTCTACGATTATGATTGGAACACGAGTGCATGGCGCGTCCACACGGGACTAATCAACACTGACCTTTTACCTTCACTAGACTGAGAGGTAACAAAACGTTCAAATGTATAACTTCTTGTGTCGTAAGACATTTCGCATAACCTGATATTTATTTTAGTTTGAGAATAATTCTTCCCTGGTTGAAAAAACAGCAGGCCTGCAGCTTCAACCCACTCCTTGTGATCTTTTGCTGTCGCTTCCTAACAAAACACCCATCCAATTGCCAACGAAGACGCCACTAAGCCCTTCTGGAGAGTGGGTAGAAAACACGCGACATGAAGCAGCTCGTTCGTTGGCAAACAGTCAGAGATCGGGGGTATAGACGAAATAAAAGGTAAAGGCAAAGGTGTTTGCGTTGATCACTCACCGAAGGACGCGCCACGCATTCGTGTTCCATTCGAAATCGTAGAGGCATGATGAATGCGTATTCGGCCTACACAATGACTTGCGGGGGACAGCCGCCGTACCAGTTCAGAGTCTTTACCTTCCCAGACAAGTCTCGTACCAATATACCCGACCCCGGCGGGATGGAAGGCTTGGTGAGCCCGGGCCGGGATCGATCGCTCGACCGTGCGCTTGTCATCTTCGCGAACAGCACAACTGAAGAAGAGTTCGTGCTTTGAGAGCAAGATGGAGATAGAAGAAAGTTTGGAGTGTCTCAATAGGAAACGTCACAGTTTAAGAAGAACTCCAGGTGTGACGGGGTGCACATCGAACTCAATGGATTTTTCCTCGCCGAAGCGAAGTCCTATGTTTATCGGGGCGAACATGAGGTGAAGGTAAAGGTCCTTGAATATAAGGTAGAGGTAAAAGTAAAGTTGTCGACGTTGATCAGTTCCCGAAGGACCAGCCACGCATTCGGGCTCCACTCGAAATCGCATGGGCATGATGAATGTGTATTTGGCCTATATAATGACTTGCTGGGGCCAGCCGCTTTACCAAATCAGTGTCTTTACCTTCCCAGACAAGTCTGGTACCAATTTACCCGACCTCGGAGGTGGAAGGCTTGGTTAGCCCGAATCGGGATCGATCGCTTGACCGTGCGGGTGTTAGAAGCGCCTCTTACGACTGAACCCGTGCGCCCTCCATGAACGTGGACAACGATATGAAGGAAGAACTCATCAGAAGAAGGAGAGCTGTGTGGCTAGCTGACGGGTCTCTCAAGGAGGCCACCGACCAATACCTGGATGTATGTGTCTTCCAAAAGCTGACGGAATTCTTGAGAATTCCAGACCTTCTAACTTCGGAAAAATCAGGAACGCTAGAACACACCTTCTGGTCGGTATCCCTTTTGGATTACTTCACTTTTGAATCTCCATGTAATCGCATTCTTCTCCTCCGTTTGTCGATACGGCTCACCTGACCTGAAAACACGATAGATCCACAGGTTGGAGGTTGCATTTTCATTCATGATTCGAAGGTTTATTCTTCGGTGGTTGGTCGTCGATACTTGCGAGGAATCCAGTCCCCGTGTAACCACTCCCAGTGTGAGCTCGCCTATTTTTCACTATTCTACTTTTATTAGCCACAAAAATCGACGACGCACATTTGTATCTATGTATTTATAACACGTACTCGACAATAGTTGGAAAACAGCAGCCAAATTGGACAGGAAACAAATTTTTATTCTTTAGCAGTGAATTTTCTCAACATGCATTACACAATCTCTATCTATTTACGACCTGAGATCTTGACATTGTCTTGATATTCAAGCTTAATATTGATATTCAGCTCCCCAGTAGTAAACTGGACTTCTCAAGATATTTACTACTGCTTGTATGACTGTCCCGTGGATTTTGTTTTTCTTTTTGTTTTCTCATATTTTCTTTTCATTCGTCTGCTTGGCTTTGTTGCTTCACTCTCCACTGTGTTGGTAGCACCTCCGCGGATTAGTATAAAATAAATAAAAACGAAATAAAATGAAAAATATCTATAGATTAAAAGGCTTGAACACATACGGGTCTCCGCGACAGGTATATAAAGTTAAAGCTTTGAAGTGCTCATGACACCCTCACGGTCGAACGATCAATCCTCGTCCAGCGCTAGCGAGGCCGTCCATCTCTTCGGGGTCGGGTAAATCAATTCCGAGCTTGTCTGCGAAGGTAAAGATGACTCGGCACAGTGGCTGGTCCCCAAGTCATTGCATATAAAGTTGGAGCCTCCCCTACAATTTCTGGCTGTTCTAAATTGAAGGTTCCAAACGGCACAAACTATTTTGTAGTTTCAAAAATTCAGGGAACAAAATTAGAAATTGATATGAGTATGTAGTCGCGATCATTAGAATAGTTTTGGAATGGTTTTGAGCACCATTGCCTTTTGTAATGGTAGGCAATGGGGGGCGGGAGAGGATCGGGTGGAATTATTGGAATAATCGAGATTTCGTTTGATTAAATATTTAGAGACTAATAAGTACCTTTTAGGTAATTATTGATGAAGTTCTATTTATGTCCCGGCAAAAAAGGCTCTGAAATTGCCCTTTATTGGTTTGTTCCTGGAGCCTTTCATATCTAGCATCGCGGCCCTTCCCCCTTCATAGGAAAGTAGAATAAATAAATACATAAACAGACAAACAGACGAATAATTAAGTAAATTATGTGGATTCACTTATCCTGACGCGCACTATTCTCAAGAGCAAACCTTGAACAACAAGTGTTCCACGTTCAAGCGGAGCTGATTTGGCTGCCGACTAATTTCTAGCTACGGTAGCCTCTCAATGGTGCAATTTTGGGCTGCCACGAATGCGGACTTACGGACATTGAGTTGGCGAATTTGTTCAGTTCGCTTGCAATTTCGATCGATTTTGTGGTCGAGGAGTTGTCCTCGACCTGATTTTGCCTTATATGGAAGTTTAGCAGATTCCTCCCTATCCTTCGATCCTATCTTATCATTTCTAACTCTTCCTCATTCCATTTTTAAACTCAAAATCGGTTTTGTAGCCAAGGATTTGCTATTACACGTGTGCCGGGTGGAATTACTATGTCCTTGTTCAGTATTGTTCCGCTCCGATTTCACAAGCAGTCATATGTCCAAAAGAACTTCTTCTATCGTTTGCAACGATACATGTCTAATGCTGACCTCTTGACGGCGTTTTTATCACAAATTCCCGTAATGCTTCAGACGTTTTCAGGGGATGCCGTTGCGGTTGGACGTAAAAAGAAAGCTTCTTGCTCGGTCGGATCGCGTCAAATGTGTCGATCTTCATCCGACGGAGCCATGGTTGCTGGCAGCCCTCTACAATGGGAATGTGCACATTTGGAACTACGAGAACCAACAACTTGTGAAATCATTTGAGGTAGAGTCGTTTTTCAAACCACTTGGGATTAGTTATTATGAGTCAGGGTGCTTTTTAGGGAGTGTAGCTAGTAGAAGTGTTGTGCTTGTCGTACCCACCGGAATCTTCAAATGAGGTCGAATTATTTTTGACTTGCATTTCAAATTGTTCACACTCGAACACCGATTTGCGCGTGTTTTTGTGGAGAAGTATGGCTCGGAATTTCTTCCTGGGCTTCACCTTCCTACGATTATCAATGTTAGAAGTGCTTGTCCCCGGTCTTTGAATATTTGAGGAACTGTATTCAAAATCGTGGTTAGCACCCTAGATACCCTATGTCTTCCTGGACGATTTAGCAGAATCGGATACACCGACTCTAACCATTACCTTAACCGTACCTACCTCTATCGGTGTGTAGAGAAGTCTTTGATTAATAGGTTGGCATTAGTTTTCAGCCGAACTTAGCAACCTGTTTCTATTGCCCTCATCTGATTGAGACAAGTGGTAGGACAGAGAATTATTCTAACACACACCATGGTTCCCTTTGTCAAAATTGCTGCTTCAATAAAGAGATTTTAGAGAAAAAAACTATCTTGTTGTTCAAGAAGGTTGCATTTGCGTGTTTGATAGATTAGCGAACAGTCGCGCTCTGTTTTCTCGTGGTTTTATTCCATAAAGCTGCTACATTTTGTACAATTTGTAATTTGAGTCCAACTATGTGTTTAAAGTTGTCTAGCCTTCTGCCACTGTTACAAAAAAATTCTCTTCCAACAGTATTGGAAAATCAAAATTGGGTACTGATGTCAAAGGAGATTTTAATGGCATTTAATAGTTTTCAAGGTGTTTCCGTTTGATTCCATTTTAACGGTAAACTCAATGACTCTTTCATTCTTTAACGACAATCGATGTCTTGCGTTGGATGCACCGTGGGATACGCGATCGCGCGCATGCGGCATGACGGTGGCCCATAATGTCCCACGTGGCAGACATTTTCCCGCCCCTTTTTTAGAGCACTTTTTGTGGACTTTTTAGTTTATAAGGAGCATTTTAACACTGATAATGTGGTGCATGCTCCTAGGAATAGATTATAGTGTAGGAATGAGCGAATATTTCGACTTAGTTCTTGCTAGAGAGCGATGACGTTTTGTTGCTCATTCTTATCCAATAATTTGCTTACTACATAAGTGGGCGTAGAGAAAACATATTTGAGGTCGTAATAGTGTTGCGCGAAGTCTAGAAACAGCACTATATTCGTGATCAGCACCAAAAGATGATCCGTATTCGAATTATTGGATGTATTATTCATACAAGTTTTACTTGGCGGGTTCTGGTGTTTCCAAAATTTTGGCAAACTGAATTAGCTGAAGAAAGTGGGTTGAAAATACTGTTATAGAGAATATGTGGAAAAAAGGTGTCCTTAGCAATATCACTCTTGCCGCGTTCACCTTCGTTGACTATTGCTAACATTATTCAAAATATCTCTAAACAAACTTCATCTTGCTTATTCCTGTTGAATATCGTAATACCTTGGGAGATTACAAAACAAAAAAAGTTCGGAAAAAACAAAGGTTCACAACAACCAGAAATATGGATTTGAATGTTGTGAGCCATCGGTGGCTCATATTTCCGTCAAAGTGTAAATGTCGTAGGTTTTAGAATAGGCCTCGTTTCCCTAACCTTATTTATGTTTTCGAAGCATTAGATTTTCTCTGCTCTTGCCATCCAGTTTCTTTTTTACCCGTAGTTACGACACAACTTTAGTATAAAGTGCTAAGATCAGCCTTAAGTAATCAGCCAGAACTTCATATTCAAGCATCGGACTGGTGGTGAACATTCCAAACACCTGTCAATGTCCTCGAGATGAATTTCTGCAGCCTTTGAAGTCATACTCTGCTATTAGGAAAGAGATATATTGTGCGCATTTTGTGGTTTTTGGGTACTTTCACGGTGACTTAACCCAAACCCAGTTCTTGCTTCTTCTCGAGGCGTTGCACGAAATGGCAATCATTCAGGTATGCGATCTCCCGGTTCGTGCAGCAAAATTCGTGCCGCGAAAAAGCTGGGTGGTGACAGGATCCGATGACATGCATGTCAGAGTTTTCAACTACAACACATTGGAACGAGTGCATCAGTTCGAAGCTCATTCTGACTATCTGAGGTGAGTGATAGAGAATTGGTCGTTTTCATTTGCCTTCGTTTCGCCCTATTTGGGCTGTATGCGTTCATGAATAATTCAGATCGATCGTGGTGCATCCAACACAATCGTTCGTAATCACGGCCAGTGATGACATGATGATAAAGTTGTGGGATTGGGACAACAAATGGCAGATGAAGCAGAGCTTTGAAGGTTACTCATTTACTTTGTTAATTTTTCATGTGTCAATTCTGATTGGAACACGAACGCGCTGGCGCGTCTTCAGGGGACTGATCAACGACTGATCCCTTCTCCTGTTCTCATTAGTTGGGTAAAAACTATGTGGAGATTTATTCGTACCTTGATAACGCTTAGAAGCAATAAGTTCAAATGTGAAGGCAGCCGATATGTTTTTTTGTTGTCCGTTGAGATAGGTTACCAGGAGCTGATAAATTGCTTCTCATTCAACCTTGTATCTGTAAAAATTGGCCTTCATCTTATTAAAACGGGGGCTGTACCTTTTACCATTCTTATAATGGAAAAAAAAAACAAAAATTCCAGGTCACACCCACTACGTTATGCAGGTAGCGATCAATCCAAAGGACAACAATACGTTCGCCACAGCGTCACTCGATAAGACCGTCAAGGTTTGTTCAATTCAAAGGAATGGCGCAGGCCAATCCATTCTAACTAGAAGTTTTCTTGTTTCAGGTCTGGCAGTTTGGAAGTCAGCAGCCAAATTTCACTTTGGAAGGACACGAGAAAGGAGTAAGTGGTTCATATTTATGCTTTTTAAGCTCAGTTCCGCTCGGTAGCAGGTCACCTGCTTTTGGCAGTTCCCTATGTAGTGACTGAAGAAGTAAACATTTCATTCGTGCAGAGCGCCGATCGTTGTCCCACGTGTAAAATGGCGTGCAACGTATTTGTCAGTAGAAGCATTAAAAATATGCGAAATGTCTCCAAGTAAATAACATTCTTTTCGTTTAGGTCAACTGCGTCGATTACTATCACGGAGGAGATAAGCCGTACCTCATATCTGGAGCCGATGACCATCTAGTGAAGATTTGGGATTATCAGGTGGGTTTATTGTATTTCTCTGTCATCATTTTCGTTGAGAAAACCTTTATTATTCAGAATAAGACCTGTGTCCAAACTCTCGACGGTCACGCACAGAATGTGTCCTCGGTCTGCTTCCATCCCGAACTTCCTCTTATTATCACCGGTCAGTATTGATTTCTGGTATCTTTATAACTTTTGTAGAAGATCATATCTGTTGTAATGTTTCTTTTTGTCTTATAATGAATAATCGGTTCAGGAAGTGAGGATTCAACTGTTCGTCTCTGGCATGCGAGTACCTATAGGTATGTTGATATTTATTTAGTCATTATATTCATTTAATTTCGCTTTATCTGTAGCGGTAATAGTATAAAGGGAATATTTACAGTATGGAAAGTAATGCATTAAGACAACACTACAAAAACAAGAACAATGAATTTTGGAGCATGTTTTTGTTAGTCTTTTTGAATAGGGTGAGATGTACCTTAGGTGGTAGTTGTAGTGACTGTATAGCAAAGTAGTGTTTTGATTGGCCTATGTTTTTTTGAAATTTCTCATTGCAGACTTGAGACCACTCTCAACTATGGTCTGGAGCGTGTGTGGTGCATTCAGGCACAGAGAGGTTCCAATACCGTCGCCATTGGTTATGACGAAGGGTCGGTGACCTTGAAGCTCGGCCGTGAAGAACCGGCGGTTAGTGATGGATATTCTTGTATGATGACTTTTCCTAGTAATTAGCCACCACAATTAATTACGATTGTAGGTGAGTATGGATCAGTCCGGAAAAATACTCTGGGCTCGCCACTCAGAAATCCAACAGGCGAATCTGAAAACGCTCGACGCCGAAGCGTCTGAAGCCATCCAAGGTAAGTCATAATTTTCTACTTATTCTTGTTGGTTCTTATGGATTCGTAAGGTGAAGTGGTATGAGGCGAGCCTTCCATCCTCAGGGGTCGGGTAAAATTGGTGCCCGATTTGTCTGGAGAAGTGAGGACAGTGATCTGATCAATGGCCACTTTTCCTCCTAACTTCACTTTTCTTCTTCCGCCACAATCTCTTGCTTCATCCTGCCACTTCCTGTCGCTGACGGCTTTAACTTAACCTCTGCCTTTATTAATTCTTACCAGCATTGAGTTGTCATTGTTTAGATGGAGAACGGCTACCGCTCTCGGTGAAAGATTTGGGAGCCTGTGAGATTTATCCACAGACCCTGGCCCATTCCTCAAATGGACGTTTTGTTGTGGCTTGTGGTGATGGTGAATACATCGTCTACACTGCCATGGCTCTACGTAACAAGGATTTCGGACAGGTACGGTTTCATCGTTCAAATGAATTTGTTGGGAGGACTTCCCTTTTTTGAGTTTCTAGCTGTAATAAATCTTTGTGACAGCTTTAGAATTGACTTCGATAGCCTTGTTTTTTGAATTTTATGTTCCTTTTCCATGGATTTTCCTGTATCCTGTATATTCATCTTCTTAGAATTCAACTATTTTGTTGGTTTGAGGCACTGGAGTTCGTGTGGGCAACCGACCCCAACATGTTCGCCGTCCGTGAATCTGCGACGTCTGTCAAAATCAAGAAGAATTTCAAGGTTGTTGCTATTAATATTCTTATTTTTTGACAGATTTTATTTATTCTTTTTTGTAGGACTTCAAGCAACTGCGCACTGATGCTGTTATGGAGGGCATCGATGGCGGTCCGTTGCTAGCTGCTCGCTCAGCGACCGGGCTCTGTTTCTATGATTGGGAGACGGCTCAGCTTGTGCGACGAATCGAAATTGCTGCGAAGCATGTCTACTGGAGTGACAGCGGAGAGATGGTGAGTTTTTGAGCCATAAAAATCAGCTGCCTAAGAAGGTTGTATTTATATGTTTGAGGAAGTTGTGGTCTTTTCTTTTCTGCTTTATTTTCTGTTTTGTTCGAAATCAAGCTTCACATAACTATTTCAGGTTGCTATTTGCGGCGAAGACTCATTCTACGTGCTCAAGTACAATGCAGACGTCTTTGCAAGTGCCTCTGCTGAAGACATCACCGATGATGGTGTGGAAGACACGTTTGAGGTCGTTGGTGAGTTTTGAACACCTCTGTTAATAAGTTCATTACTGAAGGTCAACATTCAAAATGCGATTGAAACTGCGAAAATCTGTTTTTATTTGGAAGCAGAGGGAAAATATGTGTATTTCCATCTTACTTTTTGCGTTGGAAGAATGATAGCAGGGCTTCCACTGTTCTCTCAAAAAGATGGAAGCGATGGATAGAATTGTGGGTATAGTGGAGAGCGGTGAATGGCGCTTTCATCTATGTCTGGTTTGTGAGTGGGAATCCAGACGCTTGGAATGCAATAGCTGTCACATATTATTCATCGATTGATTTCTGATCCCTTGATTTTCGTGTTTATGTTTTTTACTGCTAAATATCACTTTGGATGGGTAACCGTATGTGCTCCATTTGTACCGGCGAAGTCTAGGATCGTTCAATGCAAAACAGTTCGCATAAGGACAGTAATTCGTGGTTACTTTTAAACCGAAGGAAAACCGAAAAAGATGAAAAATGTTTACATTGATAATACAGTGACGGTTCCAACATTTGTCGTACATTGGAAGGTGTTTGTTAAGCAATCCCAAACTGTATATAATAGTTACACAGTGGTCTTTATGATGAATAGGAGTTCGTTCGTCGCTAGTTTACGTGACATTTTGCCTAATCATATCTAATCATAATCTGATCTGTTTAATTGTTTCTCCTGCAGGTGAGCAAGCCGAGGGAGTGAAGACCGCTTTCTGGATTGGAGACTGTTTCGTGTTCACAACCACGTTGAACAGGCTCAACTACTATGTTGGTGGAGAGATTGTAACGATTGCTCATATGGACAGACCTCTTTATTTGGTGAGTGATTCGATTTCAATGAAGTGGTTCATTTCTTGACTTAAATTTTCTAGTTTTCTCAGTATGGAAATATTTTCAGCTCGGTTATATGGCAAAAGAGTCTCGCGTCTACGCCGTTGACAAGGAGTTGAATGTGGTGTCATACAAACTTCTTCTCTGTGTGCTTGAATATCAGACGGCGGTGATGAGGAGGGACTTTGAGACGGCTGACAAGGTAGGCACCACATCAGTTGTTTTTCCTTCTACCAGCCAATCAATAAAGGACAGATTACGGTATCCAAAAACTGCTACAGTAATTTGACCTTAAGGTTCTGACGACTATTCCGAAGGAGCAGCGTACCCGTGTGGCTCACTTCCTAGAAAAACAGGGTTTCAAACGACAAGCTCTGGCCGTGTCGCAGGATCCGGATCACAAGTGAGTTTTTTTGTTCATTTCTCTATTTCACTCAAATAAATTCTGTTTAGTGAGCAGTTTTCTCGAAATTTTCTTTAAACTGTTAATTTTTTTCCGTTTAGATTTGATCTGGCACTTGCCCTCGGTGACCTAAAGACAGCCTATGACTTGGCTATGCAAGGTGATAGCGAGGAGAAGTGGAAGCTGCTCAGTCAGGTGCGTTCGGAAGACCGCATATGAAGGTCATGTGCTTTTCCAACATTTTCAAGAGTATTTTATTAAGGCTGCTACGTTGAAATCCGAGCTCATGTTGGCTGGAGAATGTCTGGGACGTGCCAGAGACTATGGTGGTCTGCTACTCTTGGCAACATGCGCAGGATCTGCACCGCTCCTCAACAAGGTGGGATCTTGGAAAATAGTTGCATGGTTGCTAGGAGTCCTTCTTTTTTTTGAAAATTGTTCATACGGTGCCAAACGGCAGAACGGTGGCTGTTGAAATTAACACGATAGCATGATGGGGCTGAAACCAATGGTTAGACGTACCCCAATTTCCTTAACAATTAGTTTTTCAATGTTCAGCGCTTACTACATTCGATTTTCTATGTGGATGCTGCTGCCAGTTTTTTGACCGTCTTATAGATGTGTTATCGTCAACGAGGAATGGTTTTTATTTTAATTTTGCCTGTTTGGAATTTCTCATCGAGTCTAGTACATCTAATCCCACGCGAAATATATAGAGTTGTAGTTTGTATTTGAAATTCACCCATTTCATGCAATTTTGTTGGAGTAAGTGTGGTACTAGGAGTAGTTTCTCTGATTTTATAAGTTTTTTTTGTAAAATTGGTGGATGTCAAAACCTTGTCAGAGAATGTCGTTTCAGCTGGCTGCCGATTCCGCTACCAACGGTCACCACAATGTTCACTTTACGACCAGCCTGCTTCTTGGAGATGTCGATGCTTGTCTTGAAGCTCTCATTGCGTAAGTGATTCGTTACTTAGTGCTTGAACGTTTTGCTGCACCAATCACCAATGACTCGCTAGCACTTTTCGAAAACTTTCATTTCGACATTTCCAATGTATTATGGTCATGGGTTCCCGGCCTTTCTTCTTTGTTACTCTTCCCACTGTCGCTTGAAATCGTCGAATTCTCGCGAATGCTGCTTCAATCTCTCGACTAATTCCTTAAGACTTTCCTCATCGGGATATCTGCGCTGACGACCGTTCGTTGGCCCTAGTGGCCTCGCCATCAAATCTAGGTGTCTCATTATCTCTTCAGCACTTAGCTCGGTATCCTTGTTTTCGGTCCTCAAATGTTTCTCCGTTGATAGTGACATCTTATTTGCAAATTTACTGGCTTTCACTAGGTGTTTGTTGTTTTTTCTGGTTCAGTAAGCTGGACTCGCACTAATTGGTGATGTTTGATAGCTGTGGGTTACTTTCAGCACCGATCGCATACCGGAAGCTGCGTTTTTCGCACGAACCCATTGCCCTTCGCAGTTACCGCGAATCATGAATCTCTGGAAGGAAAAGGCGGATCGCGTGCAGAAGAACACTACGCGGGTGAGCCTTTGATTGTTCTTTTTGTTGCTTCGGGTTTGAAATTACGTTGATTCAAAAGGAATGAGCAAATAGTGATTTTAAAGGAAAGTGAAAAGTTTTTAAGAGAATTTCAAGGTTTCAGAGATTGTCCGGGTTCTGGTCAACAATGTTTCCTAGGTTTTTTGAATAGTAAGAACCAATCAGAACGTTTATTTCAGAAAATTGGCGAGTCGTTGGCTGACCCAGTGCGATACGAGAACCTCTTCCCAGAGTGGGCCACCTCTCAGAGAGCTGAATCTTACCTCAGGGAATTAGCGAAGCTGTCTGTTCCAGCCTCAGTTCGTGCCCCAACGAACCAGAATAGGAATGTGATGGAGGAGTTAGAGACGGCCTTAAGCACCGGTTTGTGCCATTTTCTTTACATTTTATTGTTTTAGCTTAGTTTATAAGACTTTTCTAGGTGCTGTAACGTTTGATGACAATGGGCAAGCTCACCTACGAGGTGTTGCTCGGAAACCGGCGCCAGTTCCGAATTCGATACCCAACTCCATACCACATCCAACGCCCACAGCACCAGCTCCTGCTCCTGTACCGGTGGTAGTTCCAGAACCCCGTAAGCGCACGCCCTCCCCTCCGCCTAGGGAACCAACGCCGCCTCGTCGAGAACCTTCTCCAGAACCGGAACATGCCGCTGCACAGGTAGGCTCCTGGACCATAGTTCCTTTTTTGTCATTTATTCCAATATCTAGTATTATTATTTTACAGCTTTCCGATGATGATAGTGATGGTCTGTCTCGCGAAGCAGTGTCGGTAACGACAGCTGCAGCGCATGCCGAACCGGATGTGGTTAGTGAGCGCCCAAGACCCGATGTAGTTCCTCGTCATGGTGGCCCGGATTTATTGCCGTCGCCTTCCGGACAACGTGCCCCACAACCTGAGGTAAGTCCTTTCGTGATCTCTTTTATGTCATCTTTCTATCAATTTGTATTTCTTGGATCTTCTTGAAGTCATCCCCCAAGCGCTTAGGGCTCGTTTAGACGCCGCGCGGCGAAAATGCAAAATCGAAGCGTAATCAGTAATTAACGTCGAATTTGCTTCTTTGCATTAGTGGCGCAGTCCGGTGGCGCCGTGTCTAAGCAACAAAGGCATATACTAACATTGGGAAAAATTAAACGAAACAAGTGAATTTCGTCAAAATATCTTCTAATAAGGAATAGCAGCCTTAAAAAACCCCGAACGACCAGTAAGTTTGCCTATGTGAGGCGCCACCGGACTGCGCCACTAATGCAAACGAGCAAATTTGATTAAGGACGTTAATTATTGATTGCGCTTCAATTTTGCATTTTCGCCGCGCGGCGTCTAAACAACCCCCACGAAGGGTCCAGATGCTGATTTTAAACCTCGCACCTGGGGCTGATTCCATAGTCTTTAATGTTGTCTGTTCAACTTCATAGTCCGTGTTCGTTTGAAAATAATGAAGAATTGAATTGAAGAGGATTTCCTTGCAAAACCTACAGATGTTAGTAACATCTGTGTGCCGAACGCGCTGTACCGTTAAGCTTACATTGAAGGTTAGGTAACGAATAACTCCTTGTTTTTACTCCCTTCAGACCGCCATAAGTGGTTCTGCGGTGTGTAAGCCCTGTGTTATCATGGATTCGTCTTGAACTTCACACATTTTGCTAAGAATTGGATCAATGAACGCCAACGGCTGTGACTGATGGTGTTTTCGGTCACTAGTTATGGGGTATAACTACTCGGAAGTAAAAAAAAACTCAAAAAATGTATTGAAAGTGGCTGGGCGACGATAAACCTCCCACCGAACTACATTGGAATCATGCTTTTATCACAGACAACGCGAATTTCAAGTTGTCGCAAAAGTTGGCAGACATTCAGTGGGGCCCTTCCAATGACAGTCACGCCCCTGTGCTTACAATGTCACTTTAGAAATAAACTCTACTCCAATCGGATCTGTTTAACTAATTCGATTGTTGTCCTTCCTTACCTTCAAGTCAGGGAATATAGGGTTGCCGAAGCTCAGACCCTTTTTTCTTTCTCTTTTGGTCCTGGTGACAAAGTTTTACTGCTGAAAATCCGTGGCAGTGATTACAGAGTTGAAAGCAACACAGTTTCGGTGAATTTCACCTACTACTGTTCATTACATTTCGGACATTGAAAAGATTTCATGGGAAAATAAACGCTACAGAGGTAATCGGCGAGATGCTGTTCACCGACGGATAATACGAACCAGACCTCGAGACGTGTAGAGTAGAATCTGATGAAGTTCTATAAATGGGCCGTTATGTGTTAGGAATACATGTGTTGTACGTTTTGATATGTAACGCAGGACTCTAGGGGGTGGTGGTCACGAATGCGTACAAAAGGTAAAGGTAAAGATGCATCGTTGAGCGGTCTCCCAAGGACGCGCCGCGCATTCATGTCCCATTTAGAATCGTAGAGGCATGATAAATAGATATTTAGCCTATACAATGACTAGAAGGGGCCAACCGCAATGCCAAGCCAGTGTCTCCCCAAACGAATCTGGTACCAATTTACCCGACCTCGAAAGGATGGAAGGTTTGGTTAGCCCGGGAGGGGATAGATCGCTCAATAGTGCGGGTGTCAGTAGCTTCTTTTACCACTGTACCGCACGTGACCATAAATGTGGTGAAAAAAGGAGAAATTGCCTATAACGCGCTCTCTACTGTTCTCACGCGCTTTTCAATTCTGGCGTGCACCCCTAACCAAGCGATGGTGTCTGCAACATGTTCAGGTCGCGATCAGTGAAATAGAGTCGTGATAAACCGCTGAAAGCAGTGATAAAATAGCAGCAATGAGTTTCATTGGTGGATATCTAACTACAGTAGATGATGACAGCATCCGTTGCACAGCCAACACTGTTTCATTGCCCTCCTGTGAATAGCGAGCTATAGGAACATGGGTGTTTCATTCTGAGTACAAATTCGGTGATTATTCAGCGCTGTTAAACCATCGATGATCACTGAATGGAGTTGGTGTAATAAGGCACTGATAGCACATCAACGATGCTCCTCTGCTCAGCTCTTCTGCTGGATAACTAACTATAGTAAGGCGCTGAAAGCCGTGATAAAACAACAACACTGCTCTTCTGTCCAACGAACACAGTTTCATCGCTGCTCAACCAACACTGCTTCTTTGTCCACGCGTGGGTAACCAACTACAGGATTTCTCGATATATAAAGCGGATGGGAACATGCCTCTAATAACAGTAACCCCGTTGTTTCATTCTGAACAATTCGGTGAATCTTCGGCGCTGTTCGCGGTTGTTTGACTGGGCCCACACTCTTCTTTCCGATAGTCTTCGGTACTCTGTATTTACCACCACCGCTCCCCACCACCACCCTTCATCTCACTGCTTATATACGGCCCTTGAAACGGTGAATTTACCGAAGCTAGCTCTTTGACTGGATTTTTCGAAAATTCGGAGGTTTACGCTGGATTTTTCGTAAATTCGTAACTTACCGCGTGGTTTCAGTCAAATTCACAAGCAGTGTCTCCCCAAACGAATCTGGTACCAATTTACCCGACCTCGAAAGGATGGAAGGTTTGGTTAGCCCGGGAGGGGATAGATCGCTCAATAGTGCGGGTGTCAGTAGCTTCTTTTACCACTGTACCGCACGTGACCATAAATGTGGTGAAAAAAGGAGAAATTGCCTATAACGAAGAATTTCGTCGTTATGTTCAGGTTGTGGTCGATGCTGGTGAAGTGAGATGGTCGGATGATGACTTTGGAGATGCTGAAGACGGTGGAAACGACATTAACCTCGATGATCTGAATTTGGACGATGAGGACTGACTCGTGGTCGGTCAGAATGCGCAGCAGTAAGCACACACATTTACACCATATACCCCATACCCAGCCCAAATCCTAATCGAATCGTGATTGTTGCCGTCGCTGAATGCCTTTGGAAGTAATGCTATGAGTGCAGCGTCGTCGTGTATGTCTCAGTTGTTCATTGTTTGATGGTCTGCACCAACTCTGCACATTCATTGAGGAAGAAATCGCACCACTAGAAATTCAGAAACGATTGAAAAGCTCACCGCGCGTTCAGCGTTTTTGTTCCAGGTGTTGGATTATTTTGTTAAGGTTTCGGTGCTCGAACATAGGAATAAACCACATCCCCGTTCACAGTCGTTAAGGGAAGTGTTTATTGTTTATTGTTTAATTTATTCACAAGTGTTTTGTGTGAGAGCTGCAGTTTTTTCGTATTCCGACCGAATTCTCGCCTCTATGTGTTCCATTATTATTATTATTACTATAACTATCACAAGTGCTGATAGGTGGTGTAAGTGAGTAGTTATCGTTCTGAGGGAGGTGTTCTGCGGTATTCTATATCAGTTTAACATTTTCTTCTTCTATTTCTATTTATGTGATACGATTTTGGTTCTTAAATTACTGGTTTCATAAAATCGACTGTTTTATGACGATGATCCGCGTCTTTATTCCGTCTCTCTCCACACAGCTCTGCCTTTTTCGTCGTCGCGGTAATGTCAGATGTGTCTGAGAGGATTGTAGCCTATTTGAGAATGATTTACCATCACATATTCTTTGAGAACTACCGAAAGCTAAGTTATCTCTCTATCTCCTTCTCTGAGTCTTAATGTCTACTTGAGATTCATAGATTATTCAAATGTGATAATATTTATTTTATTCATAAAGTTATCAATAATGATGTCAAGTGTTCGGAGTACATACTTCATTACCAGTTGCTTGTTGAGATTCTAGTAGAAAGCATGTCTCGTGATTGATGTTAACAGTTGATCCAAGAAAGTTATCGGTCGGAAACGGCCGCGGTGACTCAGATGCGGTGGTAACTGCGATTCCTTACCAGCCGGATTTTAAGACCATTAGGTGGTCATTCGGTAAGAATTACTAAACCCGTTATCCTCAATTACCTGCTAGTGGGATGACTCACCTCATCAGAGATAAACGGCTCTAGGAAAGAAGTTTTGTCAGGGAATGATTCTCCGAGTTTGTCTTTGGAGCTGTTTTTGTCCATTTTCGAACGCCTTAAATTCCCTATATGAGACGAATTGTATGACTCCGGAATGTTTCCATTAGGCTTCGGAAATTAATTATCACTTTTCAATATTGAGAACAAAATTTTTACCCACAGGAACTCGCTTGTCAACGGGTGCAGTACATCCAAAAGTGAGAATTCCCACTGAATGTGTCCGTAAACGGACCTTGCCTCAGCCTTGAATATAACAATCGGAAATCTTGCATCGTATAATGAACGGGTCGAGGAAGGCATACAACATGGGATAATCGTGAAGACTGCCAAAATGGTGATGAAAACAGTTCAGAAACAAATTGTGGTTGAACAATGAGTACAGAGATCCGCTCCCAGCGACGTACAATCGGCGGGCGCCAAATGCCGTTCAACATTGGCTAAATGCGGCAGCGCGCCGGAATTTGCCAAAATTCTCCCGGACTCTGTTTAGTTAAAGGTGTCTACTCCAAAGAACGGTGAGTACTCTTGCCAGGTACGTCGTATTTCTCGATTTTGAACACAATCCTGCACCTGCCGCGTGTAAGCCGTACCTATAGACGTAGACATGCGCGAGTTGCATCTCACCGAACCCATGCGCACCAGGGCCTAAATTCATGACGAGAATCGGCACAATATACCCGATAATAAACCCCGGTCGGCGCGATTATTCGCATTCATGAACGCGCCGCGGAGTGGGACAGAGACGCGATATCCCCCAAATAAACTCCGCGACGCGTTCATGAATGCGAATAATCGCGCCGACCGGGGTTTATTCTCGGGTATATTGTGCAGATTCCCGTCATGAATTCAGTCCCAGATGAATGAATACATGCCCTGAGGCCACGAAGCCTTTCTGGTCGAGGCTAGCACTGCCTCATCATCGATGTTCAGCGAAGAGGTTGCGAACTGTGCTTAGCGGACATTTCTCGAGCTCTGCAGCACAAGTAATGAGAATTTCTTGAAGGTTGGATTTTTGAGATCGTGACCCGGACTACTTTTGTAGTAGCCCGCGCGTTCCGAAAGCTAACCGGTGATTTAGGGAGCTTTTAGAACAAACTCTCGGACAGAAGCTGAGGAGGTCAGTTTTGACTGCTTGTTTGACTCAAATACCCATGAACAATACCAAAACATGTCTCGGATGTTTACGGTGCAACTCGAATGCCCGAGGCGCACTGCTTACTGGGTGAAAGAGTCCCTCAACATGGGCTAAATGCGATGAATCCAGAGGTCCACGGATCATCGCAGAAGCTCCACTCGAAACCGAACCATGCCTAGACTAGGTGCATGACAACACAAAGTCCTGCGGCGTACAATACACCGGCAAAGAGGTTCGTTCAAGAAGGGGTAATGGTAATACTTACTATTTGTGGTCCCTCTTTCAAAAGCTACCTACCTCTTTGGGTAGCTTTTGGAGCACTCGGAAAAAAAGTAGTCCGGGTCTCAAACTTAACAATGTAATCCTCAGGAAATCCTCTTACCCTGTGCTGCAGAGCTCGAGAAACGTCCGGCAAGCACAGATCACCACCTCTGGCTCGATCCGGGAGGTTTCGTGGTGATGCACCTGTCGAGTGTACGACCTACAGGTACGTCGTATTCTCGACAGGTGCAGGATGGTGTTCATCATGGGTAAACATGATGTGGCAGGCTGAATGGGGCTCGGAATGGGCACCTTTTCTAACATAGACACCTTTACCTACACAAAATCTTTGAGAATCTTGGGGAATTCGTTCGCCGTGACGATTTTGCCCATGTTGAACGGCATCTGGCGCCCGCCAATTGTACGTCGGTGGGAACGGATCTCCGTATTCATTGTTCATGCACAATTCGCTTTTGAATGGTTTACACTACTCAGGTGCACGAATGCAGGTAGCTTCCAGGCGGTTCCGCCCCTTTCGCGCGGCACAGGCACGTAGCAGGTGCACCTGATCCCGCCCACCTCGACGGTGATTGGTCCTTGCCATTTGCGGGGGGAGCCGTTCTTTCAGGAGACATAGCTGCACTGAGTGGGAGGTAGGAAATCAGGGGAGAGGGTTTTGCCGCGACACCTGCATCCCAACCGCTGACTGACGGTCCGCGCACTCTGATTGGCTGGCCACGCCCCTTTGCAGGTTGCTTGCCAGCAGTATGCGGCAAAGCGCCTGCCACCCCCATCGGGTCCCGAGGGGAATCGCCTGGATTACGGTAGGAGTGGACGAGTCGGCATGGGTCGAGCCGACAAGTCGTCCTGCGGGCGATTTGCAGTCACCTGCAAAGGGCAAAGGGCAGAGGGTCCCGCCACGACGGCCGGCTTTTGTAGTCACGTGCTGAATGACGAAATATCGGCTCAATTCATGCCACAGGCCTCCCCTTGACCGCTCTTTTAATTTTTTTTTTGCCTTTCTGTTCATTTTCGCTGTTGTTCTCGTGTTTTTAGTTGTTTTAGTGGCCAATCAGTTCTGTTTCAGGTGGGGCACCCGCTTCAACTGCGCCCCTTGCGTGGAGGACAACGACGCCGCGGAGGACTACTAGAGCGGGCCAGCCGCGGGTGAGTCTTTCATTTTAACAGATGGTTCCCGGTCCTCGGAATCATCTGATTCTGATCGAAATTGTCAGCATCAGATGATTCCGAGGACCGGAGACGGGGTGTTGCTGGTGATGATGATGTTGTTGTGTGCTCGGTTTTCGTGAGGGGGGGGGGAGAACGATGTTGTGTTTTTTTTTTGGGGGGGGGGCAACTTTATTAGTAAACGGGATTATTGTTCCACTCGAACGCCATCTAGGGAAAGCGGGAGAGTTCGAGGGAAACAATGATCCCGTTTACTAGAATGAGTTGCCACCCCCGCCCCTTGGCCAGCATTGTTGCATAATGCGGTCTATTCAACCTTCACTGCCCCAAACATCGACGAAGGTCGATTTTTTTTCGCCAAACTTTTTCTAAGGGGGGGGGTAATAATGGGGTACTGAACACGAATATGGCTTTCCGTTCTGTTCGTTTCGGCCGAGTGGGGCAGTGAAGGTGAGATGGTGCCTGAGAAGGTTTCAATTATTCTATTTCTGAGATGTCATTTTTGTGATTTAATTCTTTTCTGAATTCTCTTCTGAGTTCTCTTCTGAATCCTCTTCCGGATCCTTTTCTGAATTCTCTTCTGTTTCGATTCATTTCGCTACACAGCTCTTCTGTTTCGATTCATTTCGCTACACAGTCGAATTTGGAAACGTTCAATTATTCAAAATGAGGATGCCATTTTGGTGATTTGATTTTTTCTGAATCCTCTTCTGGATCCTCTTCTGGATCCTTTTCTGAATTCTCTTCTGTTCCGATTCATTTCGCTACACAGTCGAATTTGGAAACGTTCAATTATTCAAAATGAGGATGCCATTTTGATGATTTGATTTTTTTTGAACTCTCTTCTGAATCCACCTGTCAGGAAAAGGGTTAATGGTTCGATCTCCTCTGAGGACACTTTTCTTTAGCACTGTCGGGTTCCCGTTTTCGTTTCTTTCGCAGGTTAGGTGCGAGTTTCACATAGCTGACGTGATGCCTAAAACTTTCAAAGTAGTGGTTTTGGACGTATTTTGTTTCGATGTATGTTAGCATTTCTAGGGGGGGACAGCTTGGTTAAGTTATCAAGTTGCTAATTTACCCTGCCTGAGACCTGAAATGACAATTCCATTGTACAAAAGAAAAGTGTCCTCAGCCGGGATCGAACCATCAACCCTTTTCCGCTAATCGCAGGCCACCGGTGAGTCTCGGCGGTTATTCGATGATGTGTTGTATTTTTGCAAATTGAAGAATTCTTTGCAAGATGAAGAATTTTTCTAGTGATTCTTGCGAAGAATTCTAATGATACTTGCGAAGAATCATTTGAATTCTTCTTTTTCGTTTTTTTTCGCTTTCCATTATCACATTTTAAATGCATTGGTTTGTTTTTTGTTTCTTTTCCCACTAGTTCACTGCTGGGTTAGGGCCCTACTCCGGTGCACAGCTGAGGTAGGAGCACGTCTCCAGCTCACAGCTGGAGACGTACCTATTCTCCGGTTCACCACTGGAGTGAAATGAAATATTTAACAAAAAACGTAAAATTTAATCACACTTGGATTGAATCACATAAGTAGGGAGTAAGGGTAGTGGGAGTGTAGGGTTCTTTTATAGTTCTTATACTACTTCTGGTACCTGAAGTGATTTTTTAAGAGTTAAAAATGGACGAGCAATACATACTCGACATTAAAATTGTCGACGATAAGGTTCGTGCCATGGAAGTACTAAGGAAAAGAATATTATTGTAATATTACTGTTATTGGTGTAATAGCTATTTCATGAGTTTGCGTCGCCGAAATCGCGAGCCTAACAGTGCGGAAGTAGAGCCGCCTGCGAAAATTCCGAAGTTGAGTAGACATGACGCCGTAGTGGAACCGCCGAGAGGAATACCGTTACCAAGGAGATCGCGATCATTACGATACCTGGCTCGTAAGTGATTCCTGTGTCCTCGTTCTCCAATACGCCCCATATGAGGTGCTCTTAGGAGAGCTGTTTCGCGAAATGGAGGAGGACTTCGAAATCGCCGAAGATGTGGACGGAATGCCTTTTCGTTTCCGCCATCGTTCTCCGCCGGGCGATGTCAGTTCTGCGAACGAAGCGAGAGGAGAGGAAGATCAAGCACCACCTTCGGATGGAGAAGAAGCTGCTCAAGCTGTGCAGGATGTGCAGGATGCGAATGATCTCTCAAGATGTCGCCGCCGAGTATTGGGTACGTTTATTGAGCAGAAACCCTCAGGTGCAACATTTCTTTGTACTTTGTTCTCGTTCAGAGCCCCAGCAGCAGTTATTGTACTACGCAGCATTCAAGATGCACTTCGGAGTGAGCGATAGAATGTCCGAGTTCTTGCAAGATTTCTGCCAGGTCATGTCAATGCCGAGCCCGTACACAATGCGGAGACGAAGTCCCAGTCGAGATCGGTCGGTTGTTTCTATCGTTTCTATTGTTGTGTGTGCCATGCATACTATTCAGCAATGAATAGTTTATGTGGATCGAACATTCAGGTTCGACAGTATTTTGATGCTTTTGTTTTCATTTTTACATTTTCTTTTGCATGTGCTTTCTTTTGCATTTTTTTTACATGGAATTTGAATTTTTTGCTGTGTGTTTTTTCTAACAAAAACCCTACACACCGCATTTAACATAAACGGCCGCCTCAAAACGATCACATTAACACAAAACAAAAAATGCTGTTCAATTTTCCGTGATAGTGATCATTTATAGCTCGATTCCGCGTTCAAGTTCGTTAGAGACCTGCGTCAAAAACTTCGGCGAGCAGAGGGAGCTGTAGCGAGGTGCCGCACGCCCACACTACCTGACGGTGTCTACCTTAGCAGTCGCCATTTGACAAAAACATGGGTAGTCGAGGCAAACCCGCCCTTCAAGGTATCTAATATCAAGCCTTATATGTCGCAATGATCAATACCCTATCCCTGACTATTTTTATGCGTTCAACCTGAGTGAGCTGCTCGCCTCTTGGAGTTTGCCGGTGCGCGCCCGAAGAGAGGACCACCTCACTCATGCGACCGATTTTTTGAGGCACTACTTCGCCAGAGTAAGCGTTAGTATAAGTGACAAGAATTGACAATATTCATTATGACTATGTTAAGGCGTCTGAACCAGCAAACGAGGTGCAGGCGTACACCTACAGAACTAGTGGTCGCTTCATCAAGAGCGACACTCTGAAGGACCTCCCGACGAACGTCGTGGAGAAGCTCATCGGTGAGATGTGATGTCCGAGTTTTCGCGGTATGGAAAAGTTTCAAGCTGACTGAAAATTTTACCACAGGTTGCTGTTTGGATGGCGTAGGACTGGGGGCGAGCGAACTGGAGCTGACCGCGGAACATCTTATTGTACACCCAACGAGGTTAATTTAGGTAGTAGTTCTCTGTCAATTAGAGGTGACACATTTAATTTGCATCAGATACTGGACCAACTTGGGCAACAACGATTACGCAAGAGCGAAGGCATTCGTGGCGCTCAAAAAGCAGCGCGAATCCTGGATCTCCCACTATCGTGTCGCCATCGCACGAGCGATGTGAGTTGTTTTAAATAAATACGACATAAATTCGATAGACTCAGCCGCTTTTTCTCTAGGAATGACATACGTCAATACGTCGACGGTCCCGACGAGACGCGGATTGTACCTGCTTCCGTAAGTGTCTTCCCTTAGTTCCATTTGCAGCTCATTCTCGTCCCTGTCAAACTTCGGTTTCAGAAGAATGGTCGCAAAGTGCCTCAGGCCCGTCCGTCCACCGCGGTAACTGCATAGGATTCCAGTGCGTCACACTCACGAGCGTCAATGCCAACGATTTTTCTGGGCAATGATTTTTCTGGGACCAGGTGAAGCGAATAATATTTTTCTACGTCCAGCGAAGAAGAAGAAGACCGACTGGAGGGGCGCTCTTGAGTTCGTGGAGGGCTTAATTTCATGAAAATTTGATTTCGAACGCTTTTTTGGTCTCATCAAAAACAAACCCATCAACTCAGGAGCCGCCCTGGAGAATGGCATGTTATTTTTGTTTTTTACTCATTTGTTGTTTTATCATTTGTTGTCGAATGTGGACTGGGCTCATAACTTGGTGCTAGTTTCAACTCCCAGCCCGTTTGAGATTGCTCAAGTTGGAATTGGTACTTGGAGTTGAAGCTAGCAGTTAGTTAGATGCCAGGTTTACATAGCTGTCTGTATAATGTGTATTTTTGTGTGCCACTTTTTTTGTGTCTTAAGCCTGACCTCTTAACTTAACCTCTTGACTAACGGCCACGTAACCTATACTAAAAGTAACAGTAGGTAAGTGGACTCTGATATAAGATCTCCTAGAGTTTTTTTTAGCTCAGTAACTGGACCTCGACGAAGATGTCTTATATAATAGAAAAGTGCCTTGAAGAGTGTGAACGTTTTATGTTAATTGAAAGAAGTAATAAATGAGAATAATTGGTAAATTGGGTTTTATTCACAGTTGATACACACCCATACACACAAAATACAGGGTAGGGTAGGGTAGGATTAGGTGGTGGGATATAGGTAGGTGTAGGTGGGTAGGTAGCGTAGGTAGGTGTAGGTAGTGGGGGCACTTATGTAGGTGGGCTAGGCATTAGGTCGGAAAGAAAGCCGTTTTTCCTGAAATTTGTGGATTGAATTTCTCCGAAAATTCCCTGCGGAGTTTTAATGTACTCAGCGGAAGGGAATTTTCGACTTCTTCGAATGTTGTGATGTTGTGTTTTCCTTGTCACTGAATGATTTCAGTCGTAAGACTGATCAACTGAAAACTTGAACTGATAAAAATTGGAAGGCAAAAATTAAAAAGAAAAAAGAACTTTGCGACATCAAAATGTTCATTAATTATTTTGATTCTCTTGTTTTCTGGAATCTGCTATGTCAGAGAGTGAACTTTAACGGCCACTTTTCGTTCCTCGTTTTTCGTTTATCTTTTCGGCAAAATTTCTAATCCAGGCTTCTGGAGATGAAAATGCTGATACCAAAACCGTATAAAATTCCCCTTTGAACGAATTGTGGCTAGGAAAATATCTTGAATCAGGAAGTAGGAGTCCTATAGAGAATAGAGGTTTCAGTAGAAAAAACTCTCTCCGTGAAGTCGCAATTTTGAAATTCAAGAACTTGTGAAAATTGGAGTTCTCCTACTTAACAACATTTTTCCGTGAAGTTCTTCTAATTTTTTTAAGGAATATTTTTTCACAAATTTTTCTAAGAGAAAGAACAATCGCTGTTGGCAGAAACCACATTAATTTTTCGACTCCTCTCTTTGGGAAATGAAAAATTGGGAAAATCGAAATGGCAAGGAAAAACACATCACAACCTCTGAAGATGCGAGAAAATCCCTCTTGAGCAGTTCCCAAAAACTCCCGGGAAGTTTTCGAGGATTTTTCAAAACACAAGTTAAAAAATTAGAAAAATGGGATACATTAGGTCGAATAGGCAGGGTAGATAAGGTTAGGTAGTAGGGTAGATAAGGTGTAGGTAGTATTAGGCACTACTAGTACTAGTATACTAGTACTAGTACTACTACGGGCACGGGTAGCACGGGTACGGGTAGTACGGGGTACTACGGGGACGGGTAGTACGGGGACGGGTAGTAGGGGTACTGACGGGAGGGACAAAGAGGGGGTAACTGAGCTCTTGGGGGTGCGGCGTCGCACGCGACACAGACACACCTGCAAGGCGCCCGCTAGCAGCAGCTCAGGAGCCAGCTCAGGGAGCGCGACGTCGCGCGCGCGACACATTTAAGCGGCAGCTCAGGAGCCATGAAATGCACCCAGCAGTATCGATCGCAAGGGGGGGTGAGCAGTAGTGACTCCTGAGGGAACGCCCATTCTCCGCCCACTTTAGCAAGCCTCAGGCTGGCACCCTAGGATGACGCTCGCTTCTTAGCTGGATGTTACCTGCTACTGTTACCTGAGTACATCTTGGCAGTCTTCATGAACATCCCATGTTGTACGACTTCCTTCACCCGTTCATTATACGATGCAAGATTTTGAATTGTTGTATTGATGGGTCCGGCTCCGATCCGTTTTCGATCGGAATGGCGGACAGTTTGAATAGATAGCACCCGTTGATACGTGAATAAATTCCTCCTATGGATCAAAATTCGTTTCAACTATGAAAAATGACAGTCGAGTTGCAAACCGTGAAAGGGAACATTCCTGAGTCACAAACTCTCATAAATTCAAGGAGGTCAATTATTTAGTGGTCAGAATCTAGACTTTTTCTGCTAGAAATCTTGTTGGTAACTTGTCGACTACTAAAATGCTTCATATTCGATAGAAATCTTATTAAGGTAAAGATCAAGCGATGAGCGAAGACATTAACACATCCTTAATAACTGTAGATTTAGATGGTAGTGGAAAGAGCTTGGTTACAGTCGTTTCTGCTTTAGAGCTGCATCCTCCGATGCTTTAGCTGGACCAGGACCCGAGTGCACCTCGTTCTATAAGAGAAGCTTTCTAACAAGTTTAAATTCAAATCGTTACTATCTGACCCTGAACGCATGAACGACAGGAAGGAGGATCGAAAGGTCAACGATCAAGGAGGAGGAACGAAACGAAAAATTGCACATAAAACGCAATGATACAGAAATACTGTACATAAGGACACCGATGAAGAGGCGCTGAGTTATCGAATCGTCGGAATGCGTCGGGCGGTCGGTCAGAAGCTGGGCAGTTGACTTCGAGCTCGTTTCGGTCGAAATGGTGATCGGATCGGTCGATCGCCTCGTGAAGTCGCCGTCGTCTCGGACGGTGCCGTTAGCCCCGTTTCAGACGTTTCCGCCACGACGCCGTTTTGTCAACTGGTGTGGTTGGCTTCGGGCCGCTGAAAACGTGAAGTATCATTGGGAAGAGTAGCTGATCATGTCAGATTTATTGCAAAAACCGTGGAACACTCGGCATTCTAACCCGCTTCTCATGCATGATCGCCTGGATGAACAAATCGTTGCTACACTGTTGAGCGGTTTGCTACCGTTACCCGATACCCGAATCCAATGTTTCAGAGAGATCGAGGGGCAACTTTTGTGGGTAAAACACAAGTGTGGACTTTTGCAGCTGAAAATTTGCGCTAATTTTTGAGAAAGTAGTGAAAATTCCAACTAGCTTCCTCCGATTTGGAAGTGATTCTCGGTTGGTTGGAACTACTCGTTCTATTTCTGTTTCTTCTGCTGTTTCTTAAGTCTGATCGAGTGTAAGAAAGATAAAAAGGATAAAATGGACAACTGGTAATGACTCACGTCGTCATTAAATAACAATCCAATCTTCAATGCGAGATTTCGCGGGAAGTGATCGAGGAAAAGCAGCGTGTCGTGATTGGTCGACGTGATTGTATTCATTGATAATCGTACGCTAAAAGATAAGCGTTAGTGAAGTGGAGACGATTTTACAGCAGTCAGATGTGGGACAATCTAGAGAGTAATCGCCTTAGAATCACCTGAGCGGGACTATTGTTCAACTAATCTCCGCAGAAGTGTTTATGGTTACTCGAGAATAATGTCACAGAGGCATAGTGATGGGCTGCAGGTGCCTCTTTTTCCTTTCTCTTTTTGTTATAAAAAACAAAAATAAACTTTAACCTTTGAAAATAAGTTTTCATAAAACAGCTCTTTTGGTTGAACTATCTACCAAAATAGGCGCGGGTAGTAGATTGGTAAGAGGCGTTACTGACACCCGTACTGTCGCGATCGAACCTCGTCCGGACTAACCAAGCCTTCCATCCCTACGAGGCCGGGTAAATTGGTACCAGAAATGTCCGGGAAGATAAAAACAGTGACTTGGTATAGCGGCTGGCCCCCGTATATGACTGCATAGGCCAAACATGCATTTACCTTGCCTATACGATTCTGAATGGAACACGAATGTCGCGGCACGACTTTAGGGGACGGATCAACTTCAGCGACTTTACCTTTACCTTTAACCTACTAAAATTCTGCCTAACAGCTAAAGGTATTAGAGTTGAAGAAGCAACCAGCACCACCAAGCAGTCTTAATCACTCCCGAAGAATAAGAAGATAGATCTCGGAATTGCCCTAATTTGGTATTCTGCAACCCAATACACCAGGGCCGGAATTCATGAACGGTTCACCAGCCGGTTACAGTGGCATTCACCTCGGTTACCCGCCAAAACGTGATTCATCAACGCGCAGTGAGTCACTTTGGCGGTGAACTGGCCGGCGAAATTTAACCGTGGGTGAAATTCGCCGGCGGTTTCGCTCATTAATCCAGACCCAGGAGTTCCCAGCACATCAGTTCAAAAATAAGCAAACTGGGTAAAATAGATCTGCAACGCTTGGGAATATAATCAATACTGGAGTTCTTGGAGAGCCATCTCGGCGCTCCTCGGACGCATGGATGAGTTCAAAGATTCCCACTGCACTGCCTGGGTAAACCCGCGGGTATGCTTAACAAGTTGTCTCTACCACTAGCTCTGTTCTACTGAAATAAGTTTTGGTGACCATTATCCACAACGAATGAATGACCCAACTGAATTTTGTATAATTTTCCTTCTTTGTCAGCGTTAAAAAGTGGACCAGATCTTCTTACCGTATCAGGGGCCGACGAGAGGCTCGGTTCTTGATAAACTCGTCCAAATAGGCTGACGTCTCCTCGTAGAAGTGTATAGATCGACGATGCTGAAGTGGATCAGTATAATTTGACTAAAAATATTTTTTTGACGGCCCTAACATTTTGAATTAAAAGTACATTTGAGCTTTTCAGGGTAAAAGTTGGAGGTTCGCAAATTATAAAGTGAAGTTGGAGAAAGAGAGTGAGCGAATGAGAAACTATGTAGGAGGAATAAAGAATTATTCAGATGAGCAGATTCAAATATTCAATATCTCAGAGAAACCCTTCGTACAAACACTTTCCAAAGTGGCGAATGTTCCCAAAATTGTCTAAAATGGCTAGGGTAAGTTCATGGTAAGCGTCTCAAATTCTTCCCAGGGAATAGTCTGGACGTCGAGGGCTTGTTTTTCCCCTTCGTCGGTTGTGCCTTAAACCAATTACTCAAAAAGGTGTTATTTCTGAGGTAAAATTCACAACCGATCAAAAACGATGAGCGATAAGGAGCGACAACATTGGGAGAATAAGCGTGGGAATAATGATAAGAAAATTTGAAAAAACCAACTTCAATTTCAGTGTTGTTCATGGTGTCCATGACGACGGCAAAGTTCTCGCCCGGCGTCGACACTTTTTCAATGTATCGATACAGCGCACGGATCTGTGAGCTCTGAAACTGTCAGAATCATCAAACCATAAAAATCGATAATTTGTAAACTATTGCCACTGATCAGTCCTTTAGGCATGCGCCATGTATTCGTCTTCTACTCAAAATCGAGGCGGCTTGAATGAGTATTTGCCCGTTGTCGTCATGGTAAAAAACTCCATAAAAACTCAGAATTTGCCAAAATGGTAGAGATCGAAAAATCGAATTTTAAGCAGATTATAAAATTACTAGAAACTCCCTCCGGTTTTCACTTTCATTTTAACTCAAAAGTGTAGCATGCTTTTTTTTAATTCTTTCTTTATATAAGTGTGTAATGTGTACGTTCGTGTTTGGAGGCGATCGACACGAGTTCATCTGCCGGAAATAAATTAAAAATTCAACTTTATCGATAAAGTTTTTCTAATTCAAATAATCATTTACCATGGAAGCATTGTGATCCCTCTTCACGATGTCACTGAGGCGTGCTTTGCGCATTCGATAGTAGTCGAAGTCGATGTCGTCGAACGATTCGGCATCTGGAAGAAGTTTCTAGAAACCCAGCTTTTTTGAAACTTACGCTTCGCTCATAATTTTCAATAAATATGATGAAACAAAATAGCAAAAAAGTGTTTTTCAAACAGTTTAAATGCTGGGATGCATGTGGTAAGATGACAATATGTAAAAGCCGTCCTCTTCGTGACATCAATAGATCGATCTTCGCCAGAGAAGTCTCGACACCTCGTTTAGTTTGTAGGAAGGCAAACTTGTACCAATCTCTTATAGGTAAGTAACATGGCGGCACCGTTACTTCAGCTTAGAATCTCACCCGTTTTCAGCGATCTCTAGCATGTTTTGGCTAGGCGATCATCGCTGTAGGGGATTTCCTCTTAGACTAGATCAATCAAACCTAAAAACGGCGCAGCCAAAAACCGTCTGGTATACGTCAGCGCCCTGACAGCGATGTTTGGCTTCAACTGATCCTTACGGGTCAGAAGGCAAGCTGGCATCACCGTGGTTTCAACTTAAAATCGGTGCTCTAACATCATGGTGCCCGGATAGGTAGGAGAAGCAGGTTCGAGTCCCGCTTGAGCCGTGATTTTTGCGATCGTCTTATCACCACCATTACAACGTCAGTTTCAAGTGAACAATGTTGAGCTCTGAGCTTTTTCGCACTTGACCATATTTTAGAAGATTCGCGCCTTTTTACCCAAAAGATGGAGCAACCTCCGGTACAGCTGCCTTAGGGCTTGTTCAGACGACGCGCGTCGAAAATGCAAAATTGAAGCTCAATCAATAATTAACGTCATTGATCGAATTTGCTCCTTTGCGTTAGTGGCGCAGTCCGGTTGCGCCTCATATAGGCAAAAAAAATTAGGCATATAATCACATAGGAAAGAAATTGAACGAAAAAAATTTTGTCAAAATTTCCATTAATAAGGAATAGCAGCCTTCTAAAAAACCCGAGCGACCAGTAAGTTTGCCTATATGAGGCGCAACCGGACTGCGCCACTAATGCAAAAGAGCAAATTCGATCAAGGACGTTAATTATCGATTGAGCTTCGATTTTGCATTTTCGACGCGCGTCGTCTGAACAAGCCCTTAGTCCTTCGACACCCGCACAGTCGAGCGACCGGTCCTCAATCAGGATACCCAATCCTTTCACCCTACCGAGGTTGGGTAAATTGGTACCAGACTCGTATGGGACGGTATAGACACTGAATTAAATGGTCCCCGCAAGCCATTGCATAGGCCAAATATGTACACACTTACCATTCATTTGCGATTCTTAATGGAACACAAATGCGATGGCGTGTCCTTAGGGGACTGACTGACCAATTCACCCTTACCTTTACCTTTTCCTTTCCCACGCTGAAACTCCGCGGGCTAGCGAATCTTGTCTTTATGCTTCGCTGGCGCTTCCCAGGGCAGAGCTGAATCTAGTCATGTGGACAAAAACATTCATTAGCCGTTCGACTTCTGAAGTGCACGCCCATCGGGTTCTTCGAACGCTGCGCTCTGTGTATATAGTGAAAGGAGCCGTCAACCGGAATAATCAACTGAGGAGAGCTTATCAAAAGTGCCCACAAGTACAGCACCCTCTGTCAGTGATTTTGCAGAGAGGGCGGAGCTACCGCACCTCCTCGGCTTCCGTTTTGAGGAAATACAAGCCTTACCAACCTAGAGTGGATGGCACTTTCCTTCGTCACTTCTTACAAGTGACTTTTTACCTTTGTTCGCCTTTGGAGGAATTATGTAAAGTAAATGTAAAGTAGTTAGCGTTAATCAGCCTCCTAATGACGCTCCACGCCCTTGCCTTCCATTCAGAATCGTAGGGGCATGGAATTTGCGGCTTGGCCTACGCAATGACTTGTGGGGGTCAGACGCTGTTCAGGTCAGTGTCTCTACCTTTCCAGACAAGTCTGGCAATAATTCACCCGACTCCAGAAGGTGGAAGGCTTGGTGAGGCCGGGCCGGGATCGATGCTTCGATTGTTCCGGTGCAAGTACAGCCCTTTGTCACCGCAACTTCGGGTTGGATTGATACGGTAGGATCTCTTTCTTAAATGGAAAACGGTAGAACTTCTTTTATTGTCACTTCGGAATACAAGAGAGGAACCATTTTGGAAGATAGGATTATCCGCACCTATGGTCCTTACTAGCACTTTGGGGGACATGAGGAAATCCTTCAGGCTCTTAAGCCATTCCATTGGGTAGACATCGATATGATTGTTTTTAGACTAACCCATGGTTCCGGGAACAGGAAGAAAGTAGAGAAACTGTTCCCTACCCTTCTCAATCTCTCCTTTGTTCTTCTTCCAAGGAGGCGTAAAACGTTACGCTCAAAGATAAGACTAGGAATGGAATCGCCTTGGGTAAGCTGACTTCGGAGAAAAATTCGCAAAAAGGAACGCGTTCTTTGAGATTTCTCTTGCATAATTAGTCCCGGCTGCTAGCTACTGCTTGGTGGATGAGTTGATTAGCCGACATTCACACACTCATCTGATCCCTCCTCTGCCTCTGCTTTTAGCCTCAGCCACCGGCTAATGAATGAATGACGCGCCAGAAGGAGCCGCCTAGGAGCCGCCTATATCACCCTATGGGCATACACAACCAACGTAAATATTTATGTTGACACGTCATTACTCTGGCCTGCGAGGTCCCCTCGGGATGTGAAGATGATCATCATCAGCTGAGGCAGCTTACCAAGGCCGAGCACGACAAACCTTCCCTGTTGTTGTTGGTAGTTTTCGTTGCTCTTGAGGAAATATTTGAAAACAGATCAATCAGCTGATTTTTCATATCCAATGCCAGTGTGGGAATCTGGTAAGGTAAAGGTAAAGGTATCGGCGTTGATCAATCACTCAAAGACGCGCTGCCTTATTCGTGTTGCATTCAGAATCGTAGAGGCATGATGAAGCCGTATTTGGCCTATACAAGGCCCTGGGGGGGCAGCCGCCTTACCAGTTCAGTGTTTTTACCTTCCCAGACAAGTCTGGTACCAATTTACCCGACCCAGAAGGGAAGGAAGACATGGTTAGCTCGGGCTGGGATCGATCACTGGACCGTGCAGGGCCCAGATTCATCATTGGTAAGCCCACGATAAACCCCGAGATACACCCCGAACGGGCGCACTTTTCTCTACTTATCCTAAAGTTCCTATGTTAAACGTGATCTCTCATCGACTCTGCCGTCTGGTTCTGGCTGCGCCGCGGCTTCGGAGACCGCTCGTCCATTCATAATCTGGGCCCAGGTGTCAGTAGCGCTTCTCAGCCTTCTCGTGTCCCCCTTGGATGTAGATGATCATCAGATCGACTTACCGGTGCCGAACACGACAACCCTCCTAGGCTGTTGTTGTTCAGTGAAGCCGAACTCGAGCAACACCGAGGCGGCCGTCGAGGCGACATTTGTCGCCGCCTCCGGCACACTGATCCGGACCACTCGTTTCGTGCTTTCAAAATACCGGAGAAACGGCCGAGCACAGAGGTGATGTTGTTGGATGCGTTTCTGAAATAAAGGAATTCAAAAACTGCTTAAATTTTCCAAGGAACACAGGACTATTTGGGCTGGGAGGTGCAGCCGAGGAAAATTGCTTTTTGAACTCTCCAAGTTCTCTCTACTTGAGACCTCGGCATTATATTGTAATTTTCATATGCTGCTGTGCGAACGAGGTTAGTAGGTGGACCAAATTTTCATTGATGACCTAGCGTTTCGACCTGTTCGTCGTCGTCAGAGGCAAGAAAGGGGCTCAAAACTTATTACCTTAAGTCTTTCCGGCGCTATCCATCCCTAGCATTTTTGACGAAGTTGAAAAATCTACCTGAAAACTGTAGAAAACACCTACTAGCCTCGTTCGGCACAGCAGCATACGAAAATTGCTTTTTGAAGCATTATTTCTCACCAGGAACCTGCTCGATCTGATTTTCGAGTATGGAAAATCCGATCAAATCCGATGATTCAAATCTAAGAACAATTTGATCTTTTTTGGTGAATTGTGTGAGTGTTGCCAAAATTGTGTTACAAAATGTTTTTTCACAGCTGCACCCCCCTAACCCATATGGGATTTTGGATTGTTCTTGAACACACCATTGCCACACGGCCCTTTCATACTCCGCAGCAGGGCAGCGCAGCGAGAGTGTACGGGACGGACGCAGAGGACAGGGCATCGAATGTTCGAACGTTTCGCTGCGGAAAGCTGTAATGTTACCCAAACAGACAGTAGCAAAACCGCGCAGCGAGTGATCTAGCCTTGGGATAGAGACGTAGAGGACGCGGCCATTAAAGGGCAGAACAGGATTTTCGAGCATTTCATAGCTTTTAGGAGAAATGATATGGGTCCCAGAGAGAATTCAAACAGTTCCAAGAGAACACATGAAACCTATGCCCAGATAGCGTCTATGGACGGAACCATCAGTCGTTTTTCACGGTGGGCGGGGTTACCGCAGCTCCTCGACTCTGAATGAACAGCTAACTCGTCCAGAGCTGGACTCGGTCGCTGTACTCGAACCATCAGTGAAAGTGAACTCGTACGATAAGGAAAAATTGTTAGATTTTCCTTAATTCCACGGATTTAATTTAGTGGAAACATTGAGAGTATTCTTTTGATCTGAACGTTTCGATTTCCGTAATTCAATTTATTTTTTATTCCGCCACCTACAGTACCTTACAAATCCTCTCACGCGTTACTGTGCTACCGTACAACATGCACAACAACAACTTTGCGTTTTGCTTCAGCAGCAAAAATAGAACCGATAAAGTCAAATCCCCAAGCGTAATATTTTCGAATCCGGTGGCTGTGAGGCTGTCGGATGCGATTAGTGGCGAATTGCGTCAATGTTGGCTATAAGCGGCCGCGATGTCGATTATGGAATCCCGTTTACGGATTAGTTGCCAACGAGATAAGAAGACCCACATTATGTGTACATCTCAGAGCCAGCACAGCACCACGGCTACCGTAGCGCATTGTTTAGCACGTAGTCGAGTGGTTTTATTATTAGAAAATTTAATAAAATTTGTCGCTCAACGCGGTACAGTGGTAGGAGGCGCGACTGAGACGCGCACGGTAACTTTCCCTGATATCACATTTCCATCAGCCTCTAAATTAACCATGGAATTGCTATTGGATATTTTTCAAGCTGATGAAAATGGTATTAAAGAACAAAGTGTGTCCCTTTCTTCAATTTGGGAACACACAAACTGGGGATAATTAATTTTAATTATAAAATGCCTCGTAGTAAAGCTTGGAGCCAGCAATAGAAGCGGAAGCAACAGAGCTAGACAATATGTTTGCCGTGTAGCAACTCTGTTATGTACTCCATTCTGCACAAACTTTGAGGGCGGTGCACTGGTAAGAGGCGCTATCGACACCAGCACGGTTGAGCGATCGGTCCCCGCCCCAGCTATCCAAGCCTCCCATCTCTCCAGGGTCGGGTAAAATGGACGCTGATTCGGTATAGCGGCTGACCCTTGTAGGTCATTGTATTAGCTAAATACGCCTTTACCTTGCCCATATAATTATGAGTGGAAGGCGAATACGCGGCGCGTCCTCAGGGGACTGATCAACGCCGGCATCATTACCTTTACCTTTGTAGCTCAAAGTCTATGGAAGCTGGTTACTACCGGGTAGAACTGAACAACACGAGGAGATCTAAATTTCGATTCATTTTCAAGTCCAAAGGTACTGAATGAGACCGACGATGAAAGTCATGTACATAGTTGCGAACAAAGTTCCAAGTCTTTTCTATTAACACTACGTGAGACATTTTTTGTTTGAAAAATTGAAAAAATAAAAATTATTCTTGAGCTGCCATCCGTAATATCCATTGTGGCGAAATGGCAAAGAAGTGGATTGGAGCCGTGAATATCCACGAAGTGGGGCAAAATTTGCATTCCGACGAATTAGGAAATAATATAAATTCATTTCATTAAATTATATTATTAAATCAAATTAATAAGTAAATGAAGTAATTATATTATAAATTAAGAAGTTTAGATATATGACAAAAAAGGGAAACTGTCTGTAGAGCTGTATAATGATAAAAGATATCAAAGAATAGAATATAAAAGTCCTATCTGCGCGATCTGCGTGACAGAAGAAGAATAGGAATTCGACGTCATCTCCAATTCTATTATAAACACAAGACCAAACATGTGTATAAGGAAAACTTTGTCAAATATGAGTAGAATTTTCAGATTTTTTCCGATTAGATGGGGAACATCCCTGTTCTCATAGGCACCTTGCTGAGTCGTCAACCGTCCGGCGAACGGAGAAAATGAAGAAAGGTATAAAGCATAGAAGCATAGTGCTCCTGTATAATCAAATGGTCAGGTACGAGAATTGGGATCAGCATAAATATTCCAAGAAGGTAATAAATGCCATGTTACCCAAAGGAGTTGAACAGGGGAGACGAAGAGACTGGTTACCTTCAAAACCTTGAGATATACAGAAATGTAGAAAACCACAAAAGCCAGTGCTACCGGTTTCTTTAATAGGGGCTGGGCACTCTCTCTAAATGATTTCATTAACTCTATCAAGAAAATAGCCAACAAATGGAAGATGACCTCCTGGCTGGATGATATGGTGATATCTATAGTGCTATCATAAATGGCAGTTTCTGTATTGGTTTCTTTGCTTACTTTTTCGCGCATTTTCTTGTTTTTGCTGCCCCCAACACTTTTTGTGGTTACAATGACATTGTATGGCGTGTAGAAGTGCATGAAAAATAAAATAAAATATTGACAGGTGGAGGGTGGTTGAACGGTTGTCGTAAGGTGCCGTAAGTGGCTCCCTAGAGGAACCCGATATGCGTAGGTATATATCGTTCCCCTCTAGGGGTTATTTGGGGAGACATTTGCTTGCGACCTCTGATTTATCACACCCCGTATCAACCCGTTATCAGTGGCAATGTCGAAGCTCACGTGCTCAGCTCTTTCCACTGTCGCACTGTCACTTGCAGCTCTGCAAGACACCATCCGTCCCCGTGATCTAATCAGCTTCTCTCTTGAGGATTTTCGCCTTTAGTATAAATATTTTCAACGATGTCGAACGCACGTCATTCTTCTGTGTTGGCGACGCCATTATAATCGTCTTTTCACTACCGTAAAGCTTGATTGCTTGATAAGCTTGACCAGACCTAGATAAACTAGCTAGGATACTGTAGGACTGGTGGGAGTTGAAATGCGCGAACGTCAGATTATCCGCCTGATTCCAAGCTCTGCCACACTGTTCTACGAATGACAACTGCCAGTATCCCTCCTCCTCCACTTTCTCGGGATGCGTCAACCATTAAAATACTTCGATGGCAGGATTCCGGTGCTCATGAGACCGAAGGAAACTGCCCCAACCTAAGTAATAGGTGACAGCTGGGCCCAGATTCATCATTGGTAATCCCCCGATATACCCCGAGATATACCCCGAACGGCGTACAAACCGAGATTCGTGAACGCGCGCCGGGGTTTAATCGGGGTTTATCGTGGGTATATCACAACCCGCGATGAGGCAAGGTATAGGAGACCTCGATCGGAGACCTTTTTCTGCTCATCTCAAATTCCCCATGATCTCCGCAATCTCTCATCAGCTCTGTCGTCTGGTTCTGGCCAAAACCGCAACGAAGTGCTGTCGTGTGTGTCGACTGCCGCTTGCTCGCAGTGAGTGCAATTGCGGCACTTGCGCAACAAGCCGTCGCGGTCTCCGAAACCCTGAACTTGACGAATCATAAGTGGCCGCAAACCCGCGGTAGCTTTTATCTCCGACGGAGTTTCGGATACCGCTCATCCGTTGATGAATTTGGGCCCGGGAGTGAAAATGAGGGCATTCCGAAGTTACTGCCCGAAAGATGTCTTCAAACCCCGAAGACCGGCAGGAAAAGATTTTGACTTTTTTCTGATTCCTTTGCTCGTCTAAGCATAAGGGACAAAACCAGCTGCCCCTTTCACATTTATCTTAATTGTTTATATTTACTGGTGCATTTTCCATCTTATCTTAGAAACCATCGAAATACTTCGGGAATGTGGCTTAGAAATTGTGCTGATGTGAGATGAAAAACTTAGGAGTTAGTACCTCGATAGTCCAACATGATTTGCTGTTAATCTTCTCATTCACTGGAGATTCGAGACAATCGACGATGTCGTTGAATACGATCTAAAGAGTGGCAAGATCATGAACTCAATACATCATCATACTCCCACCGTCACTCAAATGTGATGTCAGATGTCCAAAAGTATCTTTGATTCTTCATTAAAAATCACTCTAAACGAAAAAAAAAACAAACATTTGATTGTTGAGTATCTAAAATAGCTAAGACAGTTGTGTTAATACTCTCACATTTGTGAAAGAACGTGGGAATATGCTGTTGTACCGAATTCACAAACGCCTTTCGTTGCCGAAATTCCGACGAAAAAAATTTGTTTAGGATTCTTTCATCTTCTTACATGCCAGAAGTGTGTGACAAATGAATGTTAATTTCCGGCTTTATGAACGGACCTTTCACAGAAAAATTGTATCTGAGTGAGCCTCATAAGGGGCAGATACACTCTGCGGAACTCAGCGAGCACCGGCTACAGTTCCGCTATTTCAATTCATCTCCCTCAGTATTGAATGTCGACCGAGTCCTAAAGTCCGTGTAAAAAATTAAGCCACCACAAAACGTCAAATTTATAACGAGAGCTGACGTAAGATGGCTTTTGTTCGAAGCGCTTCCTATTCGAAGATCTTAGAATATGCTACTCGTCTAGTCTACGTTAAATCATGTCATTCTTTATCCCAATCAGGTAAAGTTAATTGAACATGAGATACTCGCAAATGGAATGTGCCCCGGTACCGGAAGGCTACCTAAGGTTGGCGACCAGATGAGATCACGGAAAGAAGCAAACTAATAACGAACCAATAAAAATAATAAAAAACATAACAAAAACTCTCTGTGAAGTAGTTTCTAAGTTTTTGGCTCGGTTACAGTACCACAACCTTGCCTTTTTACAATTACTGTTTATCATGCACTGAATATTTTGCATGAATGAATGAATCGCACGCATTGTTAATTAGTGACTTTAAAAAGTTTCGTTTCGTATTCAATGTTTCCATTGTCACATGGCTAACCGTAAAGGACAGTTTTCTGACCAGATCATTCGCATAGATATGAAACGATAATATAAAGAATAAAAAATGAAATCAACTACTTAGAACAGGACAACATTGTTGAATGAAACACCACGTTCGTCTCGAACATCGACTTCTTATATTGACTGCGGTAGTCCACAATCATATTAGGACCTTTTACCAATGAAACCCTTACTAAGTTTTAGAAATATGAACTTCGGTGCTTCTGTGATGTAATACGGGCGGCTCTGACCCAAGTGTAATCCTTGCTGCGCTGCGTCGCTGTCGAGTATGAACTGACCGCTAGGTTCAAATGGACTTTGTAAGCGTCCTGGCACTGTAGATTGAAAGAAGAGTCGCTCGGATGACGACACAAAAGGCAACAACCACAAACAGACGGAAACCGTAAAGAACGCAATTGCTGATTGTTGATGAGAACAACAAACCCAGCACTGATCCAGAACTCAATGACAAGCAGAAGGGTAAGCATGCGGTAAAATCCTACCTCAAGCTTTCCGCGATCGGCCGTATCGATGTCCTTGCCGTACTGACTGCCGTTCTGGCTGCCGGCGTTTTTTGCCGTCTCCTTCTCGTGCTTGGCCACGTTCCCGTTCCGATCCAACATCGCCACCTCGTCAGACACGTCCAGTTCCAGCGCGAACATCACCGGGTACTGAACAGTCTGGTAAAATCGTTGAGGTGGAAGCTACCTATTCTCCGGCTAATAAAGGGCTCGTTCAGACGACGCGCGTCGAAAATGCAAAATCGAGGCGCAATCAATAAATAACGTCATTGATCGAATTTGCTCCTTTGCGTTAGTGGCGCAGTCCGGTTGCGCCTCATATAGGCAAAAAAAATTAGGCATATAATCACATAGGAAAGAAATTAAACGAAAAAAGTGAATTTTGTCAAAATTTCCATTAATAAGGAATAGCAGCTTTCTAAAAAACCCGAGCGACCAGTAAGTTTGCCTATATGAGGCGCAACCAGACTGCGCCACTAATGCAAAAGAGCAAATTCGATCAAGGGCGTTAATTATCGATTGAGCTTCGATTTTGCATTTTCGACGCGCGTCGTCTGAACGAGCCCAAAGGGTGTCGGAATAGGATTGTACATAGTTACCGTAGACTAACTCTGTTTTAACACGCTTCCCCGAACAAGCCAAGTACAGCCCTCTATGAATGGTGTTCATTCTAAGCTTATCGAATTTCTGTGTCTCATTTCATCATGCTCAGCTAAGTTTCATGCTACGTTTCTGTGTCCTTAACGTATTTTTTTTTCGGTTACTGTAGCATTCGACTTTTTTTGCGTCTGTTTTACACAGCGTAAAAAAAGACAAAGGTAAAGGTGCCTCGCCATCAAAAGTGCAGCGACGTAATCTTCTCTCTTGAAGTCCCTCAAAACCTCCTGTAGGTAATTGCATTTAAAAAAAAATAGTTGGGTATTACTGCTTTTGCATTGGAATTCTCTCACCATGGTAAGGGTTGAGGTAAAGGTAGACGTGCCAGCGTCGATCTATCCCCTAACTACGCGCCGCCGCATCCGTGTTCGATTCAGAATGGTAGAGACTTTGTGACTGCGCATTTAGCTTATACAATGAGTTGCGGGGCCGACTGCAATACCAAGTCTGCGTATTTACCTCACCAGAAAAGTCTGGTACCAATTTACCGAGTATGGAAGGCTTGGTTGGCCCGGACGAAGATCGATCGACCGCGCGGTTTTCAGCCGCGCCTCTTACCACTGCACCACGCGCGCCCTGCACAGCGTAACAAATATCAAATATAAAATACCGTGGAAATTATCGCCTCAACGGACCGCGTATCTCCAATGGGAAGTGCGTACAAAAAGGATGAAGGACAATGATGAGGATGAACCACAAACCTACACCACAAAAAGATACTAATCCCAGGTCAATTTTCACACTATGCCCATAGTACTACGGCCCGCGTGCTGTTGTGGTAGGAGGCGCTACTGACACCCGCACGGTCCAAGCGATCGATCCCGGCCCGAGACAACCAAGCCTCCGAGGTTGGGTAAATTGTTACCGGACTTATCTGGGAAGGTAAAGACACTGACCCTGTGTAGCGGCTGGCCCCAGCAAGTCATTGTATAGGCTAAATACGCATTCAGCATGCTTCTACGATTCTGAATGGAACACGAATGCGGCGGTACATCTTTAGGGGGCTGATCCAACACTGACACCTTTACCTTTACCTTTACATTACCGACTGCAGCATGATCGAGCGATCGATCCCCGGACGGTCTGAACAAGACTTACCCCCGCAAGGCATTAGACCAAAAACGATTTAAAACGCCTCTACGAACACATGAGCAGTGCAAAGGAGACTTATCGATGTCGACCCCTTTACCTTTACTTTTACCTTTAGCCAAAATCACGGAGGACAACTGAATTTGGATTTGACGATTCCCTCGAGCATCGGGAACATAAATCAATCCTTTGAACAAAAAATGTTTCTGTGCTCACCCGTCTTTCGAACGTCTCCAAGCACCTTTCGTGATTGGAATCGACAAAGCTA
This sequence comes from Nippostrongylus brasiliensis, assembly GCA_030553155.1. Taxonomy (NCBI): domain Eukaryota; kingdom Metazoa; phylum Nematoda; class Chromadorea; order Rhabditida; family Heligmosomidae; genus Nippostrongylus; species Nippostrongylus brasiliensis. The sequence goes on from CP130735.1 coordinate 11,445,080, forward strand.
TCAGCTCTGGATATGGAGTTAATCGAAGGCACAATATCTGGAATGCAGGAATTAAATTCGATCAACGGAGTGGAAATTAAACATTCGAAAAGAAATTTGGAGCTTTGAAACCGATTCGGGAACCGAAAAATATTTCCCTGTTCGAAATTTCATTGCATTCACGCCTTGAAGCATTATTTTTTGTATTTTGTAGACAAATAAATGTAGAAGCCAGTCCTAGTTGAAAGAGTAAAGTTATAACCGCTTTGTGCGTCTTCAAATTCATATCAGCAACCATATATTTAAGAAAAGATCTGGCCTATTTGAACATCTATTTTATCTTATATCTTAATATTTATCTATTTTTTTCTACATTTTTGAATTTATCGATTATCCGTGGAAGTTAAATTAAAAATCAAAATCGGAAGATCACGAACCAATGATAAACCGCTGATGTGCCGATGTACCCATTTTGGCGCTGATCATCGAGAAGATCCAATCCACTGACAGCGTACCCGTATCACGCTGAAAAATCAACAACGATGAGAAAAAGAAAAAAAGGAAAAATTTCCGAAAAAAATTCATCGATAATAGTCGTCGTCTCACCTTGAGCACTTTTTGAATTTCAGCCGCCGTTTCGACCGTGTTAGCCATCTTACTCGGCAGACAGTTGAACACGATCTCTTCGATAGTGATCGGAACGAAACCGAATCGATGAATCAATTCCTCAATGACGAGGCCTTTTTGTGATCCGGGACCACCTGAAACATCAAGTATCATGGTGGTGCTTTCGGAGGATCTCTTTCATATTCATATTGTTTCATATTGTTTTCATATTGTTCATATTCATATTGTTTTACTGCCAGCACGTCTTTAAATGGCGTAGAAATAAATAAATAAATAAAATAATAAAGGTCCTCTGAGACTATTAGGACGAAAACTGCACATAAAGTGCGTATCAGAAGTATAGGGCCACCCCAAAAACAGTAATTTTTCTTTGTTAACGGGCATTTATGATATGAATTTGCTTTCAATGAATTCTCCGTGGCCTACGTTCTCCGATAATCAAGAAAAATTACAGTTCTTGGGGTGGGCCTATACTTTTGATGCGCGCTGTATAAGGAATTGGCTGTCGTGATAGTGTTCCCATAGGATATTTTATGAGCCAGGAGCCTCTGCGTGGAACGTTTAAGTAATACAGGGGCAGATAGTAAGGCAAGTGCGTAAAACTCGATTTTTAGGAAATGCATTGATAGATTCATTGATAAGATCCTCTGATGTGAGCCCGCAACTCCGTTATCCATGAGAAGCGATTAAGCCATAGTTTAACACATGTGGTTGAAGTCGGGAAATCGAAATTTTCGGTAAATAGGATGCTCAGTGGCTAGTGAATTTATGGTCTCCAAGACATTTTGATAGTAAAAGGCAAAAGTAAAGGGTAAAGTGATCGGCGTTGATCACTCCCCAAGGACGCGCCGTGCATTCGTTTTCCATTCAGAATCGTAGAGGGACGGTGAATGCGTATCTGGCCTATACATTGACTTGAGGCTAATCCTGGACTGATGTTCAGTCGAGCTCATCTAGCCGGCTCGAGCGCCTCGCCACCAGAAGTGCACTCCGTAACGTAACAGCTTTTCTTTTGAAAATTCCCAAAAGCTTATCGAGTTAATTATATTCTTGGAAAACCGTTAGGTGTTATTGCTTCAACGTGAAATTCTAGTTTCATTACCGCTTTTTGCGAGTTACTATTATGTATACTAGAAAATGATGTGTCACATCATAGAACACATCGTTTTTTAGTATTGTTGTTTCCTCGTACAAATTCCACGATAGAACTCCGTCCTTATCTTGGTAGCGTAAGGTAAGGTAAAGGTAAAGGGTTGATCAGTCCCCTTAAAGACGTGCCGCCGCATTCGCGTTCAATTCAGAATCGTAGAGGCATGGTGAATGCCTACTTGACCGTGCTGCCTGGATGTCCATTTTAGTATCGTAATTGTGCAGAGAATTTGGCAAGGTTAAGGTAAAGCAGAAGGTAAAGGTATCGACATTAACTGGTCCCCCAAGATTAAGGTAAACTAAGGTGATGATATCGGCATTAGTCGATCACCTGAGGACGCGCCGCCACATTCAAGTTCCGTCCAGAATCGTATAGGGTGGTAAGAAAGTCTTGAGCCACTTTACTTAAAAGATTCAGAACTTGCGACTTCTGAATTGTATCCATAACCTAACATGTGGTAGTTGTTAGTCATTCACGAAGCAGCGTCACCATGGGTATAAATAACCAAACCCTCTTCTTTAGCTTCAGATACGATGTCATTTCCACAAGAGCATATTTGAGCCCTCATCTTTAACGGACGGTGGCACAGTACTGGAACGATGGAATGCATTCGCATCATCAGCGTTGTATTCGCAGAAGACACTACAACCACCAGCATCGCGGAGCTCTGGTTATCTCGCTTCACTGCTCGAGACTCCGACTTCGAAGACAAGCCGTGGTTGGGACAGGCTCCTGTGGTAGAAAATTCTGCCTTTCTCGGAGCTGTCGCAGCGGATTCGGCAGAGAGCCCTCGTACTCTTGCAAGGGGACTATAACACAGTCATACTACAGCTACCAGTTGGCTCCATTCCATCGTTACAGAGAAACACTGAGTAGACTGAGCTCGGGCGTTAAGACTGACAGCACGTGGTTTACCCGGGCATTCACTGGTCAGTCACCCCCTCTCCGCTTCCTTGAAAACAACTTTGAAAACGCATGGGTAGGTAATATGAGAGGCGGGAAACCTTGTTCCTTCAAATCATGCAGTGTTGCCCTGCTGCCCTTAGCAGAAGCGCTTTTACGGAGGCAAAACCGGAAGTACATGTTAAGAAGGTTCTCCAATGGTGCTTCTGGCACAGGGCAGGAACGATGTACAAGAAGAAGGTAACGAAGGAGGACGTGGTCTCTACTGTTGTTATAGCAATTCCGTTTTGGAAACCCGCGGAAGCAGTTCGAGAAAAATGGCCAAGAGTGCATTCAGTCCACACTCGCAATGATGCAGCAGGACCCTATGTCGATAAAGAGACTAGCAAAATTTTAAGAAATGAGGTTGGCAACCGATTTTGCAATCATCGTATTACACTTACATTGTCCCCTAAAGCTACCAATTACAATCCTTCCACGTTGCTCTTTAGCTGAGAAAAGAGGCACTAAAGTCGATGATACCATACGGGCAGTCAGCGAATTCTTTGGCTTCCAGCCTGCTCAGCTCTGCATGTAGAAGAAGGCTGGCTTGCCTATCAGATCCTATCATGGTTCTGACTAACAATGGTGATAAAACCGTGAAGTAAAATGCACTGCGCACTGAACAAGAAAACCATGAAAAAGTAGGAGTCAAACGGCTCAAGACTTTCTTACCACCCTATATATGCATAAAGAATGCCTACTTCGCCTAGAAAGTAACTTTAGGGCAAGCCGCTATACCATGCCAGTGTCTTTACCGCCCCAGACAGGTGTGGTACCAATCTACCCGACCATGGAGAGAAGAGAAGGTTTGTTTGGCGCGAACCGAGATCGACTGCTGCACGCTGCTAGGTTAGCCTCGTAGCTCCTCGTGTAGTGGTCTTTTCAGTCCCAAAAAATTTCAAAAAGACAAAAAAAACAAAAATAAAGACGTACCAAATATGAAAATGATGTGTTGCTGCAAATCGTCACCTCTGACGACACCACTGCCAATTTTCACCGACAACGGTGCCGGCGGTGCGAAACGCTCGTCGAGGGTCTGACCGTTGTCCTGAGGACCGGATGGAGCACATCCCATAGCCAGACGCTGCGCACCACCCGATTCTGTAAGTGATCGACGATAGATTGTATAAATTTTGTACTTTGTAACTGATAAATTGGGTGCCCATTAGGACGACGACGGTTCAATGCACAAGATCACGATCGATGAGTTAGCTGCAGACCCGATCACGTGGAACATGTTGCTATGCCACATGAAAACCAATGGAAAGTGATGGGGAGTAAGGTAAAGGTAAAGGTAAAGGTGCCTGCGCTGATCAGTCCCATGAGGACGCGCCACCGCATTCGTGTTCAATTCAGAATCGTAGAGGCTTGGTGAATGCGTGTTTGGCCTATAAAATAGGTGTGTGGGGCCAGCTGCTACACCAGGTCAGTGTCTTTACCTTCCCAGACAAGTCTGGTACCAATTTACCCGACCCTGGAGGGATAGAAGGCTTGGTTAGCCCGGGTCGGGATCGATCGCTCGACCGTGCGGGTGTCAGCAGTGCCTCTTACCACTGTACCACGCGGGCCCAATGCGAGTAGTATGTTATAAATCTTGATGGTCTCCAACTACGAAGGAAAAGAAACGATCTTCTCATTGCATACAAAATAATGGAGTAATTATTATATTTTTCTCATAATATTCCATGTACGACTTTCGATAAATCTCGGCATTGTGAATCCGTAGTGTAATTTAGTATTTAGCAGACGACCGAGATTGATATAATGCTTTATTCGGCTAACGTTTCGGCGATGTCGCCTTCGTCGGAGCCTGGAAGGCCGAATATATATTTGAGAAGCTACTCGCCCAAACACCATTTCTTACTACAAAAGGCTATTCTAAAGTACAGAAGAACGGGAAATAAAAGCTCAAAGAAGCAATTAGAAGCGTACCTTAATGGTGGTTGCCGAGACAGACCACCAGTCACCCTTTGGTATAGAAGTTAGCGGGCGAATGAACCTAACCCATAGGGACCACCCACCATGGCGGCCTCATAGGGCGCGATCAGCTAGGTCAAACCCGCATAAGTCGGCGAATGGGGCCAACTCTTGGGTAACCGCTACGCACTCTTCTTTCCGATTGATCTTAGGGGCCCTGGCAGTTATCCAAAACGCCTCCAATGTCCGGCGCGCCGCAATATCAGGTTCACGAGCCAGAATAGACACCGCCACCTCGATTGGAAGGCCTTCATGTCGTCGCACTTTGTGCTCGCCCAACGGGGTAGATAGCGTGCCCTTCCGTATTATATTTTTGTTCTCACAGATTTTTTACGTTTAATCGGTCACGTACTCGGGGCAAGTATACAAGTTGGTTCTCAAACAACCACAGACAGCCCTCAGGTGACACTTTTTCTCCTTTAGGGCGGGTAGTGTATACGCTAAACTGACTAAAAAGGTGCAGGTTCCTGACCACTTGGCTCAATTTAAAAGACTTCTAGCTGGGTAGCTGAAGGCGTAGCATGAGGGTTTTTATCCTGTCCACTTTTGATGACTTTTTGCCTTGCCTTTTCCGTCTTATTTTTTAGTTTTATCAACGTTTTTTTTATATGTCATGTATTGAACCATAATAGCTACTCTCGTAGCTGTACGAATTCAAACCTCGCAATTTTGATATGTTTGTTACGAGAAATAATTCTCCACACGTGGTCTCCACATGTAACAAATGTTAATGTTAATGAATCCTAGATGACACCAGATGGTAGAGGTTTGAGAGCCGGTGTGTAAGCCAATGCTTTCATCAGACAATTATGGTAGCATTTTACCCAACCGCTGAGAGAAGAAGTGTTCGATTAACCCTGGGCGAGCTTCCATCACTCGACCGGGTAGATTGGAGCGACGCCTCTTAATTTATCATCAAGGTAGTGCTTTTCTTTTTTACGAGGAATGGGTAAGGTATGGGTAGAGTGATTCTCTAAGGATACCGTCGTATTTCAGTTCTACTCGTCGAGGCATGAAAAGTGCTTATTAGGTCTATACAATGACTTCCTGGCGGCACAGCCGTTGGTTAGGACAGCGTCTTGTCCTTCGTAGAGCAGCCTCGTATGAAATTTACCCAACATCCGAGGGGTAGAGTCTGGGTACTTCAGGTCATGAGGTTTTATTTTACAGAGAAGTAAATACTTGTACTCCAGTTCACCTCTCAAGAACAAAAAAGACCCGAACGTGGTGATAGGGTAAGTGGCGTTATTCTAACCCAGAGGATCGAGTGATGAATCCTCGCCCAAGGCCAACTGAACACCTCGTCTTTCAGTTAAGTACAAACAGACTTGTACTAATCAAAATGCTGGCTTGAACACGGGCGATGATTAACGTTGATTACGATACCATTATCTGTATGAAGGGCCACAGGTGACTACCATAGTCACCCGGTTCAGGTGACATACCCCGTACCCTCCCGATATATCGTAACCTTAAAACCGGCTGATAGGGAGCTGGAAGGGGCCTTCAAGTGTATAAGGACCAAGTAGGATATTCCAAGTCCGACTGTCATTAAACCTCGGCATAACGTTGAATATAGTGGAGTTGTGATGCTTCAGCTGGACACCAAGGTTGATATACACAGATTTATTACGGCTTACGTCAATCGCCTTCTTTAGAACCTCAGAATTGGGCTATTAAACCCAAATAAATCTGTATATATCGACCTTGGTGTCCAGCTGAAGCATCACTATTCCAGTATAAGGACCATTTGAAGTCGGTCTTTCTCACCAAGGTTGTGGCAGCAAGCGCCCGAATCAGACTCAAGCATGGGGTACGATTTTTGCACGCAATTTACGACCCCTTCCCCTTTCGGGACGGTTCTTGTACGAATTCTCTCCCCTACCTACATGAGTAACGATTGTCTCGCTCTACATGGCTTTCTGCCGGTTTTATGATCTCCAAGACATTTTGACCCAAATCAAGTTATTCTTGTTCATTTGGCCCAAATAAAGTCATTCTTTTTCAATGTCGCAACATGATATTTACAATATATACTGTCGGTTATTTTTGCTTCTTTATTTTATAGTTATTCATCGAACCTGCTTCTATAGACTGTTCTTCCATGTGGTCAAGTCCTAGTACGACCCCCCCCCCACTCTCAGATGACCACCACATTACGAAAGTCTTAATACCTGACCTTCTACTATCCATTTATAACTGGTTTTCTTGACCTCATCTTGATCATCGTCTACCATCTTTGACCGCTCCTTTCTCTCCTTCGTTTGATCTTCGGGGTGTATATAAACCGCTGACGGCATTGCCTTCTACACACTCCTTACCCTACTGATGAGCCTGGAAGAGTGCATCTTCTACTGGCCCTTTCTTGCCTGTATAGGGTTCAGAGGCGAAACAGGCGTCTTTTTCTTCTCATTCTCTATAACATATACAGTTCCTGTTTCCATATACTTCTTTCTTTTACGACCTACCCTCGAGAACCAGGCCCGAACACAGTCAGGCAAGCAAATCATAGCGCGTACAATGACTTTAAAAAAGAAGAAGCAGAAAACCAAGGCAGAAGAGGGAAGCAACGGCAGTCCCTGGGGAAGGCTCCGCTGCAGCCTTACAATTTGGCTCTACTCATTTTATCTGATTTGAAACACATTAGGAACAATAAGAAGCCACTAGACACGCTCTAATGATAGGAGAAGAAAATAAGAAAAAGCATCAAGCGATTCAGACTGAAAATGGAAATGCTAGACGGCGGACAGAAGCCGCACAGCTCTTGTCGGGAATCTGTCGAAGACTTGAGTCGGATTTGATGAAAACTTGCAGCGAAATAATTCCAAGAGCTCTGCTCGACGTTCTCGCGTGGAAAACCCGGAGACGGCAGCCATCCACCTCATTAGCCGCGGAACGTAATGAAGGCGATGTTTTGCAGAGAATCTCTACGTCAACGGCGAATTTTCCATTTAATCTGCGCTTGCGAAACAGCTTAACCACCACCCATACACCGTGCTGCCTGGATGTCCATTTTAGTATCGTAAGTGTGCGGAGACTCGGGCAACATCAAGGTAAAATCATAAGGTAAAGGTATCGGCATTAATCGGTCCCCTGAGGGCACCTCAAGCTCCGTCCAGAATCGATGAGACATAAAGAATGTCTACTTGGCCTATAAAACAACTTTCGGAGGCCAGCCGTCATACCAAGTCAGTGTCTTTACCTTCCCAGATGGGTCTGGTACCAATTTACCCGACCACGGAGGCATTGATGGCTAGGTTAGACCGGGCGGTGAACGACGGGTCGATCGTGCGGTGTTAGTAGCACCTCTTAACACTGTACCACGTGCCCTGAGGTAAAATATAAAGTAAATAAAGTCTAGCAGTGGAGACTATGTATACCTTTGCATCCAATGAAGTCAAAAAAAACAAAAGTGCTCAGAATTTACATTACCAGAAAACTAGAAATTTATACAAATATAGTGAACCGTTCGAGACAACTCAGAACTTTTGATATCGACCTGAGATTTTGCCTTTAATGCGACTTTCCTAGTTGGCTGCAGCTAAGTGATAGTGTGCCTAAGGTATTTTTATACCAGCCGTTCAGCGGCCTAACGGCCGCCAAACGGCTTTAAGGGGGGGGGGGGCTTCGCCCTCCCCCCTCCCCCTCATGACTCTCGAAATTTTAAAATGTGAGCATGGGAAAAATATGGTTGAAAGTAGAGAACTTCGAGCTCCATCTATGGCAAAGAAGATGTAGCAAAACCTTTATGTAAAATCAGTCACTAATAGAGAAACAAACGGTTACTCTATTAGTGACCGAGATTTTCACAACCCGCTGAAGACAAAGGTATTCCTCGAAAAAATGTACTTTATTGTGTTTCTCATAACTTCGTCCACACCATAAGCTATCCACCATTACTGCATTACCATTCTTTCAGCCTCACGACACCATTCTACAGTACATCAGTCATTTCTCAGTTTTGTTTCACAAACGATTACTCCATTAGTGACTGATTTTACATAAAGGTTTTGCCACATCTTCTTTGCCATAGATGGAGTTCGAAGTTCTCTACTTTCAACCATATTTTTCGGCACTATTCAACTTAACGGACTCCAGTCCTCGATTTTTTTTCGAAATTCGAAATTCGCTGAAACTTTGCACTGGGGGTAATTGAGGGCGCTGATCACGAATCTGCTGTCCGTTTTTCACGTGGGTCAGAGAGCCCCCATAGGCAAAGTTTCAGCAAAATCGGTGATCCTGACTGGACCACCCATGTAGCGATTTGGGTGGTCCGAGACCACCCACGTGAAAAACGGACAACAGATTCGTGTTCTGGACCCCAATTAACCCCCATAGACAAAGTTCAGCGGAATCGGTGATCCTGCCTGGACCACCCAAGTAGCGCTTTGGGTGGTCCGAGACCACCCACGTGAAAAACAGATGGCAGATTCGTGATCAGCGTCCTCAATTACCCCCCCCCCCTTATGCAAAGTTTCAGCGACTTTCGACAACTGAAAAAAAATCGAGGACAGGAGTCCGTTGTAACAAACATACATACATACAAAGGCTGGGTCTCGCTTATTATATAGTAGGATACCATTTTCACTTTGATTTGGACGTTCTTCAAACCATGTCGGAAGTTTTTCAAACCAAATTGGACGTTTTTCAAACCATGTCGGACGTTTTTCTAGCCAAAGTGGCTTGAGAGGTGTCCAATTTGGTTTGAAAAACGTCCGACGGTGTTTGAAAGGCGTCCGACGTGATTTGAAAGGTGTCCAATTCAAAGTGAAAATGGTATACACTCCTTCTCTTTCTGCCTCTATCTCGACCAAATCTTTTGAGTGAGCTCTTAACTGAATAAATAGAGTCTTCTGTCGCTGGCAAAGCAAAGCAGTTGAAAGCGTAATTGATGTATGCTTCTCTGCTGGACGAAGTTAGTAAGGTGAACCGAATTTATTGGCCTAACGTTTCGACTTGAACGCCGTCTTCTGAGGCCTAAAAAGTGGTCCGTAACTGAACTGACCTTTGATATAAACGGCCAAGCGCCGCATCGCCCCATCATGCCGAGGTTTCAAGAAGAGAGAACTTGGGCAATTGAAAACGTTTCATAGTTTTATCGCAATTTTTGTTTACTAAGAAGGTTTTTTACATATGGGCCAGCTCAACTAACGTCGCTTTTACCGTCACTCGTAGCGAAATTGATAGTCTCAAGCCTTCAGGAGTCGTCAGACGAGCTCTGATGGCCATCGGCACAACAAGTAGCTGTTAGTCTCAGCGGCGAGTTTGCTTCTATTCACGTATGCGCTGAATGGCTACCTTGGTTGTAGCCATTTTTGGCTACTGCAATCGAATGCAAACATAAAAGTCTCTTCGTTTCCGCAATCACAAACAGCTTTCTGACTGGGAAGGGAGGTTTGCCGACATATTACTTATTACAATAATTATACTACTTTAGGTCGCTTAGTACCATAATAATATTACTTTCGGTGGCTAAGATTCTTTTAGACGTTATTACTACTCGGCATGATAAGAGGCGCTACTTTCATCAACACGGTCAAACGATCGATCCTCGCCGCGGTTAAACAAACCTTCCATCCCTCCGGATCTCGGTAAAGCAGTACCAGACTTGTCCGGGAAGATGACGACACTGACTTGGTACAGCGCCTGGCCCCAGGAGGTTATTGCATAGGACAAATACCATCTACATACTATTCTGAATGAAGGGCATATTCATGGCGCATCTTTAGAGGGCTGATCAACGCCCGCTTTTTTACCTTCACCTTTACCTTAGCCTCACTTAATAAATAACACATTACGTATCATAGCCACCAAATAAGAACACCAGCTCCAGCCCCCCGATCTGCAGCAGCTCCACCACCATCCATTCCTACCGGAAGGACATAATTCAGCATACACTTTGCTCAAAAATAATAATGTATGCCCACCAGAAACATAAAATATTATTTTATACTAAAAAACGCACAGGCATCTTCTCACAGCTCTCTTAACCGAAAAATAAAAATCTAATCGACCGTGTTTTTTTTTTAATTTTCAGTATCCAAAGGACTACTTTTTCAGTAGTTGAGGTTTATTTTTATTTACAGAAATGGATTGTTGTGTAGTGTTGTCGAAACACAAAAGTCTAAAGAAGTATTGTCTGAAAAAGCGGTGCAAAATTGAAAATAAATGTAAATAAGACTGTCAAATGAAATATTACTGATCTGAAACCGATATCACCAGAAGAACTGTGAATATGCGCGACAACTTTGAGAATTCCGGACCAATATTCTAGCACACGTCTCGTTTATGACTGCGCTATGTAGAGAAAGCGTTGGAAGTAATCAGGACGCGTCATGCATTCATCTCCCATTTAGAATCGCAGAAACAGTGATTGCGATATAGAGATAGAGCAGGTTGTACATGGGAGTGACAAAACCAAGACGTGATAGTACACAGTTTATTCGGATTACGTTTGGGTAAACTTGTCTTCGATGGTGGCTTGAAAGGCCTAAACGCGTGGTACTATCAGAGACAATTTAATCGATAAGTTTTAGGAAAAGGTATAAATAGAATCGCATGGAATGTCAGTTTTCTGACAATGCAGCAAGACGAAAGAGAGCAATCGTTACCGACTACAATTTAGCACGAGTCCATCAGCAGATTGCAGTCTAGGAGAAGATAATGAAACAAGAAGAAAAAAGAAAAATGGCTCACTTCACATCATTATTCGAACAAGCCGAGAGATGAATTATTCACAAAAACACCTCAATAGCCGACAGACATTGATCAGCCTCCTATGGACATAACATTCGTAAAGGCATGGTAATGCCTTGCGAATCGTATTTGGTCTAATGCCTTGCGGGAGTAAGGCTTCTTGAGGCGGGCCGGGGACCTAACGCTCGATCGTGCTACCGTCGGCACAGTACGAAAAAGTTGAAAAGTAAAGTTAAAAGTGTCAGCGTTGATCAGTCCCCTTAGGGCGCGCCGCCGCATTCGTGTTCCATTCAAGTCGTAGAGGCTTGGTGAATGCGTATTTGGCCTATACAGTGACCTGCGGAGGCCAGCCGCTATACCAGGTCAGTGTCTTTATCCTCCCAGACAAAGTCTGGTACCAATTTACCCGATCCCGGAGGGATGGAAGGCTTTGTTAGCACGGGCCGGTATCGATCGCTCGACCGTGCGGGTTTCAGCAGCGCCTCTTACCACTGTACCACGAGGGCCCTTAGGAATCATAGAAGCATGGTAAATGCATATTTGGCTTGTGCAATGACCTGCTCTCCAGAGAGGTTTGGTGCTGATTTACCCGGCCTCGGAGAGAAGAAAAGCTTGGTTTGCACGAGCGGTGATCGATCGCTCGACCGTGTCGGGCGGTACGTGGCTCAGTCTCACGGAAATAGTCAATTCACATGGAGCTCTGATAAAAAGGAATTTTCTGGAATTCTCGGAAAAATACAAATTCATGATAACAATAAGCTACAAAGCGAGCGAAAAACGTGGGTAGAGTAGGGAATAAAGTAAAGAACATTCACGCGCACTTTTCGACGGGGAAGTGGACTCTCGTTAGGGATGCTGGGAACAGTTGTATCTCCCCAGAAGAGGTAATGACGTCATACTGACACAAAATGAAGTCCCATTAGGGGAATAACGACAGTTCTATGAGCCGAAGTGCTATGATTTGGATTTTGATTTATCATCCCTTATCTGTCCTACATTCATCCTGACGTAGGCGTCTAGACGGCTGGCCCTTTTAGGAAGGGACTTCTAAGAGGACATTCTCGAGCTTCTATCTATCACCCATTGACGTACGAGTTCTCTGATTGGATGTCTTATCCATGATAGGGCACTTAGGACGTGACGTAATAAAGTGAATAACCCGAAACGTGAAACAAATCCCGTTGGAGGATCATCTAGGTCAGAGCTTCTCGATGGCTTAGGTGGTTCTTACTTCCCTACCTCATTTCTCTTCGAGCTCACTTCTTCACGGTGAGGACGCGTTGCGGGTACTTGGCACTGAATAGCAATTTGGTTGCGACACCTAACAACATTAAGCGTTTTACAGCTATGGCTGAAAAAGCTTTACTCGAGCATTAGGAATATGGGAGGATAAAACAACTGTGCGGTCATCCTTCGCGATATTTGTTTGAAAAATTGAGAGCCGTTTGTCTGTTGTGATTATAAATAACCTGTTCTTAATGTTTCATACGTTTTTCATGTTTGATGTGGCGATTATCCCACTTAAATGGTCGAAATAAATTACTATTATCATATATCTCCTATTTATTTCGGAAACACGTTTGAGAACAAAGCTATTTCGAGTTAGTCCACCTTGACAGAACATCAAACACCGAAAAAGCGCAGTCCCTTGGAAATTAAGAACAATTTTGATCGATTAGGCCTCCATTTTTCGGGTGATGCAGAAAACATTAATAAAGGTAAAGCTAAAGGTATCGGCATTAATCAGTCCCCTGAGGACGCCACCCTCCCCCCCCTCATTCGTGTTCCATTCAGAATCGTAAAGGTGGATGTGCATTTGGCCTAGACAATGACTTACGAGGGCCAGCCGTTAAAAAAAGTCTGGGTCTTCAAGTCTGGTACCAATTTACCAGACCACGGAGAGATGGAGAGATGGATAACTGAACTTGGAACGCGAAATTCCATTTTTATTACCGCTTCCCTGAGGGTTACTATTATATGTACTAGAATAAGATGTTGCAGTGATGCTGCTAGGTTTATCGCAAAAATCGCATCTCAGGCGGGATTCGAACCCGCGTGTCAACCTTTCCGGGGCACTGCACTAACCACTATGCTACTGACGTGAGACGACCATTTGCGAATCCCTAAGGCCCTTGTTATACCTTCGCTCACCCCCAGCGTAACTCGTCCATTCAGTATCAGACACCGTGGGGCCAGACACGTTTGTACGAGTTATCATGGTGACGCTGGCGTGGTGACGCTCACGGGCTGTTATGCACACGCTCGCGTACCTTCCACGCTGTAGTCGCTGCGCATTGCACTGCGATTGACCCTTTCCCTGGGGGTGGGTCGATCACCTCGCGCATTGCTCTGTATGCTTCGGGGACGTGCATGCGTGCGTCGCGTGCTCAGCGTCTGAGGTTAGCGGCGCACGCGATCACCGCTCGCGAGTCGCAGACGCTCACCGCGAGCGAATGTATAACAAGGGCCTAACATCTTCCTCAAGCCCGAAGGCTTTTTACTTCCGGCATTCACCCGTAATGACGGGTTGAGCCGGTGAGCCGCATTCGGCATTGCACCATTTGGGCTGAATGTATTTACAATTGACGTGAAATTCTACTTTTATTACCCATCCAAGATGATAAAGGCTCGTTCGCGGGTTCGAATCACGCCTGAGATGCGACTTTTGAGATAAACCTAGCACCATCACTGCAACGACTTGGATAACCTCGATCGCTCGACCGTGAAGGTGTCAGTGGCGAATCTTACCACTGTTCCACGCGCATCGAGAACAAGGCCGTAGAAGAAATTAATATCATGAACTAATTACGCCGATGTCGAGGTTCAAAGACGAGAGAACTTGGAGTATGACAAAGCGCATCGAGAGATGTATCCCGATCTTTAATGGTTGCCAAGGCACCGCCGAGTCGACGATGAAAGAAGCGATCAGGCTATTTTAGGCCCCATAATTGCATAAGCCCACAATGGAAGCATTGAAGTGAATACGGCAAAGTGGTTCGGCGAGTCATGCCGAAGTCTGTTTCTCAGCACAAAGAAAATTTTGAAGAAAAATAAGAGAAGATAAACTAGAGAATAAAAGATGATAAATGTTCCTTGGATGCCCGCGAATGAAGACACCAAGACGAAAATTAAAATCATCACCATACGTTACAACAGGATTATAGTTCGAGTATACTAATCGATAAGGGTTGAATGTTCTTATTGAAGAGCGGAATAAGCTCATAAACGCCTCGGGGCAAACTCAACTGTTCGCAGTGATGAGTGAATGTGGCTGTTTGAAAATTGGCAAAAAAGTTGGTGCGAGAAATTGTTTAGAAAGGAATTGAAAAAAAGAAGGAAAGAAAGGTGTTCTAGCCGTAAAACATGAATAGGCTCGTATTTTCAAAATTCGTTTTCTTATTTACTTTCTACGCCCCACATTAACATGTTCAAAGTCAACCTGCACATGGTTATGTTTAGGAAATCTACCAAAATTGAACTTAAGTGAATGAAGAAGCTACAACCAGGCCTAGCGCCGTAGGCAAGATGTTGGAGAGGTGGCGCCGGGACGAGAAGAAGCCTCATGGATGTGGTCGGCAACGATGATAACAAGCGACATCTACAAGAGTGCCGCTCTCTCAGAGGGACAGAGAGCGAGCAGAGATAGAGGGCGGGACGAACGGACGACGTCACATGGCCGGTAGCAGAGAAGAGCTGAGAGAGGAGCACAGGTATGGGTGTATGGGCAGAGGCTGACGAGAACAGATCCCACCGGAGTGCACTTTACCCTGATGCCACACCGCCAGCATCTTTCTGGAAGGGTATGGAAGTTAAAGGTAAAGAATATTCCATGATCGACTGCCGTTGAGTCTTGGCATGTCGAATACAATAGTAGGTGATAGACTGATTGAAGCCAAATAGCCAAGATATTACAAGTTTATTTCGGCTGACGTTTCGGCGAGTCCGCCTTCTTCAGAGCCTCAAACTTGGGTAATTAAACCCAGGTAATAGGTGTAGAAGGTAAAGGTAAAGGTGCTGGCGTTGATCGGTCCCCTGAGGAAGCGCCAACGCATTCACATTCCATTCAGAATCATAGGAACATGGTGAATTTGTATTTGGCCTATACAATAACTTGAGGGGCCAGCCACTATACCAAGGTAGTGTCTTTACCTTCTCGGACAATTCTGGTTCCAATTTTCCTGGCCATGTAGTGATAGAAAGCTTAGCCCGGGCGGGGATCGATCGCTTGACCGTACGGGTGTCGGTGGCCCTTCCTACCACTGCACTACGCGCCCATACTTTACATTCATCGGTTTAGTTATCCAAATCTGAGTAGTGATGTCGGCTCTCCGCACCCTTGGTGCTGCCAGGGTAACGTAGCAGGTTAATAAAAGCCTCTATGGAGAAATTATCCAGGGGGAGGCTGACGTATGGTCACCTAGAAGAGAGCGCATCGAGATGTACTTTACCTTGACGACCCACCCAGCCAGCAGCTTCCCTGAAGGGTGAGGTAATAGGTGAATAAGAGAAGGAGATGCGTAGGGAGATGCGCAGATGCTGCACTAGAAGAGATCCTATAGTAGTGCACTTTACCTTGACGTACCACCGCCAGCATCAACTCGGAAGGGTAAGGTAGTAGGTTAGCAAGAGGAATATGAGTATGCGTGTATGGGGCGATGCTGGCTAATACTCAACTATAAAACAACACATCCAGGTGACTTTACCTTTATGACACAATGACATCTCGGAAGAGTAAGTTAGCAGGCTCATTAGAGCCAGTATGCTGGAATTATCTAGTCCTGACGTAAATGCAGAAGACCTTCAAGAACTTATCTCATCTTTTTCATGGAGATAAATATGGAAGAGCTAAATTAATTGTTGAATAGACATGATACTTTGCATTGTAGCGCACAAATGGCTCAGATCGAAGGGGAAAACGAAAATGATAGTCGGAGGAAACGATAGTTTTCACTAGAGAATATATTGATCCATAACTCTGCTGTGAACTTGTGTCTTCAAAAATTCACAGAGGGTTTCAAACTATTTCACGTGAAAATGTATCGAGAGCCGCTTAGTTCCATGACACTGTGTAGTATAATCCTACTATATAATAGCCAAAACCGAAGGGATGTTTGTCATGGGGGCTCATACGGGTCCCGCCGCGATTGCCCGTTACCGTACTAGCAAACAGGGACGCGCTTCTTAAGTTCAGCTCGCCGTCTTCTGCTATTTGTTCGTCGTTTTATTTTAAATCTTTTTTGTTTTATTTAAAATCCTTATTTCAGCTCACGTATTTTTGTTTTCAGTGTGTATTTAGCAGCCGTTTCTCGGCCGGCAGGCCGCTGAATGGCTGGTTTTCTGATAAGACGTAATTCATTCATTATAATGAGCTACAATTGCGTGATTTGAACTGCACATTATGGCAAGAAAGACATTAGCGGAACTCTAACTGGACCTGAATGGAAAACGAGTGCATGGCGCGCCCTTAGTGGACTGGTCCCCGCTGGCCACTTCACCTTCACCACTAAAGCATACACCTGATGTTCAGAGCAGAAATAGCACATTTCCCAAACTCTCGAATCCCTTTAGCGACCTGCGTCTTTCATGATCGAATTGGAGTTAAAAATTGAGATAAATTTCTAGTAAGTGCTTTTTTGCTGATTAATTTCTTGAAAAATACTCTTGGTGATGATGTTTCTAGTTGCACTCATAGAAAACGGGTTCTCGCCGGATCTCAAAACCATAAAAATCACAATTCCAACTCTCCAGTATGAGAAATGGGTCTTGTCGCTAAAAAAAACAAAAGCAGTTGGCAATTAAAAGCTTTTTTGTACTTCTTCCGAACCTTTTTATGGGCTTTCAGCATTTCACCGGAGACTGCGGAACGATCTACTGCTGTTTGATGTCAAACGGATGTCATTGTTGATTCTGGATTTAATAATTCAGAATTCTACAAACGAGTTCATTATCATTTTCAGTCTTTGCCTCAATTATTGATCCCACACAATCACCTTATCTAATTATATCATCTTGGAAGATTAATTGTCAATTTCAGAGCGGAAACGGTAAAATGGTAAAAGAACACGGAAGCTGCGCTCGAATCGCCGTCAGTCTAATTTGCCACGGAGAGCTATCACTTAATGAGAACTGATAGATTTTCCCTTCAATTAAATCAAATTTTTCAGCAAACACCTCTTGTCAAATTGAAATCAGTCGGCTGTCACATAACTGATGGCGTGTTCCGCACCTTCCTTAGCCTGTGAAACGACTTTTTTTATATTTTGCGGAAATTTAATGAAAAACGCATGCTCAGAAAGGAACCGCTACTATAGACAACTATTTTGATATAATTGTAGGTTTATGGTTGAAGCTCGTACTCCTAGATTGGTACAGATATTTATTCAACAGACTGACGTTTCGGCGTGTATCGCCTTCTTCATCTTCATAAACCTACAATTGCAATTCTCCATCATGCCGAGATTTATCGAGAGTCAAACATGGCAACTATTTGATATAAATTATAAAGAGATAGAAATTAATATTGAAGTATATAGTGTAGGGTGTATAATATGATAGTTGGATAAAATCACGTGAAACTATGGGGAAACGAAAAGGAGAGAGAGAGGGAAGCATACCATCTGATGGGAGAAAAAACATGGTTTAATAGCAAGTTGCGCTGGACCAAAGGGACTATATGGTTGAAGGTGCAACCAAGAAAAATTTAATTAAACCACATTTCTCCTGGAAAGCGGCTCTAATTGCTATTCATGTAGGTAAGATTAGAAAGAACGCAAAAAGGTGAAATGGTCAGCGCTGATCAGACCCCTGAGGACACGCCATGCCCTCGTCTCCCATTGAGAATCGTAGAGGCATGGAACGCGTACTTGACCAGTACAATGACGTGCGGGATCAGCCGCTGTACCAAGTCAATGTCTTCATCTTCCCAAACGAGTCTGATGCCAATTTAGCCGGCCCCGTAGGGTTGAAAGGTTTTGTTATCCTTGGCGAGGATTGATCGCTTGACCGTGGTGGTGTCAGTAAAATCTCTTACGATTAAGAAGTACCCTTTCCAAAATAGTTCCCGAAGCGCCAAATTCCACAGGTAAACCTTGGGTCCGTGCCCGGATCTGAATTTCTGATGACTGAAACACCAACCCAAACAGTAGAGGACCAGATACCACTGCAAACAGAGAGCTTGCGCAGGCGCTGTGGTTCAAGGAACCTTTTAATGTTCTACGTAGTGGTAATATCAAAGGTAAAGGTAAAGGCATAGGTGTCGGCGTTGATTGCTCCCCTGACGATGCGCTCGTGTTCCATTCAAAACGTAGAGGCATGGTGAATGAGCATTTGGCTTGCGGGGGCCAGTCACTATACCAAGCCAGTGTGTTTACCTTCCCAAACAAGTCTGTTACCAACTTGCCCGATACCCTGAGGGCTAGAAGAATTGATTACCTGGGCGGTAATCAATCGCCCGACCGTGCAGGCGTCAGCACGACTTCTTAGCACTGCACCACGCGCGCCGTGGTAATAATATTACTTGTAGAAAGATCATATTCAATTAGCATATCGAAATAAACCACAACCACCGGAATATTCTCCTATTCCTGTGAATAGAGGAATAACACCAGCTGTCATCTGCTGATAAGTATGTGACGTGCTGATGAGATTGATAACGACGAGCATCAATTAGGAAGAGTAAGTGGTTCACCGCTGACGACACATTTTGCTCTTAGTGAGTCAACTAGTTCCCGATCGGAAGGGCAGATAGCCACTCTTTGGCAGCTAGTATTCTTGTAGCATTCTTCAGAGTAAAAACAAGTTCGATTACAATCTCTGCTTCGCTTCTCACCTCGCAATAACCTTGGAGTTCGTTCCGGTGCACTTCTACAAAAGCGATTAAAATCTTCAGCAGCGCAAAATTTGTAAAATTTGAAGTAGGGAAGGGTTGCACAGTGCCTTTCCTGCAAACTAATTGCTTTAGATTTGTTTTACTAACCTCTTAAGTCCCGATTTTTGCTTTGCTTTTAATCTTCTCAGAGTTTTATTTGTCTACCAACCACAGGTTGACTTTTAGAATGCTAATAAGGGGCGTAGAAAATATAGAAAATAAATAAATAACCGAAATTTGATTGTCAATTCGAGATTTTTTTCTGGGATACGCATTCAACCTCTCTCCAGAACTTATCGCCGTTCACCTGCCATATGCCTAGCGGTTATCAGTTCAGCAATTGCAACTACTAAGCTAAAGGGTAGATGTATCGGCTTTGATCAGTCCCCTAAGGATGCGCCACGCACTTGTGTTTCATTCTGAATCGTAGAGGCATAGTGAATGCGTATTTGGCCTGCACAATGCCTTGCGGAGCCAGTCCCTATACCAACTCATTGCCTTTACCTTCCAAGACAAGCCTAGTACCAATTTACCCGACCCCAGAGGAATGGAGAGTTCGATCAGCTCGGACGGGAATCGATCGCTCGACTGTGCGGGTGACAGTAACGCCTCCCAACACTGCAACAACTACAGAATAAGAAATTGAGGTCCTAAATACTGTCAATTAATGAAACTCTAATGGTCGAAGAAAATGGCGCTCTCACCACATCATCATCATAATAATAATAAATCGAAAAGTAGCTAGTTAATTTCAATCCTTATTTACCCAGGGTTAGCTTTCCTTCCGCTGCACTTTCTGCACGTTGCACCATTTGTATGGAACGCACTTGGTGCGGAAATGATGTCTGCCTGGTTTGAGGAGAAAAGGATAAAACACACAAATTAACTGGAAGTTCTTGTCGAGGACATTCGGAAAATTGGAGAGTAGCGGATAATTACCGCCTCAGGAAATAGCAGAAGGTGCTCATCTATTCGGCTTTCCAAGAAAAAGGGAGTCATAGAGTAACAACAGGTCGTCGCTCCACCCATAGCTGCACCTCGGTGCAAATTCATGGACAAAAAATGGGGACTTCAGTTACCTTGACATCACTGCGCCAGCCTCTGCCCCTGAATTAACCGGCACATCGTTGTTAGTACTAGATATGCCATACTTGGCGCTCAATTGAGGTAAGTAGGTGAATCAGTAGTCGAATACAAAGGTGCCTGGTGGATTTTGACCTGCATTTTACGAGCGATAAGGTACGTTTAACGGTACAAATTGCAGTACACTCTGCCAGCAGACTACCGAGACTTGGGTTATCAAACCAGGGTTAAAAATGACAACAAATAACATCACTTCGAGTATGTAAGCGGTCAACAACAATGCTACGGCGTGTATACGTATACGTTCTATAGAACGTGCCTGAAATTGGACCTTCGGACACTGACAGACAATGAGTAACAATAAACTCTCTTCCACAAAAGACGATAATTATAGGATATAATATAGGTATAATTAAAGGACAGACCATATGTCAAGAGTCTATGAGTGATGATGAAAAATAGCTCATTTATAAAGTTCTTTCTTAGATATCCTTCCAGTGCGTTAAACCAATAAACCAATTCGACTAATGATGTTACCACGCACCTCATAAAGGAACCGAAAGTAAAGGTAAAAACCTTATCGATCGAAGTGACCTCCAGATTCCAAAGAACGAAAGATAAATTGACTTAAGTTAGAGTCGTTCGCGATCGTGGACAGCACATTAGGCTCAAAACTACCGAGAAGAATACCCTACCCAGACGGAGACTCGTGGTGAAGATGATCTTCCAAACGGCTTCAATATGACCCGGATTCATGAACGCAAATGAGGGTATATCACGCTCTGGTCGAAATAAACCCACTAGACAACTTAAATAAACTCCGCTGATGAACACGAATGCGACTATGCGCAGCAGCTGGGGTTTATTTGAGCATGAAATTGATGTACCTCAATGTATTGAAAGATGGTGTGTAGAGCGTTGCGATGAGCATCACTTGGTGTAAACGATCATAGACAGCTCCTTGTGAGTGAAGCTCTTGCCCGACTGTGAGATCTGGAGCGCCTCCATCGACATCGAAGATGATGAAGACACAAATCGGAAACTCACTATTCAGACGTCGGCGTCTTCGTGAACATACAACAGATTTATAATGACGACTTATTCCCGTGAATCACAAAGGCATCGGCAATGACGGCGTTGAAATGAGCGGTATTTCAATTTTACTGTTGGTTTTGATGGTACTACTGAATCCAAATCTCATGATCCTGAAGGAAGACTGTACTGCAATGGCCGGTCGACTGCGAATTCCATTTTAGGCCAACTTGTAAATGGGGTATTGAAATCGGTCAGCACACCAGGGCTTAAATTCATTATCGGATTGGTATCGGATGCTACAATGCAGTTTTGCGTACGGAGAGAGTTTTGTCGTTGAATTCTCCGAGCTGTTGTAAGCGTGAATAGCGAGACACATCACGTTGTCCCATTCTTCATTACGTCACAAAAATGCTAGTGATACTAATTGCCGTATGGTGTGGTTGGTGCGTTCTACTTGTCCGTTGCTTTCGTGATGATACGGAGTGCTGGTTTGTTGAGCGATGATATTATAAATATATAGCCGGAATATAGGTGGTGAATTTAGGCTAGTGTGGTCGATTTGGTAGAAGAGCAAATGGATTGTTCTCTTATGCATAAAGCTCCGCGTGTGAAAATATGTACCTCAACGGTGAGCATCAAAGATCATACAGCTCCTTGTGAGTGAAGCTCTTGCCCGAGAAAGCGCCTCTCCCGAAGATGATGAAGACATCGGAACTCACTATTCAGACGTCGGCGTCTTCGTGAACATACAACAGATTTATAATGACGACTTATTCCCTGAATCACAACCAGCTTTGAGCGGTATTTCAATTTTACTGTTGGTTTTACTGCCCCCAGTGACTGCAATGGCCAATTCCAAGGTTGTAAATGGGGGCGGTCAGCACACCAGGGCTTAAATTCAGGATTGGTATCGGTACAATATACCCGAGAATAAACCCCGGTAGGCGCGAGTATTCGCATTCATGAATGCGCCGCGGAGTATATTTGGGGGATATCGCGGGTTTATTCTATTCCGCTGGCGCCACGATGAATCGAACGCCCCGTTGTAGTAAGAGCACTCCAATGTTAATACCCGCACATCAGCTGATATGCCGCTTAGTTTCCATTTTCAACTATTAATTTTTCAAGGTTTAAAAGGAAAATAATACTGGTAATGGGCAAACAGAGAACGTAGTAAAAATTGCAGCGCAAAAACCAAAGCGCATAGCGACCGAATACATGCTAGAAAAAAAATTGATAGAAAATCGGTCCTATGGATTTGTGAACTGACGGCCGCCTACCCATAACAGCCGTGATCACGACCGTTGCATTGCTTCACGTCGAGTATCGCAAACACGATTGTCATGAATGCGGATATTGGGTGGGTGGACCGGGTTCATCTCGCTCAGAGTGTTATATACCCCAAACTCTCGTTCATGAATTTGGGCCCAGGACTGTTTTAAAAGACAGTGCGAGGTGGGGGTATAAATAAGAGAAAACTCATCAGGTTTTTCGCGAATTCGCCATTTCATGTTCCAATAGAATAGTATGGAGGTGGAGGAGCATGAATCTGTGCTGCCAGTGGGATGACGAATCAATTCCAATTTTCCACCAACGACTGGTCGTGATGGCTCTCGTGACAGGTCCTTATGTGCCTGTTCCTGAATAATCAGCGTTCACCAGGAACAGGATTCGAATGTCTCTAGGTTCTAGAGAGTTCAGAGAGGGAAGATGCCTCGCTTGCCACCCAATTGAACAGGCAAGATGCTAAACGCTAGTAGCGCAAACGTTAGTAAGGCGCGCGTGGTAAAGTGCTAAGAGATGCTACTGAAATCCGCATGGTCGAGCGATCGATTCCAGTCAGGCTAACTAAGCCTGCCTCCCTTTGGGATCGAGTAAATTAGTACCAGACTTGCCTAGGAAGGTGAAGACCCAGACTTGGTATAGAGGGTGGCCCCGCAAGCCATTGTGTAGGCCGCAATTTACCGATTCTGAATGGAAAACGACGGTGCCTCCTCCGAGGACTGATCAACGCTGAAACCCTACCCTTCACCTTAACCTTGAGCATTGGGTAATCAAACCATTGACAGTAAGCACTTGTAAGTCAATGCAAAATATCATACAACGGAGAAACCCTTGCGCAATGTCGGTGAATTTAATAATAATAAATAATAAAACAATAACAAATAAATAATAAATAAATTATAATAACAAATAATAAATAAATAATAAATAACAAAAATAATTAACAAATAGATATAATAAAAACTGAGTCAGAAGAATCTTCAAAATGGGACATCAGCACAAAAGAGTCCACCGGCGTCGATGCAAAAGGAGTAATGATGATAAAATGATAAGTGAGCTCAATCAGATCATCAAAGGAAGCCAAAAATAAGTTGCCAATATTCGAATGAAGCGTAATGGCACTTGAAGATGACATGTGGATCGGGAGTGCAGTTAGAAGTGTTATATGTTGCTTACTGTACACAGGGGAGTCCTCAAAGGGGTTAAATTGCTCAAGGGTGGATTTTCAAAAAACTCAATTTTCGGGAAAAAATACTTGCTAGAGAAATTTTTCGTCTGGCTGCGCCCCAGCTCATACAACACCCACTTGAACATATGCTAAAGCTGCGAAGCGACGGCTCATTAAATGAATCACTGAAGCATCAGGGCAAAACTGATATTTGATGACTAAGCGGAGACCACACCATTATTGATGTTCACGTTTTCTTAAGTGCTCCCATCAATCCCACACACCGCAAACCATGGGTATGGGAAGAACAGCATGTCTCACCCGATCAAAAGAGTGAGAGGTGGAGCCTTGAAGACCACTAGAAAGGTTCGTTTTTGGTGTTCCCTCTCTTTCCGCCACCCTGAATTACAAAGAAAAGAGGTGAAAATTTTAATTTGATTTAATTTAATTTAATTTATTACATGCGGTGATTCCACATGTGGAGCTGAAAGTGCAATAATCAACTGCACAAAACCCAACATGGTAACGAGAACAATTTGAACAAGATTTCGAGAGTTGTTAGAGAAACAAAACATCACATTAAACCAATAATGTATCAGATTTGGCTTCAAATAGATTGGAACCTGCATGTCACTTTTTTAAATATGTAGACAAGAGTTTCGAAAATGTTTTCAAATTATGAGACCCTTGCATTTTTTTGCTCAGTTTCGAGTACTCCATTGCCACTCTGGCCGAGAAAAGTTTCGCCTGAGTCTAGTTTCCGGATTTTTTAGAACCAGCTGTTTCTCAGGGCCTCTGGTCCGTGAACATACAAAAGAAAGGAACTTTCGAGGATTTAATCCTACCAATCTTTCCATTATTTTATTCGTTGTAATCAAATCGATCTTCTTCCTCGTGAGGGAAAGACTATCCAAAATCGATTGAAAACACGTTCTACGAGTTGGGGAAATGTGTACACAGGGATATGAAGCTCCAGTTGTTGAGCTCAAATATATACCTATATTCTTACAAATAAATTGATTTTAAGAAGCCATTGAAAAACGGCGGTTTCAGCGCACAAAAACGCCGCTGCCGCCGCTTTTTCGTTGCGGCACGTCCGGTACTGTACCTTTCTCGAATTAAG
The DNA here is from genome assembly GCA_030553155.1 of Nippostrongylus brasiliensis. Classification (NCBI taxonomy): domain Eukaryota; kingdom Metazoa; phylum Nematoda; class Chromadorea; order Rhabditida; family Heligmosomidae; genus Nippostrongylus; species Nippostrongylus brasiliensis. Next base: position 11,470,014 of record CP130735.1, read on the forward strand.
GATTATTTCGAGCACGTACATGGGTTCCGAGTGTTTTTTTTTCAAAAACTACACATTCTAAAAACCAACAATAAACTTATTCGACTATGCTTTCCACAGAAGATGCTTCTTGATATCTTCTCCTGATACCTTCTCGGGTCTAATCGTAAGAAGAAGAGGAAAGAAGAGTCCAGCAGTTCTCTCAAGAAATTTCTCGCTCGAATCATATTTATCTTAGATGTGTGAGAAGTCTAGTCGCTTCAGCTGCTGGAAGGTTCCTTATTGCTACTCATTTTTTGCTCCATTCAATTATTGTCGCCATGAAAAGGGAATGTAGCCCACGATTGTCATTCTCATCTCAAAGAACTACAAATGAAACGTGAATATGGAGCCTTGGCTCCACTGCCTTCGGCGAATCAATCATTCTTGAAGTTGAAAGGAGTCGTTATAAAACAGGTAAGAGTTCCAGGTACAGAAAACGAGGAAGAAGGAAGTGGCGAGGTTTACAATTACTCAGGTAATGGTAAAAACAACTCAAAACCGAGGATGAGACATTGAGCTTGCAAGAGGAATTGGAGATAACGATGAGCTGTATTCAGAGAAAAATTGCAGGGTATATTTTGACGCACACAATTTATTGCCAATGTTTTCCGAGAGAAAGTCATGAAGAACTGGGTAGCTTCTCAGAAGGTGAAAACGACATCTACGTAACAAACCAGTTTGAATTAACCCTCAGGAAACCCTTTGAATGGGTTGATGGTGGCTCGACAGCGCTAGAAGTTTGTGAATTAACAGAATCACCAGTGATGCGACGTAAGTGAGGGAGCAAAGTGAACGGACGGACGACGTAATGCGTTCCAGGAAGTCACCCACTAAAGGACCCACTTCTCGAGCCGGAAGTGTGTCGTGTCGAGAGAAGCAGTGAAAGCCCCAAGCTCTCGCGCTATCCTAACGGATCAGAGTACACAGCTGACCCCCAGCTCTCCATCCTAAATCGAACTCCTTAACTTTAACTTTAATACATGCGATAATCACATGTGCAAACGACGGTAAGACGATGAAACAGTGATCAACATCAATGCAGATCTCTAGATGCTATTTCTTACAGTACGAAAGACCTGATCAAACATAAGAACACGAACAAACGTAACATAAAAGCGTAAAAGAGAGCAATTAGAAGAAAAGATGGCTAAGAGAAAGATTCAACAACTAATGTGTGACGAGGAAACCTGGTCAGGAAACCAATTGTCGTGGATTCAGGTACTGAACTACAAGTTTTTTTTTTTTTGAATTTTGCTGAAGTATTAGGAACCTGCAACTTTTTACTCAGTCTTGTGTACTCCAAGCCTGCTCTGAATGTGAAAAAGTGTCGCCTAAGAGCTGTACGTGGTTGCTCCAACTCCTTTTATATGGTTTAAGACTGCGCGTCGTGCAATGTTAAGAGGTGCTACTCGCACTCGTACGATTGAGTGATCGATCCTCGCGTGGGTAAACCAAGCCTCCCATCCCTCTGGGGTCAGGCGAATTGGTACTAGACTTGTCAAGTAAGATAAAGACACTGATGTGGTATAGCGGCTGCCTCCCTAGCCAATGTTTAGACCAAATATGCATTCACCTTGCCCAACGATTCTGGATGGAACACGAATGGGTGACGCGTTCCAAGGGGACTGATCAGCGCCGACACCTTAACCTTTAACTTTCACCTTTAAATTTTCAGAACAGCTTCATTTGCAATTCGCTGAGTTGCAACACACCCGTTGTAAATAAAAAGGATGATATAATGAGATCGAACTCGTTAGTTCACCACTCCGGTCGAGGTCAAGGGCCTGGAACTCTAACACTTCGAATTTCCAAAAGCGTTGTAAACCGGAAGATGCGTGGATGATGTTATTCTATGTGATTCCAACCATGCGTTTGTTGCTTGAGATAATTAGGTTTAAAAGGAGATAAGATGAAGCGGCAGAGACAGCGGATTAATCTGGTGGCACTGTAGTTCTCTACTTTCGTCAGGGAGCATCTGTACTACTATAGCCCGGGATTTACTCTGTGTTCATTTGATCTCGAGTCATCTGAGGAAATGAAAATAACTGAAAGAAGAAAAAGCCAAAAAGTGGTCAAATTATTATGAGTCACCCATTTAGTTTATCTGATATTTTATCTTTACTATTGCTATCATTACCCAGGTCCAATAGTCACATGTTATATGAGTGTTTATTCTATTTGAATTTTGTTGATTGGATAACTAGGAATAAATGAATAAAAAAGCGTAGAAGAAGAAAAGTTAGCGAAAAAAACTGAACTAGAATGATGAAGGGACGAAAAGCTGTCAAAGGTTCAAATGGCAGTAGACTGGAACAAAGGAAAGAACGACAAAACTACACTAGAGAGCAGACCAGTTCAATGTAGCACTTAGACTACCAAAATTAAATGGATTGCAGAAATTGTAGAAAATGAGGAAAAGGAGAAGTGGAAGTGCAATATGCAATACAAGTAGATGCTTAAGATCCGGAAGTCTTTTAACCTTATTCTGTCTCCGAGTGCCGGTTTTCGACAAAGCATTCCTATAAATTGAAATTCTAGTTTTATTTCCGCTTTTTGCGGGTTACTGCTATGTATCCTAGAATACGATCTTGTTACGGTGATGTTAGGTTCATCGCGAAAAACGCATCTCATGCGGGATTTGAACCCACGTCTCGCCCCAAACCGAGGCTGTACACTAACCACTTGAGACAACCATTTGCGAATCCCTAGCATAGTGGTTAGTGCACAGCCACGGATAGGTTGAGACGCGGGTTCGAATCCCGCTTGAGATGCGATTTTTGCGATGAACCTAGCACTATCATTACATCATATTCCTATAACTGTTCAATCGACAATGTTAATGAAATGACCGCTAAAGCGGTCTGACCGAAGCAAACCCAGACCAACATAGCCCGAGGCGATAAGGATAGCAGCGCGTGAGCGAGTTCAATAATTAATGCGGCTGTGTAAAAACACGAAAACACGATTTATGGCGGTCTTTAGAGACCATTCATGGCTGTCTTTAGAGATCTCGTCGAACGGCAGGCGAAGAAGGTATTCAATGAACTAGTCGTCACAAATATGCGGTAGCTCAGAAACGGCTGAAGGGAAACATTTGAGGATATGTTGGGCCTAATAAAAAATTCTCGACATCGCACTTTATGAGTGACTTTGTAACAGCTGCGCATAGTAAAAGTGCAGTTGACTCAATTTTCTTCTGCTTTATCTGCGAAAAGACACATTCACCTGCCGCTAAGGAAGCTATCACCTGAAAGTGGCGAGAAGAAATTAGCAGCAGGATCAGCGTATGAAAATTATGTTCTTATTTGATTAGGTACATCAAATATCCCACGAAAGTAACATAGAAAAGTGGAAACGTAACAAATTAAGTTCCAACAGGTGTAACAAAAGCGAAAGCTTCTAGTAGCTTCTGAAGACTGAAGGAACTTGGAGGGGCGGGCAAGCAGTAGCGATGGCAGAACGCAAACAAACCATCAACGGCAAAACTGCGAACAAAGGTGAGCAAAGGTCGAAGAGCGTTGGGTAAATGCCAGCCGGCTGGGTAAAGTCACGTAGGAGATGGCTGTCTAATCGCCCTCGCGATTGGAACGGACCTCGGTTCTACGAAAAATTAGGTTTTTGAGGACCAATCAAGTGATCGATCCCCGCCGGGGCTAACCGAGCCTTTCATCCCTTCGGGTGAATTTGTACCAGACTCGCCTGGGAACGTAAAGGCACTGATATGGCGTGGCTGCTGGCCCTGCAAGTCATTGTATAAGCCAAATTAGGTCAACTTTTTTCAGCCTCCGTGTTATACCGTCTATTTCTAAATTTATTGCTAAAGGTTGGTTACCCCTTTCATTGAAGTCTTTCGAAAAAACTGGTTTCCCTATCGGTTATGGCGCATTAACCATACTCTGCTGGCTCAATGTTAGGTTTGGATCTCGTTTTCAATCTCCTCGGGCAAACTATCTCCTCTGGATTTGTATTGTTCGCTTCTTGTTTCGTCCGTAAGCTGTTTTACCCTAGTTGTTATGTTTTCTCGGAGTGTTTGAGTTACTTTGCAAAGAGGAATTGTTTTTGTTTTTTGCGTTTTTTCTGATTTGCTTTGCTGTCGTTGATTTGTTGTTACTTCTACAGGCACTGGTGTGTACGTCGTAGAAATAAATAAAATAAGTAAATACGCATTCACCAAGCCTCTACGATTCTGAGGAATACGAGAGCATGGCGCGTCCTTAGGAGACTGGTCAACATCGACTACGTCACCTCAAGAAACGAGGCGACTAGGACGGCTTTGGCAATGCTAGAAGGGAACTCTGGTCGGATAATTCTCGCTCACAGTTCTCGGTAAATCAGGCAGAGATAATGAGTGTAGGAAGTGAATCCGTTGCTAATTCATCAATACACGCGTTTATAAGCTCTGAGAAAGCGTAATAATCGAATTACATTCGCTCTCAGACAGTGAAAAATAAGCCAAGACACGGAAGAAGAGCCAGAGTCTGGAAACACCATCTGAAAAAAACATAGAAAAGAATAAGAAAGGGAAAAGAGAATATGTGAAAATGGTAGGAAGAATATGAGAAGCATCGTTCAAGTGTTCAGCTAATTAAAAGAAAGAGATACCAAGAAGCTATCCAAAAATCTATCAAAAACTAGCAAAATTGTTATTTCATCTGTTTTGCTACAAATTATTGTTCTTTAAGTCCACTTCAATTAACAAATTTTTGTCTTCAAATCATGTTTAGTTTTAAAGCTTAATCTGCTCTTATTCCTGAACGGAAGCTATTTCACCAGAGTACCATGTGATAAAAATATGTGAAAATAAATTACCTTACCTCAAATTATATTACCAATTACTTAAATTAATGAATTAAAAATTTTACCATGTGATAAAAATGCACGCATGATACATATATGTACATAATACAAATACATAAAAACATGAATACAAAGAATAAAAAAGTTCAAAAAGTACAATAAATAAATAAATAAAAATAGGATAAGAATAGGTAGGGATAAGAGAAGATAAAGATGAGTATATAAAGATACGGGTAAAGATAAAGATCACTGGCATTAAACATTGGATATGCCTCCCTATTGAAGTACCTTTCACATTGAAACGTAAGAACATTTTCAATAATCCGGCACTTGTTTACCTTTTTCGTCTTACATACACAACATGAAAATATAACTACCAATTTACTTCCAGGATGCAGTGGTAAGAAGCGCCACTGACACCCGCATAGTCGAGCGATCGATCCCGGTCCGGGCTAACCAAGCGTTCCATTACATCCCTCCGGTGTGGGTGAATTTGAACCAGACTTGTCCGCGGAGGTAAAGATATTGACTCGGTATAGTGGCCGGCCCCCGCAAGTCGTTGTATAGGCCAAATATGCAACCACCACTCCTCTACAATTCTGAATAGGAGTCGGTTTAAAAGAAGTCTCTTTTATAAGTTTTATTCGATTCCGAATAAAAACACAAAAAAAATATACAAGACAAACAAATATCACAAAAGAAATCTAAGACCAGCAATGAGAGCAGGGAGGATACAGGAGAGCAGATCGGAGCTAGTAGGCTAGCAACCGATCACAGCGAATCCAACTAGGTAGAACTGTCCTTACCTCGACCTCGGTGGGCGGGGCTACCAGGTGTACGGTTTAGGGCATATCTGCCCTTCTACTTCAAGATACACGAGCCAACCCTAAACATCGCGAGTCCGCGATGTTTATGGCGCAGCTGCATATCCTAGAGATAGGTGTATCCTGGGGAAGAACACCATCTCTCCAGCATATGCCCTGCTAGACAACTAACCCACGTATACCACATGGGGGCCCTCAAAGAAAAAGCGCTTCCACTGCGCTAATAATTAAAAGAACGGGTCAGGACGCCGTTTACGTTCACTAGGCCGTGATAATAAATGTTGAAGCGATTCTTCAGAGAAGCTTCCACTTCAGTGCAAGTTGTACGGGTCCGTACTCTTTGAGGGGATTTTCGCCTGACTTGCATCCAAGTTCGACGCGAGTGATAAAAATATGATTCAGCGAAAAATGACATAGTAGAACGAGAACAATGAAGAAAAGAAAAAAACGATCTAGGCAGTATCAAGCGATCGTTTTGTCGGCTGAGCGGTAGGTAATTTTTCGCCAACGCATCTCTAATCGAAGACGGTGAGGTTGACGAAAACGGCTTCTCCGATCTAAAATTGGTAAAATTGTTATCGTTGTTATTTCCTGGCCTTCCGGCCACCATTTGCGTTTTTTCGCTTCTGACGACAAGTAGTTCCTTTAACAGGTGTATCGTCTATTTCCTTGGGTATTTTCACCAAGTGATCAAACTGAATTCTGTGTGGTTCCTGATTTTCGCCAATTAAGGTAATCAGAGCAGAATTAGCGCTCGCTTCAACAACTCGATAAGGACCTGACCAGTCCGTAATCAACTTTGGGTGGCGAGATTTTCGCTTTTCCGCGGGAAGTTTCATATAAACTCGATCCCCGGCTTTGAAAGCGGTAGATTTTCCTGTTCTCAGCCTCTTATCATAATCCGACCGCATCCGGTCGTGGTATTCCTTAGCGCTCTCGTTAATGCACTCTCGTGCTAGCTTCATTCCACATAGAAATTCAGCTTTATACGTATCATAGTCGATCGTATATGGCGAGAGATGCTCAGACGGAATCACTGTAGATGGGTACTTGGGATCGCATCCGTACAGTAAAAAGTGAGGACTCTCTCCCGTCGCTCTGTGTGTGGAAGCGTTATACGCATACACCACGGCTGGCAGTACTCTGTCCCACTCGGATGGTACCACAGTCTTTTTCTTGAGCATTCGAACTATCGTTCCATTTACTCGCTCAGTTAGGCCATTTTCTCTAGGACAATAGCCTTTCGTAAACTTCTGTTCAATACCCATGAACTGACATAAAGCAGAAACCATGGAGTTTTCAAACTCTCCTCCTCGATCCGAGAGTATAATTTCGGGCCATCTTCCGGCACCACATATCCAGTTACTGAAGATCATTTCAGCGACAGTTTCCGCCTTTTTATCAGGTACTGGATACGCTCCCAAATACTTAGTGAAGTGATCTATAACCGTCACTATGTAGCGATTTCCGCGAGTAGTAAGACCCATCTCCAGCAAGTCGACTCCGACTATCTGTAGTGGCCTGTTCACAAGTATAGGGCGTAATGGTGGTACGTTTTCCGACCGTGTGTTCGTAAGGAAACACTGTTGGCAAGAACGGCACCATATCACCAAATCTTGGTACATACCTGGCCAAAAAATGGACTTTTTCATCTGCAGGAACATTTTGTGTGCACTAAAATGTCCGCCTAGCACACCTGAATGTGTGCTTCATCGAACACTTCTTTTCGCCGTGATCGTGGAACCACAATCACCAATGACCCATCTTCGTTGAATAACTGTAACAACCCATTTTGTATGGCGAAATCCGCCGTTGTGAGCACTTTACTATGCCTGGGTAGTTTCACCTCAATTACATTACCGTTTTCAACGGCAAGTATCAGGTCGACGAAATCAGGATCTTCCCTTAATTCAGATAGCCATTCACTTTCTTGAACGGCACATACAACTTTTTCATCCTCAGCATAACCGTGAGTAGTAGTTTCACCAAAAGGTAGTCCACGTGAAAGCGCATCCGCTACTACGTTGGCAGTTCCTTTAACGTATTCTATAGAAAGATCATAACGCTGAACTTCCAATGCCCATCTCAAAACTCGAGGGGAAACGTTGTTCCGCTTAAAAAGCGACGTGAGTGCAGCATGATCTGTCCTAATAACAGTTTTGACGCCATATATGAAATAATGGAATTTCTTTAGGCTGTAAACCAGCGCTAGCGCCTCTTGGTCTGTTACATGGTAGTTTTTCTCAGCACTTGACAGATGCTTAGACGTGAAAAACACAGGGTGTAGCAGACAGTCGTCTCCTTCTTGCGCCAAAACCGCACCTACACCTACTCTACTGGCATCTGTGTAAATGACGAAGGGGCGCGTTCCGTCCCTAGCTTTCTCAATGTTCGGCTGTGCGAGAACCGGAGCCTCGCAAAGAGCCTTCTTCAGCTTCTCAAAAGCATCATCCTGCTCTTGTGACCAGAGGAAACTTTTCTTAAGACTGGTAAGCTCGTATAGCGGTTTCGCAATCTGCGAAAATCGAAGCACAAACTTCCGATAATATCCTGCCATACCAAGAAATGTTCTCAGTTGCGCTATATTTACAGGACGTGGGTATTGCTCAATCCGAGCCACCTTTTCTGGGTCTGCTCTCAGCCCTTCCTTGTCCACCACATGCCCTAGAAACTCTAGACTAGACTCCATGATGCGGCATTTCTGCGGCTTAACTTTTAGTTGCGCTTTCCGCAACTTTTCTAGCACGCTGCTTAGAACTTCTATGTGGCGTTCCATAGAGTCTGTTGCAATCAAAATGTCGTCGATATAAACCGACACCTCTGGACCTATCAGGTCACCTAGCACCTTGTCCATTAATCTTTGGAATTTAGCCGGTGCTGTTGTGAGTCCAAATGGCAGTACACGGAACTGAAAATGCCCGGAAGTAGTGGTAAAAGCGCTAATCTCCTTAGCTTCGTCCGTGAGTGGTACTTGCCAGTACCCACTTGCAAGATCCAGCGATGTGAACCACCGCTTACCTTGTAACCTTTGTAGAGTTACATCGATTGGAGGCAAAGGATAACTGTCCTTCTTAGTCACTTTGTTCAGTTCCCTGTAATCAACACACAACCTTGTTGATCCGTCTTTCTTGGCTACAAGCACTATGGGTGATGCCCATGGTGACTGACTGTCCTCAATCACTTTCCTATCCTTCAAGTCACGAAGCATTGTGTCGACTTTAACCCGAATTCCGTACGGAACCGGCCGTGTCTTCTGACGAATTGGTGGGTGATCCCCCACGTCTATGTCATGTGTGACAAGAGAGGTTTGCGTAAGCTCCGCATCTGTTAAGGCGAATGCGCTACTATATTTCTCCACTATTTCAATGATATCGGATGGCATGGGTCCAGCCTTCCTATTTGTATTGAGGGTTTCCACCAAACATTTCATCCTTTCATCTCCCTCTAGGGAAGAAGGTTGCTGAAGTGACAACATATCGTTTGGTAAGTCCACTACTTTCGGGTCGATCCACGAATCCGTTGACCATTTTCCCAAATTTTCACCTCTCTGGATGACCCAGGGTTCGGGTCCTCTATTCATCACCGAAATCTCGGCTTTTCCTTCTGTTATCTCGCACACACCCGATTCTATGCGTGAATCTTCTGACCAGAATACACACGGGCCTTGTCGAGTTCCACCGTAAATCTGCACACTAGCCACTCCGCCAGATGCAATCAGCACTCTCTTGCAAGAAGTAGCTGATTTAATGCTCTGATGACCTTCACTAGGTGTTAAAGTGAGCTTGACTCCAAGCTCATTCAGAGCATTAGTTCCTAAAAGTAGTATGTTTTCGCTACTCTTTTGAACATGTAGATGTACATATGCCGTACGTGCGCCTTTGACACTTATTTCTGTCACAATCTCCGAAAGAAATGTCATCGCATTTCCAGAAGCGTCGAAAAGTTTCCGCTTCTTACCGTTGCCTACGATCCGCGCACTTTTGTCTAGATCAACATCCTTTTCACGTGCTTGGGTTAGTAAGCTCACAGGGATTATAGACACGACTGATCCGGTGTCTATCAGTGCTTTGGCGGCTATACCAAAGACCTTAACATCGTAGGTGCATGGTTTGCCTACCGCTGGTGGTTGCGCGTTCTGAAGATTCTCTTCATTTTGTATGCTATTGCACCAACCATCCAACTCAGATACCAGTGATATCCCACCAGCTGTGTTCTTCGGGGCGCGATTAGAGCCTCTACCGGCTAGTCGTTCCCGATTGGCTGGCTTATTTCGATTTTTATAGGGACAATTTGGAACCAAATGCCCTTTTTCTCCGCATCCAAAGCATTTCGCAGAGGTTCGGCTTGATTGCGATCCCTCCATCCCGCGATTGTTGCTTATTGATGGTTCATTTCTCTCCGTATCGTTCAATTTCCGATCGATTTTTCCTCTTTTAAAAGAGTTATCATAATTCATAGTTTGCTGCCTAGGTGGTTCCACCTGCAGCTTTTCCAGTCTGAGGGCTACACGCTTCACCTCTTCATAAATATGGCCATCCGGCGCATCTAAAGCTGCCAACATGTGGTAGAAGCTTTGCCAATGTTGGAGACATGAGTACAGTTTCGAACCTCTTATGAAGTCCCACTCACTGCTAGGATGAATCCTCCTAGACAGGTCCTCAATACGGCAGCAAAAATCAACTACTGATTCCGAGCTCCTTTTCGACAGTTCTTCCCATTCTTTTACGTTTTTTAGACGTTCACATGGGTTTTTCCGAGCTGTTTTCAGCGCCCTTACTACATCAGCAAAACTTCCGTTCCGAACTTGCTGCGGTAAACCTTTGAAAAGAGACAAAGCCGTCCCCGTCAAATGATTTGCCAATATATCTCGCCTATCCGCATCGCGCCATACGCTGATAGGGAATTTCACTTCCAATCCCCTCAAAAAATCTGTTAGGGAATTCCTCCCGTCGTATTTAGGCACACTAGCTACGCTCTGCGCTTTAAACACCTCGCGAAATACGGCAAACATATCGCCGAATTGATCCTTGGCGACACCGTTCTGCCTACCCTCACAATCCGTGGAAGTAGAACCAGAATCTGACTCCTTACTCAGCGATCTTCGGGAAGGTGCTTTCGAGTGTGAACGACGCGATGCGCGCGATAGAGCTGCTCGGTCGTGGAGCTGATCATCCTCCGTGGCGTGGTGCTCGGTAGACCTCTGAACACCGCTCTTTAGTAAATTGAGTTGGCTGCGAACCGCGTGCCAATCATCCGTTCCACTACAGTTCTCACCTCGACGTGACGACGGCAATCCGCCGCTTTCTGGGTGGGCGTCTCTCAGATGTTTCAGCCTTTCCTGCAACATCCTTATTTGGTTGGCAAAATCGCCAATCTTCCTATCCTTCTCCCTCAGCTCTTCCTCCAGCTGGGCTCGTTGAACTGATAATCTAGATTCTAGATCCACGATTTCCTCACACTTGGACCGGACTACTCCAGAAACTTCAGCCGTTTCACAGCCCAGAATTGATGCCACTTCGCACAGAGCCTTGCTATGCACTGTTACCATCGGTAAAAGTACCCGCAATTCACTAGGACTCAATTGTGCTTCATCAAAGAACAATGCCTCGTCCGTTTGTGTAACCACATTTAATCGCTCCGCGACTTTTACAAGTGTACCCCGAACCGTTCCGCGGACTGACGCTAAAATTTCGCGTCTTTTGGTCACCGCTAAACCACGGATCTGGTCATCCAGCGATTCTTCCAATCGCTTTAGAATGTTCTCAAAAGAAACACTCAAGTCATGATCTGGGCAACTCACTCCGAGTTGTCCCCAACTTCCGATCATGTGTGGCGCATCCCCATCATTGCAATCCGCAATAATGGTCTCGGTGGCAGCATCAGTTGCACTCGAGCTCGACATCTTCGACTTCTGGAGTATTCACTAGGTTCCAAGTGACTGGCTTTGGCCCCCAAGTCGGTTTAAAAGAAGTCTCTTTTATAAGTTTTATTCGATTCCGAATAAAAACACAAAAAAAAATATACAAGACAAACAAATATCACAAAAGAAATCTAAGACCAGCAATGAGAGCAGGGAGGATACAGGAGAGCAGATCGGAGCTAGTAGGCTAGCAACCGATCACAGCGAATCCAACTAGGTAGAACTGTCCTTACCTCGACCTCGGTGGGCGGGGCTACCAGGTGTACGGTTTAGGGCATATCTGCCCTTCTACTTCAAGATACACGAGCCAACCCTAAACATCGCGAGTCCGCGATGTTTATGGCGCAGCTGCATATCCTAGAGATAGGTGTATCCTGGGGAAGAACACCATCTCTCCAGCATATGCCCTGCTAGACAACTAACCCACGTATACCACATAGGGACACAAATTCTGGGGCGCGTCCTTAGGGGACCAATCAACGCCGACACCTTTACCTTTACTTCAACCTTTACCAAGATGAGAAAATTCCATCGTAGAAGGAGTAATACCCAACCATTCTCCAAAAATGCAATTACCTAAATGAGGTTTTGAGAGACTTCAAGAGGGAAAATGACGTCGCTGCACTTTGAATGGCGAGACGCTCTATCTAGATGAGCTCGACTGAACATCACTACTGAATTGGCCTCTAAATCTTTAATCGTTGGCATTAAATTTTGACGAGAATAGTCGTTCCCGGAGCGCGGAGAAGTCTTATAGCACGCTGTGATAGGCTTCTTCCTGACGAAACGTATCATTCAGTTAACAGGACGGCGAGCAGAAGCCGCATCGACGTATTATGACGAGCGACGCCGGAAGCCCTCGGGCGTCGCCGTCTCGACGTCGACATCACGACCACAAGACGCCAGCAGGCCAAACATACACCACGAACATACCCACTCTGGCGGATACTAGCCTTTGGGCATCCTACGTACCATAGCCCCGATTCGCTGCTGTTAGATTAAAGTAACGGTAAAGTGCCCGACGCTGATCAGTCCCCTAAGAACGCGCCATGCATTCACATTCTATCCGGAGTCGATGAAGCAGGGGGGATGCGTATTTGGCAAATACAATGCGGGCCAAACGCTGCACTAAGTCAGTATATCCACATAGACCTAGATTCATGGCGGGTATCGGCGCTATAGACCCGCAAATAAGCCCCGGTCGGCGGGCGTATTCGCATTCATGAACGCGCCGCGGAGTTTACTTGGGGGATATCGTGGGTATGTTCCACCCTGCTGGCGCGGCGATGTATCGAGCATCCCGCTGTAGTAAGAGAGCTCCAATGGTAATCCACATCAGCTGTTATGCCGCTCAGTTTCCATTTTCAACTTTAATTATTCAAAGTCCAATAGGTCTGGTATCAATTCGCCGACACTCGGGTCTAATGGAAGGCTTAGTTAGCCTAGGAGAGGAGTAGGGCATAGATAAGATTTAATACGCCAAGGAATCAACGGATTTGAATGGGGATTCTAATGAGTCCGCTCAAATTCCAATTTGAACCTATTATTTTCAGCTACTGCATATGATCTAGTGGTGCAGTGGTAAGAGGCGCTGCTGACACCCGCGCGCTTGAGCAACTGATCCTTAACCAGGTTAGGCAAGACTTTCATCAATTCGTAGACAGGTAAATTGATACCAGACCTGTCTGGGAAGCTAAGGACGCTGAATTGGCATAGCGGCTGGTCCCCGTAGGTCGTTATAAGACGAACGCGTGTCATGTCTTTAAGGGAGTAATGAAGGCCAATCTGTTTACCTATATAATATAATCATCTCAGCTAGTGAATATTTATAATAATTAAAGAGATATTCGTCAACCGTGAAAATACTATGGAAGATACCGAAATCGCACCTGGGTTTATTTGACGGCCGACTCCTACTTGCAGGTCGAACTGGGCACAAATTCGTCACAATGAGTTGGTCTGGACACGGAGTGAGCCCGGGAATTCTCGTCCAAGTACGACTGCATTGAATGGATCAGGGGAAAACCTGAAACTCTGAAGTTGAACTCTATTTTAAAATTGGAGTATAAAGTACAAGCATTGAGAGCAGTGAACGTTCAGGGCGAGTAATCAAAAGTCCAAACGATACAGCGACTTAGCAGAACAATTTGAAGAAAACTGCAACATCAGGTTGGACGTGGCGATGGGTATAACCGTGAACGGGAAAATGATGCAAGAAGAGAGAAATCCCTTGAATGATACTCATAACCAGAGATGTTCAAAGCCTTAAGCACGCGGAGTAGACTCCTTCCCCTGAGAAAAAGTAGCAGATGAACAGTTACCTAACAATATTGTACGACCCAACCTTTTGTTATTTGTTAACCGCTTTCCAACTGTCTAATTACTTTTTGTGTTATGGCATGGTGTTTTTGTTTTATCAATGTTTCCATTTATTATTGTCGCGCCATTATGTGGTGTAACAAATAAATAAATAAATAAATAGATAAATGACCGAGTGATGTTGAATCTTGGCATGTTGAATACTATAATTTTAATTAAAGATAGATTCGCCGGAATGGTTTTGTACCAATGTTGGTTAATCAACTTCAGTCTCCGGTATACTATAATATTAGGTTGGTGCAAAAGTCTTGCAACACTTTTGCAACATTCTTCAAAATAACAGCAATTGACTGAAACAAAGTCTCAGTCAACGATATAATCATCATTCATATATATGACTCTTCCCCATCTTTCGGGTAACTTCTCAGTTCCTCTCCGCCAGAACTCTAGGAACTGTGACGAAAAAAATTGGCCGACCTCCATTTCCAGTTCGTTTCGGTTGTCGAATTCCATTTCTCGAAGGTGTTGCTCTAAGGACCTGAATAAGTGATAATCTGAAAGAGCAAGGTCTGGAGAATAAGATGGGTGCGATAGAACTTCCCAGCCTAAATCCTGAATTTTCTCATGAGTTGCTCTTGCGACAAGAGGACGAGCGTTTTCATTCAAAAGGTAGACTTTCCCCTTTCAGGGCGTTTTTATCGCATGACGGGAACTTCTACCGCACCTACCGTACTCTCCTCACCTTGCTGCTTTAGATTATCACTTATTCAGGTCCTTAGAGCAACACCTTCGAGATATGGAATTCGACCACCGAGATGAACTGGAAATAGAGGTCGGCCAATTTTTTTTCGTCACAGCTGCCGGAGTTTTGGCGGAGAGGAATTGAGAAGTTGCCCGAAAGCTGAGGAAGAGTCATATATCTGAATGGTGATTATATCGTTGACTGAGATTTCGTTTGAATAAATTGCTGTTATTTTGAAAAGTGTTGCAAGACTTTTGCACCAACCTATTAGCTAACCATAAGCTCTACCAAATGGAGAGAATGTAGAAGACACAATGGAGGAAACCTAAACTGGATATCAGAGTGCCAAAAAGAAACGAAATTGATCGTTAAAGGGGAAAGATCTCGAATCGAGCGGTACGATGGACCTTGATGGGGCTGCTGTGTCTCCTACCACCCCTACGCGATTGCAAAATACGAATAAAAGCTGTGGACTTCGAAGTGAATTATGCAGAACGTAGGTAATTCACTTCATTAAAGCAAAAAACCTAACAATCAAATTCGCAGGCGTCATTAAGAGTTTTTAAAACTGAAACGCTCGCTGCATGAATGAACTCCTGACTCCAATAGGCGAGAAGTTGATGGTCTTAACAATGATCTCAATAACCCCTCGTACAGCCAAGGCGTTATTGAGGCCAGGAGTATACCTTGAGTCGAGCCTTTGACACTCGCACGGTCGAGCGATCGATCCCCGCACGGGCTAAATATGCCTTCCATCCTTACGGTGTTGGGTAAATTGGTACCAGACCGGTGCCCGGGAAGGTAAAGACACTACGTTAGTATAGCGGCTGGCCCCGTAAGTCATTGTACACGGCAGTTCGCATCCACTATGCCTCTATGATTTTGGATGGAAGACGAATGCGCTGCTCATCCTGTGAACTGATCAACGCCGACCAGTTTACCTTCACCTCTTATTTTTGAGTGGGTCAAAAGAATAAGTAATTATCAAAAACATTATATTATAGGCTCCCTTTGACGATCATTCGGACCATAAAACTTAATGTTCGTTGATCCTCCAACAAAATCTCCCCGCTTTGCTTGTCTGATAGAACATTTTCCCTATGGTTGACGATCCCAGTACACCTCGGTCTCTCAGGTTGTTTGTCTCCTTCCTAATTTGAATCTTGGGCCTGCGTGGGGCAGTAGTAGGAGGTGCCACTAACACCCGGACGGTCGAGCGATCGATCCGGGCCCGGGCTAACCAAGTCTTCCATCCTTTCGAGATCGGGTAAATTGGTACCGGACTTGTCTGAGAAGGTGAAGACACTGACTTCCTATAGTGACTGGCCCCCGCAAGTAATTGTATAGGCCAAATACGCATTCAACCTACCTCTACGATTCCCAATGGAACACGAATTCGCGGCGGCGGTTCCTAAGGTGACTAATCAACGCGGATACCTTTAACCTTTACCTTTTACACGAGCTACGATGAGCTACCCGTGAACGAGCACTCTTCGAAGTTACAAAGTGACCAACACCAATCTAGAGTCACATCTCGAGAAAATTAGTATCAATGGGTTTCACTTATAAAGCAAGCTCACGGAATTACCCTGAAGTCACCAAGGGTTTTATTTGGCCACGTTTTGGTTATTCTGGATCGCACCTATTCATTGTGACCTTGTATTAGCTTATGATAGTTTGACTGTTCACCGATGCATTTCCGAGAAGCCGCAACATTATTATTTACCTGCTGATATGACATGAGTCATGAGAAACCCTGCCTCCTCTGCACTCTTTGCGAAAAGCTCTATCCAGTTAGAAAAGAAATGGTAAATTGACCAACATCGATAAGTACCCAAGGACGCGCCACGGATCCGTGTTCCACTCAGAATCCTAGGAACCTTGGGATGGTAATTAGTTCCTTCTTATAATCACCTCTGGGTATGGGTTAATTGCCGCCAACCGCTCTTCTGGCAGTCTTAGCGGAGGGTTAGTTCCGCCTCCTTAAAAGCTCAAAATGGTAGAGGCAAAGGACAAAACTTCAATAAGTGAAAAATAAAGGTAAGATCGTCAGCGTTGATCACTCTGATAAGGACGCGCCATGCACTCGCTTTCGATTCAGAACCGTGGAGGCATGGTGAATGCGTACTTGGGCCTATACAATGACTTTAGGGGGCCAGACGCTATACCGAGTCAGCGTCTTTACCTTCCCTAAGCTTGGATAGGTCTGGTAGCAATTTGTCCAATCTTGGAGGGATGGAAGGTTCGGCTAGAACGGGTGGAGATCGACCGCTCGACCGTACGGGTGTCAGTAGCGCCTCTTACCTGAGGAAGTGAGCGTCGACACAAGAGAACTTTGCAGTGAACCTGTTCAATACACTGAAACACCGGTAAAACCAGGCATTCCAAAAATTTCGAAAGGCATTGAAAATACACAAAAATTTATTGTCCAAAGACATTGTATGAAATAGCAAGTACAATGTGGAAAGACAAAAAGAGCCGATGATGGTGATAACAATAAAAAATAAGGATACTAGAAATGCATCGTGCAAAGTGAATTCCGATGAACCGGTGTTGGATCCAATAAATATTGATTTGGGTTCGGTGAACAGCAAACATTCCGGCGTCGGTTTCTGGCAAGGTATAAATTCCAGGTAAACTAGCTGAGCGGTGCGAAACAGCAACGGAAATGAACGATGCTCACCGACAATTTTGAAAGAGATTTCTGCAAAGTGAACAACTTCGAAATCCTATATGATATATGGGCTTAATCAATCAATTACAAAAATTTCAGATCAGAAATCTCAACAGACACATAGCACAGCGTTAATCTCATTCAGGAACAGCGGGTATTAGACAGAGAGATTACACAACATCAGAAATTTACACACATAAATGCTTTCAAACAACTATCGATTAGCTAGCAGAACGGCTGAAAGGAAAGCCATAAACACCACAGAACACCTAGAGTACAAAATGCCCGCGAGAATAATCACCATCATACCCTGACTACATACAATATAATTACTCTTGGAAAACCTGTATAAAAGGTTTTACATCATTATGGTAGTGCAGCCAATTTGCAGAAAAGACATTTTATAATGGCATTTTCTTTGGTTGAACACAGCTATTATTGAGACCACTTCAGCACCACTCGTGACACCTACAAAGTCAAACGAGAAGAGGGTTCAACGACGGTAGGGCATGTCGTAATTACGATATTCATAGGAATTTCTACTGATGGCCCCATTTTAAACCTCCTATTTAACTGAAAAGGTGAAGGTAATGTAAAGGTAAGCTCTCGCTTTGATCAGCCCCTAAGGACGGGCCATGCACTCGTCCTCAATTCAGAAGGCGTGGTGAATGCGTGTTTGGCCCATACAATGACTATCGGGTAGGCCGCCACCAAACCAGGTCAAAGTCTTTACCTTCCCAAACAAGAATGGTACCAATTTAACCGACCCTGGAGGGTTGGCAGGCTTGGTTAACTCGGGCGAGGATCGATCACTCAACCAACTGCGAGTGGCAGTAGCGCCTCTTTCCCCCATACTACGCGAACCTCCATCTAACTGAAAAAGTCAGGAAAAAAGCCAAAGGTTCACCCACCAAGGATGATTCTAAGGGGTCAAACATCTTCGTTCCATGTTCAGGTAAATCAGTAGTCAGATTTGAAGGGGCGTTCACACTTTACCTTAGAGGTAAACTTTGAGTAGAGATGGACGAAAATAAAGGATGGAGGGGTTCCCGCAACAGCCGATTCTCCTTTTTTAACCATCGCTGGTTTACTACCGCAAGAGGTTATGTAGGCCTCTATGAGAAGGTACTTTTCGACTAGAAATTATTGATTTTTATGCTGCAAAGTCGAAACAATGAATCAACCCTTTCCCTAACCGCCAACATACCACACGATAGTCGTTTGATAAAGAGATCTGCTACGACCTGACCTGACCCATTTCGCTGCCTAAAACGCGTAAAAACCAACCACCGACCGTAATTACACGTAGGAAACTGGGTATATAAGGTTAATAGGGTTCAAGTGGTGCTGAAACGGTTACAACAGCGCCGGGTATGCTTCGATAACTTTACAAAACCTACAACTTACACAAAATGTAAAGATATAAAGAAGATACACGTTTTACAAATTTCTTGAACATATAGTTATCAATTAGCCGGAATCATTAAGCCGGGTGCGCAGGAAGGGTATATAACTCCGGAGGGTTGTTTTTCGATTATTACGATTTTCCGAGTTGTCCGGCGCTTGCAGAACACCCAGCAGAGCCGGTGTCAGAAGGCACAGTGCCGACGCTACCGCTAGACCGGAGGTGCCGTTAGGGGTGGTGGCACGACCACCTGTGGGTAATCTGACCGCCAACGTGAATATACCCGACTTGTAGTTGCTGCATGGTTCCACCGAAAGCGGAGTCGGTCCTTGAGTTGTTCCGGTCGCCTAAACGACGTTGGGTTAACGACCTGGAACCTGATGCCGCTAATAAACCTTGTAATCTAGTTACACCCTCTCTTTAGAAAAGGCAAATCCAGTTCTGGGGTGAACTACACCCTTCGGTGTCCCTCAAACCGAAAAGGAAAACAGCCCCGAGTACGCGCCACGCATTCATCTTCGATTCAGAATAGCCAATGATGATCGCAAACTTGGACTATGAAATGACTTGTGGGACCAGCCGCTTTGTCTCTGTCAAGTCAGTGTCTTCACCTTCCTGGACAACCCTGGAAGAAATTTACCCAACTACCAAAGGTTAGGAAAACTTGGTTAGCCTGGTTGTGGATCGATCACTCAACCATGCCAGTGAAAATGGCGCTTCTTACAGCTTCAAGAAGAACTCACCGCAAAACAATGTGGATTCGTCAATTCGAGTTTCACCGAAGAGAACGGACGAGAAGCCATCTGGAAATTCCCAATCAGTGGAACTGTACAGTATCATAAGCGTACAAAGTCGACGCTCACATGTTCAATTTCATCGATTCTTCTTTGATTTCGACGATAAACCTCAATCCTAAGCTTAATCATCCACAATAGGCCAGCAACAACCAGAAGAACGATGAAACACCTAAAGTCACCCAGTTCAAACAAAAATTTGCACCAGTGATGTGAAAGATATTCAACTCACGCTGCAAATATCACGAAGAACAGCACCCAGTTGATCGGTGGAGATTGAGCGAATGAGATTTGAATTGTGATTGGTGTTGTGAAGTTGAAAACTCGGACCTTAAACTTCGATTAGCCAGAACGAGAGCAATGAAAATGAAAAAAGCAGAAGCACACGATAAAAAGTTTTAGAACTCAATTACGACGCCAAATTGAAAGATAGTTCATTTGGTTTCGGAGCACAGAAATCGCAAATGAGATGTGGGGGAGCACACGAAAATCATTTCCGGTCTGTTTGATTCATTTCTAAACTTTTTTCGCGAATATAACACGCACAAATTGAACAACGACAAATTAAATGGGTGACGCGGCGTTCAACTTACAAAGAAGGTGGTGTTCGCATCAGTTCCATAGGCGTAATCTGGATCCGATGCGACATACACTCGACGGAATCCCTTTGCATCACACGTGGTATTAAGCTGTAAATTTTATAGAATCGAATAAAATTGCAATCAAAAACATTGGAAAAATATGATTGTAGCTGAGAGAGGCAAATAAGATAAAAAAAACTGCAACAAAGGGTTTTGACGGAGACAGACAAACAGTCAAGTAGGTTGAGAATGAGAGGGAAAGACAGACAGACAGACGAATATATGATTGTAGCTGAGAGAGGCAAATAAGATAAAAAAAACTGCAACAAAGGGTTTTGACGGAGACAGACAAACAGTCAAGTAGGTTGAGAATGAGAGGGACAGACAGACAGACAGAAGAATAGACAGAATGAAAGTCAATGCAGAAAGGGAGATGAACGGATATAGAAATAGACAGGCCAAGAGACAGAAAGAGAGAGATTGTGAGGAATAGACAGACGACAAACAGAGAAGACAGACAGACCGCAAAGGAGGAAGGAAGGCAAACAAACAGGTAGAGAAACAAGCAGGCAGTTAGAGAAACAAGTAGCAGATAGATGAATACGACAGCAGAGATAAAGGGAGAGACGTCGACAGATGGAACGAGAGTCAATGAACTAAAGAAGACAATTGAATAGACAGGGAAACAGACAGGCAAGAGAGAGACATACAGACCTGTGTATAAAGAAGCGAGGCAGAAAGAGGTTACTATGCATCGTTGACGAGATAGATGGAAAATGTAAGGAATTGAAACGACAGTATCAGAAAATGTAGGAAATATAAAATTTAAAAAAAAACTCAACGTACCATCATTCTTCTAGGCGTTGACTCAAAGAGCGACGACGTGATATTCAACGCCACGTTCGCCTGAGATCCATCGCAGCTAATTTGGAACGTCACGTCAGTGTCCTTCTGCAATTTATTTAATTATTGATTTATTTCCTTTTTTGTTTATTTACTTACTTTATTAACCCTACAACAAATGGCGACCGCCGACTACTTTACACATGGCCTTTCTAGGTTAGATGATATTACCACAGCGGTGTCACTGTTGTTGTTACGACTGTGGGGCAAATGCCACGCCACTAATCTTTACCGACTAACTCTACTATTATTCGTTTAATGTCGACAAATAATATCCTTCGCCCTGGATAACTTAACTGCGACTCAGAATGAAAACCGGGGAGCAGAAATACGAAAATAATCATCAGACACAATTAGTCAGTCAAGAATAAGTCAATCAAAATCAGTGAAAAAAGAAATTCAAAATCTAAAAAATCAAATCAGAAGGCCGGATGAACTAGAGAGCACAAAAGTTATACAAAAAGGAAACCAAATCGCTTCACTGACGGATAAAAGATGACGAAAATGATGGAATTCCCACTTTTATTCAAAATTACATCCTCTGAATTTTGAATGCTATTAAACCGAACTGAATTCCATTATGCAGCCTCGCTCACAATTGAATCATAATGCGCTTAAATACACTAAGGTGAAGGAGCCTCGAATAAGAAACTACAATTAAGTGCTATGAATTCCCTAACTAATACGCGTAACCATTTCAAGAGAAAACCACGTCATGATGAAAAAAATGAATAAAAAACTCGAAAGAAAACTTGAAAGATTACAAAATTGTCGTTCTTACCTTTCGTGGAATACTGAACAAGTAGATGTCGGTGACATGTTTATCTTTGTCCTCGTTTTTCAATTTGAATGTGAACACGAAGTCAACGTTGAGCTCATCTAAAATTTACAAATATTATTCCGATAAAAAAGGTGCCAAAATATGAGAACATTGTCTGAAGATCTGTCTCACTGAGGGAAAGGAACATTCATTCTTTTTCAGCATATCTTTTACCTTAAAATGTTCTAACTGCCTTGGAGTGACATAAAAATGTAAAAAAAAACAATTATTATTAGATATTATTTATTAGAATCCAGGCATTGAATTAGATCATTAGATCGGCCATCAATCTGGTAGGACCAGGAAATCTCTCCGGTAGCATTCAAAAGCCGAAAATTGTCAACTCTGTCCTCTCCTTGTGAAGACTCAGGGATTCAGGAAATCTCCTATTGTTTTATTTTTACGTTGTGTCTGACTACACCAGATTTTTAAGATATACTAAGACCCACTTGACTAGTGGGGCACACAATGGGTATTAAAAACAACTCAGTAAGTCAATAAAAGGTAAAGGTCAGGATGCCGGTGTTGATCAGTACTCAAGGACGCGGCGCCGTGTTTCGTGTTTAACTCAGAATCGTAGAGATATGGTAAATGTGTGCTTGGGCTGCACAATGACTTACGAGGGCCAACCGCTATACCAATTCAGTGTCTTTACCTGACCAGGCAACTTTGGTACCAATCTACCGAACCCGAAAGCATGGAAGACTCGGTTACTCCGGGCGGAGATCGAGCAATTGACCGTCCGGGTGTCAGTGGCGCCTCTTACCACTGCACCAGTCCCATTTCAATGAATAAGTAAATAGGCTTACAGTAACAAGGGGTTCCGTTCCTCGGCTGCCCATAGTAGTTCTTGTCGCATCGATCACAACTGGCACCACTAACTCCTTTCGAACGGCAGTGACAGTAACCGGTGACACCGTCACAGCTGTCCGCCTGTCCGTTACATTGGCAAGCTAAAAACAAACAGATTCACAACGAATTAAAAATAATCAATGATAAATCAATACTAAAGAACAGGTGGTCACCGAAGAGCACTTCTACTGCTTAATTCCACCAATTCCGTACCTGTACAGTTTCCTCCATTCCTCGGATCACCATGGAACCCAGGAGCGCACAACTCACAATGTTTACCCATAGTGTTGTCCTGGCACTCTCCACAAACCTCTTGTACACCACCGAGAGTGTTCCGGGTCTCGTTGCACATCGAATGACCGTTGCATTGACAGGCTAAGAAGACAATTTTTCAAAATCCAATAATATTTGTAGGGAGAAAAAAGCCTGCCAACCTGGACAATCGATGAAAAACCACTGTTTCGGATGGAAATTGGGCGAGGGCTCAAGAGGACCGCGAGACGAGCCTCGTGTGCAGGTTCCGAGTCCTGTACGAGATCCGTCGTCCAACCAACCACATTCCGGAGACAGCTGGCACTCAGCACAAGTCTTATGAGACGAGCAATTGGACGACTCTAAAAAGTGTAGAAATATTCAAATAAGGAAATTTAACATATAAAACTATATCTCCTTACAATTTTGAGCAGAAGTATCTCATTACTGGTGGTGAAACAAAAATAATTAAAAAATAACTGGGTAGGTCCCAATTCTAGAAGGTCCACCCAGTATGCGAAACGAGAAAAAAACGAAAGTTATGAGATAAGGATGCAAAATTGTAAGATCTAATTGTGCTCAACAAATGTGAGAACCATTACTATACGACATTTCACAGCTTTCACAAAAAGGTCACTCTACAACTGATCGACACTTGACAAAATTAATAACAAAAATACGCAACGCACCTAATCTACAGGACTTCGAGAACGCAAGTCCATGAGCATGACCGGCCACCCACGAATGACACTGACCGTAAGCGAAGGATAAGGCATATGCTTCCATATTTATACACCTAAAATATTTATTGATACTAGTCTAGTGGTAAGAGACGCTCTTTACAATCGCACGATGGTGTGATCGATCCTTGTACGGGGTAACCAAGGCTTCCACCCGTCCGAGGTCGGGTATATTGATACCAGACATGTTTGGAAAGGTGAAGACACTGCTTTTTGTAGACGCTGGCCCCCGCAAGCCATTGTATAGGCCAAATACACATTCTCCATGCCTCTACAATTCTGAACAGAATACGAATGCATGGCACAACTTCATGCACTAGTCAGCCCCGACCCCTTTACCTTTTTTTGACAATTTTGCACCAATCTCTCACTACACAAGAAACTGTTGAATACGTGATTTCCGGGTCCAAAGTCATCCACTTGATGAGAACAGTATAGGGTAAAGTGGTCGGCGTTGCACAGTCCCCTTAGGATGCGCCATACACTTGTCTTCCATTCAGAATGGCAGAGACATGAGTTGAGAGAGCCGTTCAAGTCAACACTTCCACCTACCCATACGAGTCTGGTACCAATTAATCCGACGCTAGAGGGATAGAAAGCTTGGCTACACAGTCGAGGATCGATCGCGTGACCATGAGAGTGGAAGAAGAGCGTCGTACTAATATACCACGAGCTCCAATTTAAGATATTCAACAGAAACTGTACAGAAAAGTATCCCACCTCGCCGTGCTCGGGCACCACATGCATTTCTGATCCTGTAAACAGTCACTGCACGTGTACAACGATGAGCACGCTAGCGAACAGTAAGAGAGGTTCTGTCCAGGTGGAATTGGCGGTGGAGTGGCAGGGAGGCGTAAAGGAAGGCTCGAAGAGGCGACACGATCGAGTTCACGGTCCAGCTGCTCTTTTCGCAGGAGTACTGAAGGAAAGAGAAATAAAAACATTTTTAAATTCAATGAAGAAACAAATGGCACCATAACTTATTTACAAACGACCACGGCGTAGCGAAATGACTGGTGCAAAAATAGAGTAGCCGGCATTGATCAGTACCCTATGAACGCGCCACGCATTCGTGCTCCATTAAGAATCGTAGTGACCTTGTGAGCGATGTAACTCTCGTGATGGTTATGTAATTCCTCTTCATAATTACCCCTGGGTCGAAATTAGTAGCTGCCAGCCCCGACGGCAATCTTAGCGAAATGTTAATTCCGCTTCGCAATGATCCCAAAATGCTGGAGGGTAAAGCAGGAAGTTCCAGATGTAACCAATAGGTAACAGGTAAAGGTAAAGTGGTCGGCGTTGATCAGCCAGCTAAGGACGCGCCACGCATTCGCATTCCAATCAGAACCGTGGAGATGTGGTTAGTACATATTTAGTCCGTACAATGACTTGCGGAGTGCAGCCACTCTTCAAGTCTGTGTCTTCAGCTTCCCTGGCAAGTCCGGTATCAATTAACCTGATCTGGAGGTGGGGACGAAATATCCGGCTGGCCTAGATGAGCAATGGCGGGGTAGACGAATATGGAGCTAAAGCTGGGTAGACTACGATAAATTTTGTTTTAGATTTTTTCTATTTTTTCACCGATTCTCCAGTGAATAGAAAAAGCCAAATTCAACACAAAATATACTTGAAACTACTCGCTTGTTTCTTGATATCCTTGACATCGCAATAGAATCTTATTGCTAAGTGTGTCTGATCTAAGCAGCGACAGACTGTGACAAACGCAACGTAAAAATGAGTCTTTTTAAAGAAATTTCTGGAAAACAAAAACATACTCTCGTCCTCGAGCGGAATGCAGGCTGGCTTTCCCTCTACCGTATACCAGTTGCAGTGCGGAAGCAACTTGCAACTACGGCAATCGTTAGCCATTCCACAAGGACGTGGAGGAGGCGGATCTCGTGACAGGGAGCACTTCTCCCACGTTGTCTGCATTACCTTCACAAGATAACAAAATATAGTGATAGTGTATATTTTCGGAATAATGAAAATCAAAATAGCCAATGAAACCCAGAAAAATCAGAGAGTAAAATACAATTACCTGTCCGTCGACACATTCACCATCATTCGGAAGGCACTGATCTCCTGACGGACACCAACCGCAAGCGGGTTCGGAAATACACGACATACAATCGGTCTGCTCTTCGCACACTTGTAAAGCTTGTCTGAATAAAAATGAAATCAAACGAACAGAACCCGCAGATATTTGAGATACCCACCGCGTTGCCGTATTTCTGCACTCCGACATCAGCTTTGTGGGCGATTCGTTCTTTACAAAAGATAAGAAAGACTGCTTATAGCTGACAAACGGATCGAATTTCACGCAGGCACGATCAGCAAATACACATTTCACACCATCGGACAGCGATCGGCATTCTTCGGGACGAGTTGCCGACGAGCATTCGGCTAAATTTTGCACCCAGATTTTTATAAGATTTCATTCATCAAGAAGAACCAGATATCATCTTCTACTGCTGATAGATTGAGAGAAAAATCGATTTTTCCGGGCAAAACTCAAAGCACAGGCAAATATAAAAGAGGACTAATAAATGATAAGATTGCAATAAAACCTCGAATTAGCCTCGAACCTCGAATTACATGCAAGTCCGGATTCATAAACGCGGGACAGGCATTATTCAGAAATTAATCAGGGTCTACACGCCGTTACTACTTCGAGATCTCAGAGCGCCACTCGGGCTATGTTCGGGGTTTATGACGGGTATACCATTCATTAACCCGGACTCAAGAACAGAAATAAATTCCTTTCAAAAAATGATCGCCAATAGAAATCAAGCATCAACATACCCGGAGAGAATCGCCACACGTCGTTCAGCATCTTTCCGTTGAATCCTCCGATGATGTATAGTTCCGAGCTAGTGGCTACCGCGCTATGGCCGTAACGCCTCAACTGTGCCGCTCCCGATGAGATGTTGAACCATTGCTTACAAGCTGAACATAAAAAGGCAATAAAGGTTAAAAGACCGGCGGACTGGCGCTGATCAGTCCCTTAAGAATGCGCCACACACCAATATTGCGCTCAGAATCTTGAAGGCATTGTGAAGGCGCATTTGGCCTATACAATGACTTCTGAGGGTACTCTCAACAAGTCAGTGTCTTCGTCTTACCAGATGAATCCGGTACCAGTTTGCTTAACTCGGAGGGAATGAGGGTTGGAATAGTCTGGGAGAGGAGCGATGGCTCGACCGCGCTGGTGGAAGTACGGCCACATCCCGCTGTGCAACGCACGCCACATATTTATGGCGATAGTGTAAAATTAGGAAAACACCTATATTTCTGTTTCTTTTGTTAGCTCTGACCCAAATCGTTTTAGATATTAAGGAGAAGACACACAATATGAACGACACTAGGGCTGCTAAGGCGGAAGTCGGCAAAAAGAATTCAGAGATGAGAAAGCTACGCCTAGTGTCGTCTAAAGGCCTCTGCAGAGTGTTGCTGCTGGCAGCAGCAGCAATGATGAAGGATAGCCCAGCAGCAACGCAGCAGCGCTGCGCAGCAAACCCACAGCAGGGGGGCTATTCAGAGTGCTGCTGCTGCAGCTGGCAGCCAGCAGCAGCAGCAGCACGGAATGGTTTCGATCATTTTTTGCTGCCGCAGCAAATCGATCGGTACGCCACGCCAGACAGGACGTCATTCGTGATAGAGGTCCTAGCGCGAATCACCAGAAAATGACGTCAGCACACGTCATCTTGCTGCTGTGGCGTTGCTGCCGATTTCAGCAGCAAACCGCCAGCAGAGCGGTGGTCCTGGGTGGAAAGGCGCTCCGCCCCTTTTTGCTGCTGCTGTCAGCAGCAACACTCTGCAGAGGCCTTAAGAAATTCTATGATTGATGACGGCGGATGAAAAAGACAGAGCTGCTTGATGTCTTATCTCTATCAACTAGCAAACAATAAATTACTCTAGAATTAAATGAAACAGCTATAGCTATTGAAACAGCTATAATACGTTCACTAAAGGAAGATTAATTCTCGAAAAAAAGAGTGGTCGGAAAAAGTCCAACACCTAGAAGAAAGTGCGACACCGCAAACTTTAAATGAAGCAAACCTTATACAAACGCACATTCCAAGTCCTATATGAAATCGAAAAAAAAGGTAAAAAGGTAAAGGGTAAAGGTGTAGCCGTTGATCGGTATACTAAGTACGCGCCACCGCATTTCAGTTCCATTCTGAAACGCAGAGGCATAGCAAATGCGAATTTGGCCTGCTCAATGAGTTGCGGTGTTAGCTGCTCTACAAGTCAGTGTCTTTACCAACTCAGACAGCTCTGGTGCCAAACCCTACCCCACAGGGAAAGACGGTTTGGTTAGCCTGGGCAAGGAACGATCGATCGACCGTGTGAGTATCAGTAGCGCCTCCAACCACTGCACAACGCAGACTCATCGAATGGTATGGAAAAAAATAACGAAACTATATCACTAACCGATGTCGTAAGCCTGAATCATGGACGAGAAACATTCCTGCTTAGCTCTTGACTCGCTGATATTGTATCCGTTTCCACCAACCACAATCATCAGACCATTGAGAATTGTGGCCGTGTGCAAGAACAATTGCACGCCGGATGGAGGAAGATTGGTCCTGCAAAACGTCTGCATCTGAAGGAAAACGGCTCCAAAAAATCGAGGCAACTTTGGAAACTGAACTACAAAGGTTGGTGAGTTGTCCTAAGGCAAACTCATTTTTCATTGCTAAAATTTAAGGAGATAGAGCAACCACAAAGAGAGTAGAGTAGGACACATAGGAGAGTCGTATCGAACCACTAACAACAAAAAGAACCGAAACGAGCCCAATTCGTTATCAGATAAGTGATTTCAACGGATCAGACATAAAATAACCCTACTCGTTCCAGTAATGGGAAGAAATTAAATGCACTACTTACCGACAGATCGACCAGAACCAATTTTTAACTTACTTTGATTCAATTCTACACCATACAAGGTAAAGTCACAATCAAGCAAAGCGACTGAATAAATAAAATAACGACTTAGATGCAAAACAGACATAAAAACTTTCGAATGAAAGCCTTCAAGGGAAAAATAGTTAATACTGTTGCAGAGAATGGCTTCTTCGAATTTCATGTTGTTACTATTAATGCCTGACAATCGATTGTAAGTGTATCTTGTGGGCAAATTTGCGAAATCAATAATATGACAACCTTGATGATACTCAATTATGACCGATCGATTAATGTATGTTGATTTAATCTTATTTAAAAGAGAAAATCAAACGAAAAATATTTACAACAACTTGCCATTTCTCAAACTTGACGTCATATCTCATTAAGCTGTCGGTGAGATTGTTCTGAGAATTTGACCACATTGTTCCTCCGTAGACCAGCACTGCATCACCCTGAACAAAGTTATAGAAAAACGACACGAAGTTTCGCTTTACGCAACTGAATGTAACCTGATCGGCAAACTTAACCATTCCATAGAATTTTCGAAAATACAATTCTTACAATAGAAGTCAGATATGAAAATCTGAAACAAGCTTCGGGCACAAATTCAGGAAAGAATGTGAACCCAATGCGCTATGCCGAGCTCACAGCTGACGGACAGAAGGTACTCTTTGAAGCGGCGCTGGGTTAATTTTGCCAACAGGGTTTATTATTGAAAATAGGGACGAATGCGAAAAACTATTGTTAACAAATATCGACTTGCCATAAATCTATCGCTCCAATTACTGAGCACAAAATTATATTGCTTCACAATAAGAACCTCGAGAAAAATGCTTACCGAATCCATTTTGAAATGAACAGACGTGTGCCGAAATCGACCGTAAACTTGATCTTTCGTGTTTCCAAATCGCCACTTTCCGGTCTCTGTATAAGCATAATTAGGATCGATCGACAAATGTTGAGAATTTGATCAGTTTGAATTGATAAGGAAATTACCAAAGTTGTAAATCTGCACGTTGTGAACGAATCCTATCTCCGGATGATAGCCGAAAAACACGAACATTTCCGATCCGATGACGTGGGCAGTATGACCAGAAACAGCCAGTGGTGGGACCTAAACAGAACCTTCACTTTCTCAGACTTCTAAATTAGAAAAAGAATAATAAAATATAATAAGGTTCAAACACTCTTGAAACTCAATTCAACGTACCATCAAATCATTATTCTCGTCACTTTCCTTCTTCCACACTTTCTTGTGCAGATCGAGACTCCATAGCTCATTTGTGATATTTTTTCTTTCAATTACACCTCCGAACATCATCAGCTTTGACTGGAAAAAAAGTGTTACGGGTATCTATGAAAGAAGGAAAACTTTCGGTGGAAATTCTCTAATAAATAATAATCAATCATTGAAGAAATAATTCGAAGCAAATTACCTTGTATCTCACAATTGTGTGATCAAAACGCGGAGCGGGTTTCGTAGTTCCTCCAACCTCTACAGTTTTCCATGACCGAGAAGTTATGTTGAACACAACTGGATCGTTGAAAACGACACCGTTGAAGTGTTCGCCTCCTGAACGCATAGTAGTGAGCTTTTGAAATTTTTCTCTATTTACAAATTTACCTATTAAAATAGGTAAAATGCACCAAAAAGCGCACAACCCCGAAAACTGAAAAAGAAAACACTGGTAGAAAGTGTGACATTATGTGTCGCGACAATACAACGGGAAAAAGGAAATTTAGATTGAATTTTGAAAGAAGGCCTCTGTAAAAGACTTTCTTCGACCTGTCAAGCGGAACCCGAATGGTTTGAATATTTAGTAAAGCTAACTATTCGGCTATGTCCTCTTTGTAGGATAGGAAAGAAGTATGGAAACAGGAAAAAGTGTGTTGTAGAGATGAGAAAGGAGAAAAAGCCTGTTTCGCCTCTAAACCCTATACAGGCAAGAGAAAACAATAGAAGAACCACTCCTCGAGGCTCATCAGAAGTCTGAAAAACATTAATTATCTGAAAACTGAAAGCCTGAACGCCAGCTTATTTCAAAAAAAAAAATACAGTTTTGAATACCAGCAGAGCGGGAGGGAAGGCGTCAGTGAGAACATTGATGATTAAGAATGATTAGTAAAGTACCTTTCTGTCTCACCATATCGCCCTATACATGATAAAAGTTTTGGCAGAAATACACCAAACCCTAGTGGACATTGCCAAAGTGTTGAAGAAAAGAAGATCAGGTTGCCATAGTTCAGTGATAACTGACTTGTAACTACCTCGCAAATCGGGTGGTCCCACGCCCCGTGTAGGGCCCTATATGAGGCCGCCACTGCTGTACCATATATTCTCGTGTGTTCGCTAATAAACGTTCTCAAAGCAAGGAATGCCACCACCTAGCCTACCTCGGCTCAGGAGAGAACGGCTGAATGAACACCACCTAAAGGAACACTGAGACCTAAGGTGAGGTACCGGTTTATTTAAACCCGACGAACAGGGTCAACTCTCGCATGCCCGCTACATAGTCGTCGTTACGGTTGACCTTGAGGTCCTTAATAGTGCAGGATTTTGGGAAAAAAATACGCAATCTGCACTTACCGATAGACCAAATCGTATCGTCAACCATAACCGATGCGTGTGATGCGCGGCCAGCTGGTGCATTCAGTGCCGGGATACGATCCCACACGGATTGGACCGTTTCCACTTGACACGTTTCTCCTAAACTTATGTGCTTAAATAAACCCAAAGAGGTTGGTATATGGGTTTAGGCTAACCGTGGAAAGACGGTGGACAGGAGCAACGCGAGTGTCTGCAGGTTCCGCCATGCAGACAAGGTCCCGGACGGCCCTCATCACGTTCGGTACATATGCGTGTATCACAGTAGGCACCTTCAAATAAGGCACGAAAAATAACAAAAAAATACAAAACCGAACAACGTCAAATTAGAAATTGTAAGACATACCCGTGTAACCTTCATTGCAAACGCAAGTGCTATTTGTACAAGAACCTCGAGAATTACAATTGTAAGGGCATCTGAAAACATTTTCTTCATAAGTTTATGGGATTAAAGACATTATAAAAGGTAATGGACAACGTCAAACATCAAATTCTCAGAAACAGAAGTAAACAAATGGGTAAATTCATATTTTTCAAAAAAAATTGAAACGAAGTTTTTTATCGAATCTCTACCCAGAATTTCTTCGAACGGGACGGTTCCTCCCTCAAGATGTTCAGCTGTTTAGCTTTTAAAAAAGGAAGTAAGCGAGAATTAACCAACACCACAGTTTTACTAATTGAGGATTTGAATTGGTAGAATAGCTATAAAATCTATAGAGGTAGATGAAGATGTTTTAGATAGATTGAACTCACTTTTCAAACTCGTAAGTAATATTGAACCCGCTTAAATTCATCGCCAAATCGCTAAAGAAGTAGATTAAGGCTTTGCCAGATGGAGCACTAAGTTCGTGCACTTCTTGATCGCCACTGAATAAACCAAATTCAGACATTTCCTTCTTCGAAAATAGAGAACAAAAAAAGGAAGAAAGTGAATCACCAAAAAGCTGCAAGTTGTTCGCCGTAAACCCCGTCTCCATCGTAAATGTACACGAAATCCCACCCGCATTCAGTCTGAAAGCTCTCCAGCCGAATATTCAGAGGCGCTCCAACCTTCTGAAAATAGCTGGGAAATATAAAACAAAGAAGAAAGAAATAAACCCTACGTATTATGAAAAGCTCACCTTTTCGCTTTCTATCAACCATGTGCATTTCGAAGAAGGACTATAGTCCAGAGGGCCATCAATGAGGTGGCTGTGGTTTTCGGTTACCCTGAAAGGTTAGTGTGTTTGGTACGGTAAATACTCAGTACTGC
Organism: Nippostrongylus brasiliensis; assembly: GCA_030553155.1. NCBI lineage: Eukaryota > Metazoa > Nematoda > Chromadorea > Rhabditida > Heligmosomidae > Nippostrongylus > Nippostrongylus brasiliensis. Next base: position 11,502,423 of record CP130735.1, read on the forward strand.
GTTTTGTACTGTAAATATTCAGAGGAAGTAAAGAAGAAGGGAAAGTGGCAATGATCAGTCTCGTGAGAATGCGCCACGCACTCGTCATCCTTCAAAGGTCGGAGGGACGAATTTCTGATCCGCTTGCGATGATCGGTCACTGTAGATTTCAGTGTCTTCACCTTCTCAGACATGTCTGATTTCAAGTTAAACAACTGCAGAGGGATAGCAGGTTTGGTTAGCTTCCGCGAGTATCAATCGCTCGACCCTGTGGGTAGAAGAAGCGCCTTTTACCACTGCTTAACGCACCCTTAGCACTAGAGCGAAACAAGAACTGGACAAGTTATAAGGAATGTAAAATGCAAAACAGGAACAGGGGTAGCAGGAATGTAAAACAAATGAAACATTCGAAGGGCAACATTTGAAGAAAATTGATGAAACCCGGAAAACAAACGCGACCTGTCATAAATTCCACGAGAGCGTGAAAACCGAGATGTGGGTCATGAGAAATAGCACGGTCGAATGAACAGGATAACTTACGAGAAAAGAAGCCAGGGAATGAAGGTCTCTCAACGAGTTATGACAACTTTCGACCACATAAAAAGTGCTATGACCTTCACTGTTCGCCGATTCGCCTACGCCGCAGCGCCCCGTGAACGATGGAACTCGTTGTAGTGCTGCTGCACAATAACGATTACGAGGACACCGCTCTCTTCGTCACAGTTATCCCCTTGCATGGAGAGGGTATGGGTGGAGGGAGATTACTGGAGAGAATACCCAACCTCAGCGCCCTCAGCAACCTGTGTTTTATATATAGAAACAGCTAAGAACTTGTGAAAGCCTCTTTCAAGAGATATCGACAAAAAAACTCCAGCAGCACACTAAAGATGAGCAGCGTGGCTTTATTGAGCAATGAAAAAGCTATGTATTTGAAACATGTATTTTTGGAATCAGATCGATGTTTGATCCTTATCGACGAGTGTTCTTTGTGTTTCTCATGATTTTACTTCGCATAATTATAAAACTACTACCAATCGCATTGTAGAAGTCGCAGGTTTGAAAGCTGAAAGAATTCGTCCAGCTACGCCTGATGGCGTAAGCGTGTATTTGCTCATTCTTAGGATTAGATAAAAGTAGGGAAAATAAAAAGAGTAACGTGATAAAAGTAGTAACGTGGTCAGCACTGTTCAACCTTCTTAGAACGCGCTACCCCTTCAACTTCTGTTCAAAATTGTAGGCGAAACACACACCGCCAATATAACCACCCTTTGGGTTACTAGCCTTCGAAAATCTCAACTAGTTTAGTTTTCGTTGAGATGGATTAGGGTAAAAAAAGCAGTCATCGTTGATTAGCCCCCTAAGGATGCGCCACACATCCACGTTCCAGCCGGAATAGTAGAGGCAAATTCGAATTCGGCCTGTACAACGAGTTGCGGGGTTTATAGCAGTCAGTCCCTTCACCTTCACAGACAAGTCGGGTGTCATTTACCCGACAGCAGAGGGTGGAAGGCTTGGTTTACCCGTGCGAGGATCGATCGCTCAATCGAGCAGGTGGAAGTAGCGACTCTTACCACTGCACTCCAAGAACCTAATTATACGAAAGAACTTGATAAGGCTTGGGTGACTTCAAAAAAGTGAAAACAGAAATACTCACTTTATTCGCCCATAACAATGATCACACTGGCTTCCGACCCATCCCTTCGAACACACGCAGGAACCGTTCAAGCAAACACCATTGAAGCAGTGTCGGTCACAAGAAGTGGAAAGAGACTGCAAAATGAATGATTGAAATCATAAAACAACCCCATTTCCACAAGTTAAGGCGTAATCTGTTGTTGCACCACCTCTAGAGTTCTTTACATTTTACAATCGAAAAAATTTGAAGCGATTCAAACAAACTTAGGTGAGCGTTGAAAACAATGAAAATACAGATAAGACATGCAAAAAGAGTGCAATCGAAAACAAACAAACCTTTTCCAAATCGAAACTCGCATGATTGGCTATGACTAGTAGAGGAATGAATAATGACGTTAATCCAATCTGTGACCATTGAAATGGTGATGGGTAGGTCCCACGGTAAACGAAGAACATCACTTAGACATTTAGAAAAGCCTGAAAAAATACAAAAATCTATTGAAAAGAATTGGTAACGAGCGAAAAAGAATGAAGAATTACAACGTCGCGATCGCGGTGCACTAGTGTGTCTCGTTCGGATCGCTATCGACTACTTGTTCATTTCGATCGATTTTTTCGATTAACAATCGATCGACAACCCTTGCGATCAGTTTTTCGATTCTATTTTCCATGAATTACAGGCAAAAATCGACTAGACTAGAAAGAGTTGAGACCATGACAATATATATTATTCACCCGGAATGTAAAACCAATCTAATTAGCGATAAAACGAGACAATAAGCAAAAACAGCAACATATCACTCTACACCTTGTAATTATTTTCTCTTACTCGTGTTGTTAAAATGTTTGTTTAAGGGGAACCTTTTTGAATTCAATGCTAGGCATGGACCAAATAAAAAAGTTCCCTGAATCCATATCTCTCTACAGAAACCTGTTCAAACTCGAGTATGGAAAACGTCAAAGCACACATTTGAAAATAATTTGACAAGTTGGGATCTAGTAGGTGCAAGAAGTACACCACTTCTTCTTGTTACACCCCCAAACCACATAGCACCTTAAATTCCAAGTGAAAATTTAATTTTATTCCAGTCGGACGGGTAAGCAATGCGAATGGATCACCACTGATCGATAAGGAAAGAGGACTGAGTTTCCCAACACAAAGCATGACGAGGCAACATAAAATCTAAGGTTCTGTGTTGTTTGTGACGTCACAGACCTCTTTATTTACCGCAAAATTTAGGTAGTTAAACCTTTGCTGTGAGAAACGACGGCACTATTCAACCTAACGGACACCAGTACTCGATTTTTCAGTCGTCGAAATTCACTGAAACTTTGCCTGTGGGGGGGGGGGTAATTGAGGGCGCTGATCACGAATCTGCTGTTCGTTTTTCACGTGGGTCTTCTCGAACCACCCAAATCGCTACTTGGGTGATCCCGTCAGGGTCACGGATTCCGCTGAAACGTTGTCTTTGGGGTTGTCTGGTGTCCTGAACACGATGGTGAAGTCCGTTTCCCAAATGGCGGCCGAATACGGTAGTTACAGGTGAGTAGCTACCGGTCTTTCCTGGTGAACTCACCTGTAACTTCCGTACTAGCCCGCTATTTGGAAAACGGACTTCACCATCGTGTTCAGGACACCAAAGAGCCCCAATAGACGTTTCAGCGAAATCGGTGATCCTGACTGGACCACCCAAGTAGTCGATATGGGTGATCCGAGACCACCCACGTGAAAAATGGACAGCATTCGCGTTCTGGGCCCCAAATAACCCCCATAGGCGAAGTTTCAGCGAATTTCGACGAATGAAAAAAAATCGAGTACTGGTGTCCGTTAAGCTGAATAGTGCCCAAATAACAATTACAATTACGACATTAATATAAAAATGCGACGTAGGAAATTGAAATTTTTTAAGTCGACAACTGACAACTCCTTAGCTGCGCGGCTACATTTACTAAGCAAAAAAAATAAAAATATACGTTTTTCTTGACATCACCCCCGGACATCGAAGTGTTTTTCGGAATATTATAAAAGCGAAAATTTGTGAATCTTCCTAACAATGACAGCACGTTGCAAAGGAATGCGACAATTCTAGAGCTTCGTTTTTGAAGGATCTACATGGGCTGGGGGTGCAGCTAGTAAAAGAGATTTAGCGGCTGTACTTACTAGAACTCTTAGAGAAGCTCGAAAAGTTTTTATGAATGCTATTTCTGAACTACCGATACTCGAAATCCAATTTCAGCATGTTTTTAGAGAAAAAATCGCCTTCGAATTAATTTGTCATTGGCTATACCCACCAACCCACCTAGCACCCTAAATCCGCAGCGAAAATTTTTGTTCAACTCCATTCGGATGAGTGGACGACGGCTATCGATCACTACTAATCGATAGCAATATGGTTAAATGACTCAGATCCTTCGCTAAAAATGCGACGAAGCAATACGACAAGAGAAACAACATAGGTATCAAACAGAATGCGAGAAATCGAACACAGGATCTAACGCTTCTGCAGAAGTTTCCAGAAAATCAAAAAGATGAACAGCTGAGTCACTTAAAGAACATTACACACAGCTAAAATGCGCAGTCAGTCAGCAAATGGATCGGTCGATAAAATTGATCCGGGGCGCTCCTCGTCCCATTACGGCAGGTCGACGACGACGACGGAGGCGGACAAAAGGCCGTGCGCGGGTACGCAACGCCGCTGCACCAACTACGCGCCGCTACCGTGACCGCCAGCCGGCTGGGAACGGCTGGGACCGGTCGTTCTCACCGGTCAGTTGTTCCTTGGGGAACAGCTGAATTAAAGGACTCCGCTCGGTGTCACACAATCCACACGGGACCGACGACGTCTGAATGGGCCTTTAGGGCCCCTTCAGACTTCTACTGCCGCAGTAAAGTAAAATGTAGGTGCCTGGACGGACCTGTACAGTGGTCGGGTCAAAATTTCTTCATGGGCTTAATTCGTCCAGGTAGGTTGCTTTACTTTTTTGCTGATTACGATTATGATGTTTGTTTTTAGCCAAGTCGGTGAGGTCGGATCGGGCCCGATCACCCATTTTGACAATATGGGTGGTTTTCGGCTGAAATTTGAAAAACAAACGTCAGAATATCGCTATCGGTATGCAAAATAACCACCCTTGTCGGAATTTCAGCCAAATCGGTTATCCTACCCAGACCACACTGCTAGACCTGCAAGCGATGCAGGTGGTTTCTGGCCGAAACTCGGAAAACGGATGTGAGATTCGTGATCATCACCCAGAAAACCTCCGTGTGCGAAGTTTGGGGAAAAATTAGTGGAAGAAATCGTCTGCTGCAAAAATGCTCTGTTTTTGACCAACGACAGTCCAGCGGACGGCTGCAAAAGCGTGCAGTCGTTGCGAAAATGCGGTCATCCCCCTTTGCTGCTCCATTTTACTGCGGCAGTAAAAGTCTGAAGGGGCCCTTACACTCCACGACAAAGCAAAGTTGCATTGAATGTGTATTTATCGGTTCCTTTTGCATATTTTTCGTTTGCATATTGCTGAAGCAATTCCGTTGCTTCTCCACACATAGCTCATCCTTCGATCTAGAACGAATTTCTTCAATTCCCACCAAATTTTTGTTGTTGTCTAACACGCCCGATGTTCTCTCATTTTTAAACCTCGGTTTTGTCGTGGTGATGTTTATGAGTTATTCTTCTGCCTTACGAGGTTCTTGATTGGGAAGTTTTATTAACGATATAACGCTTCGAACTTCGAGCTTTGTTGAGGTCTCTGAAGACGACGGGATGGTTAGGCCGCTAATAAATTTTCAAACCTAACAACTTCGAAAGGCACAAGAATAACGAATAGAAATCTTGTTGTTGTATTTTATTTGAACGTGGCTGTTCGCGTAGTTATGTTGTTCTGTGAACTTTCTTTTAAATATCAAAGTTTAAGAGTATCAATGCAGTGATCGGTCCATGTGGCGTTGGTCGACGATATCTGGTTGAAACTACAGTCGCTATCTTTAAGTGTGTTACTGGTCAACTTCGGTGAAGAAGAATGGATCAGCGTGACTGCTCAGAGTTTTTATCTATTTATTTGTTTGTTTAGGTACAAGACAACTCTGAGTCCCTGTTTCATCCCATTATTTCCATATCACCTGGAAATAACCCTCGAAAATAGGGCCGGTAGGACGAAACGGCAACAATTGAGTGTTTAGTTTTATTTATTTCATTTATAAGGCACACATAAGTGCGTGCATAAAAATATGGAACAAATGATACTAAAACATAACATGAACCAAACAAAAATCGAACGGACATAACAGGGACCAATCAGAACCAAATACAATTGAACCAAAAAAAACAGAGCAGAACCAGAGAGAAGTAATTTCCAGAATGCTAAGAGTGAGAAAGACCGACAAACATGACAGTAAAAATTGAATCCCATGAGTGCAATGGAGGCGATAATGCAGCGGTCAGAATAAGGAGGGTATAATGGGGGTACCAGAAAGTCTACTGAGGAATAACCAGGCCCACATTCATCATTGGTAAACCTCCGCTAAACCCAGACATATACCCCGGACGGCGCGCACCTTTCTCTACTTATCCCAAACTTCCTGTTGAACGCAATCTCTCATCGGCTCTGCCGTCTGGTTCTGGCTGCGCCACGGTTTCGGAGACAGCTCGTCCGTTCATGAATCTGGGCCCAGATCTTTACTCAACTTAGATAGTTTACCGAAAAAAACGGTCACGCTACTATTTAATCGGATGAAGGCTGGAATTTTAATAGGAGACTATGAAAGCAAAGCCCTTGGTGAAGGATAGAATGAATAGATAATGATGGCAGTCCTTAGCCGTGCCCTTCCGGAGCTCCCTTGCTCCACCTCGGCTGGAGATCTTCCAACGAAAAGTAAATCACCCAATATGGTGCCAAAGTTGTCATAAAATGAAAACTTTCAAACAGCAGCTTCACGTTATTGACTACTCTTTTTGCGAACAATTTCTATAAAGTCTGTTTCAAACCTCTGTAAAACAATTTTGAACCGTAGGATACTGCCGGAATTCTTACGGCTCGAAAGATTAATTCCCTTCATGATAATGCAAAGCCTCATACGTCAAAAATGACCTGCCAAGAGCTAGGACAACTCATATGGGAAGTAGATTTTAACCCTTCCTAATCCCCTGAAATGTTGCTTCAGATGGTCTAGCCCAGTCATTAGCCTCGAGAACCTTCATATGCGTGTGTACTTGTCGTCTGCCCTTCGCTTATCTTAATTACCCGCAGGGCTCGTCGGCTGTCGGAATATGTCCGTAGCTAATAAAAAAGCGGCGTGGCGCTGTTTCTCAAGTCGGCCGTCAAACGTTCACAATTGCTGACGTCCCGGAGGAATTTCGGGCTTCATTGTATTCACGAGAACACTGGTGCTGGCCTGGCTGGCCAGCTTGATCTTTCCTCTTTTCGCTAGCGCTCGACCTGGAAAATCATTAGGCGTAAATTAGGCACCAAGAGCATTAGGTCCGTCTCTGTCCGCCGGATATTCCGATTCATCCGCATCCTACTCGGCACATTGTCCTCACATTAGGTTTGTCTTGAACAACGCTTTATGGAAGCACAAGGACCTGCTTTAAGTCTCACCCCCAGGGCAGTCAGCTCGAGCACTTTCTTATAGTGGAAACTAAACAACTAAGAGAACGGGGACCCCATTATTCCGCTCCATTTGATTCCTAGTTCTTTCGCGTGTGATATCGGCATTCGAGTGAGATCTCAGCAAAGAAAGACAATCACCAATAATGTGTTCTATGATCTCTATAATGTCAAATATAGAGATCATAGAACATTCAATAGGGTTCCAATCTGATTCTCAGAGCAGCTAATCTAGCCCATGTTGAGCGTTTTTGGCAGCAATTTCTGAGATTTTTTTGGGCTTGCTATACACCTTCACCTACGGTAATTTCTTGGGGCATAGGCTTCTTGTCCTCCGTGATCTCCGTCCGGTTTGAATGTATTGCTCTTGTTTTAGATGCCACCATATGTACAAGGATGAATTACTGGCATGGAGCTTCGTTGTCCCCTATCGTAGGTCAGCTGCATGCATGACGTGATATGTTACCTCGCTACCTTCCTTACTCTATTTTTTATTTTACTTCCTGGTTCGGTTATTTCCCAATTTCCCTATAAGCTGTTCGTAATTTTCTAGCCCTTCAAGCGTTTCAGGCTTGCTGTCAATTGAGCTCAACCACTATTCTCCTTTATCCGTGTAAACGGCTGGAGCGAGGTTTCTTACTATGATATTAGTCAATACTGATGTTTTTGGAACTGCTCACTCTGGACGTATCATTTGTTCTGTCACGTCCCATTTTGCGTTGTTTATGGCGCGTCTTATGACGTATTTAAATAAATAAATAAATAATTCGACCTCGGTCAACCTTCGATCCAGTTCATTCATTTATCGACGCAAACTTTTGCCCACGTAGTTCAAACACCATAAGGAATAACAACAACAACAACGAATTCCAGACAGCTTGGTTTTACAACAACCAAGTATAATCTAGGCAAGTCAACAGAAGGAAACTGAGAACAGTAAACAACCAAAACGTCATGAAAAATATAGAAAAGCAGCGTCCCCTAAACCTAAGAGCAAGACAAGGAATAGCTAGGAAGCACTAGTCAGCTTCCGAGCAAGTGACGTTAATGCACCAAGGCCCATTCCCATCAAGTCCTCGCTTCAGATCTTGTTCAGCATAGGTCAAATTCTTACACTGAAGAAATTGGATTGTATTTTTGTTCAAGCGAATCGCCTTCTGAATTTTTCTCGGGACCATCTTGTTCTAGATCTATATTTGATGAAAAATTCTTCCGAAACTAGCTGCGTTTTGTTGGTAAGTATCTTTGGAGCCATAAGAAGATTTCTTGCGTCCTCTCTGGGTTCTGCATAAGCTTACCCATCACAAATCCGATCAAATTGGTAATCATGTTTTGGTGTTGTCGGGAACCTATTATCTTATTATATTCTTATCCTCTTTCGAGCAGCTCTGTCTCACTTCTTTATTTTCTTTTTTCCCTGTTTATTTTCTGTCCCCCATCGCTGTTGTAGTTAAAGATTGTTAGATGGGCGGCATCGGTCTATCCCATGAAGCCGAGCTTGTATATTTTATCTCTATTCATTATTTTCCTTTTTTGTTCTTTTCACTTGACTGAACAACTAGAACGATTGTTTTGACTATGCAGTGAAACCAGTTGGAGTTCAAGTTAGTGTCCTCACCTTACCGAGCAAGTCTGGTATCAATTTACCCGATTTTAGAAAGATTCAGAGTGGAAATGCGTAGGCTTGGCTGAATTCAGTTGATTTAACACTCTACATATTCCTTCCTTTGGACGCAATCTTTCAGATGGACCTATGTGAAATATAGCCAGTGTCTTCAATCGGAAGCAATCTGGTGCCAAGTGTGATTTACTGTCAAATTAACTGGTATGCTATATAAGCCGCCGATTGGAGAACGACATCGTTTTCCGCTTCCAGTGCTCTCATTGACAAAACACTGCTCTTTTCGAAGTTCGGGTTTATTTTCTTGGTCATCTACTGTAAAATGGCTCAGATATCTGAAATTGGAACTCGGCCCCGGAAGGGAGGGCATCAAAAATGGCCGAGCGAAAATCTGGCGCTCCTACCCGCTCATTGTTTTGACGATTGTAGAGGAAACTGACGGACGAGTGCTGTCACGAGCGCTTTTCGATTTAGCCTCCACAGCTAGCTACAACTGTTGGTCTACATGAGAGATTTTTTATTTATAGATATTATTTTATTCGTTAATTGATTGTGTAACTAAAGAAGTAGATATCGAAACAGTGCGAGGAAGTGCCTATGGGAGCATGAGAATCGCAGCATTTTCCTACAACCTAATAACTTCATAGTCATTAGACGTAGCATACAGTTTCTTAAGTGAGAATCCGTTACCCAATGAGGTATACAATACCCAGGAACCTATCTCGACTACCCTTCGTTATGCGTTCTTTTGTTCACTGGCCCACATGTGTAGTCGACAAACAGGTTGGTAACCCAGAATGTTACCACGGGTAGTGTGCTACCCGCGATTCATCAACGCGTTACGATATCAGGTGAATTCCGTGGAATCTCATACCACACTAGATGGCTGATTTCTGGTTCGGTTTCTTGCAAATCCTGCGGGCCTCAACACCGATAGAAAGATTGGCCTTTGACACCAAGTGCTCGGCCCGAAGCTGTAAATCGTGATTTATCGGCCGCCGGTTTCAGGGTAAGCACCTTTTTAAGAGCTTGGAGCGATAAAAATTGACTTGGTTAAAGGTCTCTCTACAATTCGCTGAATTTGGATGTTCGCAAACTCGTCCGTTCTTTCTAAACGGCGGCTGGGAAAAACGCATGGTTCGCTCAAAACGGCTTCATGCCTTTTCAGGCAGACAAGCTGAGCTCGTTCCAATTTCTTACTGATAACATTTTCAGTAGTTTGAAAGTAAAATGGTTCAATCAAAGTAGTCGTTTATTTAGTTTTAGGCTTCAACGAGACACGCATTGAGTAAAGCCAAGTCTGGTAGGGTAGGCCTTCTCCAAGTGATTGTCTTGATACGTTTGCAAGGTAGCCGAAACCCAGCTACCGAGTTTGGTGCATGATACCACGGAATTTACCTCGACTTGACATCGTCATGTGTTGGTGAATCGTGGTGATCGGTAACTTCTTAGGTTACTGGCCTGTTTGTCAACTATAAATATGGGCCCTTGATCATGGCCAGAAGAGTTCGAGATAAGTCCCTGGGTACGGTATACCTCTCTGGGTATCAGATACCTCACAAAAATAAAAGCGTCGACTTCTGCTAATTACTCTGCAGCTATTAGGTTGTAGGAAAGATCGATCGGCTGGTGAGGGTAGGGCTTGGAAGGTCTACGGTAGATCGATTGAAACCACTGGCTATTATTGATTTATCAAGATTATATCAAGATTCATCAAGATTCTTGGCTCGTGTGCATAGGCCAGCCTATGCTCCGCAGCTATTAGGTTGCAGCGACAAACCGGTTGGTAACCCAAAAAGTTACCACGGGTTGTGTGCTACCCGCGATTCATCAACGCGTGACGATATCGGCTGAATTTCGTTGTATCTCATACCATACTCGATGGCTGAGTTCTGATTCGATTTCTTGCAATTCCTATCTGCATCTGTACCTTGATCCAGCTTTGCTTTGTTGAAGAATTAATCCCCACTGCAAGATTTTGACGTATCGGCCGAACTTAAACCACAAATTTGAGCCGAAACCCGGTGTATGGATTTACAATCTCAGATTCGTGGGCCTTATTTCATAATGCATGTTGTTAGTGGCGAGTGGATTTGTTATGGCGGTGGTTTAGCCAGCCGTCGTTGGTCTCCACCAACACCAGCCACGCCTTTCATCCGTCACCGAGGCTGCCCGGTTAGCCATTGTGTTCGTTCGTTCAGTTTTGTTGGTTCTGAAGAATTTCTGGCTGGCTCGGGTATTCTGTGCAGATTTCTTTGAAGTTAACCCAGCGCCCGGGAGTACGGCTATAGCTGCTGTTTGTCGGGCGGTGGCACAACGAGAACGGTGTGTGCCCGACGTTCGGATTCAGTCTAAATCGAATTCGTCACGGCCGACTGCTCCTAACGCCATGGATCTCTGCTGGACGGCTCTAGATCGTTTAAAAATTCAACACCCACAGAATCTTGGCATATTCTCTACCATATAGGAGTATTGAAGGGGTTAGTACTCCCACTAGAAGGGCATTAAGAGGAACAGCAGTAAGTTATAGTTCTCCAATTCATGTTCGAAGCATTACAGTGCCGTATAAGACTTGTTGAGAATCTTATGCAGGGAAAATCACTCATTTTTTTTGCTAGCTCCAAGGTTAATGCGATAGGTATACGGGAGATCGAGAGACTAGGGAGATTCAGCTTTCACCTTATTTTTTCCACTTTCTTCTCGCCCCATCCGGCTCTTCTTCTCGTTCTTGCTCTGAGTCTTCTCCTTTTTCTCCTCCTTCTTTTCCTTATTCTTGTTGGCGGTCTCAAAACACGAGAAACCATCTGGAACTAGGGCGTGAGAGTTGAATCTTATGTGTCTATAACTGAGCTTTCGGAATATATGGCTCCATTCTCATATTCTATTAAGTCTCTTTCGGGTCCCGGCCAGAGAGACTCAGCTCTGAAAATGTTTTGGCCTGGGTGCAAAGCCCTACACTGATTTACAGGTATACCATTTACGTGCGCTGGACAAGCCCTAACTCAGGTTCGAATCCCGCCTGAGGCGCTATTTTTGTGATGAACATAGCTTTGTTGGTACAGCACACCTTTGAAGATCTTTTCGTGAAAAGATGCGTCGATAGCGAAAATCCTATAGAAGAGCTGTGAACAGCCGCTGCGTGGCCTCTGGATAAGTATCCTTTCTTTTAAAGGTTTTTTCTTTTTTTTTCAATTTTTTTTTGTTTACCGAGATCAATCTGTCTAAGTGAGCCTCTCAGGAGATAGAAAAAAGAGCTCGTGGGTAACAAGTCGAAGTGCAATGTTCTTCCTGTAAATATAATATAGACAAATTGTTGTCAGGATTTATTCCAATTGCCGAGAGGGCTATTGCTGTCCCAAGTACACAATTACGCGGTAGATAATTGCTGAATATTTTTTGTCCTTCCTTCGAGTTTTCATCTCCGTCCGATCAGAGTTCCGTCACTTTTCAATTCCGCTTTCGAACAGCTGATTACGACGGTTCTAGACATTTCTAATGGAATTTTCGACGAAATCGCTCAGCTGCAGCCGCTTTTTGCAAGACTTTAATCTCACCACACTTAAGGCGGCTTTCAAAAGTTACCATTTATTCATCGTATCGATCGCTCCGCTTTTAAGTTCACCTTTTTCCCTGAGGGTTTCTTTCGAAACCGAGCGCCTGCACTTCATGTAGGCATGCACTTCTTTTCCGCCTGCTGCTCGTCCTACTTGTCTTGCCCGTTCCAATTTACGACCGTTTTGCTGCGAATTGAAGTCCATCAATGCGATTGCCGAAGAGCGGTTTAGTGCTTCAGGCATCGACTCCTCTTAGCGTCAAGCTATCTTGAGGACTTGGTGTCACTACTTTTTCAAGTAAGGCAGTCTTTTAATAACTTCTTCATGAAAGTTCCAAAATCCTTCGAGAACATCTTTCGGCCTTCAGAGCAGATATGCAGAATTTGACTAGGCGTGAGGAAGGAAAACTGGTAATAGCCGGTGAACTTCCTCAATAGTCAAATTATTGCCCCGAGGGTTCTGGTCAGCATCTTTCTCCAGTTATTCTCTTTTCTTCTCTCTACGATCTATTGCTCCTAGAGAGAACTCAGTAGACTTCAGATCCATTCTCAGCTCTACACAAAGTATATCTTGCTAAAGGTCCTCAGTAAACATAAAAAGTAAACATTAAACGATGTGGCCGCAAAGAGTGCGCGCGTGGTGCAGTTGTAAGAGGCGCTACTGACACCCATACGGTCGAGCGATCGATCCCTGCCCGTGGTGAAGGAGTCTTTCATCCTTCCGGGGTCTGGTAAATTGATACCAGACTTGCCTGGGAAAGTAAAGACACTGATCTGGTATAGCTGGTGGCCCGCACAAGTCACTGTAGAGGCGCATTCACCATCCCTCTGCGATTCTGAATTTAATACGAATGCGTTGCGCATCCTCATGAGACTGACACCTTTACCTCCAACCTTTACCATACAAACCATACCATTGTATCAAGATGTCAGTGCTTCTAGAATTATTGTCGACTGGCTTGTAGAAAGCTTGGAAATTCTTTGAAATTTTGTGTTCGACGTGCCTGATCTTGCCTGAAGCGGCGAGCTAACGAGTTCGAGCTCATTAGTCCACCTTGATTGCAGCCACTGGGTGCACCTAAATGGATAGCAGTTAAGAGCATCGGATATTTTCCAATGAAGAATTCCCTTCAGAAAGAGAAGGACGCAATGACATGAGTAATTATTACCTCAAAATATCGATTTTTGAGGTTAAAAGCTGCATATATTACCTCAAAGGTAAAAAAGGTAATTTTGAGGGTGGTCGCGCATATAATTGCCTTTCGAAATAACCTTCGCACCGCCATTGTATTTTCAATTAAATAGACATTTGGTGGCTTTAATTTCGTTTTAGTGCCCGACTAACGAATTTATCGTGAAAATTTTCGAAGGAAGAAGAACGGGGAGGAACGAAATAAATATGAGGTTCTTCCTTTTTTCTCCATTATTCCAACCCTTTCAAAGAACTTTTCTTCTGAATTTCTGGTCTCTCTCGGATCTGTTCAGTGAATGTTTTCCCATTTCTTAGAGATTTGCTGTCTTTTCTACCAGCGATAAGGAAGTTCTGTGGAGAGTAATGTTCATGTTTCCCTCACTCTTTTTTTTCCAAATTTATCTTTCGGTGAGAGATCAAGAATAATCTCTCTGAATTTCTAGTCCCTTTCTGTTTCATTTGATGGGTGTTACTCCCCATTCAACTTGGAGAAGTATGACTCGTCTTCTAAAAGTAAAGTAATGAAAAGCAAAAAATAGTAAAAAGCAGATATTTGGTGTTGTCCGTCGAGTAGCCACCGCTGGCATCTTGAGCGATGGTGTGTAAGGATGATATACCAGAAAACAATCGAGTAAATAATTACTCAGGACCAGACAACTCAACAACAAACAATCTCAACCCATTGTCGGCTGGTTACTCTCTTTCTATACACCTTGAAGAAGGTTTTCGTGTGTTTTCCTTTCCTTTTCTCAAATTCTACATTTCATGCAGAACGGAGGATGCGGGAGAACCTTTCCCCTGAATAAGCAAAATTTTTCAATTCTTTAGAGTTTCCACAATATCTAAATGGGAGGCAAAGCGGGAAACTATTTCCACTTTTGAGTGTAATGCACAACTAGAAGAGGATGCTGTAATGGTGATGCTCTTTGCGATGATCCTAGAACCACCATTCCAATATCTACTTCTAATATATTTATTAGGGCAGCCAAAAGTAATAAGAATTTCCATTTCTTTCCATATAACTCCCGACTGTGGTCCCACTGTGTGCTCGTCGTATTCACGTGTCTGTATGCTACTTACTTAAGACCACTTGAGAATTCATCACTTCCGCGCTTTCCAGAAACATTTGAAGTCACTGAGAAATAAAGAAGTTTGTTGTATTTTCCCTATTACTTTTGCCCGCAAAAACGAGGTCATAAAACTCGAATTCCGTGGCATTTTCACTTCCATTTCGAGCCTAAACTGCCTAAACTGAGGCCAAAACCACAAGAGATAGCAATAGAGTACACGGCAAAGGCTCATTTCGCATTCCTCTTCGGTCGCTTCATTAACTCGCCGTCGCCCTCTCACCGCCTATTCGTTGATAATTTCCGCTTCGGCTGTTTGTCCACCACCACTACCGATTTCAGTATCAACAACGCCACCCACACTCTAGCCGCTAAATCTATTTTATTCACCTTATCCAATTTCTTCTGCATGAATTATTCTGCAGTAACGAAGTAACGGAAAAACAACATCAGCATAGTAATGAAAGCAATAATCATATCATCGCAATTATCTTTTGAACAGTCTCATTAGGGCGCTATCTCACTACTGCCGCCGGCATCTGTGGCTGGTTACATGCGAGACGGTGAACTGACTAACTAACCTCACAGGGGTACTTACCTGTAGCAAGGTGGGTAATAACCCTAGATAGTCGGCTCCTACGACTCTCTACTCGTTCTTCACTCATTGTAAGATCCTCCGCTGGTTCCTTACTCATTTTTAGATCCCTTCTTACACAAAAATAATTATATTTGTCTCATAGTTGCTTGTTGGGTTTTTCTTTGTTCTAACCCACATTCATTTGAACAGTGGTGCACACTCGTTGTGTATTCTCAAATAAATAAATAAATAAACAACTGGACTGGATGCCCTCAGATGAAATATTTTCTCTGAAGACTGAGAAAACCCGAAAATTCAGATACTATTGGAGTAATGGTGTTAGAAAATGCAAAATTTTCAAATTATAACGAAATAACGCTGAAGATATGCCAAATGGACCCTATCCTAAGTTCACATCTACTGTCCGCATCACTGCTGTACTCTTAGGGAAATATTTCTACCGATTCTGGTCAACCGTCGTTTAGTAGTTCAGAAGTAACATACAGGGTGCGTCAAAAGTCTTTGGACTCATCTTCAGATAATTGGTCGCCTTAACGGCCATTTTGAAGCAAATGAAGTGAAATTTATACATAAGAACATAGTTAGGCTTCGAAACGGCCTCATTTAGCACGAACACAGGCCTTAAGTCTCTTAGGGAACCCATCTACAGCGGCGCGCAGGACTTCTTCATCAATTTCTTTCCAGACTTTCTTCAAAATAAATAAAGCTCGTTTGGGCGGCTTAATGTCCCTGTGTGGTGTTGAGCAGGCCTTGCTCTTTAAGATAGACCAAGCTGCTGTACACCGTGAATTTTGTTGTACGCAAAGTTCTGGCAATATCTGCGCCTGACACTTCCTCCTTGTGCATTTTCGCCATAGCAGCCTTTTTCTCCAGACATTTCAAACGGGCCAACGATCAGCAAGGAAAATTTGCTATACTGTAGGGCAAGATTAGTATAATAGCTACGCATAAAAGTTTGGATGCATTTTCTCTCCATGAGTGCCGATTTTATGTGAACGTTTCACCAGTTTTTTTGCTTTCTTTATCCTCAGTTACATGTCACTTTGTCGCTTTACTCGCAGAGCACAGGTTGGAGCGATTAGAGCGAGCGAATTCAGAAAAAAACTGTTCAGAAAATATGCATCCCACTTCCTGTTTTGGTATCCTCGGCTATAAATCAGCATTCGTGTTCGCCTCTGGCATTCTGTGCACTTCTAGAAGTTCACCAAGATTTATGAAACGAGAGGCGCGAGGTGAAATGAAGGCAGAAGCGTCGGCTATTCGTTAGGGACAGGATTTAGTGCCCATAAACACCCCCATCTTTCACTGCATGCCATGGAAAATTGAGAGATCTTGCCCTTTCGGATTTATCCGATACAACATTTCAAAGGAACCGTGCGTCTGCGTTTCCGGAAACCTTCAAAATCTGAAAAAAAATCAAAGAAATTGATATCAGAAACTATTATACATTCGATATCACAAATATTATTTTAGAACTGTTGCTTTTAGATACTTAGGTACCAGTTTAACCCCACCCCAGCGGGATAAAAGATCTAGCTAGTCCGTGAACGGATCGATCGCTCGACCGTGCAGGTGTCAGTAACGCCTCTTACTGCTACACGACTTGAAATAGTGTCTGCTTATTGAATATCGACTATTCCGATCGTTTTATGTGCTTGCTTTCATAAGCATGAAAAAGGCTGCTACCAGTTCTCCGTCAACAACGTTCTGTTTTTTTCGGTTTTCTAAAATCGTATTCGCCTCTAAGAAAACTATAAAAAACGATCTATCTTTCCCTCTTCTGGAACCACGTTCATTGGGACCAATGGCCCAATCGCCGTTTAATGCCAGGCGGTCCCAATCTTCGGAATAGTGGCTGTTCTGGTGGTGGTGGCGGCACGATCGGTTATTCATCGGACGGCTTTCAACACGATTGCGTTCGGCCTAAGCGGTCTATTCGTTCACCCACTGCTCTCCTGGTTCATATCGCTGCGAGCTTTTCCTCAGCCAAATGTAGCGTAATTGTTTATTTGCCTTTTTGTGCCAGTATCAACGCAATAAACTTTAGGCAGGTGATAGCCTATAATCATCTCACACCTTCGTTTTTCAGGTCACTTGATAGCCGTTACCGCTATCCCATCTTTTGTGCCAATTAGCCACTCATCATAAGAATAAAACAATATTATTTATTTATTTTTTCATTACGTACACCACAAGGTGCGCCCAAACTGCAACTGAATAGGTAATCAAGTCAGATCATTTGCTAAAATGGTTACAGTGGAGGGAAACACAAAATAGAACAATGTAAATGATGCTGTTATAATGTTATGATGTTGTTATAATGATACTTTCATCGATAGCTGGATCCTCTGCCTCCCCATATCTACCAGGTACCCTTTAAGCTAGGGCCCGCGTGGTGCAGTGGTACGAGCTGTCACCCGCACGGTCGAGCGATCGATCCCGGCCCGGGCTAACCAAGCCTTCCATCCCTCCGGTGTCGGTAAATTGGTGTCAGACTAGTCTGGGAAGGTAAAGACACTGACCTGGCATAGCGGCTGGCCCCCGCAGGTCATTGTATAGGCCAAATACGCATTCATCAGGCGTCTACGATTCTGAATTAAACACGAATGCGGCGGCGCGTCCTCCGGGGACTGATCAACGCCGACACCTTTACCACCTTTACCCTTTAAGCTGAAAGGCAGTTTGCCTGCCATAGATCCCGCTACCCGTATGTCTGGCTCTTTGTTTTGATTGTGGTGGTCTCTGAGACTTCGCAGGATTCAGTAGGGCTGGGCCAACATCGACGCTAGGGACTACAAGTTTTTCTTTTTTGACGAAATTTTTAACTTGCTGCTTGAATGTTCAGTTCTGCATGATTATAAACTTTGCAGATGTTTGTTTTTAGTGTAAAATTCGCCCTTAAGTGGTTTTATCTCTCATTCCGTTCAAGGCGTTTGGATTAATTCTCGAAGCGTTTTCCCTCTAAAGCATCCTTTTGTTCATTCGTTTTGAGGGACCGTTCAATCGTCCTTCTACTGCCCATTTACATGCATCCAGCCCACCCACGACAAACGGAGCTGAATAGGAAATTTTTCGTGGAACTCTCCCAACGTTCTGCCGAATTTGTGTTTAATTTACGTTCTTAAACTTGATGAAATGAGAGGAAATGTCCATATTTAATAAGCAGACAATATCTTGAGTAGTGTGTTGCAGAAGTAAGAAGCGCCACTGACACCCACACGGTCGAGCGATCGATCCGTTCACGGGCTTATCAGGCCTTCTATCCCTCGAGGGTCGGTTAATTGGTATCATATTTAATAAGCAGACACTCTTGTGGGAATTCAAAGACACTGACTTGGTTTAGCGGCTTCCTCGCAAGTCCTCATAGAAGCCAAATACGCGTTCACCATGCATCTACGTTTCTGAATGGAACACAAATTCGTGGCGCGTCCCTGGGAGATCAACGTCAACATCTTTACCTTTGCCGGGCTCTGCCCTTTCTGCGTTAAGTATTGGCGTTCCGACCTCCTGCTTTTCGATTCGAAAGTTTAAGGGTTTAGCTAAGCGTGCATTGCTTACTTATTAATTTGTTTGTTCTGCTGATGTTTACTGTCATCGTTTTTCTTTGGTTGTTTCTTTTTTTCTAACGTGGCTCTTAAATTCACTAACGTAAATAAATAATGAATAATTAAATAAATGTTGTACAATAACCTCCGCTGATTCGAGCATCCACATATCTATGACTTGTGAGTCGTGTTTGGGCTAGGTATTAGGTAGGTGGTTTGCTTTCACGGTCTATTTTAGGTTGGCCATCGAAAAATCCGAACGGAAGAGCTCTTGACGTCTCGCGTTTTTACGAACGTCACTTGTCAAGCGGTATAATTCGATTTGACGCTTCGCTGTTGCTAAGACGTGCTTTTGACAAGAAAAGTGAAATTTGAGAAGGAGTTATATATCGACTTCCAACCACGACAGATATCCTGACTTTCTATCACGTTTCGGCTTCCTTCGCTGAACCCGCCTAATATCAAACCACATTTTTCGGCTCTAACGGAAGCTACGTCTGAACTCTTCTGAATCACTTGAGCATTCTGTTTTCTAGTCAACAATTGCTCATCGTGAAAGGCGTTTTTGGACTCAGATTGTGATTCGCTCTTTCCAGAACGGTTCAGCCTATGGTTATCTGTCTTCTCATCTATGCGTTTTCCATAGCGATATGTGGAGTCTATTCAGCCAGTAGGTTTTTATTGCTCTTTTCTTATTCGTTTATTCGTTCGTTATCGACAATTATCCAATCTTCTCGACTGTTCGTGCTCAGTAGAAAAATCGGCACTATTCAATTGAATGGACACCGGTACTCGATTTTTTCAGTCGTCAAAATTCGCTGAAACGTGGCCTATGGGGGTTATTTGTGGTCTAGAACAGGAGTGTGCATTTTACGATTTACGATTTTACGATTTTACGATTTTTACGGCATTTTTCGTAAAAAATCGTTTTACGATTTTACGACGTAAAATTGGAAATTTTACGAAATTTTTTATGACATCCATTTCGGAGCTCAAATAGTGCTAACGGGTCAAAATTGCAAGTGTTCGTGCCAGAACCCTTTGCTCAGGGCACTACATTAGCACTCTCTCTACCCTCATTTAGGTTCACTACCTCCAAAGGATTTTTGTGCTCTCCCAGGGTCAGTTGAGATAGAGAGGGTTTTTTGGTCAGACGGTCATGTTTTGAGCGATTGTTGGAACGCTCTCACGCCTACGACTTTCGCTGCACTTCTATCTCTGAAAATTAATGTACATTTGATTGATTTTGATCGATAACTGTTGTTTTCTGTGAAATTTGTCTTCATTTTTTCCTAATAATGATCACTGTAAATAGATGAGCTGCATATTAGGTTGGTAAGAAATTTCGTGCCTTTTTTCTCAAACGACTGTTGTGAGTCAAGTTCGAAAGCTTTCGCAGAGCGTGACACAGCATTCGAAAGAGAATTATGTGCTCTTTCGAGCGGTATATTTGGAAATTGTGATAAATTTGCATTTCATTGTTTCTTCGGCCAGTAAAGTGAAAAGCGAAAAGTGAAAAAAAAAGTAAGGAAAGAAGAGCGTGTCGTCCTTTTCCGATTGTCATATGAGGTTTTGTGAAACGATTGAAACTGGAGGTTTGCTCTGCTAAGGAACTCTAAGAAGCTTTTCTCACAAAAGTTTTTTTTTAATGGGGAACTGTTTGAAAATAAACATATTATGTGATAGAGCGAGAAATTCTGTTCCGAAAACTGTACGGAATTCACCTCGGACGTTCAGAAGAAAACCAGGAGCAGCATCGGAAAATTATTCTTGTCTTTCAAACGACAAATTTTTGGGGCTTGAAACATTGTAATTTCCAGAACAATTAGGAATATGTAATACATTGACTAATAGAGAAAATCATCATCCTTCAAAACGTACATCAAATTTCATCTATGCCTCCAAAACTGAGCAGAAAAAATCGCTGTCGATAAGGTTATTTTTTCACTTTTTCGCTTTTCACTTTATTAGCCGAAGAAACAATGAAATTCAAATTCGTCACAATTTCCAAATATACTACTCGAAAGAGCAGATAATTCTCTTTCGAATGCTGTGTCACACTGTGCAGAAGCTGGCGGACTTAATCTACAACAGTCGTTTGAAAAAACCGGCACCAACTTTCTTACCAACCTAATATTTGATTCAACACTCACTTTGAACAAATGTTTTGATTTCAATATCGTTTATTTGCGTTTTGGCGCACAATACTGCCGATTCTTACAAAACAAAAATATTTTACGAATTTTACGAATTTTACGATTTTTACGACAAATTTTGTCGTAAAAAAATTTCGTAAAAATATTTTACGACAAAAATTTTACGCCCACCCCTGGTCTAGAACATCTGCTCTTCTGTCCGTTTTTCACGTGGGTAGTCTCGGACCACCCATACCGACAACTTGGGTGGTCCAGTCAGGATCACCGATTCCGCTGAAACTTTGTCTATGGAGGTTCTGTGGTGTCCTGAACACGATGGTGAAGTCTGTTTTCCAAATGGCGACCGAATACGGTAGTTATAGGTGAGTCCCACCAGGTTAGGTCGGTAAGTACTCGCCTACAACTACCGCATTCGGCCGCCATTTGAAAAACGGACTTCATCGTGTTCAGCACACCAGAGAGCCCCCGTCGACAAAGTTTCAGCCAAATCGGTGATCCTGACTAGACCACCAAAGCAGCGATTTTGGTAGTGCGAGACCACCTACATGGAAAACGGACAGCGGATTCGTGTTCAGGACCCCAAATAACCCCCAATAACCAAAGTTCAGCGGAGCCTATGATCCTGACTGGACCACCCAAGTAGCAATTTGGGTGGTCCGAGACCATCCACGTGAAAAACGGACAACAGATTCGTGATCAGCGCCCTCAATTACCCCCTGTGCAAAGTTTCAGCGAATTTCGACAGCTGAAAAAAATCGAGTACCGATGTCCGTTAAGTTGAATAGTGCCGAAAAATCTGTTAGGTGACATATTCACTATTTAACCTGCTGTTAACCCTCTTGTACACTCCGATTGGTCCGTTAGCCTCGATCCATCAAGGTGCGGAACGCCTAAATTACCTAATGAGGGTTTATTTCAAGGTGTGAAAACCGCTAAATTGAAGACTCAGCCGTTGCACCGTTGCACCACATACCATCAGTCTATCTCTGGGGTATGGCACACCCCGATCTTAATGAATCAGGTCCCAGTAGAGCTCCAGCGATTAACTAAAGATGTTTGCATGCTAAATTCGGGAAGTCGGTCGAGTGCTCGTGGGCGTTGTCAGTCGGCTGGGCTCGTATCGTTGTCGTCAATTATGAGTGAGCACCGAGGGCCTTGTTGAGAAAACAATTGTCACATCGTGTGCACACGAAAACAATCCACAAAGCGTGTTCAGAAGCATGCCGCGGGCGTTAAATTGGCATCCACACGAGCTGTGGTGGTGGTCGTGATTCTTGGGTAAGGGATTGTGTCACAGACGCGCGTCTGCGGGGCGTACGCGGCGTAATCGCGTGTCTACTCAGTGACTCATAATGCCGCGCTTGGTGGATAAGCCGGGGAATGTCTTCGATATCTCGCAACAACTATTTATTGTCTCGTATGGCCCTTACAGACCCGGCGACACGACGACGAGCATTCTCGTCCAATGCGGTATCGATTAGAGCAATGCGGCCGCCGCAAACGTCGCGTTGGACGAGAATGCTCGTCGTCGTGTGTTTCGCTCAATTTCATTTATAACGGCTAATGCGTCGCTCAAATTGCACGTCCTCAAGTCTGTAAGGGTCCTATGCGATCGAATATCGACAATATCACATCAAACATTCTATTTATATTACCGTGAAGCTGTGACAGGTATGATAATGATAATAGCTGACTAAGCTAACAATTTGACGCGATATTGTGGTCCCGCACCCTGCACCTCGATTCACCTGAATTTGAATGAGGTGATCATCGATCGGTTCAGGTCTAGTTGGTGTCGCAGTGTTAACCTAGAGATGGAGCGATCGATCAATGATGCGCCATGCTCCACCTTAAGAAAGCTGAACTCCGATGAAGCTGAGCCTAAGAAGGCGCCCCTGGGAGTCACGACAGCATAAATCTTAAGCGGGCTACAGCTGTTCTCCACTTAGAGACGACAACGAACGGCCAAATAAGCCAGACTCCCTCGTGTATGGAACTCTTTTTTTGCAGGAGATGCGCTGATGAACGAGCGAGGCGAGTTCCTCCCACACATTCGACTCGCAAAGGATCTCATGGATAAACGAAGGTTTGTTCACAAAAAGTGAAACTAAAATAAAAAATAAAATGAAATGAATGAAGTGTAAAAATTTCTGCCTTGCCTAGGTATACCAGTAAAGTTTGTCCGTATCAATGTCGGGCCCTAGTTGACAAGTTGTCTGATGGAGAAAAACTGTTATAATCACAAAATTGATCGATAATCGCACTGAAGGGACGGATCCTGCGACTGAGGACGATACCACTCCAAGAAAAAAGTCCCAGGACAACGACAAATGGCAGTGTGGCATTTCAGCAAAATGAAAGCAGCACCAAAAAGTACGTATGGGCCAGATCCATCATTGGTAATAGCCGTTAGCGATAAATCCTATCTGAGATATACCCATCTATGATGACTGAATAAACCGAGATTCGTGAATGCGCGTAGTGGGTTTAATTATTATAATGTGTCTTCTTATCGCGGGTTTCGTTTCCTGTTTCTACATCTCACATATGTATGTCGCGATAAGGCTTCTTTTTGTTCCGTTAGTGTTTGGGTTACTTAATCGTCGACGGGGTTTCGGAGACCGCTCATCCGTTCATGAATCTGGGCCCTGGAACGAGATGAAGTGACTGTCGAGAACGGCATATTTCGTAAACAATCATAATAAAATGCTAAAGATAAAAGATATAGAGAGGAGTTCATCAACAGACTGGAAGCTTAGGCTTTGTTCTTCAATAAATTACAATAAAAGCTTTTCCTTTTTCCTTGACTGAAATTCAGCCCGTATAGATACGACTCGCGAGTTCGCCCAATAATGAATCACTCGGTGCCGACGACGGTCTCGTTCTCAATGAGTCTCTATCAGATCTTGGCCATAGTGAGTTTATTTAATCAGATTTTTAGGTTTTTGAGTCATTTAGTCATTCGTTTTGGGTGAGATTTTACAGCCATTTATTTTCGTGAATGATTACATCGTATTTTTCATTGTTTACAATTTCAGAACGAGAAACATCAAAGCGTCGATCTGAACGTGTGGGTGATTCAGAAATGGAAGGACGATTTCCTCGGATGGAATCCGTATCTCTACGGCATGATCAACACCACTATATTGCCGTTTGAGGCGATCTGGCTTCCAGACACCTACCTTTACAACAGGTATCGGAAACTTTGTTGTGTATTATGTTAGAGCACATTATAACCGCCAGTCGGTGGTGGGGATTATTAGCCTGACCCTCGTTGCTTCCATAAGTCCGACCTTTTTGTTTTTGTTGTGTTGTCGGTTACTTTCTGCTTATGTATTGTTGGACGTTACGTAAATAAATATAAATTTAATTTTCGAAGAGATCGCTGACTCAGTCACTATTCATTTTCCTTTAATAGTTATCTATATCATCATTTTTCTATTTATGTTTATCTATATTTATTTATTATATTATTATTTATTTATTTATTCATTTAGTGTGGTCATGAATCGAGAGGAAACCGAACGCTATATTAACGTGGTTGTAACGACAAATTTCTGGAAAGGAGAACGAGGAGCCGAAATCAAATTCATGTACCCGGCCCTCTATCGGACCAGCTGTGTGCTAGACATTAGGTACGCATCTTGATATTTGTCGTTATTTTTCTTGATTATCTGAGCAATGGTCGATTTTTGAAATGACTTTCATAGTGACGATAGAGATCGATCCTAACCAAGCCTTCCATTCCCCTGGGGTAGGGTAAATTGGTATCAGACTGGTGTGGGAAGATGAAGACACTCACTTGGTGGAGCGACTGGCCCCGCAATTCATTGTATGTATAGGCCAAACAAGTACTCAACATTCCTTTACGGTTGTAAATACAGTACCGTACCTGTCTTTTGGATCACATCCCGAAAAAGCCGCTTAGGAGCGTTCCAAACCGGCTTTTTTGAATAACTCCCTCAATTGTCAACTACAAATTCATGAAAGGGCCACTTTGTGAAGCGCAGCTGCCCCAGCTCTATAGTTTGGTATATAAATTATCCACATCTGAACATTTTTTCTCTGAATCATTATACCCTCAAATCTTGTATGGTTTGATACCAATTTACTCGACCCCAGATTGATGGAAGGTTTAAGGTCTTATGGATTTGCCGTTGTACCGATATTTGAATACCCGTCGATAGAGCTTGAGCTGCTGGGCTCAAATATATGTATATTTTCACAAATAATTGAGCTTCAACAAAATTATTGAAAAAAATCGCTTTGGAACGCCTCCCGTCCGCTCCTTTTCCGGGAAGTGATCAAAAGACATGTCCGGTACTGTAGAAGGTGAATGCGTGGCGCTACCTTACCTAATTCTCCAGATTCTTCCCCTACGATCAGCAAGAGTGTAAGCTGACCATCTCGTCTTGGACGTCGTCGAAAAGCGACATCGACTACGAGGCCGAGTTCACCGACGTCAACCTCGACAATTTCATACCGAACGAGGAATGGGTTGTGGTCAGCTTCAAAATGAACCGAGTCGAGGTTAGGCTAAACTATCTCTTTTTGTTTCTTCCCAAAGGAAACCTGTCGTGAAAATTGACAAGATTCGAAACGTTTAGGAGAAGTTCGTGTGCTGTCCGGAACCGTGGGTGCTATTGGAAGCGGTTTTGGTGGTCCGTCGTAAACCACTGTACTACATTGTGAATCTGGTCATACCGACGTCAGTGATCACCATGGTCGCAGTGACCGGATTCTTTACAGCGGCCTCAACTAGTTCAGAGAGGTAGGATGTTGTGTCTGAAAACGAATTTCAGACTTAAAATTCAAAACAAATTGAAGATCAGTGCTTTCATTGTAGTGCATTTTTTTTATTTGTTTGTTAGGCCGTAATTTTGCTGTTTTGATTCAAAGAAAGAACTGAGTAATCTCAAAATAAAAAACTAAATATTTTGTCTGGAAACGAATTTTAGATTCAAAATTTCAAACAAATGGAAGATCAGTGCTTTCATTGTAGTGCATCTCTATATATTTATTCATTTATGATTTATTTGTTCAATTAGTTGTTTTATTTATTCATTTGATTTATTTATTTATTGAATTTATTTATTGTTTATTTATCTATTTATTACGCCGTAATTTTGCTGTTTGGGTGGTTAGAACAGTCAAAGCGAATTAGAACCGGGCAATCTGAGAATGAAAAAATGATTTTTTTACTCAACATTATTGATTGATTTTGTTTTCAGGCGTGAAAAACTCTCACTCGGCATCGACTCGCTGCTGGCGATGTCCATTCTCATGATGATGGTCTCCGAGCAGATGCCGACCACCAGTGACTACGTGCCACTATTCGGTAGGCCTTATAGGACTGTAACTGTATCGTTAATAAATTTCCATGAAACGAACGTATGGCAGCGGTCGCAAAAACCCACGGATATCAAAAAATTGCAAAAAAAATTGTAAAAACACGCATCAGCTCATATGTTCCAAAAAAGCGTATTATTTTAGCGCTTTTTAGCGTTATTTTCCATCTTTTTTAGCGTTATTTTCCATGCTCAAGGGAAAAACTCCATCTCGATGATCAGGGTTCAATCCCGTCCCAGGCAGAAACCCTTGTCTCTGAAAAGGGTGTTGGTACCAGTCATGTGACAGGTGGCTGATGAACCACGATCAATACGGATCGATGGTCGCATGCAAGGAAGTTGTTATGAAATATGGAGCACCGAGATGGATGGAAGTGTGGCACCTCAACAAACGCGGGAGCAGCACCAAGTAGAAAGAAGACGGAGCGACTATCATGAAAGACGTACCCCGTAACTGATCGGATTAAACGTTGTGGAATAAAAAAAAATTCGTCGTATCTAATGGTGTCATCCAAAATAGGGGTGGCTTATTGTTATGAAACGCACAGAATTTCGGTTTTCAAGAATTTTGTTGTCGAAAAGGGATGGAAATAGGCGGTGGTGAGAATCTTCTCTCAGAATTCTGAAACTCCTTTTACAATAAAAAAGTTTCTGTAGAAGATTCTCTGATGATGAACATCGGAAAAGCGATTGTATCATATTTATAGACAGTTTTTGAAGAGAAAGCAAAAACTCAAACTTGTTGTTGGAATAATTTTGAAAACAATTCTCTTTGACCCACAGAAAGAAACATGTTACTTAGAAACGTTAGAAAACATGTTACTGAGAAAAATTAGAAAATAAGAGAAAGAAACATGTTAAACGTTACTAGATACCCTTGGGTCAAATGTGCCATGCGCATGAATCTCCAAACCCATTGGGGTAGGGAGGGATCTTCACAGGGAAGCATCACTCTAGCACACAATATCTACGAGTCTGGACGTGATGGCCTAGACACGACTCTCAGTGTGCGGGAATTCGAACCCTCGACGCGTAGCGTGGTAGCAGCAATCGCTGGCGCTGCGCTATCTCTTCCATCGGACTTGGCGTGAACTTCTCACTGTTCAGGTCTCTTCTACCTAACGATTATTATCGTGATTTTCGTCGGCACACTGTTCACCGCCATTATTCTCAACGTTCATCTGCAGAAAATCTACTCTCGACCTGTCTCTCCGCTTATTTCCTACTTTTTCTTCAACAAGGTTATGTTTATTTATTTATTTATCTTTATGTCAGTACTCAACAGAAACACAACAACAGAGTTAGTAATACCTAGCGAAACTGACCACGGAATAAAAAAAATAAAAAATAAAAAAGTAATGATCAAGGAGGGGATGACTGCGGGTGCTCATAGATAATTGTACCATAGTTGAAAGGAGTTAGCTTGGCAATAGTACTAGTTGAAAAATGTTGTGAAAAATTGTTACATTTGTATATTTTGGAAAACTGTTCCTATGAACATTTCCGATCATTTTTCAAAAAAAATTTCGTTTTGATTTGTTCCATGTAAACTTAAGTACTGAAGTACAGAGAGTAATTGAAATCTAGAAAATCCATCGTATAGGAAAGGCAGATATGAAGAATATGGAAACGATTCCAGAAAGAAGAGAAACATTGAAAGAGGAAGGAACGGGGACGATAATATTTTCTTATTTATTCGAAAGTCCTCAGAAGAGCGGTTTAGTACGGTACAATTGCCTCCGGATACGGAAAATCTACAGTATTCCAATCACCGATTATATCGATTAGGTCTTTGCAGTCGGATGAAAACTCGTCCACCTTCCAAATTTAAGTAGCTCGTATTCAGGTAGCATCATGGCTCCGGATGCGCCCTCCGACGTCGCTACTCGAACTCTGGGAGGAGACCGGGGTGCATTTTGGTAGAAAGAAACTTATCAACGGCAACAAACCCATGGTAGATTGTACTTTACCTGTATCCTTCCTCATAGGGGTAAGTGTATGAACATGAATCGTTCAGAAGCAAAAGAAGTTGACGCCAAGCAGCACCACCAACGATTTTCTGCTGAAATCGCCATCCGGATTGACGCTCGACTTGCCGCCACAGCGGCCAAAGTGAGGATTTTGCATTTTCTCAAATAGCAAAGGATTACGCCATGCACTCGCCCTGAGTGGGTTTTTGTTGACACGATGAGCGCCACCACGGCTTCCAAAACCTTTGCTCCACTCCAAAGAGGAAGTGGTGATTTTCCTTGCGGTAATTTTTGAGAGAAATTGTCCATCTTCAGATCGTCAGCGGACGAAAGCGCCCTCTTGCGCAGTCAGAAGGCTCGAAGCAACTGGAAAAGACTAGCCAAGAAGGCCAGTGAGAGGAGGCGGCGGGATCTCGCCAATGGAAATGGCGACGGTAAGGGAGGTTTTTCTCCTAATCATGTGTGGTAATAAATAGGTAAGTAAATAAGTAAATAAATAAATATATAAATAGGTCACTTAGCTCGTCCGCTTGCAATACCTCGTCCATCAATTATCCAACGAGACGACCCCGTCCCACTGATGCAATGCCTGTCGGCGCTGAGCACCACGGAAAACAGTCTCCTCGAGAGCAAACTGAAAAGGAGGTGAGTTTCTCAATGGAAGTATTTATTGTAGTGATCCTTTTTGAGTTCGCGTGGTGCAGCGCTAAGAAGCGCTACTGACACCTGCAGGGTCAAGCGATCGATCCCGGCTCCGGCTAACCAAGCCTTCCATCCCTCCGGGGTCGTAAATGGGTATCACGCTTGTATGAGAAGGTGAAGACACTGACCTGGCATAGCGGCTGGCCCCCGCTAGTCATTGTATAGGCCAAATACGCATTCACAATGCCTCTTCGATTCTGAAGGGAAGTCGAACGCATGGCGCTATTAGGTTGGTACAAAAGTTCACGGACATTTGCGACTTCTTGAAGTTCAAAAGGATTTCCCCGGTATTTTCAGCTCTAGTCAAAAAATAGTATAGGGAAGAGAAGACCGTTGATATTAACGGTGCTTACTTCGAATGACCCTTCGCTATTTTTCAGATATTATAAAATGAACTGTTTTGTATTCCAAATGTCCGAGAACTTTGTACCAACCTGATACCTTAAGGAACTGATCAATGCCAGCTCCTTTACCTTTTACCTTTATTATTTTTTTATTTCAATTTGTATTTGAGGTACGCACTCGAATGGGAATACCTGGCCACGGTGCTCGATCGACTGCTGCTGATCGTGTTCTCGTTGGTCGTCTTCCTCGTCACCTCGTTGATGATTCTCATAGGCGAAGCCATGCACCTCTCCTATGAACTCTCGTCGGAAGCTCAATCGAAGTTGAAGCCTTAGCCTCCCTCCTCTCGCCATCAGACCACCTGTCACAAGCGTGCGTGTGCGTCGCGGTTCGACAGCTTTACTTGGGTTGGTACGTGATTTATGTAGCTGCTTGGCATCACGTTTGCACAGTTCGTCCGTTATAACTGATCACCTCACTTGAAAAGTATTGGATGATGAATTCAAAAAATATAAGTTGTTTTTTAATTGAAATTAGACGGTATCAGTTCCATTTGAATCTCATAAAATTTTCATTCAATATAAAAGGAGATTTTCCTAATTTCTTACATTTTACGTGTAATTAGGCGAGAGTTTCACTCAGAGCTAATGCCCAGGCTGCATCGCAAACGCACGAATGTGACATGGAAATTTCTCCTACAAATGTTGTTCCAGCACGTACACAATCAGGGAGTTTTTCCCTTTCTCTACCTGTCCACGTTCTTTCACCCAGCAATCGATATTTTTTACCCTATTTTTTGACTATCTTTCTCTTTAATCCTATTTTATATTGTTTCTTCTCTGTCGTGCTCTTTATAAACATTTTACAGTTTCTGGACTTTGAATAGAAGCCGTGACTGACCTCACAAATTCGATAGAATAACATTCCTTAGCATAGATTTCATCGATTAATGCAGGTTTCAGGGTACTTAATATCCTTTATGATGTATATTTTGCGAAATCGAATAAATAATTTGGATTTCATATGTTAAGTCTCACTCAATACCTGAGAAAATGGCAGAGTTGTATAGTAGTGCGTATGGAAATTGTGCGAATAAATGGGCCTACTTAAGAATTGCTCGATGATTTTAGCTACCTCCGCCATCGACGACTATGAGAGCGAAGCTTGGGAAAAGCTAGTGGGTTATCGAGTGCATGGCGCATACTGAAGGCAGTAGAGAACAACTGGCACTTTTCCTCGCCCTTTTTCCAGGACTCGTCATCTCCACCATACAATGTCCCTTCGGAATGTCATAAATAAGCATCCCTCTACGATTCCTAATTCGAACCGAGTGCACGGCGCATCCTAACGGGATCCGCGCCAACGAACAATTTCTGATTTTTTGTAAACACATGGTCTCGTAAAATATCGGTATCAGTTTTCATTAAAAGAACAGTTCGACGAGTAGCGATAATAAATTCACAATAAATAAGAGAATATTCACAAACGAAGAACATCCGAATCTACCTCCAACACGCCAATTGCTGTGGACGAAATGGAAGTTTTCGACTAGATTCAACGAGACTAACTCAAACACAGACGTCTTAGCGATTTGACTAGAACAAAGCGAATCTGACGAGGCGTTTATAGTCGCGAAAGGGTCGTTGTCGCGCGACTATAAGCGATAATTGCGGAGATCTACAGCGATCATCATCAACGGACGAGACAGTTGAGCCGAGGCGAGAAGCGATAATTCGACGAAATATTAGTCTATTAACAGCGACTAGAAATTAAATATGGAAAGAATGATACATCTTGGCAAGCGGGCCCGGTTGGAACACTGGACGAGTTTCTATGAAGATGAGGGAGAACTCGTCCAAAAAGGGCGGGACTCTACGCCTGTCAGTTGCTGTGACGCTCCTCAGAACACAAAACAATGGCGATAAACTAAATATTTTCTTGGTTTTTAGAGTGGTCCCGTGTACTGGCACGAGTTATAGCCGGTGTTCAACGGCAGAGCACTCTGGAACGTGGAGGCGGCGTTTAACGACGAGCTCAACCCGTCCATCAGTTTCAGCTTATCCTGCTGTTGAAGCGACTGGTTCAACGACGACGGCAGAGCTTGAGTGGCTCTGAAATTGTTGAATTTAATTGACACTATTCCAAATTTTGGACTCCAAAGGTCGAAAAAATTCTTTTCGCTAAAACTTTGCATAGGGGGTTCTTTGGGGTCCTAAACACAATGGTGCAATCCGTTTTTCGATTGACCGCCGGATACTGTAGTTACAGGTAGGTCCTGACAGGTAAAGTGGGCGGAGTCAGGATCAGCGATTTCGCTACAACTTTGCATAGGGAGGTTTTTTTTGTAGTCCTGAACACGATGGTGCAATCCGCTTTTCCATTGGCCGTCGTACAGTATCCGGTATATAGTATATAGTATTCATCTTTCAGAATCAGCGATGGTGATGCATTAGCAAAAGGTGCTATTGACACCCGCACGGTCAAGTGATCGATCCCTACCCAGGCCATCCAAGCCTTCCCTTCCTCCGGGGTTGGGTAAATTGGCACCAGACTTGTCTAACAAGGTGAACACACCGACTTCGTACAGCGGCTGGCCCCCACAAGTCGTGGAACAGACCAAATACGCATTCACCAACCGGCACTTTTACCTTTACCTTTACCTTCACCTAATCTTTATTTATCCGAAGCAACTGGTGTAAGCTGTCATCTTTTCTCCACTTCCATGAGTAGTCACGAAAACCGTGTACGATATCAACAAGAGTACTGGCATGACCACCTTTAACAGTTCAAATCCATCCCTACTACTAATAAATATGCGAAACCTATGTCACTATCTCTGCTTGTCAACTCTACGGTCCCGCCGCGATTGCCCGTTACCGTACTCCCCGTGACGTATTTCATCAGTTCCTCGTCGTCTTTTGCTGCATGCTTTCTGTTCGTCTGTTTATTTGTTATTATAAATGTTTTACATATGTTCCCTTCTATTCATCAGTTCATTTGGAGGCCTGAAGGCCGAAGAACAACTGGTACTTCTACATCACAGGACAAGCAAGTTCAACATCCTAATCCTATGAGCAAAATTTGGTTAATAAAGATTGAAATGGGATAACATGGCGTGAATTCGTACTCCTTACCCATTCTCAACCGTTGGACTGTACTCCATCCACAGCTCAATTCATTTTTTAATCCCATTCTAGGAAAATTCAGCGGAAAATCTTACCCTGGCATACTGTGCAATGCAGACATCGATGAGGAAAATCGGCCCGTTTGCGACATCACAGGTAAGGACGATGTGAACTGAAAAAAACTTGTTTAGGACGGAGAATTCGTGCATTTTTAGATTTAAAAACGGTCTCAGCTTGGGTCATAAATGATGAATGTATCAGTTTTGTTCCAACGTTTAGGTACCGATTCCTTTTAAAAATTATCTTAAATAGCAACTGGCACTTTCGAGAGCAAATTGTGCACATTTACTAACTGGTAGCATCTTCTACTAAAATATGAAATGTCTTGTGGTGGCTCAGGACACAAATTTTTCGACAATCTCAATTCTGAAATTTGAGGCTGAAAAGCCTTACCTGATTCTTCATCGGCCAATTGAAAGTAGTCTGCCCGCCTCTCGGCTGATAGTTGGCTGTCTGCCATCCGCTACCGTAACCGTAGAAGGAGCTGGTGTCATCAATCTGAAATTCCCTGACTTTAGCGGATAATAACTTGCATATAAAAGGAGATAAATTATAAAAATTAACGTAGAAGGCGAAAAATAGACAAATAGAAATGGTCAAAAAGCAAAGTGGAAGGAAACTTTGGCTCATCGAGGCTAACGGTGAAACGTTCACTAGAACCACGCTTAATCAAAACTATTTGACCAATACAAGCAATCTTAAGATCACTGAGTATCAAAGAATAAGTTTCAAAATGGCTCAGTAAAACATGAGAAAAGCTGCCACAAACACTCCTTACAAGGAAAGGGTGGGAAATTTCACCAGAATATCGAAAAGAATCTAAATTCAAAAACTAGAATAGTGGAAGTAGAATCTCTAAAAAGAGCAATCAATTGTAGAGACTCCTACCCTGAGGCAGTGGTCGTTTGGAGTCAAGCGTTAGCGCAATCGTAAAAGCTATTCAAGTGAAGTTAGTTGCGATCGGAAGACGATCGTTCGTACTATTTTTTCGCAGGTAAATTCCGACAATTTTGTCAAAACAGGTGAGGAACTACGAAGCGAACAAGGAAAGGTCCGAATTTCCTCGAAAACGTCGATGGTGATGAGTCACAGTTTAGCTTTCTTGGTTGAATAGATATAATTGCGGCTTTCTAGATCATCATCAAGGAGAATCCCAAGAGCGTCAGAAATGTGGCTAGAAACGTCCAAAATCTGTTGATTCCTGTAGATTTTTGTTCTACCGTTGAACCGGGTTAGAAAGAGCTACAATACCGGACATACCTTTTGATCACTTCTCGAAAAAGACGCTTTGGAGCGTTCTCAAATGACTTTTTCCAATAACTTTGTTGAAGCTCAATTATTTGTGAAAAGTATACGTATATTTTATCGACTGGTACTCAAAGATCGGTACAACCGTAAATCTATAAGAAACCACAAACCTTCCACCAATCCGGGGACAGCTAAATTGGTACCAAAATCCAGGGTTAAGTAAATTGCTACCCGACCAGGCGAGATTTGAGAGGATAATATTTCGGAAAAAAAAATTCAGGTGTGGATAATTTATATACCAAACGATGGAGCTCGGGCAGCTGCACTTCACAATGTGTCTCCATTCACAAATAGTTGACGTTTGAGGGAGTTATTCAAAAAAAGCCGCTTTGGAACGCTACTAAGCGATTTTTATGGGAAATGATCGAAAGACATGTCCGGTACTGTAGTTGAACAGACAAGAAGGGTAGAAATTTCGAAAAGAGGCAGAGCTTCTGGCGGGGAGCCCGGCTGCCGGCCGGCATGTTCTGTTTATGTCACGAAGACAGCCGGACAGCTGCTCTGGTGAAGAGTAAACACAAGGTGCGAGTTTGCCAGTGGAGCCACTGGCTGGCTGGCCAGTCGGGCCAGCAGAAGCCAAGTTTGGCGTTAACAGAGGTCAATTAGCCGGCAGAACAGACTTTCAAAGGTCATCGAGCGACTGGCTAGCGCAGAACCCGTAGAAGGCACCTCAATTTTCATTATTTTTATAATTATTTTTCCATCCATTTTGAGGTATTTTCTGTTTAAATATTTATTCTGTAACGAAAAGTCCCCACCAATAGCCACATCAGCCAGCAATCACCATCAACGCCTCCTTACCACTGACCCTAACTGATCACGCTGTAATTATTACCGCATAGCCAGCTGGCAGCCATAAAACCCCGCCCGATGACCGTACCCCAGAAATCGTGGCCGCACCAGAAAACCAATAATTCAATAGTTATAAAATTAGATAAAAATTACAAACCTGTGCCGGGTTATGCAGAAGCGACTGGGAGAAACCGCTCTGAAGGCTTCCGAGGCCGAGTCCTGTCTGCAGGCCACCGATGGTGGTCATCGACGAGCCAAGCGTGGTGCTGAGACCTTTCGTGTCCACGTAGTTGCGCTCTCGTTTGCGCCATTTTGCTCGACGATTTTTGAACCAAACCTGGAAGAGGGAGGGTCTAATTTTACCAGTGGGTAAAGTAATTTAGAGCTTGTAAAACTGTAAAGAATAATAGGAGGGTAGCTAACCAGACCGTAAGTCTATCATGCCCGGAAGCAATTTCTCGGACCTGCACTAAATTTGGAAACTCATGGGTAACGTAGTTGAAAAGTCACAAGGAAGGGTATTAAATTACATTTTCAGAGAGTATACCGTCGCGTAGATAGGAATCCATGAGAATTTGAACGTCATACCCGACCATCGACCCGTCGGTAAGGTTTCAAAGACTCTGATACTCGCGGCTAACGGTTTTCCCCACCTGCCTTCGTCAGTGGCTTCAAAAAAGCGGGCTGCTGCACTTAACCGTACCTCTCAAAGAATACAGTAATTCAAAAAAGATCTTGACCATTCCGGTCCACCTGGTGAGTCTTATGAGTCGTAGAGGCTTGGAAGGTCTGTGTCAGCACAGCAGATGACTTTTGACAAAAAACCAGCTACTCCTCTATACCGTACCTCTTGGAGAATACGGTAATCGTTGTTTAAAAAAGACCTTAACCAACTACAAAACAGCACGAAGCGCTGTTGGGTGGCGACTACGTGACCCACCCCGGCCTCTTGGGAATGGCATCGCCGTTGTTCCAATTACAGGCGTGAATAGCTGTAGCGGCCATCGGCATTGTGCTAATGGGTACGAGGTGATGCCGCTAATTGAAATATCTTCGAAATGACGTCGACCAGCCCAAGGAGTCGCCTTGTGAACAGCTGATGAACGGCAATCGGTGAGAAAAGTCTCAAGGATGGATGGAACCGACTAGGAACCTCCTTACAAGACTTACTATTAGTGGGACCCCCGGCGGGCCTTTGAGGTCGAGGCTAAACCCAGACTCCATTTTGAAGGAGAACTGTTGGTCAGGACATTCGTGGTTCAGTGGTAAGAGGCGCTACTTGCAGAGTTCGAGATGCAGAAGGTTGAGGGTATCTAGAACAAGGAGGAGCAAAGAGGTGTGATATTATTTTTAGGTCTTCACGAATTTCGCCTTGTTCTTTTCAATTTTTGCCTTTCATCCGTAAATTTGGTTCAATTAAGGTGGAAGTGCGTTATTCTGGTCAGCATCTTTTTCCTGTTGTTTTCTACTCGTCTCTCTACGATCCTTCCTCTTTGAGGAGAACTCAATAGACTTCAGATCC
The DNA here is from genome assembly GCA_030553155.1 of Nippostrongylus brasiliensis. Lineage (NCBI taxonomy): Eukaryota > Metazoa > Nematoda > Chromadorea > Rhabditida > Heligmosomidae > Nippostrongylus > Nippostrongylus brasiliensis. The sequence continues at coordinate 11,538,545 of CP130735.1, forward strand.
ATTCTCAGCTCTACACAAAGTACATCTTGCTGAAGGTTCTCAAGGCAGTAAACAGGAAAAGTATCCATTAAAGGATGTGGCCGTAAAGGAGGCGAGCGTGGTACAGTTGTAAGAGGCGCTACTGACACCCACACGGTCGAGCGATCGATCCCCGCCCGGGCTAACCAAGCTTTCCATCGCTCCGGGGTCGAATAAGTTGGTAAAAGACATGTCTGGGAAGGTAAGTACACTAGCATGGTACAGCGGCTGGCCGTCGTAAATCATTACGTTGGTCAAACAACATTCACCATGCCTATACAATTCTGAATGAAAGTCGCGTGCATGGCGCGTTCTCAGAAAACTGATCCACACCGACCGCTGCACCTGTCGTTTTCACCGTAGCCTTAAGAACCAACCCGAACTCTTGGCTCCGTCAGACTGATCCAGATAGCGATTTCTTCGCGTGTGGCCATATCTGGGTAGCGATTTCGGGCGAACCAGTTCTCGAGCTCGGTCAGCTGAAATGTGTAGATTTTGTTTTATATCATCTTAGATTTTTATTGCTGGAAATGTAATAGACTGTCTAAAAGTCTCAAGGAATTGAAAAGAAAAGGCAGTTAGAGTGGATACGAAGCCGTATGTAATGGAACATTTCCAAAGAGTAAACAGAGAAAAATAAAGGGAAGATGCTAAAAATCCTGGAAAACGCGAAATAAGCAGAGCAGGTTTTGATAGGTGCATAGGTATAGTTACATTAGGTAGGTATGTGCTTACCTGATGGCTGGTAAAATGGGTTCGTTGCCGTCGTGGTTTGTGCGCTTTTGTCGAGGTGGTCGGAGAAACGGCGCTGCTGCTCTCGTCTCGATCATCTTCCAGCTCTTCGGTTTTGTCCACTTCGACTAAAAACGATAAAAATGATAAAAACGTCAGGAGTGATTCCACTTAATGGGTACAAGGTAATCAGAAGTTTACATGAGAGAAGAAAAACAAGAAGAGGAGGGAAAGATTACGGTAGATGCATATATTTCCAGAACTTCAATTTGGTAGAAAATTGGTACAATCTCAAGATTCAAAGTTGATGGATTGTCGTTGTTGTTGAAAATTTATCCTCAGAAAGGAAAAATCGAGCCCTGTATTTAAAACTCGCTTAAGCCACTTCTTTCGGTCTAGAAGCCGCCATTTTGTCTAAAATTTCGCGCAAAACCGTTTCGATCAACCTCTAAAATCAGCAAATTGAAGAAAAATATGGTGAGGTTGAAAAAAGTCCATAAAGAGGCCTATTCCATTCAACAGAGCAGATTCGAAACTTCATGTGTTTGCATGATTCACTTTTTTCTCGTGCTTGGAATAAATACACCTCACCGTAACCAAAAAGGACCGGGGAAAAGGCCAAAAATGAAGAATGCGAAGGAGGAGAAGAGTAAAATGTTCCACGAGCACAAAATGCAGAAAGAATGGAAAAGAACGAGAAAGAAGCTCACTTTTCGGTAATTTGGTCGAAAATCCGCCATCGGTGGCCGGCAGCGGTACGGAATAGCCGAACAGATTCGAGTCGTAGTCGTCGGCTCGAGTGGTGCCACCGAGATCAGGTAGAGTGCTGCTGGCGCCGAGGGCCGACAGACCGGCACCGATGCCACCATCGAGCGCCGACACAGCCGCACACACCAAATGCGACGGAAAGCTGTGATCCATAAGCCCTGCCAGGCTTACGAGTGAACGGATTAATCGTTAGGAAATTGATCCCGGTAAGGATTTCGTGCTCGAGCACGGCCTGGCTTAGTTCGGCTTACGAGCTGTTGTGCGGGGGTGTGGCCGCCGGCAGTGGGCGGAGTCAGCGACGGGGTACGGTAATGATGGTGAAGCTGAGGTCGTCCTCAGCGCCACCGTAATCCTCGGGTGGCATCGTCGGCCGATCGTAGCAATGATGGAATGGGGAGATTAGGCGATGAATGGGAAAACAATCCGAAGCGACCGCTTGTGTGACGTCTTTGATTTAGCGCTCGGCGTTTCGCCAAGACGAATCGGTTCCATGAATGCTCGGAATTCGGAGCGGTTTCTGAGCACCTACGATTCTGAGTAAAGGCTTTCATAGGAATATTGGTCATTCATTTACTATGATTACAGATCCTACTATATAATAAGCGAGACCCAGCCTTTGTATGTATGTATGTTTGTTACAACGGACTCCTGTCCTCGATTTTTTTTTCAGTTGTCGAAAGTCGCTGAAACTTTGCATAGGGGGGGGGGGTAATTGAGGACGCTGATCACGAATCTGCTATCTGTTTTTCACGTGGGTGGTCTCGGACCACCCAAAGCGCTACTTGGGTGGTCCAGGCAGGATCACCGATTCCGCTGAACTTTGTCTATGGGGGTTAATTGGGGTCCAGAACACGAATCTGTTGTCCGTTTTTCACGTGGGTGGTCTCGGACCACCCAAATCGCTACATGGGTGGTCCAGTCAGGATCACCGATTTTGCTGAAACTTTGCCTATGGGGGCTCTCTGACCCACGTGAAAAACGGACAGCAGATTCGTGATCAGCGCCCTCAATTACCCCCTGTGCAAAGTTTCAGCGAATTTCGAATTTCGAAAAAAAATCGAGGACTGGAGTCCGTTAAGTTGAATAGTGCCGAAAAATATGGTTGAAAGTAGAGAACTTCGAACTCCATCTATGGCAAAGAAGATGTGGCAAAACCTTTATGTAAAATCAGTCCCTAATGGAGTAATCGTTTGTGAAACAAAACTGAGAAATGACTGTAGAATGGTGTCGTGAGGCTGAAAGAATGGTAATGCAGTAATGGTGGATAGCTTATGGTGTGGACGAAGTTATGAGAAACACAATAAAGTACATTTTTTCGAGGAATACCTTTGTCTTCAGCGGGTTGTGAAAATCTCAGTCACTAATAGAGTAAACGTTTGTTTCTCTATTAGTGACTGATTTTACATAAAGGTTTTGCTACATCTTCTTTGCCATAGATGGAGTTCGAAGTTCTCTACTTTCAACCATATTTTTCCCATGCTCACATTTTAAAATTTCGAGAGTCATGAGGGGGAGGGGGGGGGGCGAAGCCCCCCCCCTCTTAAAGCCGTTTGGCGGCCGTTAGGCCGCTGAACGGCTGGTGATTACAGATGACGGGCATGCGTGGCACAGCGGTAAGAGTCGCTACTGACACCCGCACGGTCGAGCGATCGACTCCCGCAAGCTAACCATGCCCTACATTCCCCCCAGAGTCGGGTAAACTGGTACCAGACTTGTTTGGGAAGGTAAAGGCAGTGACTTGGTATAGCGGCTGGCCCCCGCAGGTCATTGTATAGGCCAAAGACGCATTCTCTATACCTCTACTATTCGAATGGAACATGAATTCGGCAGCGTGCCCTTAGGGGACCGAGCAACGTCTACACCTTCAACTTTACCTTTACGTAGACAGGCCTGTTAGTGGTGGAAGTAGTTAACACTACATACTCACAGAACAAAACAACTGAAACACTGAAACGTGAGCTCCAAAAATGGCGAAAAATGTGATTGACGGCTAAGACCGTTCAAAATGAAGTAGGATTCCCCAGGATTCCCCAGCACTTGTAAACTTGTGCATCCAACCGCAGCTGGACAAGCTTTCCTAAAAGATTCGGAGAGCATCAGAAGAGATATTGTAATGATCAGATGACCGCAAACATCGCAGCTCAGGCGAGATTCGAACTCGCCTCTCACACCTATACGGGCTTGTCTGTTAGACCACTACACTATTGAGACGGCGGCTCTCCTTCCCTAAAGCGCCGGTCATTTGCCGTCCCCTAGCACGTTCCTTAATCCGGAAGATCTTCACTTTAAGCATTCATTCGTAATAACGGTTTGAGCCGGTAACCCGGATTCAGCAGCGTACAAATTAGGCTGAAAGCATTTTTACAATTGTCGCAAAATTATAGTTTTATTACTGCACTTGTGGGTTACTACTAAGTAAGTCTAGTATAATTATTTACTATTTTCTTTACTTTGTTGTTGGTTTTGGTTTTTATGTGCAAGCTGGCTATCCAGCTTTGCGCTAAATTCTCTGGATTCTGAGTGTGGGTGATCTTTGTGAGCAGTTCCGTAGGACGAGTCTTGGGCGTTGGTTCCCTTTTCCCACTGGAAAATTTTTGAGATTGGCTGACAAGTTTTCTTTCCTCATCATTAGTTGAATAGCATAGCCTTTGTTGATCGTTTGTATTTGCATTCGTGTTTGTATTCGTGTTGAATTTGAAATTTAGTTCAATCTTCTTTGTTTTTCCGCTTTTGTGCGCGTCTTTCGACGTATATAATAAATAAATAAATATCGCTTGGGCTAGTCTCTTCTAACTATCTCAGGCTGCTTGTCACCGTCGTTGGCTCTTTCCAGCCGCCAATTTCGCGCACTCTCGATCAACCAGCTTCAAGGGCGGTGCTGATCCTTTGATTGTCACAAATTTTCCAGCCGATTGCTCGGACGACGAATCGCGCCATATGCACCACCCGATAGAGATTACGTAATTGCCGGCCGCTCGTTTTAGCGCATCTTCGGCCCCGTCGGCTGCCTGCTGTTGTGTAAGTCATTGCGGATGACAGTTATAGTATCGTGATCAGTACAAATAGATGGCGAGGGTCAGATAAACGCCAGCCCAGTGGGAAGCCATTTTTGGGAATCCTTGGACAAAAGGGAAGAGGTGCACTTCATTTTTGGCCTAATGAGTACCAGGTGGCACAATATCCAGCTCCTGTTCTTTATTCCATTGTTCAAACGCGAAATTTGACAGACAGCACCATCAGTTACCCAACAAAGTTACCCTACGTATGAATAACCCTAATAGCGTCGCCCCGCTGACGGAAGTTTCTGGTGCAATCTTCACATCGTGGTCAGCTAAAGTTAAATGTAAAAAGCCGGTGTTGATATGTACGTCATAAGGATGCGCCACGTCTTCGTCCTCCATCCAGAATGGTGAATGCGTATTTGGCCTACACAATGACTGAAGGAGTAGGGAGGAGAAAAACGTTTGAAAAGTGGTCCATGGATGAGCGGCAAGGACTTGTTCATTTATTTCAATATGCGTCACTTCCTCGCCCTCTGACAATTTGAAATATGTAACAGTAAAACGATCGGCATATCTCATTCCCCTAAGTGCGCGCCACGCACTCGACTTTCATTTAGAACCGTAGAAACATGGCGAATGCGTATTTCGGAAATAAATGACCTGCGGAGGCCAGCCGCTATACCAAGTCAGTGTCCTTACCTTCCCAGACGTTTGGTACCAATCTTCTCGACCCTGGAGGAATGGAAGGTTTAGTAAGCCAGGCCGGGATCGATCGCTCGACCGTGCGGGTGTCAGTGGCGTCTCATACCACTGAAAAATTACCCAACATATGACAAACTCATACAGCAGATCATTGCAATGCTGGGGAAGTTTCTGGTGTGATCTTTCACGGTCATGGTAACGGTGCTGGCGTTAACCGGGTTAAATAATGGTAAATAGAATTAGTCCTGCCTAGTCAGAGCATCGTGATACTTAGACAAGAGAAGGAATTAGAAGGGAAATGACTATACGAAATAAAGAGAAGTAAGAATAGCTTAAATGCATACGGTGCCCAGAGCTGAGTGACCGCCGTGAAAAGAATACCCACAAGTTCATACACCTCCACGCCGCTGCTATGCTGTTGAGTATAAACGGAGCTTAACTCCTCCACACTTCTTTTGAAAATTTAACGTGTTTATTCTGCATGAAACGGCTCCAAATCTCCGTAGAAGGAACATAACAACGAACGAATATGCCATCAAAAGGAAACAAAACTAATGTTCTACACAAACAAGACTAATAACAATACAATACAATTTGAGTACAGTTTTAAAAAACTCTGTGGTCACCGAGAAAATGCAAATTCATTGGAAATACATAAACCTTACCCATAGAATCACTTCTTTGCGAGGAGCGTAGAAACGCTCATCTTTGAGACGACCGGAACATTACGAATTGTCACGGAATATCGGAAAATGATATTTTTAGATACGACGATTTTTCCATTTTTAAAGACAGAATGGAGGGTGAAAATCAAGCCTCAGAGTACGAGTAAAACAGCCGCCTCTCACTTAATGAAACTACTCAAACGAACAACAAATTCTGAACAAAATTGATAGAAGAAAAGGGGTTCATAAGATAAACAGTACAGTCCCTGCGTGGATCAATCCAAAAAACGCGCCGCGCAATCGATTTCCATTCAGGATCCTGGAGCCCGGAAAGGTGGAAGAGTTGGTAAGCCTGGGCGAGGTTCGATCGCTCTACCGTGGGGGTGTCAACAACGACTCTACCTATGGCACTACGCACGCATATGCTACTAATTCGAATGTTGGATGACACTTTTTTCTCTATAGTTTTGCATTCGGGTGCATAAGAACGTCCCCAAAGTCCAGTTCGTTGTAAGACTCCACAGCATTATTAAGGGTTATCCCACCGCTTTAAGCAAAAAATATTACGATACTTATTTGTTTATTTATACGCCATGCTGCGCGCCAGTTGAAAGAACCAAACAAAGCAACAAGTAACACCAAACTCAGAACAGTAATTCATAAGAAAATCTCAAATAAGCAAATCATGAGAGCAACTGAGCCTCAGTGGAAATATAAAAATGCGTTATACCCAGCGGTCAGTTTTAGATTAGACTAGCATACCTACTACGATAAGCCATGCATCGGCTGGAGACATTTTGTTTGACCATTTGACTTTGAAATCTTAACAAAAAAGGTGAGGAAAATCAATAGTACCTGGTCCCTCTACTCAGAGTCGTTCCTCGGTACGCTTCTCCATTGAAGACTTGATCTCCTATAAAGTCTTCCTTTACCTCCTTGATACCGTGTAGCATATTGACGTAGGCTTCGCCCGTCATCAGGAACAAACTTCGTGGTTCGAGCAGCATCGAGCCGACATAACGCTCCTCTTCACTCTCTGCATGCTGAAAAGGTTCCTGATTTAGTTTCTGAGAAAACTACCCTTACTCAAAGGCGCGCGTAGATGAGAGGTAAGAGGCGCTACTGAGTCCCGCACGGTAAAGCGATCGATCCCCGCCCGGGCTAATTGAGCCTTCCGCCTCTCTAGAGACAGGTAAATTTATTTATTTATTTATTTATTTATGCGCCATACTGCGCGCCAGTTGAAAGAACCAAACAAAGCAACAAGTAACACTAAACTCAGAACAGTAACTCATAACAAACCTCAAATAAGCAAATAAGCAAATCATGTGAGCAACTGAACCTCAGTGGAAATATAGAAGTGTGTTATACCCGGCGGTCACTTTTAGACTAGGCTAGCATACCTATTAAGATAAGCCATGGATCGGCTGGAGGCCATTTGTTCCATTTGAACCTCTGAGCAACAAATTTCAAGAGCGGCATTCAGGCAGAGTTCAGGAGAGAAATTGGTATCAGACTTCTCTGGGAAGTTGAAGACACCTATTTGAACAGTGAGTGCCCCCCAAGTCATAGTAAAAGCCAAATTTCCCATTTATCACGCCTCTACGATTCTGAATGGGACAGGAATGTGGCGGGTGTCCTTAGGGGACTTATCAGCACCGATCGCCTTTACCTTTTTACCCTATGAAACAAACCAGGGCTCAGATTCATGAACGGACGAGCGGTCTCCGAAACAGCGGCGCAGCCAGAACCAGACGGCAGCGTTTAACATAGGAAGTTTCGGATAAGTTAATAAAAGTGGACGTCGTTCGGGCTATATCCCGGCGTTTATCATGGGTTTACCAATGATGAATCTGGCTGCAAACTTGTCAGTGATGAATCTGCGTCTTGGCGGTTTGTATTTGTAAATACGTACTCCTTGCCCGACGAAACATATCTAATCTCATCTCGTGAGATGCTTCTTCGTCGGAAGATATCCGCCTGTGGTCATTGTCTAACCCCGATTGCCAGTGATTTCCTCACCCAATACTCTTACGCAAAACTAGTCGTGGGGTTCTCAAGAGCACCTTCAAAGAGCAGAGAACCCCTCACTGATGTTTAACGAAATCGTTTACAACAAAACACCTCGTGACCATGAGTAGAACAGCAAACATAAAAGGGCAGGGTTACCCACAGACAACAGCTGGCGACCTTTCGGGCTGGGCGGCGCGTCAACTACAGAGTTCGGAAAAGGCACCTGCCCCAGAGTACTCGTAGTATTTTCACTATTTCTTATTGCCTTACCTTACAGTTTTCTGCTTTTCACCTAAAAAGGAACTATTTCTTCTCTCCTATACTAAAAGCAGTGTCACCTACCTCCTGGCCCGACCATAAAAATCCTAAGCAAACTGCCACTATAAATGCTGCTTTTATATGAAATCAAACCTCTTCGTCTTTCTTTCGATGCGAATTTCACGAAATAGAATGGCCAATGGTGTCGATGGTGACACTTTTAACAAAAAGTGGTAAACGTCGATCAGTTCCCTTAGAGCGCGCCACGCATTAGTCTGTCATTCGAAATCTTGTATGCATGGTGAATGCTTATTTGGCCCCCAAAGTGACTAGCAGGGCCCAGCCGCTATGCCAATTCAGTGCCTCTACATTCCCAGACAAGTCTGGTATCAATTCACCCGAGCACGGTTAGCTCGGGTGAGAAGCCATTGTTCCACTGCGCAGATGTCAGTGGCACCATTAACAAGTCCCTCTTTACCAATCAAGGGTCGAGCGATCGAGCCCGGCCTGGCTAACCAAGCCTTCCATCCCTCCGAGGTCGGGTAAATTGGTAAAAGACTTGCCTGGGGAGGTAAAACCACTGACTTGGTATGTCGACTGGTCTCCGCAAGACATTGTATAGGCCAAATACGTGTTCACCCTGTTTCTACGGTTCTAAATGGAAGACAAGTGCGTGGCGCGTACTTGGGGGAATGACCTGTGCCGACCGCTTTACTTTTGCGGCTTTTTTTAAATTGTCAGGGAGCGGGGAAGTGACGTATATTAAAATAAATGAATAAGCCCTTGCCACTCATCCATTGGCCACTTTTCAAGCATTTTCGGCTCTCTACTCCTTTAGTCACCTTCAAAAATGACGATGATTCAGACGTTAAGAAAACCACCGGGGGAATCTCAATATTTGCCGGCGTATTGCGCTGGCGTTGACATAAAAGGTCGCATGGCGAACAAATTTCCGGCCGAACAACAACGACGACTTGGTGCTGCCGCCTACCGCGCGGCGGCACCTGCCAACGCAAACATTCCGGCCCCGACCTGACATCATTTTCCCATTTAGGATCGTATTCAGTTCACATTAAAATTATTGGAATGTCCGGTCAACGGTTGAATGCAACACGTCAGAGTGGCCTCTCCCAAGACGACCACCTCAGTGAATAATAGCCTGTTTTTCTCTTAACAATTGAGTAGGACGGGTAAATTATAAAGGTGCCGGCGATCAGTCTCCTGAGGACGCGCCACGCACTCATGTTCCATTAAGAATCGTAGAGTCATAATGAATGCGTATTCGGTCCGTGCAATCACTTGCGGGGCCAGCCGCGATACCAAGTCAAAGTCTTTACATTACCAAACAAGTCTGGTACCAATTTAACCGACCCCGGAGGAATGAAAGGCTTGGACATGTTGTAATTGAATACTTTTGTCGCTTTGAGGGTGATTCATTTGTTGCTGGAAAATGGTTTGCCCAACTTGAATTTCATGTATTTTTTCGACTGATACATATATTTTTATCCGCGTTGTTTTTGACTTGAGTTCCGATCTATCACTGCTGAACATCGGCTCGCTTGGAGATCTAAAGATTCCTTGACAAATCCCTCAAAAGAAACAAAGTTTTCAAGGTCCCCAGGCAATCGGAAACTGGGCCGTAGTCATGACCTGGTAAGCGTATATGTCGATACTTTTTAGTTTTATTAGTTTTAGTTGACATTTGATTGAATTATTTTTGAATTGATTTGAATTGAATTATTTTTGAATTGAATTGTATTGATTTATTGTTTAATTGAAACAGTTTTTGTAGTTGAAATTAAGCATAGTATTGTTGTTCAGTATTATTCATGTGTTTCATATGGCGCACCTAACACTGTAAATAAAATAAAAAAATAAAATACTGATAAAGGTGAAGATGAATTGATGGGCGTTGATCAGTCCCCCAAGGACGCGGCACGAATTTGTCTTGTATTCAAAATCGTAGAAATATGACGACCTTCACCTTTCCAGACAATGCTGGCCCCAATTTACCCGACCCCGAAAAGGTGGAAGTCTTGGTTAACATGGGCAAGGACCAATCACTTGACCGTGCTGGTAGCGGTAGCGCCTTTCACCACTACACCACATCAAAAAACAATAGTTTAGTCGTATCTGAGGACACACATTTATATCGTTACTCCTCAAATAGACGTCCGTCTGATTTTAGCCACTTCCACATTCAAACGTTGAACTTTTTTTCCAATTTTTTGCGTTTTTATAACCAAGAGCTTAAACTTGCTTGGTTCCATTTGTTGTCCTTGCAAAGAGTTAACAATTACTGATGATCGTTCATGCGCAACAATTAATTAAATCAAATTAAATCATTAATCAATCAATTGAATAAATAATTCCAGAATAGATGACGATCAACTACAACCGTGCCGTGTCAACTTCAAAGCCGTGGACATTCTTTCGATTGTTGTTCAAATGGAAAGGTAGCATATGGAAAGCTGTCTACCTGGAGCTACTCGGATTCCTAGTGATCTACGGCACAATATCTGCGATCTATCGCTGTGCACTGAACAAATCACAGCAAAAGTGAGTACTAATGATAGAAATACTTATCGATTGACTATACTGATTCTGAATGACATATTTATCGGATGAAAATTATTTGCAGAAATTTTGAAGCGGTGGTTCGATTCTTCGACGCTCGCCTCAGCTACATACCCCTGGAGCTGGTGTTGGGATTTTTCTGCACTCAGGTATTCAACAGGTGGAACAAGCAATACGATAGCATCGGTTTCATTGACAAGTGAGCCTTATTATGATTAGTCCTTTTCAATTATTTCACATCAACTTTTACGGATCATAAACTACCAAGGGCGCGCGTAAAGGTAAAGGTAAAGGTAAAGGTCCTCTGAGGACGCGCCGCCGCATTCGTGTTCCATTCAAGTCGTAGAGGCATAGTGAATGCGTATTTGGCCTATACAACGACGCGTAGTATGGTGGTAATAGGCGCTACTGGCTCCCGCATGTTCGAGCGATCGATCCTCGGCCGGGCCAACCATAGCTGCCACCCTCCGGGGTTGGGTAAACTGGTACCAGACTTGTCTGGGAGGGTTAAGTCACTGACTTGGTATAGCGACTCGCCCCCGCAAATCGTTGTTTAGGCCAGATATGCAATCGCCACTCCTCAAGATTTTGAATGACAGACGAATGCGCGGCGTGTTCCAAGTAGACTGATTATTGCCACACCTTTACCCTCACCTATTATAAAGTTTTGCTGCGGGATCGATTGTTCACTGTGCCCAGCCTATAATTTCGTTCGCACGCTCAGAAGAATGAATAAGTCACCATTTCTTGTCTACATTTTTGACACCTACACGTTGGCTGTTCAATTTTTATTATTTAATTGATATTTGAGTTGTATTTTATTTAATTTTGGTTATGTTATTTTACTATTTGAATAATATTCTATTTATATCTTATTTAATTTTGTCTATATTGAATACCAAAGCCAAAGCAATACCAAAGCAAATAAATAGATAAATAAATGAATGAATAAACCTTTTTTCTCCACTAACGACCGAACATTTCAGTATTGGCCTAATGACCGCGCTCTATGTGCGAGGACGATCCGAACGAGCCCGAATATACCGACGCAACATTCTTCGGTACTGCGAACTGGTTCAGGTTTGTGGACAATATTTTTCAAAATGAACCAACATTACCTTCGGTAACTATTCGGTATCCATTCGTCAAAAATGAATAAATAATAATAAGAACGCCGCCGACGGCGAATTAATTTGCCCTTTTTGTCGTGACTGAGCTCAACCTCATTACGGAGTACCAACGCTACATTGCACTGGCATAGTGGACATTTACCCTCTCATCGCTGCTGTTCTTAAAAATCAAACCCTTAGAAGACCGTGCGCAAACAAAAAAGGAACCGGATTCGTCAAGTCCATGCACAAACGCGGCCTGATACCTAAGGTCCAATTCGGTAAATTGGAGAAATTGACGACCGACAAATCATAAAAGCTCACAGTGCATCAGTTGATGTTGTTAAGTGAGATAGATGTCGTCTCAGTTGCGATGAATCTAGCACCACCATTACAACATCGTACCCTAGTATGCATAATATTAACCCGAAAAAAGCGGTAAGACTAGAGTTTCACGTTAATTGTTAAATCAGAATTTGTGGTGAAAACTGCAAATATGACATGAAAAAAGCAAAGCATGAATGATGTCCGCAAGCGAGTTCTTTATTGTCACAGTGGTACGAATATGACCAAGCCGAACTTGGGTTTATCGGAAGATATTAGTGTCAACTTGTCTGGGAGGGTAAAGACACTGAATTGTTAAAGCCATTGACCCCGCAAGTCATTGTATAGGCCAAATACGCATTCATCACGCCTCTGCGATTTGAATCGAAACATGAATGCATGGCGCGTTCTCCGGCACTGATCTTGATTTGGATGTATGTACTGAAAACAGAAAGAATTTTTCTGTTCAGGTGATGGTGTTTCGAGACGTCAGCATGCGTGTTCGACGACGATTCCCGACGCTGGACACGATTGTGGCGGCAGGTACAATGTTTGAGCCATTTTCAGAAAGTTACGCATGCAACAAGCTTTCCTTTTCGCGCATCGAAAGAAAAAGCTGCGTGGTACAGAGGCAATAGGTGCTATTGGTACCGGCAGGGTCGAGCGATGGATCCCAGCAAGTCATTGAATAGGCCAAAAGCGCATTCACCATGTCCTTACGATTTATTTATCTATTATATTTATCTATTTATTTATTTATTTATTTATTTACCATGTCCTTACGATTTATTTGTTCATAAATTATCCTTACGATTCTAAATGGAAGACGAGAGTTTGACACATCATTGGGGACTGATCCACGCCGACCACTCTACCTTTACCTCTTATTAACTGGTTATATACGGAACCTCCGCCCTTTTCCTCTAAGATTTTGAGATCATAAAGAAGAACTAAAGAAAGATAAAGAAGAAAGATATCATAAAGAACTTACCCTCCGCTGAGTTTTCAAGGAGGGCTGTCGACAAGTAACCCCCACCCAGAGGTAATTATGACGAGGAGCAACGTAACTTTCACTAGTGTTACCTCGGTCACAAGGCCTATATGATTCTGAATGGAACACGAATGCGTGACGCGTTCCTAGGGGTTCATCAATACTGACACCTTTACCTTTATCCTTTATATTTGAAGATTATTTTCGTGACGATGAGCTCTCTTTTCAGGTTTCATGCTTCCACACGAAAAGGAAGCATTCGAGTCATACACCGACTCCGACCACTCCCCTAAATATTGGATTCCGGCCAATTGGGCCTTGGCGATGACGTATAATGCCTGGAAACACGGCCATATCGAAAGCGACTACTACAAAGTCACCTTGCAAGAGGTAGGTGAACTGGGACCTTGTTTGTTGTCAAAAATGCCTGTTGTGTCTTGATTTTATCTCATTTCTATTTTCTTTGGCGTTTTCATGCAGTGATATGTTATACGCAAGGATTCGTGCTTCAAAATAAAATTAAATGGAATACTTGCTGAATTTTCTTCTCTCCCACTTCTTCGATGATCCGAGTCATTAAGGAAATCAAAAAATGGCGTTCGAATCTGGAATGGGTGTTCAACTACGACTGGGTACCGCTGCCGTTGATGTATCCACAGGTATGAGAATATCCACAGTATGATGGTAAAAACATGCTCAAAATGGTTCACGCCTCCGGAATCCGAAAATCAACAAAACTATCAGCACCATTTATCAATTAAACCAGCTATTTTAAAACTCGGCATCAATAGCGTCATCATTTAACCAATCGCGTGAAAATAGAAGACTTGTTCGATCATGAAAGGGAATCGATAGATAGTTTTCAAAGTCGGAGCCATTTTCGAAGCAAAAATTATGTCGCCTGGTCCGCCCGCAATCAGCAAAGGTAAGTGTAAAGGTATCGCGCTTTGCATCCAGGTATCCCTGATCAAAACAAGGGAACGACAAGTTCCACGAATCACTCAAATTCAAAGAAAAATCCACCCAAACCAAGCAAAACTGCAAATTTTGACTGAACTACTCGAATATGTTTTTCATCAACTTTAATTTATCAACACAATCAACTTATCAATCAATTTCGATAACAGGCAAACAATCAATATTTCAGGTAGTATGTCTTGCAGTACACCTATACTTCCTCGTGTGTATACTCTCTCGCCAACAAATCATTGTCGAACACGAGTTCAAAACCGAGGTGAGTTATTTGATCATTGAAAAAAACTTAACGCTAAAAAACGAAAAAGAAAGAAAAATGATTCGTCTGACCCTGGACTGGACCATATGTTTGGCTGTATTGCTGCTATTTGTTTTGTTTTTTTTTCGTTATGTTTTTTTTGTTTACTGACCCACCACCAATCAGCCTCCTCAAAATCCTTTCCACCTCACTTTATGAATTACTATCTGTCTATCAGACATTTGATTGAAAATGGTGGAAAAGAGAACAATTAATCAGCTCTCCACTATGAATTTTATGAAATATGAATTTTAGAGCACAGTTGACCTAACCAGCAACAAAGCACGATATAACTAGTAAATAAGTGGTAAGAGCCGACACTGACACCCACACGGCCGAGCGATCGATCCCGGCCCAGACTAAGCAAGCCCTCCATCCCTCTGAGGACAGGGAAATTGGTACCAGACTTGTCTAAGAAGGTGAAAACACTGACTCGGACCAGTCGCCGTGTAGGCCACATATGCATTCACCACGCCTCTACGATTCCGAATGGAACACGAATGCATGGCGCGTCATCAGGGGACTGATCAACGCCGACCGCTTTACCCTTTATAATTTGTAAATTCGCAAAAATCGATAAAAAATGCGACCCCAAAGATACAAAAAAAATGCTACGTTACAGATCGACACGTACTTCCCAATAATGACGGCACTGCAGTTTGTGTTCTATATGGGATGGATGAAAGTCATCGAAGCCGTTATCAACCCCTTCGGTGAGGACGACGATGACTTTGAGACGAATGCGCTGATCGATCGAAATATTACCGTAAGTTGCCGTAAGTAGGTCGTTACCCTGAGGGGAAAGAATGCAGAATTATAACACACTCGCTGAATAACATAAGACTGTCAATTCATAGAGCACTACCGTGGGTATACATATACCTACACTCGAAGATTCTGGTTTCACACTTCTTAACTCCTCGCTATTCAGATGGGTATGATGATGGTCGACAAGGGCTACAATCGACCACCAGAAGTACGACGGGACCCATTCTGGGACGAGATCCACCCGCTCTACTCGGAAGCCACCTCGCGTACGCGGAACAATCCTCCACGAGGATCCGTCAGTCATGTGAAGTAAGGATTACTGTAAGGGATACTGTATCTTTCCTTAGAAAACAAGAAGTATTTTTCCAGACTTGGTAGATCTGTGACCGAGGTGATAATGGTGCCTCATTCGCGACCCAACGACAGAAGCGCTCCAGTTCTCACCAGTGGAGCGTCGATTCGTAAAAGTGCACGAGTAAAAGTGAAAGAGTAAGTGTATTCTGTCGAGTGGTGAGGTGGTAGGAGGCGCTACTGACACCCGAACGGTCCTGCGTTCGATCCTCAACCCTTGCACGCCTCTGGAGCCGTGTAAATTGGTACCCGACTAGTTTGGGAGGTAAAGGCACTGACTTGGTATGGCGACTGATCCCCACAAGTCTGTGTATAAGCCATATACGCATTCACCATGCCTCTGCGATTCCGAATGTAAGACGAATACATGGCGCATCTTATAGTTAGAGCTACTGTTCAGCACCTATCACTTTACCTTTACCTTTACGCCTGAATGTTAGTTATTTAACGTTTTTTCAGCGACGAACGTAATCAGCCTCGACAGCAAAGCAATCCGGAATTGATCCAACGAATCAAATCGACTCTGAGCAAGTATGTTATTTAAAAACTCCTTAAGGAAAACACCAGAAGCTTCAGAATAACTACTGAGGAACAAGCTACTTCCTAGTTTACCATTATTTTGTATGAACAATCGCAAATGTTTAGTAATTGCACAATCGCGTGACTCTTAAGTGACTTGCAAATTAATAGCAGAAGCTTCATGGCAACGATAGGGAAACCTGAAATTCTAGTTTTACTACTGCTTTTTCGCGGGTTACTTTTATGTATACTAGAATATGACGTTGTAATGGTGGTGCTAGTTTCGTCGCAGAAACCGCACCTCAGACGGGATTCGAACCCGCATCTCGCGCCTGACCGGGGCTCATGCGCTAACCACTACGTCACTGAGACGACGGCTCTCGTTACCAACTGAGACGGTCATTTGGGCACCGCTAGCACTTCCTCAGGCTTTTACTTCCAGCAGAGACGCGGGTTCGAATCCCGCCTGAGATGCGATTTTTGCGACGAACCTAGCACCACCATTACAATAGGGAACCCTTTATCTTTTATCTGTCCCTTTTCACCTTTATCACATATCTATGATCGCGAATGTTCAATAATTCCATAACTGCATCACTGACGCGTAACTTCCAAATTTTTTATCATCTAGCTGATTGAACCACACTGAATTTTCAACCAACACTTCTTCTTAGGCAAGTTGTTTTTTTTCAGTTCGGAAAATTCCACTACGTTAGCAGTAGTCCATAGTCTTTATAATAAAATAAAAATGAAAGAGATAGTGACTAATGAGAATTCTTTCATTCAGAATCTATCAACGGATATTATCAATGCTTCGCTCGATCATTCCAAACAGCTCAAGCAAGAAGAATTTCTATCCAGCAAAACACAAAGTCGTCGAGAAGCCTCCACCACTCAAGTTGAGCAATCAAATCATCACCAGCGCCAACTGCCCGGTGAGCATTGCCATACCCACCCAATCGCCGTCATTCAATGAGAAATTTGTTGAATAATTGTAATTCATTTTTCACATTTTGAACTGTTTATGATAAATAAAATATCAGTAAAACTGCAATGAATAAAATAAATGTATGAATATCGATAATATTGCACCCAAAGAACACGAGCCCGTGCTTTATCTATGGTATCCTAGGGCGCTGAGTAACCAAAACCTTTGCTCTCATTTCCAACTTGAAAAGAAACTAGGGAAGCTTATGAGATCTCAATAAATAGGCATGAAAAAAATCAAAAGGAATCAACGAAAATCAAACAAAGACGCAGGAAATGTGACATCGGTTAAAGTCGGTCAAAAAATAAAAGAAAACCACCACAAAAAAATTAACAAAAAAAAACGAAAAGGAAAAACAAAATCGATCGATCAAAGTCAAACCAACCCACAGAGTTGTCTCTCACACGGTTTATGTGCCAATTTTATAAGAAGTTGATAGAAACCTTACCCAGCAGGTTAAAAGTAAAATTTTCAAAACTATCTGCTCACCTCTTGATTGACCGGCCTGTAGAGATCGAGAAGCGTATGCGAACCCATCGTCACATTCGACACCAGACGATAGAATGCTGGTCCATCGGTATGTGGCATGATTCCTTGCCCGGGGGTATACTGTAGTTTAATGAAATTACTGTATTAAAGCGCATAAGAATCGATAATGGCTCATTCCTACCTCATTGACCAGGACGTGATTAGATGGATTCGGAAACACACCCAAAGCGTCAATTTTCTTCATTAAATAGCTAAGTTCCTGCAGAATACCAGATTTTGAACTACAACTGTAAGTCAAAGGAATTGGCATCGAGTCGAGCTTACCAAGGGTATATCATCAGCCGGAATCAGAGCCTTCTTCCCCACCAATCCGCCGTAATTTTGTAGGCGTCGATTCAACAGAACGGTCCATTTCGGCTGGGGAGCGTTAACAATACATGAGGTTAACACCTCTTCTTCTTCGGGTGTGATGAAGTTCGGGATGTAGTAGAGGGACGGAGGGGCCTTAAAATAAAATAAGTTCAGTAGTCCCGTAGAACGTGCCTTGCACTCGACTTCCATTCAGAGTCAGACAGGTATGATGAGTGCGTATTTGCCCCATACAACGACTTGAGAGGACCAACCGCTCTACAGTTCACTGTCACCTTCCCAACAGGAGACAATTTACCCACGTCGGAGGAATGGTAGGCTTGGTAAGTCTGGGCGAGGATCGATCGCTCGATGGTGCCGGTGGAAATGGCATCTCCTATCACTGCATCACTAAATCACAACAATCCGGGTGTAATTTTTCGGGTGAAACAGACCGGGATATCGCATGGGGGCATCAGGGCCCAGACCCATCATAGGAAAACCCCAAGATATACCTCAATCTAAACCGATATTCGATACGTCGGAGATTAATCGGGGTTTATTGCAGGTCTATCACATCTCGCGATGAGGCAGGGTTTGCGAGACCTCGCGGTATCGAGTGGGTTTTCTACGGGGTTTTCGCTCGTCCGTCCATGAATCTGGGCCCAGGAGAAAAAAGCACCACGACCCAAATTCATGAATCACGTACCCGTACCCGCTATAAACTTTGAAACCTATCACAAATGAAACATTACCCGTGATTCGTCAACGCGCCCCTGGGTTTATTTGGGGTTTATACAAGGTCTAGCACAAATCACTTGCCCGACGAGGTTTCCGAGACCCGCACATCCTCACTCAACTTTGAATATCACTTTAACAAATAGAGAAACCAGGAAGAGAATCAAAAAATCGAAAACAACCAAATAAAACATAATGAATTCAACTCAAAAAAAACTAAACGCGTAAAACTTACAGTTTCCACTAAATACTTAGACAGCTCTTCATGATCTACCATGGAGGCCTGAACGTTCCCTATGAACATCACCGCAAGTAAATTAAGAAAATAAAAGTGAAAAAAATTCACAAAAAGGCTCCATCTGTATATCACCGCAATAAAAATGGCAGCTGACAGCAACAAGTATCAACGGGCTTCCACTTACACAAATAGAGCGCAGATCGATACGCATACGTTTATTCACAGGATTATAAGCGTGACGTGGACGCTGTATGTCTTAGGTATGTATGAATGTATTTACAAATCCACCAGCAATAGGTTATTACGGTAAACAACAATCGAGTTATTACGTTACCCTTACAGCGTACAGTACGTACGTGTAGCACATATTATTAACGTTAAAGAACAATCGGCAACATGCACACAAATTGCTGAGATCTTGAAAGACATCAAGACAAATAGTAGTACAAAGAACAATTCCCACCCATTGAACACATAAGTATTGATCGTATCCGTGAAAGAATGAAAGAAACCGAGAAAACGGCGGCTAAAATGAAGAGAAACCATAAGAGGCTACATGTCATATGATGGACCATAAGAAGACCTCGTCACCTACACACACGTCTTGCACAACAACAATCGTCTCATAAGTAGCGAACAAAAATATTCACAGGATCAAAAATTGAATCAAAATAAAATCAAAATCTTCATAATGTTCCGTCCTATTCACAAGAGATGTGCCTATGAGAAGAAGGCAGTTTTGTTGATCTCCTTCCTCGAGAGCGAAATGAGAGACCTTTCGTCCACTCTTCAACCAAGAAGAGAGAGTACAGCCGCGATTCATGAACGATTTACCCGTAATGAACCCAAAAGATACCCTGAATGCGAGCTTACTGTGATCTATCAACGAAAGGTTGGGTTTATACGCGGTTTACACGAGGTCTAACAAACTTCACAGAAGCGACGATGGTTCATATCCGTCGGAATGAGTCCAACATTTGATGAAACCACGTACGACAGGGTTAATTCTAGGTTTATTCGGGGTCTATTTGGGGTTTACACGCCACCGAACCCTCGTCAGTCCAAGCTTCCCGTCAAATGAACCCCGAATAAACTCTTTATAAACCCCACCGCGCAAGTTAAGGTTAGCTATGAATCAGGTTTTGGCGCCATTCAGGGTCTCAAAAACCGTAGCGGCGCCGGTAAGATGCGTCAAACTACGAAAAGCTCCACCGTGCGCGCTGATGAATCACGATTTGGCGCCATTCGGGGCATACTTTTGAGCTAATGGCGGGTATACCAATCATGAATCGGGGACCAGATCAAGTGCCCTAGTGTTGGCGAAAATCAAGAAATTCTTAGGACACATGTACATGTAGAAGCAGCGAGATCAGCTGTGTGAATCAAAACTCGAAAAGGAAAGCTCAATGATAAAAAGTAGAAAATAGATGAGAACAAGAATGTGATTACACGTATGAAGAAGGTAGAAGTTGAAAAAAGGAAAAACAAAAAACATTACATTTTCTCCCATTAGTGGAAGTACATGAGCTGTCCAGACGTTTCAGGACTACAAAACCGGGAACGTGACCGACATCTTATACGGACTTTGTTCAAGAGCTGCCGCCAGCAAAGAGTTATCATTGAGAGCGTCATGTGCATGTCGAAAACCTGATTCCGTGCTGAAAAAAGTATAAGTTGAAATAAAAAATAGTAAGCGAAGATGAGCAAAGATTCGAACCATTACAAGCAAAAACCAAAAACCAATCAATCAAAAATCAAACAAAAGGGCACAACCCACCGAATCGGAGACAGCGATGCTTCTCTGTGACTTTTCTTAGCTTTCACTGGCGTTCCAAGGCTTGGTATGAAAGCATCCAAGAAGGCAGGTGGCAAAATCTCCATCACAGGCGGTATATCTCTCGACGGACTAGGAGATTCATCCAACCGTGAGCGCTGAAAATACTGCCTTGTTATATGGAATAAATTAGGATAATTTGAATGAAAAAACATTAAGTGAAAACCAACCTTAGCCCGACCGCTGTTGTTTAATATCAGCGTTTCTGTAGGAGGGAATGTTGTCTGCATAAAATCATCGTGTCTATGAACTGATGAAGGACGATACTCTACTGACTCACGGCAGACACTCGGAATGTACAGCTGTAACACGACATAGAAACAACAAAATCCTGTACAATACTACGTATAAGACGTTTTGAAGATACATTTATTTACTATTTATTGAGAGATAAACGAAAAACGAAGAAATAAACGTAAAACGCAGAGATCGCAAAAAACTGAGCTTTCTGGTTTATCTGCTAAAAACGTCACCGCATGGAAATAGAAAGGACTGAAAAAAGGAAAGCTCCCTAAGATATATAGCCAACGTAGTCCCAAATATCATAAAAACAAACTTTTTGAGATTTTGGAACTATCATTTGTATTTCTGAGAAAGCAGATTAGTTTTATCTTTTGATAATGGAAATATTTTGCACATAGTAACACAAGGCCGGAAATAGCGTTTGAAAAACTAAAAAGGCACTGACAAACTTCAGAAAACTCACATTCTGACTGACGACAGCGTTGTCCATTTCGCTAGAGATCAATCGATCTTCATGTTTCACAATATGGAACAGATCCTAAAGACCAACGTAATACATAAGTACTGAATAAATCAAACGAAAATAATCGATTGTCTCCTATCCACTCTTCCATATCAGTATTATCAGCCTTTCGCACCAAAACTGATCAACAAAATGCTTAGTACCTACCTTGAATGCCCTCTAACATTTACTACATTTCTCTATGCTTCTGAATTATGCACCAGAGGTGACGAAAATGGTTTGGAAGCTATTAATAACCATTGTTAGTAACCTAAAATTATTAGTAAAAAAGTAACCTAAGTCTACACATCTAGCAACGTACTCTACCCAGTTATAATCGCGCAAGATCTAGAAACATATAAAAGTACTAAGAAAAACAGAAGATAAACTTGTAGTAATAGGACTTATAGAGGATACTCGACGTCAAATGAATCGCCAAAATTTCCAGAAATTATTAAAGTGAGTCATACCTCGGCAGCCACGGCGTCCTCACTTATAAAATGGTGTTCGGAGCCATGGGTGGTATAAATCGGCTGCAAAAGAAGACGTCTAATTAATTATAGAGCACAAGTCATGAATACAAAAACAAATTTACAGCGACTTGAAAAAAAAACAAAATTTACTATAATACTAGAACACTGAAGCACCGAAATCGCTCACCTCTCCTCTAAACCTTTTGTTGTCGATATGAACAGCTCTCAGCACTTGCTTCGAACTTCTCGTCGGCAAACCCTTTGTACCTTCCTCGATTGCTTGTAAATCCTCTAGAAAACGACAAAAATAGAAATAAATTAGAACTACATTTTTATTTCTAGCGGGTAGTACGTAAATACTGAAGTGAAGGAAAAAAACGATTACTCGTTAAATTAGCAACTTACCAGGTCGCGCCATTCCCTCTGTAACTGAGCTCGGATTCCGCTCGCGCCACTTCCTAATGTCCTGCTCCACTTTGTCCAGCCGCTCGGGATTGATCATCCACAGACACGATTTCCTGGTTTGGTGGAGGGCGGGAATATCGTCGTCAACCTATATCAAGTTATACGGTAGAACTTTAAGAATTAAAATTATATAATATCCAAAAATTAAATAATACGCACCTCCACCTTACGAAAACACTTATTCAGCGACAGATTGTGGCGAACAGAGTTTTTCCATCCGTTTGGGGCAGTACGGAAATAAGGGAAATGCTCCCTGAAACAGAGAAATCGAATGGATTACATTTAAAATGAAGTGATGATAAATGTTTCCCAATGTTACGCGAAATTTCGCTGATTTATATAATAAATTACATAAACTATGAAGTCAAAAATAAGTAATACTGAGCAGAGTATCCGACCCATCTGCTGCCTCGCCCTTCGAAAAAAAAAACTTTGCACTAGCTAACTTGTCGGTGAAGCACAATGGCGATAAATAAAAAAAAAACAAAATCAGTTATCGACTAAGGCGAAAAAATGGCATGAAATGAAAAATAAATAGTATGACAGTTATGAACAGGAGGACCGAGAACATCTAGTGATTGAGGCGACAGGGCGATATAAAACATTGTAAAAAAAATAACAACAAAAATTCGCTTACAACATGAAGCTGTATATCTCCGCTACCGTCAGCTGCCCTGTATCACTATTTTTCAGAGCAAGTGCGATCAGGTTCGAGTAGGACCACCCTGGTTTCGGATATGGACTGATAACCGGTTGATGCTGGAACAGGAATCTTTAACAATTTCACCAAAAAATGTGACAATAGTCGAGATTTTGAAGCTGTAGAAATCTTTAAAAATCTGAACAATCCGAAATATAGAGTATAATTCCTAAGAGATACACTTACTCTTTCCTTCTTTATTAGTTTTGGCCTTGACATGAGATCTACGCTGATGTCCTGTTTGAATTTGGATACGTCTACCTAAAATACAAAACTCTAGGGGGGAATGTTCCGGAACAAAGACCTCATAGAACTTGAACTAACCTTATCCAGCCACTCGTCTAGGTTATCACAATTCTCCTCGATGGCTCCGTAGTGTGTAATGTCTTCGTCTACCCAACGTTTTTCGACGTGAGCGCGGTGAGAACTGGAATGACATGGTTATCTCTTCTATTTATTTAGTTGTTTATCCACTTGGGAGAACGCTGAATGTCAGAAAATTTCAGAGAGTAATGAGTCAGGTTAAAGCACGCAAATAAACAGTAGGAAAACATAAGGGCAGCACATTAGTCAAGACAAACAATTAGTAAGTTCGAGAAAAGTGCGTGAGGAATAGCTACGAAAACATCGTCAAAGTCACTAATTACAATAATAATAGTTATTATGATAACAATATTATTATTACAGTGTATCGAAAAACCAGTTATTCCAGTACTCACCTCGGTCTCGAAATGCTAGCAGTGATCCCATACTGAGTTCCAGTTTTCGCAGCTGCCCCCGGGGGAAGAACGGCTAAAGAGGCGTTGGAAGCGGCGCGAATTTTACTCTGCACATATTGTGCATGAGTCTGCTGGCTACCACTCGCCTGTACAGTCCAACTGTTCCCTAAAAAATATATATTAAAAATAAAAAACAAAAAATTACAATGCTCTTCTTATTAAGGACAAATATTACCTCTGAGTATGCTGCTGGCGTACGTGGTTGGACAGACTTTCACTGGAAACTCAGTTCGGACAGCTGGTACCGGTGGACCTCTCGGTACCACAGTTGTGGCCAGCGGCTCATCGACCCTTCGTGCACCTCTAAGAACATTTGCCAGTTCAGAGTAACCCATCGGAGTGCTGGAATAGAAAGTGAATTGCTTCAGAAATTTTATTTTATTGTTGATACATTCTTTTCAGTTCAATTGCGGAAAATACAACTGTCTTAACCGACAAAAAGTGCGGAATAAAATAGAAAAACAAATGGAATATGACTTTGGACACCGAACAACGTCTTAATGTTGATGAATCAGATTGATCACTTTCAAAGAAGTCAATTATTATATTTCAAACGGAGTGAGTGTTTTCCATGGAGCAACTAAAAGTAGAAAACGAGAAGATTATCGAATACGGTTTGAAATTTGTAACTAAATTCTCGAATTTTTCTTAACGTCGCGTGCTCCTTTCATAAATTTTCAAAAAAAAACTCCTGATCATCTGGAACTACCCTTTCAAGCCTCATGAAAATAAAAGTAGAAGTAAAGAGGTCGGCGTTGATGAGTCCCCAAAGGTTCCGCCAGAATGAAGAAGCATGGTGAATACGTACTTGGCCTACACAACGGAGCACAGGGTAAACGCTATTAGAGCGTCTCCGCCTTCCTGGATTCTGAGTCTTGTACTAATTTCTCCAACCTAGGAGGGATAGTAGGTTAGGTTAACCCAAACGCGCACCAATCGCTCAATTGTATATTGAAAGATAAGGTAGAAGCTTATGTGGATATCTCATCCTAAATGTAGACAACGAATACCCTAGTATATCAAACAATTCTCTATTAAAATCAAAACATAAAAAATGTTGGGTTCATCTGATGATTATATTAGGTTGGTGCAAAATTAATTTCGGTTTTGGACCGCAAACTTTAAAGTGCAATAACTCAGCGTATTCTAAACTTTATTAGACAAAGTAAAAACCATCAGAATCTACACATTTTTGCCAACGAACTGGTAACATTTCTATGCCTCTAGAATAAAAACTGGGATCACGAGAATCGACGAAATCAACGAAGGCAGATTCAACATCGATCAAATCAGCGAATTGTTTCTGACGTAGATAGGAGTCAAGAGATTGGAAAAAGTGGTAATCTGTTGGGGAGAGGTCAGGGGAATAGGGTGGTTGAGAGAGAACTTCTATACCAAATTGGGTCAATTTTTGCCGAGTGGTTTTCGAGGAGTGCGGCCTTGCGTTGTCATGCAACAGGATCGGTCCACCTCTGTTCACCACTGCCGGCCACAGTTTTTGCAACTTTGCATACATTTGGTCTAAATCACAACAGTAGGACTCTGCTGTAACTGAATGACCAGGTTGCCTGAAGCTGTGGCGAATTAGCCCTTTGGAGCACCACCAAACAGTCAACATGACCTTTTTCGGGTGACGGTCAGGTTTAGGAAAATTTTTTGGTGGGTCATCCTTGTCTACCCAAACGAACCCTCGTTTCCTATTATCGTACATGACCCACTTTTCATCAACAGTCACAATACGGCCGACGAACGGGTCAGATCTCAGGCGAATCAGATGGTTAGAGCAGATGTCATAACGTTGGAGGCGCTGCTCATCAGTCAATTCATGGGGTATCCATTTGGACATTTTCTTCACCTTTCCAATTTCTGCCAAATGTCGTCCGATTGTGGTGTGATGTACGCCTAGGTCCTCTGCTAACGTCCGTGTATTCGTCTCTGGATTTGCTTCAACAGCAGCTCTCAAATCTTCGTCATCAAGCGACGCCCTACGACCAAGGCCGGCTTTTTCTCCAAGACCAAAATCTCCACATGCGAATTTTTGAACCAGAATTGCACTGTCCTTTCGCAAGGACAATCCATCCCAAAAGCAATGCTAAGATTGCGAGCCGCCTCCGCAGCGGAGTGTCCTAATTTAAATTCGTAAGCCATGATGACTCGATAATCGCGTCTGTTCATGATTGAATGAAGCCTTGTAAAAAATTGCCTGGTAGCGTTAGGGCAGGAGACATGTATGATTTGGAAAGAGCAGGAAAAAACCTACCAAATGGTATGCTTGGCTTTTTTTTGAGATGGAATGATTTGGCTTGGAAAAGTTGTTTATTTGAAGGCATTTAGAAACCGAAATTAATTTTGCACCAACCTAATAGTCATATTCAGAGCACATGGGACAAAGATATATTACGAATAAAGGATAATCAAAACAATAGAAAAGATAAAAAATTAAGAGCAATGAAAACTCCGAACATACCCCGAACGGCTAGTTGGCATTGTAGCCTCCAATTCACTGGTGGACTCAAGAGGTGCAGCGATCACCGTCGCCGGTTCTTCTTTGACCGTACGGAAGATGGCCTGTCCGTCATGATCAGTGGGTGCTAGCATACCACTGTCTGAAAATATACCGAGCTTTACCCTTCGGGTTAAGGATAAAACACCACTGAAGGTAGCCCTTCAATCGAGGTAACGAACGAATAAAGCGAACAACATGAAGCGCGGTACAAGAAAATAACAAATGCTGGCGGAAAGGAAGTCCCCCTTTAAGGATAGAGTGAAACGCAAAAAATCATGTTCACTATAGTTGTGCTCGATTGAATATTCGAACGTTCGAATTCGAATAATTCTATTCGAAATCGAATATTCGAATTCGAACATTCGAAAAAACGCGATTTTCGAATGTATTCGAATTCGAATGCTCGAAAAATCGCGATTTTCGAATGTATTCGAATCGCGAAAAATCGCGATTTTCGAATGTATTCGAATTCGAATGCTCGAAAAAAACGCGATTTTCGAATGTATTCGAGTTCGAATGCTCGAAACATTCGTGTTCGAATGCTCAAATTCGAATGCTCGAAACATTCGCATTCGAACTATAGTTGTGCTCGAATGAATATTCGAACGTTCGAATTCGAATAATTCTATTCGCAATCGAATAATCGAATTCGAACATTCGAAAAATCGCGATTTTCGAATGTACTCGAATTCGAATGCTCGAAAAATCGCGGTTTTCGAATGACATTCGAATTCGAACGTTCGAAAATCGTCGATATTCAAATATATTCGATTATTCGAAATTTTTGGGAGAGCACAACTATAATGTTCACTATCTCGAAGAGGTAAAACGAAATATTGAAAGCAAAAATTATATACACGCGACTGAAAAACTTGAATATATTTATTTTAGTATGGTTCGGTGTTTCCTAATTTGTATTACATTATCATCTCGCAACATTACCACTTAGTATGAATTAAAATAGCAGTTTTGTGTTTTAAGTACCTACATTGCTGTTTTCTGCCACCTGTTTTAGACTATTAACCCACGTCGTTGTATGATTATGATTTTTCTATTGATAGCTCATTACTTCATATCACACTGTGTTGTGAAATTATTCGTTTTTATTATCCGTGTTATATTACCGTTACTTTCGTTATTGTCACTGTACAGGGTGATCCACATGAAGTGTTACACAAAAAACTACTTGCAGCTCTTCATTGAACGAAGCAAATAAGATAAACGTACATTCATCGGAAAGGCAAAAAAATTCGTCATAACACTTCTCACATCACATTCGAAATGGCCACCTTCGGCTTTAACGCAAGCGTCCAATCTCTTCCGGAAATTTTGGAGAATGCGTGCAATCATCTCCGGTGAAATTTCGTTTAAAGCTTTCTTCAGAGCTCTTTTCAGTGAAATTAGTGAGCCATGTCTAAAAGAGCAGGCTTTTTGCTCTAGGATCGACCAGATGGCGAAATACATAGGGTCCGGTCAGGCGAGTTTGAAGGTCAAATTTCCTTCGTCCAACAACTCGGAAAATTGGCCTCACACCACTCCAGGTTTTTCTTGGCACTGTGGGCTGGTGCCCAATCCTGCTGGAATGTCCAGGCAATGTTCTTAGCATTTTCTTGTGCCCAACGTATCACCTCGTCCTCCAGAATTTGCTTTCGGTACACTTCGGCATTGATTTCAACTTTTTTTGAATAAAAACAAGCTTAGTCTTGCCTAAGCCCGATATTCCAGCCCATACCATCAGGGACTGTGGAAAATGAGTTCTTCCGATGTTCACTGCTCGCTGAGATTCTTTTGGCAAGACATCCCGTTGGTTCTGTGCATTTTGAAGCGGTTCCACAGTGAAAATCTTCTCCTCCGTGAAGAGGATCCGGTCGAGCTTGTCACCGCGCGTAAGGGCCATCATCCTTCTGCATTTCTCCAATCTTGATGTCTTCATTTCGTCGGTAAGTTGGTGACCCTCGGCAAACTTGTAAGGATACAACTTCAGATCATCTCTAATCAGTTTGTGCATGGTTGTGTAACTTACGTTGTGCTCCTTTGCCTTTTTCCTAATGCTCCTTGCAGGATTCCGGTTGACTTTGACCCTGACGACTTTTCGAAGAGCTGGTGTCCCCGCAGATCGTTGTGGTCTTCCTCTCGGACGGTTTGTGATCTCTCCAGTCTCTTCCAAGCGTTTGATGACTCGATGAACCTGCACCCGATGGAGCATCAGCGACTTTGAGATCGAGGAAACTGAGAGACCGCGTTTGAACAGTGCGACCACTGTCGAACGGTCCTCTAGTGAAACCATGTTTGAATGGAAAGGTGGAATATGGCTGGCCATATTAGCACTAAATGAAACGGGAAATACGAATAAAGGGATAGAAAGGCGCGAAAATGCAAGGAATGTCCGAAAACGGCTTTCTAAAGCGCGTAACACTTCATGTGGATCACCCTGTATTTTGCATGGTGATCGATTTGTTATTTTGATAAGGTATCACAAGACAACAGCGCTGGAATGTAGTCATAAGAAACGATTGAACAATATAAATAATCATCAACTCATCGAAAATTAACGATGTAAAACTGCTAGCTCAAAAAGGAGCAACAAATAAATAAACATAGCAATCCAAAAATGAAGCTGCAGTTTCATTTTACCTCTGAAACCCCTGCCCATATTTTCATGGAACATATCAATACATTTCTAAAAAATACATATTTGTACCGCATAGCTTTCGAAAAATGATACTTCAGTGAACATATCAAACCATTATATATCGAACAAATCAAATCTTTCAGTCACGAGCACATAGTTTTTACTCTAAATTCTTCAGTAATGTTAGCAACAAAAGAGGCGAAGGGAGCTGTGTAGCTACAAGGAACAAATGGTTCTATAATTATTAAAAAGAGAACGTTTGCTTTTCACGAAAAATAAGGCAATCTCAGGACCTTGCATCAATGGGTCCAGCCGGAAGAGAAAGAGAGAGTAATGATAAGCTAATAATAGAAAATTGATGATGAAGTAGAAAATGAAATTCGAACTAATTCTAACGACTAAAAACAACGAAGTAATGCACCACGAGCTCAGGATACAAACATATAATAGTTCCAATAAAGTAGAAAAATCGACGAAGACAACAACGCAAGGACCGACTGAAACGAATCCGAGGAAAAACAAAAAAAGAATTGAAAAAAAGCTTTAAAAAACGAGTAAGACGACAAGCTCCGCGTTCCCTTACTTCAATATATGAATAAGTAAGTAGCTGTCATAACATAAACACTCATTATGTGTTCGAAATGAATTGTGATCGATAAAGAAGTCGATTTTGTTCGATCAAAAGATCGATCGGACGAGCAGATCGGTCGGATCGGGGACGGCCAGTTACGACCGATTCAAATCGCCGGAGCTCCCGCCGTTCGCGGCCACCCCGGCGACCCCCGGCCGGGTGGTCTCCCCCGGCACGGCTCTCCGCACCGAGATTTAGAGAATATCAATTTTTTATATTTTAAAGAGAATTTGGTGGTCGATTCTCGGTGGACGTCTCTGGTTGTTGATGTCAATCACGATGAATAATCCACGGATTTCGGAAAGTTTCCGCATTATTCACACGCACCGATGTAGTTGTCTAACTGATCGGCTGGGTTTTTGTTTCTTTTTTTTAGATCGCAATCTTCAGGTCCATCACGAAATAAACTTTTTTCCCAAAATTTGATTGCTTAGAATACGTCGTAAAATCCAGAGTAACACCCGTGTACTGTAACCGGTGCTAGGTGAGTTGCGGTGCAGATAAAGAAAAAAATTTCCTGATATGGTAATTTTCCAGAGAACTTGCTCAAACTGGTATTCGTTTGTGGAGAAACTGAAAATACACATTCATAAACAATTTGACCTGTGTTGAGAAATCTATTGCGCACAATAAGTATAACACTCATTTTCTAAATAATGGCATGATCTACTTGTAGAGTAATGCCTCATTTTATAATTGGCGAACCCTAATGCGCCGTAGTAAAAAAAACCGATAAGGCCCGACCACTCGGATCGGTTTTTCAGCGGCACCGTGACCAAAAGCTACTCGCGCCTATCCATACAAAGGTAGCGACGAGTTTCCTCGGCCTCGACCGCGTCGCGGCACGCTCGCGCCGCCCTGATCGTGGCGGGACCCTCGAGAGAGCTGGCTTCTTGCCAGCTCCCGATCGATGGTAGCTGTATCAGGGTCTTCTCTAGATCGTTAGGCACGGCTGTGGATGTTGATTATGGTGTTGTGTGTACTGCACACTTATGCACCACAGTACGAGGTCGACAGAGTTCTTAAGGCTAAAGAAGTAACCCGAAAACCCACATAACTGGACACGTCGAAATACCGTAACCGTAAGGTTACAGATCACACTCGAGCCATAAAAGTCTCGTGTTTGAGTGGGCCTTATCGTGACAAATGGTGATATTAAATCTTGGAATCTTGGAACGGTTCCCAAAGTTGAGGAATTTGACCAGTGTTTGTTTTAATTCGATAAACTAGAAATGATTCTTAAGCTGTCAATATATGATGGAGGTTGTGTCACTGCTTTGCTGTGAATGACTATTAAGGATGATTATGCCACTGTTACAGCAGAACTTATGTACCTAATCTGTGGAATATCAGGTGGCGTACTTTAGGTGCATATTTTTACGCAGCTTCAGGTACTTATTTTTACAATGTAAGCTGAACCGGGAGGGTTTCATAGCTGAACATGTTGTTTTTCATCGTCTCCACCTCACTATCGTCAGTAAAAGTGTACTTGCCGCGAACGTGGGAGTCATGCTAATATCATAACAGGAACAGAGTACCCAACTGTGAACAAAGTCCACAAAAGTTGTTAGAAGTTCCAACTCCACCGACCGGGCTTGGGTCAAAAATTTCGTTTTCGCTGAAACTTCGTCTATAGGCGTTTTCTAGGGTGCTGATTTTGAGTCTGGTGTCCGTTTTCCAAATTTTGGCCAAGGATCTGAATCGCTTGCAGGGCTAGCAGGGTAGTCTACATCAGATCTTCGGTATGGTTGAAACTTCGCTTGATGGAGTTGTTTGGCTGATAACCATCCTGACGTTTGTTTTGCGAATTTCAGCCGAGGTCCACCCATATCGTCGAATTTGGGTGTTCCGGTCAAAATTACCGATTTGGCTAGAACTTCTTTGAGGTAGGTTATTTGGGACACTGATTACGAATCTGTTGTCTTCTTCTCACATTGCGATCAATTTCGGTAGATTCAGGTAGGTGCTCCTCCGCACCGCCACTTTGACCCCACCCTCGTCTTCATTGTTTAGCTAAGCGTGCCCATTACGGCCGCAGTCGGCCGAAATTCGAAAAACCAACATTAGAGTCGTGGTCAGCATGCAAAATAACATAAATGAATGAAGTTTGAGCCAGATTTGAGATTTTGACCCCACCGCCCAAATCGTTGATACGGGTGGTCCTCGGCCGAAGTCCAGAAAACGAACATCAGATTCGTATCAGCGTTCCAATTAACCCCCGTACACGAAATTTCAGCGAAAATTAAATTTTCGACCTAAACCCTAGTCGGAACTTCTAACAAGTGCCGATTTCTCGAAAAAAAAAAAAACTAGCCGGTCACTATTGTCCTCACAACCCAAAAACTGTGTGAAAGTTCTTCTCATGCTCTGGATAAATCGATATTGATGCTGTTTTCGTAAACCCATCCACACTACTGCGAATGATCGCAGTTATAAACCAGGTCACCTAGCCGTTGATAGGGAGCTGGCAAGAAGCCAGCCCTCTCGAGGGTCCCGCCACGATCAGGGCGGCGCGAGCGTACCGCGACGCAGTCGAGGCCGAGGAAACTCGTCGCTACCTTTGTATGGATAGGCGCGAGTCCAAAAGCTGCGAACATTTTCTCTCCATAAAAGTCTAAGGGAATTTTTGAACATTTTCTGGACGTTGCAGTAAGATGTGGACGAACGATAGCCCATCATCAAGACTCAACTAGGTTAGACAAACGTAGCCACAGCATATCCTCACGGATGAGTGCAAAACGACCGTTTCAAATTCGAATTTGCACGGCGATCTCAGACACTCGTTGGTCATAAGACGCGTCCCAAAAGTGGTGTTGAGTCCCAGACGCGTCCTGAATGCGCTTCAGTTGCGTCCCAAAAGTGCAGACTTGTGAAACGCGGCTGAGACGCAAAAATTTTCCAGTTATGAACACTCGCGCGTCCCAGTCGCGTCTTATCATTGCAGGCCCTTGCAAGGGTTACGAAATTTTTCGTACTTTCGAATGTGAGTATACTCAATTATAATTACAACATCACAAGTCAAATATTTTTTTTTCGAGTTCGACAACTGTTAGATCATTCTTCTGTTGCCTTTGGACACTTGTGAGATCATTGGCTTCTAAGATCTTCCCAGTGTTATTACTCTTTTTCAGTTTTAATTTCTGTTCATCATTCTACAAGTTCAAATCGCATCGATGCCAATGATTTCAGTAACCTTGTCTTCTGCCTAACGGAATTGTCATGTGAGAATTCCTTATTTAACCGCCCAACACTTCGACCTTTTCATCGTCTTCAGATTCCTTGAACTTCCACCGTTGAATTTACATTTCATCGTCAGTAACGGTCAGTATGTAAAAATCCCCGGAAGACGACGGCAAGTTCGAAACGTTAGGCAATCTGAAAATCTTCTGTTAATAACCTTGTGAGGTAGGAGAAAGAACAGCGAATTCGTTTTACTTCCGTTTTTATTCATTTTGGAGGTTCAAAAAAGATGACTTTCTCATTCTTCCGCTGTCCTTATTCTGGAGAAAAACTGTTTTCTTGTGCTATGTTCATTCCAGACGTGTACTGCTCTTCAGCTTCTGCCTTCTGTTTTCCGTTGTTCTCCAGGGCTTCCTATTTTCACATAATGCTAAAATCGTCGACCTCATGCCCGGGAATCTTTTTGGGAACGCAATAGAGCGAATACGTCCGAAAATTATCGAAAAATATCCATTGACCTTGCATCTCTTTCGAAAACAAAAATGGCGGACTACTTCAACTAGACCAGTTCCAGACATTTCCGAAACAGTAAGTTTTTGCATGCATATATATTTCTTGTCCTGCTTATCCTGGTCGTTCTCAATTGTGATTGCTTCTTTACGAATTTTGCTTACAGTTGCACCGCCATAATTATAAGTCGTAGTTCATTTAGTTTTTTTTATTTCGAGGCTTTTTCGCTTTCTATTTCTGTTATAGAGGGTTTTTTGTCCCACATCAGTGTTTTTGACAATTCAATATTAAATGTCCTTGAATGGAACAACCACCTGAAGTTTCTAGGAGGTTGCTCCTGCCTTTCCTATTCATGCTTTGTGCTTGGTGGATAGTTCTGCTTTCTATTCGAAAATTTTAAAGTAAAACGGAAATTTCCTATTATTTTTCACTATTCTCCACACTTCTTGACTACCGATAAACTCTAAAAATACAGTCCTAGGGGTAGCATCCCTTATCGCTTTAGTCACAGATATCGCAATCTGACGTTCAGAACAAGTGAGATGATTCCATCGGGATTGGCTCGATATTTCGATGATTTTTTGCGGAAAATTCCACAATACTACAAAATCCAAGTTTTTAGAAATGGAGTGGCATTGGCCAAAGGTAGGGCGAGTGCTCCAGAATCTAAGTAGTGCAATTTTAAAATTTGATATATTCCTCCTCTAACGTGTGCATTCTCTTTCTCCTCTTCTGAAAAATCGATGGGGTCTAGCCATTCTGATTCGCCCGATTGATCATTTATGGTGCTTTTTGTCGCGGTTGACTATTGATAGAACATGACGGTATCGCTGTGATTCATTCATAACTGCAAGCTGCTTATGTTGAAACGAATTTTGTTTTAGAAAACTTCTAGTCGTCAAGCAGCAGAACCGTCTGGTATTCGATCGAACAGATAGAAGCGTCGTCTAACCATTAAGGTACCATCTGAGACTTGTTTCTTTGGTGTTCCGTTTTCTTGCTTCAAACTATCCCGCATTCACTTAATGCAGAATTGCCTCCTTATCATCCTTCTTGGCAATTCTTGTTTTTAGTTTTTTTCTTTAATTCTACACACAGTTTTGGTAACCCGTATGCGTAATGCTGAACATTATCGAATGCATCCGAATCCAAACCTTTGGTTCAATTTGAGCTATTCCTTTGCAATGCAGAATATACGCTTACAGCTTCGCTGTTCCCATTGTGCGAGCTGATTAGTTTTCTGTGCAAGCCAGCGAATTTTGCAATGCGATATCTGCAATTATAAATGGTAGAAGGTGGGGAAAATGCATTGATACTGGAATTTCGAAGGTTTGGAGAACGTCTGACGGTTGCAGCCTTGTGCAGACACGCATTTTTTGTGGTTTCTGTAAGGAAACGTCGAGAACTTTGCCCGTTTAGCGAAACAATAAGTGGGCTGAATATGTAGGTATGTTAGATGAATGACAACGGTTATGGAGGTTTGGTCACCTGTTCGATCAACACAACAGCTTTTTCCAGCAAGTGACGACGTGTATGTGAATATTTTGGCTCTGCATTATTAAATTTACTGGTCTTTCCTATGTCAGTGTACTATAATACTCTCTTACTAGTAGGTGTAATCGCAGTGTTTTCCTAATATGTTTTCTTGTCTTTGAGCGTGTATTTTTGCGCGCGCTCAAACGTACGTTATGAGCAAGACCTCAGTTCAGCTGTAGATAGATGGTATCCGAATGCTCAGAAGGTAGTTAGCCACCTTGAGTACGTAGTCCGTGTAAAGACAAGACTTTGAAGCCCTTACCAACGAATGTGGAGGCCGTTCTAATCGGTACAAATTTCCCGCAACTAAATAATGGTGCTGAAAATTTCAATCAAAAATTTAAACCATTTAGATTTCGGTTGGCCTGAGATTAGAAACGATTTTAAGGTTTTTCGGACCATATTGAACCTGAGGTCATGTTTTTCATTTATGTGGAATGCGATTCTCTAGGTATTTATCGTGTTGGTCTCAATCGCAGATCTCCTATAATCCTACCGAAGATGTACTACCGAAGACTCGATCCAGCAAATTAGGCGTCAGTCCAGGCGCCTTGGTGTGAGTTGCGTACAGTACGACATAGCTGACGACGTGGTGAAATTTGCTCACAGGCCCCTATGTAGAAGCAGAATATGCGAATTTTTGCGATGAGCAAGAATGCTCTTGAGGTAAAGTTATTCGCGATCGGACCATATTGAACCTGAGGTCATGTCACACGCGATTTGACTAGTGAGGACTACTACACACTAAAAAGGAGAGGAAGAGAAGAGAGTTCAGTGCCGAAAACGCTGTAGTGCAGATCGACCGTACTTGCTCTTCAAAAGTCCGTTGGAAATCCAGGGGCCGTATGCTCGTCTCACCCGAGATTACTGGGGGATGGGGCAAGGGGTGGAGCCAGCTAGTATGACTGGAGCCGGCCCGTGTTTGATGTGCTCTTACTGGCTGGCTCCTCCCCTTCCCCCATCCCCCAGAAATCTCGGGTGAGACGAGCATAGAGCCCCAGGAAGTGGATTAATGTCGGAATTATTCATTCTCTTGGTATACACCGAGTCCGAGGAATAAAATATCAAGCGTATGACGAAGTGAGGTGTGAGAAATAAGGTTAAGTACAGAATAGTAAAATGATTACGAAACTATTCTGCTATTTGCCGCTTTTTTGTTTAGCGGTTTATAGACGAGAACTAGTTGAATGACTTATAGATTTGGAGATGCAAGATTATTCGCAAAACACTGACATCGGACGGGAATTGAACCCGCGTCTTTCTGTTTCAGGCAGACTGCACTAGCCACTGTGCTACCGATGTACTACGTTGCGAATATCCTAGCATCTTTCTTAAATCATTCAACTAGTTCTCGTCTATAAACCGCTAAACAAAAAAGCGGCAAATAGCAGAATAGTTTCGTGATATATCAAAAATGCTATCAGCTTAACTAGTAACTGCCGATATCGGCTTACCGGCTTATTCCCGTGATAACGGGTGAGTGCTGATAGCAGCAGCTCGACCGGGCTTAAGAAAGATGCAAGGAGATTCGCATTGTAGTACATCGGTAGCACAGTGGTTAGTACAGTCTGCCGGAAACAGAAAGACGCGGGTTCAATTTCCGTCCGATGTCAGTGTTTTGCGAATAATCTAGCATCTCCAAATCTATAAGTAAAAAGATTGATAAAGTGAAAGTGTAAATGGCTTAAAATCGAATGGACAGTTACCGATGGGAACAGTAAGAATATTGAGGGAGGTGAGGGAGGCGGAGAACTGATACCACGAAATTCACAATAGACACATATTTTATATTTATTATATGAGTATTTATTATCATTACAATGATAAACAACATCTGATGGCCATGTCAACAATCTGAGAGAACAGCACAATAAACCGATAACAAATTGAAACAGATTTCCACTACGGCACTACCGTAACTTGAACAATCAATCCAACGGCATAGAAAAAGCTCTAGCAGCTACAGACTTAAGGGCTTCTGGGTGAAGAGTTGTGAAACCTTCTCAAGCAAAGAATTACGATAATTATAACTAAGTAACTGTTCTAAAATATTAGCTTTAAAGATATCGATCGCAGCATTGGAACCCCTTACATTTCAATATGCTCTGGAATCGAGAGATTACTAGAACTTCCAACTGGAAATTTCTGCAACCAATAACCGGAGACCCCCTCATGATCACCGCTCAAATTAACGCTCCTTTCTCCTGAACAGCAAACTATTCTCAAAAAAAAAAACAAAACCTATTCCCAACCTTTGAAATTCTATAGAACTCCACCAAATTGTCGCCGATTCACTATCGCTTCTAAAAAAATTTTCGCTTCTGCAATCAGCCTATTCTCGAAGTGGACTGATAACCGATCACTTAACTAGCAACTATAGTAAAGCCTATTTTTTTTTCAATTCAATTCTTTATCCACTTTAACGATCGGGTATGTATGCCATGATATGAGAGTGATAAAAACGTACGGAATATAATGTATTTCATGCCGTATCAACGATCTTTTTTCAATATTTCATGCCGTATCAACGATCTTTTTTCTCAAAAACTGTAATTTATCTGCTGTTGAGGGGAGGGCATTCAATTCACTGTGGAACACAACAATTGGTTTTACTCCTTTTGCTCGCAGCAATCGCAGGGAGAGTTGATCCGAACCGAGCAGAGCATTTTCTTCCGTTCGTACGGTGTCCATCACCTGAGAGAGATCGGCGAAAATAATAATTTTTTTTTAAAAAATACGCAATTCCATTCATCACCTAGATCCTTCCATAACAAGTCCTAATCAGGTGGAGAGCGGTCATAAAGGTAAAGTGGTCAGCGCTAATCTGTCCCTTACGGGTGCGCCATGGATTTGTGTTCTATGCAGAATTGTAGACACAAAGTAAATGCGTAGTTGACCAATGACTTACGAGGGCCGACCCTAGTTTGAGTCAGCGCTTCACCTTCACAGACAAGTCGGGTACGAATATACCCGACCCAGGAGGGATGGAGGGTTCGGTTATCCCAGGCGAGGACCGGTCGCTTGATACATTGGACAAACACAACAAAATGAGAATTGCCCGTTGGGTAACAAAAAAGACCAAACCTGTCGCGTCTGACCCCATCCGAAGAACATGATCGGCCGCGGCACACTTTCGCCCCATTTGGTAATCGCCACTAGGCGACTGCTGTCCTGAAAAAATCACCCGCTCCATTACTTACCCCGATCTGGATCTTTTGGATCTTTCGAGGGTTAAAATAAACCTTACCTTTTCACAAACAATGCGAGCATCGAGCAGGACCCCATCGTTGTCGATGCACGAGGGGCCGATATGGGTCGAAGGTGAACCCAATTTAAACAGGACATCGGATAAGAACTGATTGCAGGTCTCCAGCTCCTTTTTGCCATATTTATTCAGTCGTGCAAGTCTTGTCTGCAAACAGCTCACAGATTTGTTCAAAAAAAAAAAGATCATATTGGAAGAGATCGAGAAACCCACCGTTTCATCGTTGAACTTCACAAAGGAGCTCAAGTCAGATTGCCCGACAGTTGGACCACTGTAGGATTTTGCTAGATCCACACGAACGCAGGCATTGATTTGCAACAATTTCATCGCCTTGAACAGCCGATCTCCGTCGGAACTGAAGAAGGCATTAGAATATGAAGAGACAGAGAAAATGTGTCATTGGTCAAAGTTACGAACAATAATTGAATCAAAAACTGAAAAGTGAACTCATAGGATCCACGACATTTTATCGAAAACTAGGTGACAGGAGGTTAGGGAAGACTAACATCGGTCAGCGAGACCACAGAACTCAAATAGTGCACGTATTTACGGTTGTTCATTCGAAAAAAATTGAAGGAGTCGACATAGATCAGGCCCTTCAGAACGCGTCCTGTTTTCGTGTTTTATGGTCGTAAAGGCATGCTGAATGCATTTTTGATCTATACAAGGACTTTCGGGCCAGGTTGAAATTCTAGGACATTTTCAGCTATTTTAGTTGCTGGTTTATGTCAAAATGGTTTTCTGCACTATACAGGGTGTCCCAAAAAGATGTATACACTGTTTGAAATGCTCTAACTTTGGCGAAAGTGAACCAATCGAAACGAATCGTAGCTTGAATGAGAGCTAAGAAAAAAAAATTTTTGGTATGTGTTTGATGAGAATTGCTCCATGTATATTTGATAGTGCTGTTGCTCTAATTTGGTCGTAGACAGGTGATACCGCTGCCAGAGGCAGTTAACATATCGACTTGCCGCAGCTTTTGCTTAAGCATGGAACAACATCAATATCGATCAATAATTGTAACCACTGTTTGAGAAGCTAAAACTCTTCCAACAGCGACGCAATCATAAGAAAAGAATTTAAAGGGAAGAAAAATGTGTGAAACACGAAGATTGCGCCACGCACCTACCCCAATCGTCGGATTTTAGACCTGATTGAAAGTTCACGGATAACATGTTTGCTCCGCTTTGGTCGCCAAGAAGTGATATCACTGATACGCGTTTCTTTTAACGCGGTAAACACAAAGACGTCAAAACATAACAAGTTTAACAACATAACAGTTGCTATTACATGCTCATTACATGAGTCTTGGGTTTTTGAGCAGAGTAGGCCGTATTGTGCAAAAGCATCTTAAAGTGCATGTTAAACTTGTTACATTTTGATGCTTTTGTGTTTATTGCATCAAGTGAAACGCGTATCAGCGATATCACCTGTTGGCGATCAAAGTAGAACAAGCATGTTATCCGTGAACTTTCAATCAGTTTTAGAATCCGGCGATTCGGAAAGTTGCATGGCGCGATCTTTATGGTTCATACCTATTACATTCCTTTGAATTCGTTTCACATAATTGCATCGCTGTTGGAGGAGTTTTAGCTTCTCAAACAGTGGTTGCAATTATTGATCGATATTGATGTTGTTCCACGCTAACCGAAAGCTGCTACAGGTCGTTATGTTTACTGCCTCAGAAGTAACTCATAGCAGCGATATCAGCTGTTTACGACCAAAATAGAGCAAGCATATAACCCATACACTATCAATCAGGTACAAAATCCGAGTCCACGGTCGAGTACATGGCGCAAACCTCACCAAGCACAGACCAGAAAATTTTCTTTTTTCTTAGCTTTCATTCAAGAATTCTGTTGTTCCTATGCATTTAAACAGTGGGTACATCTTTTTGGGACACCGCGTCTTGAATAAATGAGAACGAGCATTTACACGTGGATCCGGGCCCGCGTCTTCAATAAATAAGAACGAGTCAGGGTCTTCGCCTTACCAGACAAGTCTGGTACCAATTTACCCGATACCGAAGGGATGGAAGGCTTGGTTAGCCTATGGGAGGATAGATCAGTCGACTTTCCGAGTGGAAGCAACGCCTATCACCATCGCACCGCCTTCACTTGAGCCATGTACCCTTCATATTAATATTAATCGCAAAATGGTGAGAGGAGTTACTTCCACCTTAACAATCGAGCGATCGATATTGGACCAACCTAGCCAAATATTCGATCCTTGTGGGTCTGATGAACGCCTAGCACTTCAACTTTGCTTAGATAATTTCTATTTTGGTTTTTACCGTTTCTTTTTTCTGGGTTTTTCATTTTATTTATTCCTTTTCGAACCTCCCTTCTTACTGAAGAGACCTGGGGAGGTTCTAACGTTTCTTTTTGCTCGTCTAAGAGAAGGGTCGAAACGACCGTCTTTTTCGATGTTTTTTCGTGTTCATTTTCCGAACTTTGGCATTCCGTTTAGATCGAATTCTGGAAAAATTCGTCTTCAAGACACTCACGAGGCTGATTGTAGAAGTTGCGAGACAAAGTCCCTATTCAGCACAGTCTCGGCCAGCTGTGGTGTCAAAGCCCTATAGTAGGCCAGTGATTGTATGGTACTGAGCCACACATTTTGAGAGGGTGCCGATTCACGTCGAACCCTCTCGGCCAACTTCAGAGCAGCAGGACGACATTCCTGTAAGGTCCACAGTTTATAAATTATTCATTATGTTTATTCAACTGAAAATCCAACAACAAATTGCAGCAAATAAGGCTCATGGACGCGCTGGAAGTGATGTATTTATTCAGTAGGCACATAGACGTGCTGAAAGTAAGAGAGCTGAATACGACAATAAACTATGGAAACTTTAACGAATGCGAAATTAAGAAGAAAAACAGATATCTGCCGAATTTCCGGTTTTTTGATTCAAAAGTTTAAGGGTTTCGCCAAGCGTGCATTGCTTATTTATTAGCGTCGTTTGTTCTGCTGCTGTTTACTGTTCTCGTTCTCTTTTTTTGTTTTTTCTCTCACATGGGTGTTAAATTCACGTACATAGATAAATAAAAAATTAATTCCACAGTCACAATAAATGAATAAATAATTCAAAAAATACCAAAGCAGGTCACATAGTATCTCAAGACAGGAATGTAAAGTACTTGAAGTTCAGAATTAGTGATGCTTGCTATGTATTAAGCATAGAGTTTGAAAAATGAGCGTTGAAAAGAAAATTCTAGAAAATTGACTAATCCTCACCTCAATGCCATTCCTAGCCATACCAGCTACCACAATCGAAAACGCCTCTAGAGGCGCCCCATCGGCGTGGCTGTTAACCCAAGTAGCCAGAGCGTTCCACGCTGACATCTCGCCAAAACGTAACCTTAACTTTCAAGTAAGAATGAGTTATAAAAATAGTATTATTTGTATGAGTCCCACCTGCTGAAAGAGTTCACCAAGGAAGAGACGTCCGACCAACTGTGAAGATTGTTGACGTCCACCAAGAGGTCCCTCGCTATTCGCCTCATCACCCGGGCGTCAAAATAGTTCAACTTGGCACAAGACGCAGCTAGGGCAACTAACTGGCGGACGGATAGCGGAGAGCGATGGCTATAAGTGGCGGCAAAATAGAGGTATAACGTATAAGATAAACTATAAACTCACTCAGTTATTCGCGCCGACAGCAGAGGTAAAAGCCTTCGATCACGAACACCTCTGTCTGCGAATCGGCCCACCAACGAACACATCTCTCCTACGGTCAACGCGCAGCATGACACATCGCTGCCAAGCAGTTCGGCTGTTTTTTCAGCGGCCGCCTGTGATACCTCCTTGTCAAACATGTCCCAATGGGTGAGCACAGCAATTAGCGTACTTGCACTGTCGATTTCCCTAAAATTCAACATTTTTCAAATTACGTGTGAATACCAAAGTAAGAACAGCTAAGCCGAACCGTATTTGTGACGTTAAGGCAGTCTTCAATGCTGTTTGAAGCGGCTTTGGCCATACATAGAAGCTGCGATTACTTGCTATCACAAACGGTATCATGGCTGATAATGAGATATCTGCTTCGTCTGTAATGACAATCAGGGTAAAGGAGTGGTGGAACTGTCGCTTCCTCTTTCCAGAGTAGGAACAAGAAAAAAATCAAACACATGGAAAACGCGGAACATATGTCAGATGAAGAAGAACAAGTATTACAGCACAGATCAAGGACAAGTGAGTTTGAAGGATTTGTTTCGCTACTAAAATCATTGAAAACTATGTGATAGGAGGCTATGTAAAACATTCTGATTATAAAGATCACATGACTTGAAAAGAGCGACCATTCATCAGAGGTATTCATTTAGAAAATAAACGGTAAAGTGGTCGGTATTTACCAGTCTGCAAGAATGCGCCACGCATCCGTCTTCCGTTTGGAATCGTAGAGAGGTAGGGAAAGGGTTTTAGGACCATACAGCGACTTTTGGGGCCAGTCGCTGCAGCAAGTCATGTCTTTATGTTCCTATAAAAAGTATGAAAAGATTAAATAAAGAAGTAAGCCAAGGACTGCTCGTTTCGTCCCTTAACTTAGACGTGCAAATAAGGAAACAAAAGAGCCCAATCAGATCTGGTAGCAATTTGCCTAACCCAGGAGGAGTGCATGGCTTGGGTGGTATTGGCAGAGATTGATCACTTGAACGAAAAGGAGGAAGTGCGTTGATTACCTCTGCATCAAGCATGTACTGTCTTACGCACTATGAAATACCAGAAATCGCCGAAAATTGTGCCGCTAGGATTCCACAACGAGAAATCGTAACAAACACAAGATAGGCAAAATCTCTCAGATAGAAAGTTCATATAATCGATAAACACAAAACATGACGCGACACACATAAATGACAAAGTCATCCATGAAAAAAAAAAACTTACTTATGCTGCTCAACAACTTTTTCTCATAAACAGAGAACACCTTTTCGTCTCTGAGGCCGAGCTCCAGCAGTGCGGTCATTGTTCCAATAAAGTCGTCGTTTACAACCATTTCAGCAATATCTGCCTCACTGGGGCTCTTTCCGCAGCTGAAAGCACCAGCTCAGCGCCAAATTTCAATTGACAATTTCAAGTCGAACTTACGCTTTTACAAAGGTGGAAGCAGCCGACTTCTCCTTATCCAGGAACAATGCTGTTCTAAGCATACTTAAGTAGTCAGCTGATGCGAGCGGACCTTTACAGCTATCAAGACTCTGAAACGTTGAGAATAAGTACAAAAAAGCAAAAATTTGTGAAGACCTGTTACCTTCTTCAGTTGCTTGAAAGTGGTGACATTAGAATATGTAGATGGTCCCCGCTCAACGATGGGTGAGAGTTCGTTTTCCGTAGAAAGCGAATCAATGAGACC
Source organism: Nippostrongylus brasiliensis (assembly GCA_030553155.1). Taxonomy (NCBI): domain Eukaryota; kingdom Metazoa; phylum Nematoda; class Chromadorea; order Rhabditida; family Heligmosomidae; genus Nippostrongylus; species Nippostrongylus brasiliensis. The sequence goes on from CP130735.1 coordinate 11,582,028, forward strand.
TAAATGATGATGACTGAAGGTAAAAAGTAAAGTGGTCGGCATTGATCGGCCCACTGAGTACGCACCACGTATTTGCCTTCCAATCGGAATCACAAAGGTATGATGAATGCGTAATTGGAATACACCAAGACTTGCGACAATGAGCCACTTCCACGTCAGTGTGTTCGCCTTTTCAGCCAAGTGTGGTTCCAATTTTCAAGGACCCAGAGAGATGGGAAGCTTAGTAGCCTTGGACGGGTTAACACGTTGATGACAGCGCTTTTTTCGCGTGTCTGGCGCGTGGGACTAACTGATTTTCTAGCGCGCCGAGGCTGTGGCATGATGCCGGCATACGGCGAATTTTTTTCTCAAAATGGAAGTGAATAGTAAATCCCGAAGACTACGAATACAGTTCTGTAATATCGGTGATTAAGACTATCCCTTTTTTGCAATGAAAATAGAAAAATAACAGCTGAAAACTTTTGGAATTTTCTTTTTCCCTATTCATGTTAAAAGGAAATTGTTAATTGTTTATTGTTCCTTATTTGTTTATTCTAATAACCAATATTTGTTTGTATTTATCTGTTTGCTTCAGTAACCAGTATTTGTTTGCATTTATTTGTTTTTACTTGTAAAGAAAACTAGTACACAATCAAAAATTCCAGTAAATCAGAAGCTAACGATAAGAGTCATTTTCATGGACCACGCTTCCTATAACAATGTGCCAAGGTCTGCTAAAAAGTGGCACAAAAACATCCTCCGAAATTCTGAAATGTATCAAGAAAAATACAACACAAGACTGTGGCGTGGCATTGTGCCACACGGTCCCACGCGGCCGCTTGAGCATGGCGTGGTATAACGCCACACTGTCGTCAACGTGATAAAGGCCATCTTACCCTCTCTCATAGTTACACTTCTCTGATAACACACTAGTGTGTCCAGAAAACCTTTTTTACCAACTTTTTGAGGGCACAACAATTACTTAAATCTGTACTGGAAGAAATTAAGATGAAAAATATCCTAAAAGAGGCAGAAAAAAACTACTGGTACTCCCCCATTTCATCTCGGCGAATACTGACCAAAGCAGTGCGGAACCTTACTATCCTACGAATGAACTCAATGGAATCGTGGTGGTGCCTTCTCGAAATTTACTTTCTGAAAAGGCAATGCATAATCTCGTTATTTACAATCAAATCAAGGCACTGAATTATGAAGAAACACTGGTTTCGAATACCTCCAGGTTATTGATTTTATCTACTACCGTAAACTCGTCATGATTTCCGATTGAAGAACATGGGGCATCCGCTAACTTAGCGATTGGTCGATGAGATGTGGAGCGAAGACTGAGCGACTTGGGCAGAAATTCCTAATGTTGGTCATTACCAATCCTAGGCATCCGTAAAACTCCGACACATCTGCGGGTGGAGCTATACCTCGAATTAAACCCCAAATATACCACTCCTCGACATACGAATCGCTCGAAAAGTGGGCTGTTTGGGGCATATTTGATGGTTAAAATTGAATGGTCAATCATGAGTCACGAAGCAAAACACTAAAATCAGTAGCTATATGAACAAATAAGACCCGAACCCAAAATTACCTTTCAGAGGATCCTCTCCAGAGGCGGCGGCTACGCCGGTCGAATATGAGGTTCCACCCGCAACCTGCGCAGGCATACGCAACAGTGCGGCCCCATGGCGAAGCATACCTCTAAGCATGCCTCAGCGCGGCGCTCCTTCCAGTTCTAGAAATATCGACAAAACTTGAATAATTCAAGATTTGAAGCAGAAAAACGAGGTATCTAAGAATTCTACTAAGATTCCACACGAGATTATGTAACTGTGAATCTTTATCCTAACAGAACAACAGAGGAAACAACCATCAACTTAACAAACTATCTTATGATCTTAAGCGCTTCAAAGGAAAACTAACTGCTTCTAAACGGACAAAAACGATCGCAAAAACAAGGGTTAACAGTGACAACAAATCACGGTCTATTTCAAAAGGATCGCGCCGTTCTGGAGTTGATCAACCACTGCGGCGCAGATGCACTCGTGTACACCTTTGCAGGTGTCCTTTGCTGCTGCCATAAGCGCTGGCAGGTGATCGATGTGTACACGGTTCTGCAGCTCCACCAACACCACCTCGTCCTCACCTCTCAATGTTGCAAGCTGAAAAGAGAGTTTTGAGAGAACATCACTAAAAAGGTGAAAAATTCAATTGCCCCAACTTTGAAAAAATCTGATTTAAAACCAAACCCTGCAGCAGTTTCTAGGAACCTTTTTCTTTATCATATTCCACCGGTGTAGTCACCACCTCTTGAGAGGCTCCTTTGGAAGGTAGCTTTAAGTTTGGGTTTCATTTGTTCATATAGCTACTGATATTAGTTTTTTGATCCGTGATTCATGATTGTCGATCCGATTTCAACCATCAAATATGCCCCAAACAGGCCAGTTATCGCGTGATTCGTATGTTGAGTAGTGGTATATTTGGGGAATAATTCAAGGTATATCTCTACCCACAGGTGTGGCGGAGTTCTACATATGCTTAGAGTTTGTAGTGACCAACATTAGGAATTTCTCGCAAGTCACTCAGTCTTCGCTCCACATCTCATCGACCAATCGCTAAGGTAGCGGATGCCCCATATTCGTCAATCGGAAATCATGACGAGTTTACGGTAATAGATAAAATCAATAACATGGAGGTATTCGAAACCTACACAAAATATTCAGAAGCAACCAGTTTTTTCTGTCTCATTAACGAACTGAACTTTTTTGAAATCTGTGTTCCCTGGCAGATTCATGACTGTTTATCCTACTAACTGCTTTTGTTGAAGGCACACCTACGTATATTCTCGGTAAACATTACAAGAGTAAATGTAAATTACATGAGTTGTTCCGAAACTTTGGGAACTTCCTCTTTAACTATTCCTATGGTGGCCTACGAAGGTGCACGGTATAGTAATAATGAGTTATCTACACTAGTAATAAACGATCGATCCTTGTCCAGGCTAACAAAGCCTTCCTTTCATCCATAAATGTGAAAATAATGGTAAAGATGCCGGCGTTGATCAGTCCTGTGAGGACGCGCCGCCGCATTTGTTTTCCATTCAAGTCGTAGAGGCTTGGTGAATGCGCATTTGGCCTATACAATGACCTGCGTGGCCGGCTGCTATACCAGGTCTGTGTCTTCACCTTCCCAGACAAATCTGGTACCAATTTACCCGACCCTGGAAGGCTTGGTTAGCCAGGGCCAGGATCGACCGCTTGACCGTGCGGGTGTCAGCAGCGCCGCCTACCACCGAACCACGCAGGCCCTTCCTTCCATTTATAGTCGGGCAAACTAGTACAAGACCTGTCTGGGAAAAAGAAGACACTGAATGAAGCCATAGGCCATATAAGCATTCGCCATGCACCTATTCGGAGTGAAAGACAAATGTGTGGCGAGTCCTCAGAGAACTGATCATTAATGCCGATGAGTTTACTTTTACCTTTTGGTTACGAATAACACTTACAGTAAGTCGAGGTAGAATGTCGGTCTCCTCTCTCTGATTGACGTCCACTACCGGTTGCCCATCGACGATGCTGCAAGTAGCGGCAGCGACGATGCCCTTCATGGGAATGCCGGCATCCGACATTGCCAACGAGGCAGCGTTCACACAAGCAGCCAGATGAGAACCGTCGCTCTAAAGCCGAAATAATTAAAATCTACATGAATAAATAATAAACAAAAATTCTCCAAGAAGCCGATGCCAGACGATAATTCAGATTTATTAATGGCCTAACGTTTCGATTCGTCGTCGTCACATAAATAAATAATAAACATCAACGACGACGAACGGGTGATACATTGCAGCAAAAAATGTTATAATTTGCAGAAAATTGTGCTTTCCCACCTGAATTATCTGACAATAAATGTCAATCTGAGACATTGGATACAAATGAGTAAGAACAGCTCCTTCGAATGCCTTCTCGATGAGGCGCTCAATCTCCATAGACTTACGATCGGCGCGGATTCGTTGTCTGCGTTCGACTCCGGCGAATCGGGTCATGCTGAAACACAGCAGGAATCACCGAGAAATCCAAAAATGCAAAAAAAAAACACGAAAATGAAAAACAATAGTTTTCGAAAACTGCCTACCTGAACATGCAATTGATAGTACAACGATCCTCCAATTGACGCGATCTTTTGCCCTCGAAGGGACCATAAACAGCGCATAATACCTGGAAATTCGAATAGTAAAAGAATACGGACAAATGGATAAAGGGTATGGAATCTCTGCAAGTATGGGAGACTTGAACAACCCGGTAGAGGATCGATCGCTCACCACTCGGGTGATAGCAGCGCCTCTTATCACTGCACCACGATCACCGAATTTATGAGTGAAAGGTAAACATTGAAAAGAGGGAGCCGAAAGCCGAGAAAATCCAAAAAACACTTACCTTTGTTCCTCCTTGCTCCAGATAAGCCGAACCTTCCGCGTCTCGGATGGTCCCAAGAGAGACATTAATGTTACGAATTTGATGAGGACGCCTTCCGTCGAGACGGAAGCCGTGTTCGGACACAATATTCATTTTTGTAACTCAAAAAGTCCAACGAAACAAAGTGTGATAAACCTAAAAGTGAAGAGAAAACTTCGAAAAGAGAACTTCTGATGGAAGTCTAGCACTTACCTATTGAGATTCTTTGGCTGTTGTCTGAGGTTCTTCTTTCACCGCAATTTCGGGCTCTTTTGCAGCTTTCTCGGCTTGTTGCTTAGCTAATTTTTCGGCCTCCTTTGCAGCTTTAGTGCTGGCCTTAATCGCTTCGGTGGGAGTGGCTTCGCCTTGTTTGAATAGAATCTTAGGTGCTTGTTCTGCGAATACTAGCATAAGACGTCGGTTCACTCGCATCTGCTTGTCAATACCTGGAACACTTCTTGATTTTCATCTTGTAGGACTTTTTACTAGGTAAAACTGTAATAAATAGCAGGTTTGTGATCGACGAATTTGTTTCTGGTTTAATTACTCAGGCTTCAGGATTACGTGTTGGTCAGGACTATTTCATTATTTGGTTTGGTTTTCTACATGGTCATACTATAGGGGAAGTTATTTGATATCAAATTAGTTGAATTCTTTTTTGATTTTTATTCTTTTAAAGGCCTCCCTATCTTAGGTCTTTGTTATACCAACGCTCGTGGTGAGCGTCAGCTGCTTGCGAGCGGTGAGCGCCCAGCCGTTAACTCAGACGCTGAGCACGCGACGCACGCGCCCGAAGCATACAGAGCAGTCCTCAATTCAATTGAAAACAAAACAATAAAACATTTTACATTAAAAGAATTCAAGAAATATTATATTAAATTATTATAATTATAATTAGTATTAATTATTACATATTATTGTTAATTATTATATTATTATTACTATAATATATTATTATATATTATTATTATTACTAGTATTATATTATTATTATATATTATTATATGTTATTATATTGATTATTATTATATTATTAGTTACAAGAATTATTATATTAAATAAAACATTTTATATTAAAAGAAAGACAATAAAAAGACAAATAACTAGGAAAAACACACGAGAAAATGCGTGACGTGATCGACCGACCCCCAGCGAAAAGGTCAATCGCGGTGCAATGCACAGCGACTAGCGACGACGCGCGTGAGCGTCTGCATAACAGCCCGTGAGCGTCATCACGCCAGCGTTTGACGTGATAACTCGCACAATCGTGTCTGGCCCCACGGTGTCTGATACTGAATGGGACGAGTTGCGCTGGCAGACGTTGGGGGGTGAGCGCCGGTATGACAAAGGCCTTACTCATGAGTCTCGGGGAGGCTAAACTATTTCTTTTATATTTGCTCGTATAAGATTAAGGGACGAAACGAGCCTTCTTTCTACATTTCCTTGTGTTTCTTTATCCGACACCTCAGAACACCTATAGGAAAACTATTTGATTCTGATGCGTATCTTACATGAACATTTTCTGTTCTCAAGGTGCTAAATTAACCATCGCGCATGATTTAGTTGTTTTCCGATGTCTATAATTATTTCCGCAGAAACTAAAAAGGTAACCACTGAAAGCAGATATACTTTCAACTGAAGTACCGCGCTTTGAAAGGATTGTTAAGCAGAAAAACTTGGGCATTTTTGAAACCTTCGTCATTCTATGGTGAAAAATTCAGCTGAAACCTGAGCAAGAGCTATACCGTACACGCAATAAACTCACACCCAGCAACGAGGTCTTTTTTTTCTTGAAAATATGGCGCGAAACCTTTGTGTTTTGAAAAATTGAGAAAATAAATGAGTATAACTCACATCGCGAGACACAACTGTCTTCTGCCGATGTCAAATTAGGGGTGTTGTACTCACGAATGCAGGAACCAAAGCACTTCTCTGTCAGAATATTATATACGCTCAAGAACTCGCGTAGCTGAAAGTATACTGATTGTAGAGGCAGCTGAGACCCTTCAAATGCAAAATTCAAGGAATAGAAAAAATGAGGTCGTCTTCTCCTCTTCTCTGTGCCTCCTTACTTGATGTATGTCCTGCTGGATGTTCATAAACACCCTTTTGCTACGCAACCACTGAAAAGCAGGAGAATCGATATTTCGGTTTCAAATCAAAACATAAAACGAAATTTCGAATTGTGAACGAGATTTCTAGAAAACGTCAAATTTTTCAATAGTATTCCTGCAGGTTCAACCCAAGCTATCAAATTCTGCTAGAAAAATAAGAGCAGTGGATGAAAATCGCGACAATAGGGATCAAAATTTGGTCAGAGAAGTTTTTCAATAAAATGTTGTTATTATTTGGGGTACTGATGAAGAATCCGACATTCGTTTCCACGATTTCGATCAGTTGGAGCATGGAATCATCAAAGCAGATTGATGACGAACAGTCCAAATCAAAAACCTAGACAAGGTTGAAAGATGTTTTACCCAACGCAAGTTAGAAGAGTCGGAATTTCCAACCGCTGCCGGAAGGCATAACGGCAAAAAGATAACGTGTGAGAGAGTTCAAAAAGAAGAATAGAACAGGTGGACCGAGAAGAGCAGTAGATCTATGAATGCGGTGTATTCAATGCGACCTCAATGAGTCAACAGAAAAGACAGAGAGAATGCAAACTTCCTTGAGCTCACGTCTCTCGCCAGTGCTTCCGTACTGTAATATCAAATAAGTAGGCGTTCTCTCACAAAAAGACATGCTTTTAAGATTGAAACAAAATCAGGAATGTCAGAAAACTTTGCGATTATTGCATCTTCAAATCATATTTTCGCTATGGGCGGAGTCTTTTGTGGACGAGTTTTCACTGGAATCGCATTAGAGCGCGTTATCTCGTCTTAAAATACCAGATACGTTTACGTCTGCGCTGACGCTGGTATAGTGTCTTTTCTACTGTAGTTCTTGTGGAAATCTTGTGAATTGTATATGAATTTTTACTTTTCATTACACACGAATTTCGTGCGCTTGGTTTTGGTAGGGTGCGCTCATATTTTTGGTGCTATGGGAGTCGGAGGTTGCAATCTAAGTAATCATTTCCCAAGGCCGTACTTTTTCACGAAAATCTGCAAAAGTTGGTGCTCTGCCGTGAAGAAGTTGAAGAAAACCCTTTAACAATAATTCGACCTCTGTTGAGGGTTCCAGTAAGTGCTGAAAATATGACACTCTACTGGCTACACCCTCCAATCCACAGAGCACCGTATTATACATTCAAACAAGTGGCCAAAGGTCGTGTTTTATATCGAAACAAATGTTCAAAGAATATTCAGTCCTAATAAATGCATACGATTCTGAATACAATGAGCAATTGCAGATCTCTCTGAATATTAAGAACGAGCAAAACCGGAATTCCTTACGTTATCTTGCGTAGCTCGTGCATTTTAGTTTTCAAAATTATTTATCGCGAATTCTTATAGTTGGTTGGATAGTCTCTAAGGAGAGCTTGGTAGTACAACAAACGCTTTGATCGGCTCCATTTTAGAACCAATTTGATTATAGAAATGCGATGCCTTGGGTAAAATTTGTATGAGGTAAGGGGGATCAATTATCAGGTCAACTTTTTGAGAACATCCTTTCCCTTCTTTAGCCAACGTAATCCAACCAGTTGTTCAGCATCAGTATACCCCTTTTTCTAGTCCTGTTGAACATTTTAATACTCTGTTAGATGCAAGTTCGAATCCTGCCTGGGTGGAAATCTTTGCGTGAATCCAACATCATTAGAACAACATTCACTTTTGCTGTGCGTATAAGCAACGCGCAGAAATGCGATAATAAAAATAGAATATCCTATGTGATAAGTGCATTTTGAGTATTCCGCCCCTTCGCGGCCTGATCATTGACCAAGCGCCGACCAATGGCTATGTACAGTTCCCAGTGTGGGACATGAGGTTCTGAAAATCTCTGTTGTGCTTTGCTTGGTTTGTCGAAGTTTCTAAGAAATAAAATAAGCAAAATATTCGAAAAAATATTGCTCAGAATGGATCCCGAGGCGTCGTATTGTGATGACAGTCTCACGGCGTCGGTTTCACTCAGAAGACGTTCGACTTCGTTCTCGGACGACTACTCTGTGCAGCGCACGAACGACGACGCAACTCAGTGCAAATTCGCTGCCGTTCAGGTACGGTGGCTCTCTTCCTCTCTTTCCTTTTTATCTTTTTTAGATTTCTCTCGGTCTTTATTTTTTGGTCGTAGATTTCTCGGGCTTTCCATTTTACAATATCTGAACAATGGAAAGGAGTCATCTCAATATCAATGTCTTTCTCTACAACATTTTTTGACCGGGGCTGAAGATAACGTGCGTTGCCGCACTGTAGATGAAGAATCACGGTCACTTTTCATTTCTACACTTGTCTGTAGTCATTGTATTCATCCGGAACATTTTATATTAGGGTGACTCAAAAGTTCGTGTGCGTTTCAGATTCTGACGTCCTTCATTTATAATTCAAGAAAAAAAATAAGTTTTTAACAAGATTATTATGGTTAAGCATAATTCATTGCCGTCAATCCGGTGAGGAAGTGTGCTCAACCATAATAACCATATTGGTCATTTATACGTTTTTCCTGAGTTATGAATAAAGTAAGTCAGACTTTCAAATGCACACGATTTTTTTGGGTCGCTATAATACTTGGAGTATGATCTCATTTGACAGTGTTGATTCATAGAATCCTTTTTGCTCCCGCCCTTCAACTGTAAAGTGTAGTTCAGAGATCTCCGTCTGTTTTCCTCGTTTTCGCTTACATACTGTGCCACGTTATTGCTGTTTACGCTTTAGCTAGGCTATTGGAAAGATGAGTTTCTGCCGCGATTCGCCTACAGTGGTAGCGCTGAATCGCGACGTGATCCGGAAATCTCTATTGGCTACTGGGCTCGTGTTTCCGCGGTGAATTATCTGGTCGAGAGATTCATCGACAAAACTGAGGGACAGTGTCAAATCGTCAGTTTAGGTAGGATTGTTCGTTCATTTATCGAGCAATGGTTAGTTTTTGAATTTGGGAAAAAGTGTAAGTCGTTAGAAACCCGGGTTGTTGAACTGATCAATTATCGACCGTTTTTAACTCGGTGACTGCTACTGCTATTCATTTGAGAAGGTGCTTTTTCAGTCTTACTTGAGAAGTTTTCCCTTTCAGGCTGCGGATTCGACACCCTTTTCTGGCGTCTGAAGTCAGCGGGCAAAAACGTGAAGAAATTCGTCGATGTCGACTTCAGCTCCGTGACTTCGAAGAAAATTCGTCAAATCCGCAAACCAGGATCACCTGACCTGGTTAGCCTATTCAGTGAACCACGTATGTTTCACTTCCTTATTTGTATTTTTTCTCTGAATTTTTTCGAATTATAGCAAGAGTTTGGTGTGGTTATCTTTTTAATGGAGGCCTTTTAGCAAAAGAAACCCAGCACACCGATCTGCACTGCGGCGATTACCATCTTGTTGGTGCTGATATTCGTCAGTGGGAAGAGTTCAAGGGAAAGTTGGACTCTGTTGGAATTGACACTACGCTGCCCACATTGTTCTTAGCCGAGTAAGTTCGATTTATTGATTTTTTTCACGAAAATTATGACTGTAGTGAATTCGTCTTTACCCCTCTGCAGCTGTAGAGCACTAATCAGGAGTTTACGGTGCACGTAAACAAATAAATAAATGAAAAGTATATCGTCTAGGTGCGTGCTCGTATATATGTCGGTGGACCAGAGCTCACAACTTCTCAAGCATATCACTTCCTATTTTGATACCGCGGTCTTTGTAAATTACGAACAGGTACGTAGAGGCTTCTATACAGTTCGCTTTCGTTCGTACTGTTGGGTATAAAATTTGGCGAGATTCTGAAGTGTTTTTTACGCTTTTTGTGTGATATTGTTTCCGTAGAAAATAATTTCGAATATTTCGAACACGAACATAGTTTCCTGTTTCTGCCGAAAAAAGTGAAGATTTTGTTAAAGGTTCGCATAACGGACGCCTTCGGGAGCGTCATGGAGAAGAATCTGGAGCAGAGGGGCATTCAGCTACCAGGACTCCCAGCCTGCAATGACATAGAAACTCAGAAGAATAGGTGAGTGTTTCATTTTCAGTTGAATTGTAGGTGAGGATTTGATAAACTAAAATTGAATTACCTAGTTGACTATGCCTCATTTCATTCGTACGGAAAATGTCCTTCTAATATTTCTGTCGTTAATTCACCCAAAAGGGAAGCCCAGGATATACCACCTCACCCATCTCTAGGGCTGTGTGAAAAAAAACATGTTTTATATTGATAATATACTATTGAGCAGTTGCTTGCAATTTCGTTTGTTTCGGTTCATCACACCAAGTGGTTCCCCCTTTTTTTTATAACTTTTCTCGTGGTTTTTTTTAGGTTCTTGGCCTCTAATGCACCAGAACCACGACCATGTCTTACATTGATTAAATTAATTAATTATTTAATCAATCGATTGAACGCCTTTTTAGGTTCCTTGACAATGGCTGGCAGAATGTGGAGGTAATCGACATGAATACAGTATACAAGAAGCTGCTGTCTCAAGATGAGGTTGCCAGGTAAGAGTGGCAGTACTACTCTTTTTACACTGATTTTATGGATCTTTTCTTTTTAGAATTGAGAAGATCGAACACCTTGATGAGATGGAGCTTCTCAGACAGCTTCTCGATCACTACTGTATTGGATATGCTGTGAAGGATAAGAATGAGAAGTTCACCAGTCGTTTGGTATTCCCAGAGTTGTGATTGTCTTTCTTCAGAGATAACCTCTACCGATACGTATACCCATTGACAGAAGTTAAATCTCCGTCACGTAGACTCTGAAGTAGAAGTTGTTCCCAGTAATTATGTGTAAACTATTTTACCGGTTGGGATTCAAATATCTCATAATTTAAATAACGCCTCGTCACGTTGTCGGTCTGGTGGAAAAGTCGATACTTATGCAGCTCAGAACGTAAACGAACAGTGGACTACCTCCTAGTGACGTTTCGTTCTTTCTTTATTCTAATTGTTTTATCATTACAGAGAACCTTTGAGATTGATAATATTGTATAAGTTTACAGGTCACTTTTTCTGCAAATTCGCTTTTTCCTATAATCCGCTTGATCATCACCTTAGTTTTGTAATAAAATTTTTTATTCTTTCTCATGAACTCTGACCAAATACTGTCTAAATCGCGGTTGAATATATCTGCTGGGTTTTGTTGTGTGTTCTGTTTGTTCGCATCGTCTTTTTACCCAAGTGTACCCTGAGGGTAATTTAAGATGTCTCTTTCTCAATGGAAACTTGATTACTCGGTTTCATCGAGAAACTGTCGGACGTCCGACAACGCCTTCAATCCGCCAGGATTCCATCCTGGAGCCACGTCTGCCCAACACCATGTGAGCCATCTATGTCACAACAAATTAGGAAATTTAGGTGGAATCCGATCCAGAGAAGTAATTGTTTAAAATTTTAAGGTCGACAGCGAGCAGTCATCGGAGCAGCAAGAGCATTTGGCGAAAAAGCGAGCATGGGACGTGGCGATGGCCCCAGCGAAAAGTCTACCAATGAACATGTTCATGATGTATATGGCTGGAAGAAGTGTAAGTATAACTTAATTTGATTGTTTCAAATGTATTTTAAGGGTCAATTGGAGTTGTGATATTTTTCATTCAAAGTGTTTTTTTGTTTTTTCAAGTAATTAGCTACCTTACCCTTTCAAAATGTACACCTATTGAACTACGAGTATATGAACAGGCGGACAAGGGGAGGGGTTGTTTGTCACATTCTTGTTCAAAATTGAAGGATTGGATGATCAGGCTCTATTCAGCTATCACATGTTACATTTTGTGAAAAATTTGATTATTATCGTGTTTTCGAGTTCAGTTCTGGAACACAGTTCACGAATTCAAGTGAAATGACTCAATCTAGAGAAACTCGAGAAATCTCGACCTATTTTCCTTACAAATTATGAATAACATTTTAAGTGGAAGAAAATATGCCGGGCTACATAGATTATGTCGCTTTTAAATATTTTTTATTTATTGAACAACGAAAATATCGATTTATACCCGTCTACGTCCAGGACAATCACCATCTAGATTACTTTCAGTAACTTTTTCATGGATATTGATTTATTACTAGATTTAGTGACTGACTTGATTCATTTAAGTGGTTGCTCTCGGATTTTGGCTTGTTCTTCGCTTTTTGAATTTTTTACCGAGGTTTCTCATCTTTAAATCGTTTGGCTGGCTGTTTAATGCTGACCATTTTTTGGGGTCAACCGTTGCTCACCTAACTATATGGTAACGTAGATAGCCAGAAGATAGCCCGACTTTATTCATTTATTAATTATTAATTATTTAATTTATTTTTTAATTATTAATTAATTAATTAATTATTTCAGTTTATTAATTAATTATTTATTTATTTTATTTCGGGATTACTCCATGTGCCCTTCAGGTGTCCATCTTTCCGATAATGATGGTGGGCATGATGCTGTGGAGGCCAGCAAAAGCGCTGTTCTCCGTTAACGCAACATTCAAGCCGCTCGAGGTGGGAGAATATTTCGGCATAAATTTAGTTTTTTTCCTTGATCAGAAATCAAAGCTATTTTCAGGACCAGAACACTGGCGGCATGATCGTTCACAAGATCATATTTGTGCTAGGGAATTTGGGAGCCATTGCGCTGGCGATTTACAAGGTTCTCAAACATTTTGGAAAACTATTACTCGTTTCATGATTGCATTTTTACCTTACTTTCAAGGTTCACACCATGGGTCTCTTGCCGAACACGCCATCGGACTGGCTGGAGTTCATTCCGCAAGCTCAACGCGTTCAATATTCTATATTCAGCAGTACTTACGTGTGATAAGCGTCGATTAATGATATGTACAGCTTACTTGGGTATGAGCGTCTGTTAATGCACTGTTAAGAATTATGGTTGTGTGATAAGATACCAGCTAGAAGTGAGCAGAAACGCCGCGATATCTGTGGCCAAGGTGTGCTTTCATGATCAGTAAGAGTGGTTTTCATCGATAATTAAGGTAATAAATTATTATTAATGAACTAGTGGCTGTGTAGTATTTTTTCTCTCAACAAAATCAGATGTGGACGAATTGCTATAAGCGTGTGTCTAGTCTGTGCCGTATTTGATTGTATTGTTCTTATCATCATCGTTTTCGTATGACAAACCGTTTGGGTGCATGATAAATTGTTGAACTGCAAATAGAAGTGATTGCATTGCAAAGGAGTAACAGCAACGAAGTATTTTATTGCTTTGTACTTGATTTGAACAGTGTTTTTTATTCTTCTTTTGTTTAAGGCCGCATTGGTATTTTTTCCTGGTCATTGTGTTGCAGTAGTTGTTCCTTTTCGGTGAATTTTGAAGTTGAGCCTTTCCTTGGTTATTCATTAGTCGTTGTCTTTTGGGTTTGGGTGGGTCAGTAGGGGGCATTTTTCTCAGAAAACTTCGTAAAATGTTGCTGTGGGACGTTTAATACATTGGTAAGAGGCGCTAGTTCCATCCTACTATTCTCTCATTCGCTCTAAGGCAATCTTGCCTTCCATCCCTTCTGGTTTGGAATAATTGATACCAGACTTGTCTGGGAAGATTAAGGTGCTGGCTTTATTGTTATTTACTTACTTTCATTGCTGTTGGTGTAGCGGTTGTCCCCGCAAGTCATTGTAAAGGCCAAATTAGCATTGACCATGCATCTACAATTTTGAATGGAAAACGAATGCATGTCGCATCCTTGCGGAACTGATCAGCTCCGATCACTTTATCATTATCTTTTATCTTATAATTTACCGTTTCAATATCTGGACTAGGATTTTGAGACTTGTCGTCTTAACCTACTTTATACGAATTTCTAGGCATGTTGCGGGTGGCGAAGAAGCTGGCGCTGCAGAAAATGATGGTTTCGACATCAGCTCCTTTGATCAAGAACATCAACCGAGTTCTGATTGCGAATCGAGGAGAAATCGCTATCCGTGTGATAAACAGTGCCCGTAAGATGGGCATCGAATCAGTTGCCGTATTCTCTGATGCCGATAGAAATGCGCTTTTCGTCAAAAAGGCCGACAAGGTAATCTTAGCCACTTTATTTATTTGTTTATCTATCTTAGCCATTTTATTTGTTTGTTTATCACGTCGCAAAGAACACAATCTGTGTGGTGCACTGGTAAGGTGCACTACCGACACCCGCACGGTCGAGCGATCGGTCCAGTCCCAGGCTAACCAAGCATTCCATTCGTTTGGGGTCGAGAAAATTGGTACTGGACTTGTCTGGGAAAATGAAAAACATTGACTTAGTATAGCAGCTGACCTCCAAAAGTCATTGCATCACCTGTATCACCTGTCGTCCCGTTGACCATCGATTTGCTCGAGCGGGCGCCATTAACGTTTCCATTCGTCCCTGTCGCGTGTCATGGTAGACCAGTGGGTCCTGCTCGCTCGAGGAACACGAAGAGCATCGAATCGGTCGTTCAGGGATTTGACGAAGAAGTCCGACCAGCGCAAAGGTGGGCGACCTGGTGTTCCTCTGACGTCCCGTGAAATCCAGTCAGTAACGGCTCTCGTCCAACGGTCGTCACGAAATCGCATTACGTGTCACCGTGTCACCCCACCTGATCTTCGACAACTTGGGCCATGCGACTGCGTCTCTGATCTTCGACTGTCGACGTAGCTCGGAGCTCCGTATGCCGCCTCTCGCCTGAATGAAGCGAGTCACTCCGAGCATCCTTCTCTGTATACTTCGTTGCGCGACGCAGATCGCATGTTCATCCTGCTTGCGTAACGCCCAGGATTCTGAAGCGTACGTCAACGCAGGAAGAATTGTAGAGTCGAAGAGATGGGCGCGGAGTCGGGCGTTCTTCGTCATTGTATAGGCTAGTTACTCATTCATCTACCTTTGAATGAGTGGCGGAGCCTTGACATTTTCTTCGGGCCCTGATCAACACCAACACCTTTACCTTTACCAGCCTTTCGATGTTTGTATTTAGTGCGAGGCTACGCGCTCAATGTTCGTTCTTCAGGCGTTCCACATTGGACCAGCGGCAGCTTCGCAAAGCTATCTGAACGTCGATCGAATTATCGAGACCGCTTTGAAGGCCGATGCTCAGGGTATTCACCCTGGGTATGGATTTCTTTCGGAGAACGCAAGATTTGCGGAGCGATGCGCCGAAGCGGGAATTGTCTTTATCGGGCCACCTGTGCAAGCCATCAGGGATATGGGTACCAAAAGTCTGGCGAAGCAGATCATGCAGGACGCGAAGGTGAGTGTAGAATTGCTAGTAATAATATGAAGTTTTTTGAATATCGCATCGGCTTTAATTTTGCGGAATCGTTTGTGCTTCCGTTACGTGTGGTCTTTTGAATTTTGTAGGTTCATATATTCATTCCTTCCTTTTCTGCTCAGGTCCCTGTTGTCGAAGGTTTCCATGGCGCGGATCAGTCTGATGAAAACTTGAAGGTTCATGCTCTGAGAATCGGTCAGTATACTTGCAAAAATTTCTTATTCTGTTTATCTTCTGCTGAGTGCTGATTTTCGAATCCCTTCAGGTTTCCCCGTTATGCTCAAGGCCGTATATGGTGGAGGTGGAAAAGGTAAGATATACCTTACTCTTTTCTATTTTTTTCTGGTAAATGAATTTTCCATTCGATGTTTGCTCCAGGAATGAGAATAGCATGGTCTGAAGCTGAATTCGATGAGAAACTGGCTTCGGCGAGAAGTGAGGCCATGAAATCCTTTGGTAACGATGAGATGCTTGTCGAGAAATTTGTCGAGAGACCGCGACATGTTGAAGTTCAGGTATGAATTTACCTTTTTCGTGATGAGTTGCTGGAAAAATTCGTTAAACTTTTATTATGTTGTTGTTTGTTGAGTTCTCTGAATGAAATGTTTCAATGTTTCAGGTATTCGGTGATCATCACGGCAACTATGTTCATTTGTGGGAGCGTGATTGTTCCGTGCAACGAAGACATCAGAAAATCATTGAAGAGGCTCCAGCTCCACTTATCAGTGAGTCGTCAGTTTCAGTTCTTGTTGACTCTTCTGCATATCGAACTTGTTCGGTAGAATATTCATTTATCTGCATTAAGCATGCCCGATTTCCGAAATATCTGAAATTTCAGATTTAAACGTATTTGAAAGATTTTTTCTTGGCATTAACTACGATGGCAGGGTCCTAATGTAATCGAAACAAAAAATGGCACTATTCCACTCACCAGTCATGAAATTTTTTTCCTTCGTCAGATTTCGCCCAAATTTGGTACCGGGGAGTAATCTGCGGCGCTGATGTCGAATCTGGTGTCCATTTTTCACCATGGTGGTTGGGGACCACCCACGACGCTACTTGGTTGGTCCAGTTAGGATTACCGATTTCGTTGAAACTTTGCATAGGGGGTTGTTTGGGGTCCTGAACACCATGGAGCAGTCCGTTTTCCAGATGGCGGCCAAATACGGTAGTAACCTATAACTACCTTATTCGGTGGCCATTTGGAAAACGGACTTCACCATCGTGTTCAGGATTCAGGACACCAGAGAACCCCCATAGACAAAGTTTCAGCAGAATCGGTGATCCTAACTGGACCACCCAAGATTCCGATAGGGGTGGTCCACGACCACCATGGTGAAAAATGGATGGACACCAGATTCGTGATCAGGGCCCCAGATTACCCCCCCCCCTCCGGTACCAAATTTGGGCGAAATCTGACGAAGGGAAAATTTTTTATGACTGGTGTCCAACAGGTGGAATAGTGTCAAAAAATTAAATATTCGGTGGACCACTGTGATTGTATCATGTGTTTCGCTCAGGTCACGAGACTCGGCTCCGCCTTGGTGAGTCTGCGGTTCGAGCTGCTGCTGCTGTCGGCTACGTGGGAGCCGGTACGGTCGAGTTCATTCTTGATCCCCGAGGCGATTTCTACTTCATGGAGATGAACACTCGTCTTCAAGTGGAACATCCGGTCACTGAAGCGATTACCGGTAAGAATTTATTTTTTCCTTTTTGCTTTCATACTTTTTCGTCCTTCTTTTTCTTTCTGGAGGCTTTTTTTCTTTTCGTGAGGCTCTGTTGATTTCCCAGAAGTTTTTTCTTTACCTCGTCCTCATTTTCAACTTTATTTTGTCCTTCAGGCACTGATCTGGTGGAGTGGCAGTTCAAGGTTGCGCAGGGTGAGCAGATACCGTTGAAACAGGACCAAATCCCTCTCAAAGGTCACGCATTCGAATGTCGAGTATACGCCGAGGACACGAAGGCGGGCAGCTTCATGCCGACTGCAGGTGCATCAAAGATTTTATTTTTGATTTTCCCAGTTCTGAGACTTTTTATTTATTCGTATTCTCTATTATGGTCCCGTGTGGTGTAGTGGTGAAAAGCGCTACTGACACTCTCACGGTGTAGCGATCGGCCCTGAACCGGGTTACCAATCCTCCCATCCCCCCGGGGACGGGTAAATTGATACCGGACTTGTCTTTTGGAATATTAAGACACTGACTTGGTATAGCGGCTGGTACCCGTAAGTCATTATACTGGTCGAATACCCACTCACCATGCCTCTATGATTCTGAATGGAACACAGATGCAACGGCGTACCCTTAGGGAACTGGTCAACACCGACACCTTCACCTTTTACCTTTATTTTTATTTTTGGTGTTCCTGAAATCGTAAATTTCCAGGTAAATTGGACTATGTGTCGTTCCCTAGTGATGCTCGAGTGGATACCGGTGTGGTGTCCGGCGATGAGGTATCGGTGCATTACGACCCTATGATAGCTAAGGTATAGACCGTTTGTCCCGTTTTTTGGATTTCTTTTTAATTTTTTATCCTATTAGGGTGAGCGGAAAGTTTTGAAAAAATGTGCTATCTTCATTCAACAAAAATAACTGACAGCTGCGAGAGATGGAGTTGGGACGCCATCTCTCGCAGCTGTCTGCAGAACACTTCGGAGGTTACAGTCTCACCTTCCGGCAGGATTTCGTAGTGAACGAAACCGTCCCCGGAAAAGAAAAAAGAGCAGCTCCTTTCTGCAGTGTTCGGATCGTTTAGGAACCGGCACTGGCTTCTGATCCGGTGCGAGCCACGGCAAATTTCTCTCTGGATTCTCGTAAGATATCCACTTTTCATCCTGCGCAACAATGAACTTGGTCCAGGCTGTCGTTCTTTCACGACCGAGGAGTTCTTGGCAGATCTTTACTCTGTTTCAGTGCTGAGCATCGGTGAGGGACCTCATGACCAGTCCAGGGCGTTTAGCTCGATAGCCGTGATTAGTGAGAATACTTCGGATAGTGGAGTAAGGAGTGCTCGTAGCTCTCACCATTTCATTAAGACTTTGCATCGGATTGTCCCGTACACAAGCCAGTACGGTGTCGGAATTGGAGGAGCGGGGTCGTCCTGACCGAGGTGATTCTTCCATTGAAAGGTCACCTTCGTCAAAGCGCTTGAACCATCTGTAACACGTCACAAGAGAAGGGGCATCTAAGCCCATTGACGACGACAATTCCCGTTGGGCTTCGGTTGCCGAGCGGCCAGAACGGTAGCAGTGAAGTAGTAGGCGTCGATAGTCGGAAGTGTGCGACATTCTTTGCAGAAACGCAATAAGTGACAGGAACAATAAGGAATGTTGACTGATCGATTGTGGTATAGGCTGACTTTCCCGTCTAATTTAGTATACAAACCATGATGCAAACACTACGTAATAGAGAGTAAAATTTGTTTGAAATAATACACACAAATTTTTTCAAAACTTTCCGCTCACCCTAATATTTTGTCATTTATTTCAACTGCTTCCGTTCAGGTTGTCGTATGGGGCCCTGATCGTGTCACTGCCGCCGCCAAGTTAGATCAGGCCTTGGCACAGACCCGAATCAGCGGTTTACCGACTAATATCCAGTTCGTACGAACAGTTCTGAAACATCCTGAATTTGTGAAGGTATTTTGAATACTCTATTTTTCGTGATTTTTTCGAATAAATTGTACTCTTTGAAACAAACTAAAACGTCTTTTATTAAGGGTAACGTCTACACCGATTTCATCCCCGACCACCAGAAAGAGTTGTTCTCCGAAGAGAAGCAGTCGGATGCGGTATGTGTTACTGTGCCTTGTTTGCCAAGTAAATTCAACAATTTTAAGTTTTTATTTTTTTACGAATTTCAATTTCAGGACCTCGTCGAAGGTGCTGTGGGCTTGGCTCTGCTTAGACGGCCGTTCAACCCTCGAGGACCGTTTGAGCAAATTCCGTTCTTCCGTCTGAATCACGCCGCTACCGAAGTGATCAAGCTTGGTTGGTTCCATACGAAATGTATAGAGATTTGCGTATTGTCACATGTGTCTGGGTTAACATTTCTGGGTTCAGGTGAGAAGGAGGTAACGATGACCTTCCTGAGCGCCAATGAAATGGAGGTGTCATTTGACGGCCAGAAGAGGGCTGTGAGCCTGAACGATGTGGACGTTGACGAACATGGCGCTCGGTATACCCTGGAGATGGACGGCGGCCGCTGGAAGGTTGAGGCCGTCAGATTACCGAACTCGGCTGCGGTGAGATCAGCGTACTTCTGTCCGCAATCGATTAGGGTAAAAGTTAACTGAACATTAACCCTTAGGTATATGGTGCCGGCCAGGCCGAGTACGACACCACTCAGCAGGTCCACGGTGAGGAAGCTGGTGCTGGAGGCGCTGGCGCGATGCTGTCTTCTCATGCTCCGATGCCCGGAATCATCGAAAAGGTGTTGGTGAAGGAAGGGGACGAGGTGAATGAAGATTTATTTTTGTCTTATTTTCTATTTAAGATGTTTTATGCGATTTATTTCCGTTTTTGTTGACCTTCTTCGATCCGGTAGTCCTCTGCTAGTCGTGTTTCGCTCCCATTTCCGCAGTAAGATCGCATCACGTCGCGATCAGCTTCTAGATGTTGTTTTTATGTGGGGTTTCCACATCACCATCACCCGATCTCTATACGAAACTATTTAATTTGTGTATATGAGGCTCATCCATTATATGCTTATCTCGACCTAAGGCGCATTTACACTCGGCAGAGGGGCAGCGCTGCAGCCGAACGTCCTCGCTGTCGAAATAGCCGTAACTGCTGCTCTGCTGCTGAGTATGAATGCTCCTTTACTGAGACGTCATAGAGCGACGTACTGTAACTTGCTCTTTGGTCTCTTCATTTAGGGTAGAGATTTAACCTAAAGATCACCCCATCTTGCCGCTGCAATTCGTCCATTTCAGGTTCAACGTGGTCAACCTCTTGTTGTAATGACCGCGATGAAGATGGAGTACATCATCAGGTAATTTCTGATCCTTCTTTGAAATTTTCTTTTATCACTTTATGCTTCTTCCCCCGTCAAAACATTCCATTTTTTCAACGATTTTCTAGTTAGTTTTCATATTTATAAATGTATTAATGTCTTTGTAGAGCCCCAGCCGATTGCAAAATCAAATCGGTGCCTTGCGCAGCAGGAAAGAATGTGGCAAAGGGTGCTGTGTTGGTGAAGTTTGCATCGCTGGATGAGAATGAGGCAAAAGCTGCTGCGCAGCAGGCCTAGATAGTAAGATTCCGCGGTATCTATTCATCCGTTGTTTTTCCTAGGAAATGAGAACTATTTGTTCATGTTTATATTCGCTTCTTGTGCCTCAGAGCAGCTGTGCTATACCTCGTGAATTCGGTGATTTTCTATTGTTTTGCATAGTTTATAGTTTATATTCTAGTCCGTTGTTGAATATCGTCGTCACTTACCTATTCTGACATTTTTAGTGTTGATTTAGTAATTTTTTATTCTGTGATTTAGAAATTACCTCTTTTAGTGACCAGACAGACTAACCCAACAGGTGATTCGATGCATTTCTAAGAGTTTGTGAGCATTTCATGAGGTGCTTTGCTGCCATATCATGCTCACTACTGTATTCGCTCTGCAGGTGTTACAGTACCTCGTCATTCTCTTCTTATTTTTTGTGAAAATATAAATAGAATTTATACCACTGGATACAATACGAATATCATGCAAGTAAATTAAGGCATTTGATGGTGATTTTCTCTAATGCGAGTGGGATCGTTGGGATAAGAATAAGGCAGTGAATAGCATTGGTGTGTAATGACGTCATTGGGAGTAGATGGTAGGTGCTCAGCAGCGCTCTTGGATCTCTCCTGAAATGGACAGATTTTCTTATTTTCTTTTTTCTTCACTTTATCTTTGAGAATCGTGAAAGAAACCTATGAACTCGTAAGGATAAGGTAAGGAATCATGGCTATGACCTTGTAAGATGATACCAAAGAGGCTTATAAGTCCGGGTAAAAACGATCTGATTCTTTACCTTCCAGGGCCTAAATTCATGACGGGTATCGGCACAATATGCCCGAGAATTAACCTCGGTCGGCGCGATTATTCGCATTCATGAACGCGCCGCGGAGTTTATTTGGGGGATATCGCGCGTCTATTCCACTCCGCGGCACGTTCATGAATGCGAATAATCGCGCCGACCGGGGTTTATTCTCGGGTGTATTGTGCCGATACCCGTCATGAATTTAGGCCCAGGAGGGGAGGGTTTACGTTGGAAAGTGAAAGCAGGGTAGGGGTATCGAGTAAATGATCTAGCTACCCCCTACTTTGTGATTTCAACTGTTTATCTTAACTTTTCCGTGACCAATTGAAAACGGGGCTAAAGGGGTGGGTAAGAGAGCGGTTCACGGGTAAGATCGGTGGAAAATCCCCATGTGATTCCTTAAAGTGTCCGTAATTTTGAGAAGTACTACTTAACACGTTGCCCTGGACGTCTTGCGATTCAGAGGGATAGAAAACCCTGTGAATCGCCGTTCCTGAGTAATCGTAAGGTAATTTTAGGGTTGGTAACCTAAGAAGGTCGTGGGCCTAATTATACCTTACCCCTACGACTACTCGAGAACGGCGATTTCATAGGGTTCACTAGCACATTGAATCGTACGATGTCCAAAGTAACGTCTAGGGTATTGTTGACCCAGGAGAAGGGCTAGGGCTTCTAACGATATTAGGAAGATTCGCAGGGTTTACAGATCTTGAAAAGTCGGCCAGACAATGCCAGGAAGGGAAGCTCCGCTGTCTACGTCCTGGTACTCTCTCTCTAAGGGTTGGATTATCTCACCTTTTCATTTTTCCTTTCTTTTTTCGTTTTTACCAAGAGAGAACGATTTTGTTTACTAGATGAAATGGTCCCTTACCGTCCTTCAGTCCGAGGCAGTGTCCCCATTCATGAATGGAGATGGTGCCATCGTTGTCCTTATCGCAGCCCTCAAGGAACGGCTTAATGCACGACTCCATCGGGATGACCGGAGCAGTGATGGGAATGAGCTCGTGGTGAGAGACGGCCTTTAAAGACGAATTTCACTTGGGTTTAGGGTTAACAGTTTCCAGTTTAACCCTACCTTATCGTGGGGCTTGATGTCGAGGTCGCAGAACTTCCAGATAACCGGGTAGACGTGTCTCTTCTCGTCGTCCATTTCGGCTTCCTGAATCAGCTCCTCCCACTCGAGCTTGTGCAGTTCACGACGTCTCTTCAGCTCCTTCATCACCTGCAATACCTCAGATCTTAGCATCGGGTTAGTGAAGCGATACCCAGAAATCCCAAATCACCTACCTGGAAGAGCCAATCGGCCATACGCTCCGGGAACTGAGCCATAAGGTCGTCGGTACATTCGCTGAGCTGCTTGCACTCACCGAGGTACTCGAGATGCACCTGGACAGGTAAAATCGGTACTTGTGGGTATGCAGTAAGGGTTAACAGACTTACCTTAGCGTGCGATTTCTTCTCGCAGTACTTGGAGCCCTTCTTGCACAGACAACGTTCACGGTACAGATCGCAGAGGGAGGTGAACGTCTCGTTGTTGTTGGCGCAGACCTAGTAATTTTTATTTATTTTTATTTTATTTTTTTCACTATTTGTTAATATTTTTAATCTTTGAAATCATTTTTCTACTATTTATTAATATATTTTCAGTTATTTATTTATTCATCTATTCTTATCTTTGTTACGGTGACTGTTAGAATTGGATAGTTATTAACGACTCGCAATTACGATAAAGGCAGTGGTCGGCACTGGCTAGTCCCCTGAGTACGTGCCATGCATTCGTTTTCCATTCAAAATCGTAGAGGTATGGGGATTGCATACTTAGATTATGCGCCTTTCTGGTGAATAAGCGCTATACCAAGTCAGTGTCTTCACCTTCACTGACCAGTCTGGTGTTAACCTACTCGAACCCTTGAGGGTAGGAGAGCTTGATTACCCGAGCGAAGATTGACCACACAGGTGGAATGAGCGCATCCTACTACTGCACCCCGTAGCATGCTTAATTAAAGTTAAGATTGACACAAAACCTTTCTCTATGAGAGAGTGAGATTAAGAAGAAGTAATACGAGCTCTTAGTCCTGCTTTGGTACCTTCCTCTATAACTACTGGCTCCAGTTTTCCCAATTTTTCTGCTCTAGGGGGTCCCTAGAGTTGAACCGTTCTGTCGCGTTTACTTCATACAATTTTGATGGTCCCTTCTAGAGATTCGTTCTTGTGAGCCCATAAATCACCTTGTCCATCGGATCGCCGTCCAATTCGGGGCACTTGCTGATGCACTCGCAATGAGGATCGCCCTTCTTTCCGACGACGCATTCCTTTCCCCATCCGCACACGTGGTCCTCGCAAGGGTTCTTGACAAGTGCTGCTGAAATGAGTTATATTTAATATTTGTCAATAAATAAATCATAAACTGAAGGTACCAGATGAAATAGAACAAAGCAAAATGCCCCAAGTCAACGGGAAATGCGACATGATCAGTAGAAGTAAAGAAAGAGTAAGTAGAAGGAACAACGGACAGAGCTAGAGGGCAGTTCACAATTTCACTCCCGGTATGCCGATCCTCAGGTCAATTTATTTGAGGAATTAATGTCGTCAGGTGTCTGAAGCAGCTGAGCTTATGGAACGTTCCAGTAAATCCATTTTTATTGTTGAGTCAGTGTTCGTTCGCAACATTTGTGCGACTAGAAAAAAACGCTAAAACTGCTAGTCATTTCTCATAGTTCAGAGCTCTTGTGGTTTCTTTTGCCTTTTTTCGTCCATCCCCTCATTTTTTTCTCGAAAAGCCCTGTTAAATCTGGTGTCAAAAGAATGCTCAGTTATAAGGAACTACACCACCAATCGAATCGCGAAGGAAACGAGGCTGTTGCCTAGGTTTGCTGAAACCTTGTTCAAAAAGCCATGAACAGTCCTGCTCAGGAATAACTCGTATTGCTAACGTCGTCGGATTACTGTAAGTTACCATAGAGTTGGTAACATACAGTAGCCCGACGGTATAAATATACCATGTCTCTACAATTCTGAATGGAACACGAATGTATCGGCGCGTCCTCAGGGGAGCGATCAATGCCGACCCCTTTACCTTTACCTTTACCGTAGAGCTGATTAGGTAGAGATTTTTTCTACAGATTATGCTGGTTTACTGTAGGTTAGCGTGATAATAACTTATCGAAGACCTTCATGCAACATCTATGCAGGTCCTGACTTAGATATATTCCCTCTCAGCCAATCGAACATACCGTAACTTACAGTAATCGATCAGAACCCAGGTTAGAACCATGTTAGCTCTAGGCTCGAAATGCCCTTTATGCATGTTCTCAGCAACAATTTTGGAATTCTAGTTGTCCACGGAAACCCATGTTAGTGGAGGGATTCCCGCGTTCCTCCATAATGCTGCCATCTGATTGTCCTGCTCTGACCTCTGCCAGCCCTCAGACCGTCCATTAGTATCCCCCACTAATGGTTTATATTCACTAAAATAAACATGTTTTTGAGCGAGGCGAAGGAAAATACGCACACGCTGCAGAAACTGTCTAGCTGTTGGCTGTGGCGATAAACAAATCGACGATTCGTCGTCGAATCGATACCGATATCACACAGCCTAGGTTCTCAGGCCAGCATCTGAAGGTAATAACTACTATACAACGAGATGGAGGAGAGCTGGTAGAGTGTAAAGTGGTGGGGAGGACGAGGAGGATGAGATGGAGAGAAAGAGAGATGGAGGGACGAAAGACGATCGGATCGGGTCGCCGGATGGCGGCTGCTCCGGCTGTTGCTGTTACGCAGCCGCAGCAGCAGCAAAACGCAACTAACTTCGTGAAATATGGAGCCTGTTAGCTGAGAACTTGGCTTTTTCCATCGCCAACACTCTCGTCGTGCCATAGGGATGACATTTGCGAGGTCTTTACATCGATCCTGAGAGAAACAGAGACGATCGCAATCAGGATCTGCTCCCAAGTTTAAGCTAGTCATGCCGCTGGACTAGGGAATCAGCGGGATCACGCCATGATCTCGGCGAAACTCTGAAAACCGCTCTGCATCGATCGAGCGCAGTCCCTTCACAAGGACCATCTGTACGACTTTCCTCTCTGTGGTACGATTATTGTAACTCCTACGGCCCATCCATACACGACTACAAAACAGTGCCGCAACTGAGCCCGAGACCATGGATGTCTCGATGACTTTCTTCGGGATTTCTTTAAAACCCAGTCCAAAATCAGGGGTGGACCCAACGAGCCGCTTCACCCTTGTAAATTATCGCTTTCCCGCTTTTAGGGGTATGAAAATCTCATGTAAGGTCTTAGTGCAAAGCTGTACCTCTACCATATAGTTAACCATTGTCGGCTTTGCTGCCAAGTCTAAGTAGACCTTAAGAGAGGAGAGCAGTCGACGTAGTCCCTCGCCTGTAGGAATGCTGGAAAGCGCCTCGGGCAATATTTACCTTTCGAGCTAAAACTTCTATACCCTTTGACATACCAAGATAGTGGTTCTTGTGGCTCAAAGATAATGACATTTTGACGCAAATGGCTTCGGGTTTCGCTGTGGGCCGGTGGGCATGAAGGTCCGGAAATCCTATTCATCACGGCATTTCCCATTACATTTCTTGTTCACACCATAAACATTCTATTTTCTTTTGATTTCGTTTAGAATGAAGTCACTTAGATGGTGCCGTTCCAGTACATTACGATGGCTTTCTGGGGATCTTTAGAGATGTCAGTTTTATGACAGCTTCCGAAAATCATGCTCGACTATGGCGTTTCCGGAAAACGACTCATATTTACGACCCCGTCGAAGAGGGGCCGACTGGCTTGGCTACGACGACGACGAAAGTTCTGTTGGTGGCGATTCATCGGGCGGATGGCTGAATGAATGGCCAGCTGCGCGTCGGTGCCGGCCCAGAGATACCGTGCCCGACGAGGAGATGCCCGTTACGCGGCTGTCCACCCTCGACATGCCCCTCCGAGGAATCGCCTCCTGTCCCACCGAGTCGAGACACGATCTATGATGCGCTTGTCGCTCCGGAGACGAGAAGAATGTACGAGATGATGAGAAGGAGGAAGTCTGTGCGGAGAATGCAACATTGGAGAGATATGACCGGTTGAACTCTTTGGCTTATGGCCCGTGGAGTTCCACGACCAGTTATGACCCTTCTGGCGAATTTCCTAGGAGACCTGACACAGCTGTACCGTTGGAGTCCTCTCGAGGGCATCTCATCAATAGAAGATGTTTTTGACAGCTTCCTCAATGTATCTGCTGTTCCGACGGATCAAAGTTCAGACAACACTTTTTTAGCCGCTTAGAATGCTGAATAGCTCTTAACGATACCGACCTACCTTTTGCTTATCACATATGGCAAAAGATGGTGAGGACTCTGATCCCTTTTATCACTGTTTCCAGATGTCTGGCCCTACTAGGCCTGATTGCAGTCAATTAACCCAGGTTCACTTAACCACTTCTCAGGTGACTTCAGCGATAATTAGGCGGAGGTCGAGGGATTCAGCCAGTAAAAGTACAGAGCTATATGAAGAACAGTTCTTCAGTGACCCTGTGGAATTCCTGAAAGGACAGAAAGTGAGGAGAGATGTTGGAAGGAACGAGACCGAGCGACCGCTTACTTGCTTGCTTACTTACTTAGGGGGTAGGTAAGTAAGAGGTGGTGTTTGAAGAATCAAGGTATATAGGGCTTTCAGACCATGAGCACAATGACAGGTCGAAATTTTCAGGGAAAACCACTCAAGCAGATGCCAAAATGACTACTACTACGGACAAGGTGGTTCTGTAAAGGCCTATTAGTCATGCATTGTCGTCGTCGCTGACGAATTCCGAAGGAATTGCTCCGTCTTGACTTTTCAGAAATCGAGCTGACATAGTGAAAGGACGGTGAAACTGAACCTCAGTGACGACGGGTTGGACAGAAATGTGACTATTCGTGATGCCATGGTAAGGTGAACAACTACCTGTAATATTCGAAGATCCTATAAGAAATTGACAAAGGATTTCGAAGGATACCTAACATCATTTGATTCAGGTAGACAACTGGTAAGATCATCCCACTGGAGAATTCTATTCACGATATTTGTCTAAATCTCAGAAAGAAATTATGCAATGTCGATACCCTGAGCTGAGTAGAAGTAAGAACAAGACAACTGGGATCCGGCCCGGCATCAGCGGACAGAAAGAAGTGGAAAGAAGAAGCCGGAAGGATAGTTTTCGAGTTTTTCCTAACTAAAAAGTATTTGCTGAAAACGTCCAAACAAATGTTTTTCTACTTGAAAATCTCCTAAGCACCTGTATTTTGATGGAAGAGTCGTAGGAGCACACCTGTTTTATTTAGGTTGAGACGAGAGCTGATGCAGTCGCCGGACTAACAAGAAAGGGCTCAGAGAAACAGATATACCGCGGCAGAAGGGCGTCAGGACAAGAGGGGGAACTGCGAAAAAAGAAAAAGTTGCGTTCGAATCAATTCGAAGATCGCAGACCCGCGCGTCTTCTGTCAAAAAGATTTTTCTAAGAGGAGCATGAGGCAGTGGTAGGGCATGGCTTAGAGCTGTGGGTAGCCAAAGTCTCCTCTAAGTTCTTCAAAAGTAATATTCTTGATCTATCTCGGTTCAAAAGTTTTGAAACAGTTATTCAAATGTTCCTTTTTTCTGAAACGAAATCAGAGTGAAATGTGGTGGAATGAGAGGTTTTGTCGTTAAGTTGACATGGGGAGCCATCACTTCACACCTTTTTCTACTTTATCGAAAATGTAGCAGCGGGAGAAACAAATAAAGAGACGGAAGGAAGAGAGGAGTAGAGGCGATAATGATCGAGTATGATCGACAGGATCACAAAAGACGCCTTTCGCTCACGTTTCTTCGTCGGTGTAGAATCGGCGTTGTCCTGATCCTCGTCGATGTTCTCGAGAAGGCTCTCAAGTTCGTCGAGATCCTTCTTTTTCTAAACATAAATCCAAAAGTTAATCAATATCGGGATCGATTTCTAATCAGAACCGGGGCTTCTTTGAGTGGGCTGCCCCCTGTCTGCCGGAGTACGGCAGTTTAATGGAGTTTGTCGGAGAACTGAGTCACTTGGGCCAGGTTGTGGCTTATCTTGAAGAACGTTCTAGGAGAGAGTGCAGGCGCAGAAAAATGTTCGAAAAAGGCAAAATGGAGCTCTACGAGACGCAGCAAGCCATGGGTGAACGCGAAATGGAACGAAAAGCAAAAATTCAAGGAAATGCGTAAAGCAAAGGGTTTTTGTAGAATTTTTTTCCTGCAATTTAAGGTAAATTACCTTAGCATCGACGAACGATGCCGCCGCGATGAGCAGCACTAAGGCGAGGAGACGGGTTCGCATTGCGACTGCGAGTGAAGTGAAGCTTCTCGGCCCGACCACGCCTCCTCCTCCTCCTGCTGGTGGTGATGGTGGTTGGATTGCTTGCCAGAGTCTTCGGCATAACAGCGGACAACAACACCGATCAAGACATCAGCCGTCGACACGGGATCTTGGGGATTGAGCCGTGATGGTTTCCTACCCATGTGACCAAATCAGTTGGGTAAAAGGTAAATAAGAAATACAGTTTCAAGAAACAGAAAAAGGCGATAAATAGAATTAAAGAGAAATATCCTGTGACATCTCTGAGCCCTATACGGGATATACTCAGTTGAAGATGGATATGAGAGAATTTATTTTTTTATTTATTCCAGCTAATAATTTAATTAGGCATCAGAGGAGAGACCGGAAAAGAACCATCAATTGGCCTTTCCAAAAAAAGCATAGAAAAAAGACAAAAGCGTAGGAGATAGTGACCGTACAACAACTGTTGCGCCTTATTCCCACCAGTTCGAAGAATAACTTCAAAAGAAAGCCCTATTCAATAAGATATTTTTGAGAACGAATATAATTTTTCCGCAAATCCAGGAACAAAAAAAAATTAACCAAATGAGAGAAAAGAAGTGCTTTCATAAATATCACAGAAACTGCGTGTTATACTATAGGTTAGATTCAAATATACAGGGTGTCCCAAAAAGACGTATACACTGTTTGAAAATTCATGAATTTTCCGAAAATAAAGATGATAGAACACGCTAAAATTTGAATGTAAGCGAAGGAAAATAGAAATTTTACAGCGCTTGAGTGGTGAAGATTGCGCCGTGGAGTCGTTAGAAATCCCACATCTTACACTCGATTGATTTGGTGCACCCTATGTTCCTGTGATAATTTTATTAAACAAAAATGACATTTATTCGTGTTTCAGAGGTTTTTTTAAGTTTCTGCACAAATTAAAATAAAATTAAATTCTGGGAGGATTGGAATTCTGAATTAAATTAAATACCATTAAAATTTGTCACAGGGGTAAGAATGTTACAGGAAAAGCGAGCACTGTTAATGGGGCAGGACATTGTTGCCAATCGGAAAAATGCAGGGCACTGTTCCAAATTTTGGACTCCAGAGGTCGAAAAAATTTTTTCGCTGAAACTTTGCGTAGGAGGATTTTTTGGAGTCCTGAACACGATGGTGCAATCTGTTTTTCGATTGGCCGCTGGATACTGTAGTTACAGGTAGGTCTCGACAGGCAAAGTGGGCGGAGTCAGCATCAACGATTTCGCTGCAACTTTGCGTAGGGGGGGGGTTTGGAGTCCTGAACACGATGGTGCAATCTTTTTTTTCGATTGGTCGCCGGATAGTGTAGTTACAGGTAGGTCCTCGGTGACACTGACTCCGCCCACTTTACCTGTCAGGACCTACCTGTAACTACATTATCCGACGGCCAATCGAAAAACAGATTGCACCATCGGGTTCAGGACTCCAAAAAACCGTCCTACGCAAAGTTTTAGCGAAAATTTTTTTCGACCTCTGGAGTCCAAAATTTGGAAGAGTGCCAAATGCAGTTATCGGAAAAATTTAAAGACCGTTTTGATGACCGATCAGTGAAAATCTCGAGAATGGTCATCGGTGACGATTGCGCCACGCACTTGTTCGAGACTTCGCTTTTTAGACCTGATTGATTAGGTAGAGGTTGGTGCATTTTCCAATTTAGCAGCAAGGTGAACGAGCTACTGTTCAGTTTATGAAATTCGGTAGAAAAGAACTTCATAAACTCGTTTACTTTGCCGCTAAATTGGAAAATGCACCAACCTCTACCTAATCAATCAGGTCTAAAACGCGAAGTCTCGCACAAGCGCGTGGCGCAGTCGTCACCGATGAGTATTCTCGAGATTTTCACTGATCGGTCATCAAAACGGTCTTCGAATTTTTCCGAGAACTGCATTGGCAACAATGCCCTGCCCTATTAACAGTGCTCGCCTTTCCTGTAACATTCATACCGTTGTCACAAATGTAACAAATTGAGAGTGCTACGTCTAGAGTCCCTTTATATGCCGAAAGAAGATCAAATGCCAAATACGCCCTTCTCGCATAGTGGCTGGGAGAGAGATCAAAGAAGGAGAAGGAACAGGCCATTCGACAGTACTTAATATGTCCTTAACAATTATACATATATGTGGTGTATAAAGGTGAAAGGTCGTCGTTGATCAATACCCTTAGGACGAGCAGCCGCATTTGTGTTCCATTCAGAGTCACAAAGGCATGGTGATTGAGTATTTGGCCTCTACAATGACTTACGGGGCAGCCGTTGTACCAATTCAATGTCTTTACCATCCCAGATAAGCTATTCCCAAATTATCCGACCCTGAGAAGATGGAAGACTTGGTTAGCCCGGGCCGGGATCGATCACTCGACCATTCAAGTGTCTGCAGCACCTTTTACCACCACACCCTATGTAGGAAGAGAACAGCCCCGCTTTGGAAGTTTTGTTCAGAATCGATTAAATATACGCGTGCAATGGGGTTGTATAGAGACAGGTGTCATTGCAGAAGGCAGAACAACAACATAAGATCCATCACTCAGGAATGTTTGGAGAAGATAACATTCACGTTGGGGTTTTGAGCATTAGATGATTTTACCCGACCACGGAGAGGGAGAAGGTCTTGTGCTTGTTATGCCTTTGGAATTCGAATTAAATTCTCTACTATACTAAAGCTAGAACCAGGAATCTCATGAAGACGGAATTCGCCCAATTTCCATATTTTACAGCAGTAAGGAAACGGGGCGGTGATTTTGAAACGCTTTTTCTGTCTGACTGAAAGTTGGTGATGGATGTCGAGTAAGAAATCCTATATTAACCGTATACCCGCCTCACAGTAGAATTCCGAAGAAATTCCGTGGGAGCTTTGAGCCAAAATTGTAGTAGCATTCATCTGACGCTCCGTGCTGATTATACTACGCTAATGATCATCGTAATGCGCTGTGATTTGTGTGCATCGGTCGATGATCGATGACCCCCGAGCGGTGACAGAAGTCCTTTGACGAAATCCCTTCACCAGTGGGGATAGCTGTGGTAGCAAGCTGTCCCGGCTGTGAAACGCATCGAAAGGCTGACGGAGACCAGCAAGTGCGATCCGCCGGACCATCGTCATTCCAGTGACTATGGTTTTATTAAAAATAACCAACATTTATTCCATGAGGAAGTCATGTAGGGAAGTGCTTCTCTCCTCGTGTTTGTTCAACGGGTTCCCTTTGATCGCTAATTCCACCGAAGAATCTATTAGTTATCTCAATCAATGCAAATTGTTGCCGCTGGAGAAAAGTGACGTGATATGTGAGGCCTTGCTTATGGGGTTTTCAATTCATGTCATGACGGTCTCAACACGAAAGGTACCGTTTCGCAGCGGCGCGACAGCAAAGAAACGCAGCTAATTGTGCGTCTCCCTATACAGGGTGGCAAAAAATTACGTGCGCCATAAAAAGTGTTCATAATTCTTCTTTCCTAAGACATTTGCTCAAAAAAAATTTATTCATATACAGAACATGACATTTCATAGTTAATAAGTGTTTTCAAAGTGGCTGGCTCCAGTTTTCATATAAATGGCGTTTTATTACTTCATGAATTCGATGGTGCGCCGCAAGTAGCAATTTTCTATATTGCTTCATATTTTGATCAGCTCTTCTCACAATCTATCCAAATTTTGGATTTTGGACTTCTGAGTTTTCTTCCGTAATTACTCAAGCGGATAAGTCCAACGGATTCAGTTAAGGTATGTTAAAGGGCTACAAACCCGTAGACGGATTGGAGCTATTTTCCGTCTCATGGCGGTGCACTTCTGATTTGACTGCTTATGCCGTTACTTAACGGTGGAATTGGGATGTTTCTGCTTCGAGTTTCTTCCGAGACACTGCAGCTTCTATGAAATATATTCTATAGAATCTATAGAATCTCTTCTCCATAAATTTTCGTATTGCTTTTATCCTTTCTATTGATAAAAACGAAAAAAGTCTTGCCTGAAGCACTGAAATCGTATCAAACCATTAAGTTCATTGGATATAGGAATTTCTCGGTGGTTTTTCGCTTGCTGTTATTCAATGGGGCTGTGTTAAAAAGATTAGGGTGATTTCAGAAATTTTAGGCAACGCAGAAAGTAGAAAATTTCTCATCTAAACAGAGGTTGCCCTCATTGCGGCGCACCTTGAAAGATTACCACAATTTTTTTCGATTTCTCTTACATTTGATAGATAAGAGTTTTTGCTTTGAATTGAAGATAACTTCAAAGCTTAGGCTTTTCACGTACTATCAGTTGAACCGGTTTGCAAAAATGTTCGAACTCTATGGCCATTTTTATCAACTCCACGTCATATTGTTAGTTAATCCTCTTCTTAAGGATACCATTCCACTCTTATGTGTTGACAGCACATTTACATCCATTTATATGTTTTGTTTGAACATGTACTTCATTAAACCAGTGCTTCACAATCTCCTAGACGATTTATAGAGAAACAACAAGTATCAATGGAAACGCTGAGTTCTCCAACCCATCTGCCGGTTATTGTGCAATCGCGTTTCGTGTCAAACAGTTTTTCCAAATAGACTGGAAATAAAAATTCTCCTTTGAAAAACCGATAATGGGCATCCAATAAATATTTTAGAATAAAAAAGCATGCAGAAAGATGCTGTACAATAGTTAAAAAATTGTCGAATGTAGCGCGCACGTAATTTTTTGCCACCCTTATTGCTCTGCAGTTCTTACGGCGTTCCTATCCTTCATGATTACTGTATTACTTTACTACTGAATAGAAATGAACCTATATGGCAGAGAAATAATCGCCTGATGATGAGGGGTGTCCCTTGAAAAGTACGGCGTGCTAGCCTTTGTTCAAATATCATTGCCGTTAACTAATGGTCGAGGCTGCGAGAATTCATTGAATTTCGCCATAGCTCCGCTGCTGCACATTAGAATATAAAAGTGATAATAAAGGATTATGTATTCACTGCGTCGTGCTCTACATTTGTTAGCTGACTTTTGAACACCTTCGTTATGCTCAATGAGTTTCCGATATTCTACACCAATATGTAGCTGTTTTTAAACCGAAACGAACGCGTCATTGTTAGAAACCACAATGAAGCTGTTCGTGGTGCTCACCATCGTCGTCCTAACCCTACTGTGTTCTCAAGCTTGGTAAGCTGTTACCATCCATTTCATCAAAGAAATTGGAGAGCTGGTGACACCACGGTTCCGTCGCCGTCAAGAAAAGCCTATCGAACCCGATGGACGTGACGGTGCTGGGACCATAAAACTCGCAGCTCAGGGGTGGAATAGAACCTTCGTCTCGGCTACCGTTAAATTCCACATCCTTTAAAGACGCTCCGCCGCATTCGTGTTCCATTCACAATCGTAGAGGCATGATGAGTGGGTATTTGGCGTATCCGACGACCTGCGGAGCCAGCTGCTATTCCTTGTTAGTGTCTCTACCTTCCCAAACAAGTCGGTACCTATTTACTCGACTAGGGAGGGATGGAGGGCTTGGGTAGCCCGGTCAAGGATCAATCGCTCGACCGTGCGGGTGTCAGCAGCTCCTCTCACTACTGAACCACGCGGGCCGGTATACAGCAGTAATCTGCGAAAACATGGTAAAAAATTAGAAATTCACTATAATGAAAGCAGTACTCTGCTCTGGTGACTTGTACTTTTTCCTAACAGTGCCCGTTTGGTTCATAATCGCCCGAAATATAGCAAGAATAAACAGGGAAAATGCTGTCCTGTTCATGAGATATTCTGAATAGTGTTAATAGGTATCTGTTCTCGTCAACGATTGTGAGTGAAGAACCGTTGACGTTGGGACCATCAATTCTGCCTATTTCACTTCTAGAATAGTGATCGGACACGATCTAATCACAAACCCGATGTTCGCTTCCTCGACTGTAGCCAAGTGAGGTAGCCCACAGAAGGTATGGTAAGGTGAAGACACTGACTTGGTACATCGGCTGCCCACCGCAAGTCCTTGTATAGGCCAGATACGAACTCATGACGCCTCTACGGTTCTGAATGAAACACGAATGCGTCAGCGCGTCGTTAGGTGTCTGACACCTTTACCTATACCTTTACCTTTACCGTAAG
Organism: Nippostrongylus brasiliensis; assembly: GCA_030553155.1. Taxonomy (NCBI): domain Eukaryota; kingdom Metazoa; phylum Nematoda; class Chromadorea; order Rhabditida; family Heligmosomidae; genus Nippostrongylus; species Nippostrongylus brasiliensis. Next base: position 11,617,203 of record CP130735.1, read on the forward strand.
GGATCAATATCCCTACTCAAAAGATCAGTCAGAGAGAATGTGAGACATCATCTCACTCATTCAAGTTCTATAGATCCGTTGATATTGAGATTACACTATGTATGAAAAGGAATGAAAGAGGTCGAAATTAGGCTCGAAAACTCGTAGTCTACGAAATGAAACTTGGAAAGTTGCTTTTTCAGGGCTTATGAGGAGTCAAGGAAGTGTATCAGGAAGAATAATAATGTCGAAGTCTGCACCATCCGCACAATACAGTACCGAAGAGGATCGTTGAGGTGAGAAGTCCCCCTTTGTTTTACATATTCGTTGATCTTGTTGGTCTCTCGAAAATATTTCAAAATGTTTAAATAAAGGCAAAATGGGCGGTGAAAAACTCGTGGGTTACAGAACAGAGCTTGGAAAGTTGTTATTTCAGGCCTCTTCCAGCGCCGTCAACGAAGTGTATTACGAAGAAGAATGGCGAGAGGGTCTGCGTCACCCACAGCTACGAAAGAATAGTGCACGACCGAAGAAGATCGTTGAGGTGAGAGGTTCCCCTTTGTTTTACATATTCGTTGATCTTGTTGGTCTCTCGAAAATATTTCAAAATGTTTAAATAAAGGCAAAATGGGCGGAGAAAAACTCGTGGATTACAGAACAAAGCTTAGAAAGTTGTTATTTCAGGCGTGCGTGTTGGGTTGAGCCGAACGGTGTCAGCAGATGCCACACTCCAGAGCAGCTAAGGCAAATGGGGCATGGAAAATAAGGAGTGTCGAGTGGAAATCTTCGGTTGGATATTAAATACAATCGTGTTAATTACTCAAATAAAGGGCAAAGAAAAGTTTCTCTTCAGCAGTTCTGTGGAACACAAAGCAGTGAGACTTTCTGAGTTTACCAATGAATTGCAGCGGAATTCTCTTCGAAGTTATCATCACTGTTCGCAATATTTGCGCCTCGACAATCAAAACAAAAACAATTTTGTGGATTTCAAACTTGATCGAGTGCGAGTTCACTGGAAAGGGGGGCTACTGGCACCCGCACGATCGAGCGATCGATCCTCGCCCTGAAACTGATTTGATTTAGAAGATGGAACAATGTACATAGAAGAATCGCCGATGGAACAGCGTGTTTTCCGTATTTCCTTTGAGAAAAAAAATTGCCCAACGCTTCATGAAAGAAAGTATATTCTATGAAGAACAGATCGAAATCAGTTCACAGGGCAATATTTCAAAGGAAAGAATCCAGTAAAATATACAGTACCCGAGAATGAGCAGCAGTGACGAAGCCTAGGCCACTCGTCAAAGACGCACAACGATCCTTGAGCTGTGTGAATCTCATGAATCTAATGACAAGAAACTTCAAAAAATAAATGTGTCTGATAAATGCTACTGTAGATCATCGAAAAATGCACAAATGATCAGAGATTCCATCAGTGATCAATTCTGGAAATGAGAGAGGTTCATGGAGCCCAATCTAACAATAGAAGGTGAGATATGTGTACCGCCACTGGGCCGGATGATGTTTCATATTTCATCCGAGCAGGTGAGGGGCATCTTGGTCCGAGGTGAACACGTCCGCCTGGGAGCGGGCCGGCTCTGAATGTAGCTCAACCGAATCGTCGCACTCCTGCACAGAGGCGTCCGTCTGGAAGAGTTTTTTTGTTCCGATGGATCAATATTGATTTCTCGTCGGACATTTCGGGAATCTCATCGTCTTTAGAGGCCTAGGCATTATCATCAACTGCAGTAACTGAAGTAGGAAAAAGCTACATGTCAATTGACTAATTTTTGCGTGAAGTCAGCTTGTCAAAATTTCCAGGAAATGCCATCCAAGCAGATGACAAAGTGACTACTACTACGGACAAGGTGGTGCTACAAAGGCCTACTAGTCATGCATTATCATCGTCGGTGAAAAATTCTGATGGAATTGCTCGTTTTTTTTTTCGGAAATCGCGCTGACATAGAAAGGAGGGAGAAACTGGACCTCTATGGCAATTGGTCGAAAAGAAATGTGGCAATTGGTGATGCTTTGGTAAAGTAAACAACTACCTATAATATTCGAAGATCCTATGAGAAATTGCTAAAGGATTCCGAAATATACCAAAACATTATTTGATTCAGGTACACAACTCGTAAGATCATCGTACTGGAGAATTCATTCACGGTATGTGTCTAAATCTCAGAAACAAATTCAAAAAGGTCGATACCCTAAGCTGAGTAGAAGCAGGAACAAGACAACCAGGCATCAACGGGCAGGAAGAAGTGGGAAGAAGAAGCGGGAAGGATAGTTTTCGAGTTTTTCCTAGCTAAAAAGTATTTGGTGAACACATCCAATCAAATGATTCTCGACTTGAAAATCTCTTGAGCACTCGTATCTTGACAGGAGAATCGTAGGAGCACACCTGTTTTGTTTTGGTTGAGATGAGAGTTGATGCAGTCGCGGGACTAACAAGAAAGGGCTGAGAGAAACAAACGTACTGTGGCAGAGAGGGATCAGGACGAGATAGGAGACTGCGAAAAAAAAAAAGAAAAAAAACTCCGTTCGAATCTATTTGAAAATCGTAACCTCACATATCTCCTGTGTCGGAAGAGATTTTCCTGAGAAGAGAACTACTTATTGGTATGGTTCAGAGCCCTGGGTAGCCGAACTCTCGTCTAACTATTAGGTTGTAAAGAAAGTTCTGTCCTTATTTTCAAAGCGTCATAACTCTACTCATGTCCAGCCGTTTTCATTGATTCAAGCACCATTCGAAAGAGCGCATTTTTCTCTAAGGAAGACAGCATAAAGTGTGCCGCTATCGCGAATGTCTTAAGATCTGGATTAATTTAAATATTCGACATTCGGACCCTCTGCTCCGAGTGCGAATGAGAGCTGCGGGTTCATCAATTGAAATGGATTTTGCGGAGCCACTTTCATAAGGATTTCTAACCTAAGACGAAGAACGGATATTATACTATGATGAGAAGAGATTTTCCCGTTTCTTACACAACGACGAACCTTCTGAGACGGTTAAGAAACTAGATTTTCACGACACGAAGACGATGGTGACGTTATGATGAACTGCAGCAGTATCGGTGTGCCCTTTGTTTCCTACTCTTCACCAAACGATAAAGAAGGAAGTGCACATCGTGAATATATGTAACATTCAAAACGATTCAACCGAAGCTAGGAACCAGAGAGTCCATTTGACATTTTACAGCAACACAAATCCACGTGTTTTAAATAATGATCTCCAGAATTCAAACCAATGACACATTGAAACTCACCTTTGTCCGTCGAAATTGCCAGACCTCGTGCTAACTATCTGCCAAATTTCAAACGTTCACATGGCTTCTCAAGGAAGAGAGGATCCTAATACCAACACGATGTCGAATCCGCCTTCGAACATTTGACTTAATTTCTATCTTCAGACTTTTGCGATAGCGGCACACTTTATACTGTTTTCCATATAGAATGATGTGGTCTTTCGAATGATGGTTAAATTAAGAGAAACGGTGAGACATGAGCCGAGTTATGGCGTTTTGAATATAAGCTGCAAAAAAAGGACAGAACTTTCCTTACAACCTATTAGCTATGGTTAGAGTGGGGAAGTGAGGTGTCCGGATCAAAATAACAGACTTCGACCAATTGCCATGTTCGACTCTCGATGAATCTCGGCATGATGGAGAGCAATTGTAGGTTTAATGTTGAAGCTCGACGTCCGAGATTGGCACAGATATTTATTCAACAGACTGACGTTTCGGCGTGTATCGCCTTCTTCAGAGTCTGAAAAAGTCCAACTATACGTCAAGACTACTAGATCAAACGCAGGAACGAATTTGGCGAAGGTTGAAGACCTCATGAACCGCAACCCTTCCAGTTCGACCAAATTTGACATGTGGGGGTCATTTTGGGTGCTGATCACGAGTCTAACATTAGTTTCTAGATTCGTGTCGCTTCAAGATAAGTTACGGTGGATACCGGCAACCCATATTAATGTCGCCATTTACTAAAATGTGTACGCTTTAACACGTTGACGACAGCGCCTTTTTCGCGTGTCTGGGACGTGGGACCAAGCGATTTTCTACCGCGCCGAGGCTGTGGCATGATGCCGGCATACGGCGAATTTTTTTCAGAATGAAAGTGAATAGTAAATCTCTAAGACTACATATATCGCCCTGTAATATCGGGGATTGTGACTACTCCTTTTTTTGCAACGAGAATAGAAAAACAACAGCTGGATGCTTCTAGAGTGTCCTTTTTGCCTATCACGGTTAAAAGAAAATTGTTATTTGTTTACTGTTCATTATTTGTTTATTCTAATAATCAATAGTTGTTTGTATTTGTGTTTGTTTCAGTGACCAGTATTTGTTTGCATTTATTTGTTTCTTGCAATAACCATTATTTGTTTTTACTTTTAAAGAAAACTGGTGCACAATCAAAAATTCCAGTAAATCAGAAGCTAAGAATCATTTTCATGGACCACGCTTCCTATAACAATGTGCAAAGGTCTACTAAAAGTGACCTAGAAACATCCTTCGAAATTCTGAAATGCATCGAGAAAAATACGATACAAGACTGTGGCGCAGCATTGCGCCACACGGTCCCACGCGGCCGCTTGAGCGTGACGCAGCACTGCGCCACACTGTCGTCAACGTGTTAAGCTGCCTGAAACACGATTTCCTTCAACCTCCATGGCAAAAGCGCAAAATGAGCACGATTTGGTCTGAATGCGGTTCATGCAATGTGAAAACACATCAACAGGACCCGATCTCATGACCTTCCTAACGACCATCCACTGCGGTACCACTGAGCCGGAGACGCACACTGGGGTTGTCCTCTCACCACAGAGACTATTCAGCGCCTCTCAAAGGCGATGGTTTTTTGCGATTTTCGGACCACCCATTGGCGCTCAGCAAAGATAAAGTACATTTGATAGGATGAGTGTAGCCAGTAGCCAAGATGGTACAAGTTTATTTCGGCTGACGTTTCGGCGAGTCCGCCTTCTTCAGAGCCTGGAAGAGAAAAGAGGAATTTGAGAAATCACTCGTTCAAGAACAATTTCAAGTTCCAGCGGCGAATCAGAAGGCACTAGGAGAGAGACGAATCGCGAAAAGGTAACACAACCAGACCTGGGCAAGTAGAACACCAATGCAAACCACAAGCTACAGGTGATACATAAGGTAATGTGGCCACCCTAACGAGTCTCTGGCCGACTGTCCTTCGGGTCAAGCCCGCACAGGTCAGCGAATGCTGCCAGCTCCTGCGTCACCTCCACGCGTTCTTCCTTCCTATTGATCGTGGGATTTCTCACGGCAATCCACAGCGCTTCGAGGGTCTTCCGCGCCGAGATTTCCGATTCGCGTGACAGTATCGCTACCGCCACCTCCACCATCGCGCCGTCGTGACACCGCAACCTATGCTCACCCAGCGGCTCCGCTATATCGCACCTACGCAGCGTGCCCAAATGCTCTTTCACGCGCTCCCCAAGGGGTCTACCCGTCTCGCCAATGTACTCCCCGTTGCAGACCGTGCACCTTATGAGGTATACCACTCCCGCAACCATGCAATCTCCCTCCTTTCCGTTTGGGCAAACTATGCACTGGCGAGTCCTACAGACAGAATCGTATAACCGATTCCTCACGAGCCGTGCTTTGAGATTGGAGGGTGGCACTTCGACTACGCGGATCATGTTATCAAGACCAGCCTTGCGAACACAGTTTCGTATCTCAGTACCGACTTCGTCTGAGACGAAGGGCACCTTGAAAACGATTCTGCTATCGTTCGGCCGTATTCGTCCTGATACCACTGCCGGTGGCCGGATACCTCTTGGCATGTTTTGGTCGGGGTACCCATTCTCGATGGCAATGCGATTGGCCAACTGCCATGACTCTGACTTCAGGTCGCTGTTTGACGATACCATAGTTGCCGTTCGGAACATGTTTTTGACAACCGCCTTTTTCGTCTGCGACGGGTGGGCAGATCTGAAATGGACGATGATGTTCTTGCTACTGGGCTTCCGATACCATCTCGTGTGGAACTTGCCCTGTGCGAGACTGACCTGCACGTTGAGATACGGCAGCCAGCGACCTGTCGGTTTTTCCCGTGTGAGCTTAATGTTCTCTGCCTGGCTATTAAGTAGTTCGAAGCAGAGATCCATTTCGTCTTGCGTGGCGCACACAATGAAACAGTCATCAATGTAGCGACAGTAGAGCAGGGGTTTGCGTTCAATGATAGGAGTCTCGATTTTGGACATGAACGCAATAGCTAGAACTGGAGCCAGACGCTGGCCCATGGCAAGCCCGCTGACCTGCTTATAGTAGTTATTCGACCACTTGAACACGTTGCACTGTAAGCACTCATTGGTGAGAGTCATAACTTGTGCTATGCTTAGCCCATAGAAATTGAGTTGGCGTTGATGTTCTTCCAGGATTTCGTGCACGGCCTGCATCGCGCGGTCCTTAGGAACATTTGTGTACAGCGATGTGACATCAAATGATTCCACGAAGCAATTTCCTTCCACCGGAACTTTTCGGAGCTTTTCCAGGAAAGCAGTGGTATTGGGCAGGTGGGCTGGAAGGAACTTAAGGGTTTGCTTAAGCACCAAGTTGAGCAGCCAGGAAACGCGATCTGTGGGACCCCCAACGCCGCTGATAATAGGTCTTACCTTAAACTGCGATGGGTCATTGATGGCATCCCCCGTGGGCAACTTGTGGGTCTTGATCAAAATGTAGAGCACCGGACAGATGGGATTAGTGCACTTGAGCCTCGTTACAAGTTTCGGATCGAATCTGGCCTCTGTTGCAATCGACGTCCATGTCCGTTTGAGATGATCTGACTGCGCAGCAAACTCCTTGCCGGTCGATTTCGCGTAAACATTGCTGTTCTGGAGGTGGAGTGCAGTAATCGTTTTGTCCATCTCTTGTGGAAGTACTACAAACTCTCCTCCTTTGTCACTGACACCCACTTTAAGTACGCCACGACTTACAAGCTCCTTAATTTCTTTCAAACCCCTGCGTTGACCAGGTGTCAGGTTTGGGATAATATGTTTCTTCATCCCCCTCTGCACAACTGTCAGCAAAGAGGTGGCCAGTATCCGAAACTTGGCATCGATCGATCGATTGGGTGGCTGCGTGCTCAGAAATGAACCCGGGAAAGGCGGCGTTGGGATGAGCGCGCTGCCTACGGGGACCAGCTGACCGCCTAGCGCATCGATTTTGGCCCTACCCCGCAACCGATCACGCAACCCTTGTAGACTGCAAACGATTTCGCGCACTGCGCCATGCGATAGCCCACGGCTGGGGGCGAAACTGGGGCCCAGCTCCAATGTAGCCAAGGCGTCCCGCGACAAGGTGACATCGCCAATGACGGTGACTCTATGGGGGCGCACACTATCCCCAATATCCCCGGTATCAAGGGCAGACATGGGCCTACTGCTGCAGGAAAGGTGGTCACCTTCTCCGCGATTGCTCCCTCTGCCTAGTAACTCCTGAAACTTGCGCTGTAACCTTACTTTCGCTCTAGAACGAATCAAATCACAAACACCTCTTGACTCCGCCACTATCCTCTTCCAAAGGGGACTCGGCAAGAAACGTTCACAACACAATTCCTTAGACACACACTTATTCAACAACTTATACAAACAATTTTGCTTACTACGAATCGCTGTCCTCAGGATGTGCAGCTCGATCTTCTTCGTAGCCTTGTCGTCCTTTGGTCGACCACATACCATGTGAAGTTGTTTGGCTTGGATGAACCGTGGAATGACATGGTGGTGGAAACATCGTTTGAGGAAGTGGGTAGCCTGTCTAGCTAAGACGATCTTCTGTCTTAGAGACAAGGCGTCCATAACCAGTCGGGAATATGCAGCTGGTACATCACGAAGAATATTCCATGATCGACTGTCGTTGAATCTTGGCATGGTGAATATAGTAGTATCTGATAGGATGAGTGTAGCCAGTAGCCAAGATGGTACAAGTTTATTTCGGCTGATGTCACATCGCTGTACACAAATGTTCCTAAGGACCGCGCGATGCAGGCCGTGCACGAAATCCTGGAAGAACATCAACGCCAACTCAATTTCTATGGGCTAAGCATAGCACAAGTTATGACTCTCACCAATGAGTGCTTACAGTGCAACGTGTTCAAGTGGTCGAATAACTACTATAAGCAGGTCAGCGGGCTTGCCATGGGCCAGCGTCTGGCTCCAGTTCTAGCTATTGCGTTCATGTCCAAAATCGAGACTCCTATCATTGAACGCAAACCCCTGCTCTACTGTCGCTACATTGATGACTGTTTCATTGTGTGCGCCACGCAAGACGAAATGGATCTCTGCTTCGAACTACTTAATAGCCAGGCAGAGAACATTAAGCTCACACGGGAAAAACCGACAGGTCGCTGGCTGCCGTATCTCAACGTGCAGGTCAGTCTCGCACAGGGCAAGTTCCACACGAGATGGTATCGGAAGCCCAGTAGCAAGAACATCATCGTCCATTTCAGATCTGCCCACCCGTCGCAGACGAAAAAGGCGGTTGTCAAAAACATGTTCCGAACGGCAACTATGGTATCGTCAAACAGCGACCTGAAGTCAGAGTCATGGCAGTTGGCCAATCGCATTGCCATCGAGAATGGGTACCCCGACCAAAACATGCCAAGAGGTATCCGGCCACCGGCAGTGGTATCAGGACGAATACGGCCGAACGATAGCAGAATCGTTTTCAAGGTGCCCTTCGTCTCAGACGAAGTCGGTACTGAGATACGAAACTGTGTTCGCAAGGCTGGTCTTGATAACATGATCCGCGTAGTCGAAGTGCCACCCTCCAATCTCAAAGCACGGCTCGTGAGGAATCGGTTATACGATTCTGTCTGTAGGACTCGCCAGTGCATAGTTTGCCCAAACGGAAAGGAGGGAGATTGCATGGTTGCGGGAGTGGTATACCTCATAAGGTGCACGGTCTGCAACGGGGAGTACATTGGCGAGACGGGTAGACCCCTTGGGGAGCGCGTGAAAGAGCATTTGGGCACGCTGCGTAGGTGCGATATAGCGGAGCCGCTGGGTGAGCATAGGTTGCGGTGTCACGACGGCGCGATGGTGGAGGTGGCGGTAGCGATACTGTCACGCGAATCGGAAATCTCGGCGCGGAAGACCCTCGAAGCGCTGTGGATTGCCGTGAGAAATCCCACGATCAATAGGAAGGAAGAACGCGTGGAGGTGACGCAGGAGCTGGCAGCATTCGCTGACCTGTGCGGGCTTGACCCGAAGGACAGTCGGCCAGAGACTCGTTAGGGTGGCCACATTACCTTATGTATCACCTGTAGCTTGTGGTTTGCATTGGTGTTCTACTTGCCCAGGTCTGGTTGTGTTACCCTATTCGCGATTCGTCTCTCTCTCCGAGTGCCTTCTGATTCGCCGCTGGAACTTGAAATTGTTCTTGAACGAGTGATTTCTCAAATTCCTCTTTTCTCTTCCAGGCTCTGAAGAAGGCGGACTCGCCGAAACGTCAGCCGAAATAAACTTGTACCATCTTGGCTACTGGCTACACTCATCCTATCAGATACTACTATATTCACCATGCCAAGATTCAACGACAGTCGATCATGGAATAAAGTACATTGTTGTGATTCCGGCCCGATGCTCTACAAAACTATCCAGTTCCTGATCGGAATCACACTGACCTCTCTAATGTGGGGTGTTCCTTAAAGGCCTTTACAGACCATACGACAACAAATTGAGCGACGAATTCGCAGTCTACTCAGAGACTCAGTGAAACAGAGAATACTCAAACGAAAGAACGAAACCGAGACGAAAAATGCATCACCAACAGCTGTTGATTAGAGCAATGCGGCCGGCGCAAACGTCGCGCTGGACGCGAATGCTACTCGTCGTGTGTTTCACTCAATTTCATTTATAACGGCTAATTCGTCGCTCAAATTGCACGTCGTCGGGTCTGTAAGGGCCCTAACACGACCGGGACCGTTTCTCGCTTTCGCGCGCGTGGGACCGGCGCGGGCTCTCGCCCGCTGCAAATTCGACCCACGGGTCGAATTTGCAACTACGGTGGAACTTCTACGTATACTACGTACTTAGTAGTCTTGTTTTCCAGGCTAGTTGCTAAAAAATGGCTAACAGCAGCAATAACAATCTTGACGAAGTTTTCGACAGATATTTGGTGAACAACGACCAAGAGGAAGAAGATGACGAGCCAGATGAAGCAAGGGGCTTGCAGACCTGACGACGCGACGTCGGGCAATCTCGTCCATCACGTGCAATGCAGTGTGTTGAGTGTACTCTATACTCAGCACACTGCATTGTCCGTTGGACGAGAATACTCGTCCAAGCGTGTGCACTTATAACGGGGAATTCGACGCGCAAACTGCCCGTCGTCGAGTCTGCAAGCCCCTGCAGGAAACAGCCCGGTGGAAACGGAGCTCAGGTGCACGAGTGCAGGTAGCTTCCAGGCGGTTCCGCCCCTTTCGCGCGGCACAGGCACGTAGCAGGTGCACCTGATCCCGCCCACCTCGACGGTGATTGGCCCTTGCCATTTGCGGGGGGAGCCGTTCTTTCAGGAGACGTAGCTGCACTTAGTGGGAGGTAGGAAATCAGGGGAGAGGGTTTTGCCGCGACACCTGCATCCCAACTGCTGACTGACGGTCCGCGCACTCTGATTGGCTGGCCACGCCCCTTTGCAGGTTGCTTGCCAGCAGTATGCGGCAAAGCGCCTGCCACCCCCATCGGGTCCCGAGGGGAATCGCCTGGATTACGGTAGGAGTGGACGAGTCGGCATGGGTCGAGCCGACAAGTCGTCCTGCGGGCGATTTGCAGTCACCTGCAAAGGGCAAAGGGCGGAGGGTCCCGCCACGACGGCCGGCTTTTGTAGTCACGTGCCGCATGACGAAATATCGGCTCAGTTCATGCCACAGTCCTCCCCTTGACCGCTCTTTTACTTTTTTTTTGCCTTTCTGTTCTTTTTCGCTGTTGTTCTCGTGTTTTGAGTTGTTTTAGTGGCAAATCAGTTCTGTTTCAGGTGGGGCACCCGCTTCAACTGCGCCCCTTGCGTGGAGGACAACGACGCCGCGGAGGACTACTAGAGCGGGCCAGTCGCGGGTGAGTCTTTCAGTTTTAACAGATGATTCCCGGTTCTCGGAATCATCTGATTCTGATCGAAATTGTCAGAATCAGATGATTCCGAGGACCGGAGACGGGGTGTTGCTGGTGATGATGATGTTGTTGTGTGTTTTTTTGTGTCGGTTTTCGTGAGGGGGGGGGAGAACGATGTTGTGTGTTTTTTTTTGGGGGGGGGGGGGGGCAACTTTATTAGTAAACGGGATTATTGTTCCACTCGAACGCCATCTAGGGAAAGCGGGAGAGTTCGAGGGAAACAATGATCCCGTTTACTAGAATGAGTTGCCACCCCCGCCCCTTGGCCAGCATTGTTGTATAATGCGGTCTATTCAACCTTCACTGCCCCAAACATCGATGGAGGTCGATTTTTTTCGCCCAAACTTTTTCTAAGGGGGGGGGTAATAATGGGGTACTGAACACGAATATGACTTTCCGTTCTGTTCGTTTCGGCCGAGTGGGGCAGTGAAGGTGAGATGGTGCCCGAGAACGTTTCAATTATTCTATTTCTGAGATGCCATTTTGGTGTATTGATTTTTTTTGAATCCTGTTCTGAATTCTCTTCTGAATCCTCTTCTGAATTCTCTCATGAATTCTCTCCTGTTTCAAGTCATTTCGTTAAACATTCGAATTTTGAAACGTTCAATTATTCAAAATGAGGATGCCATTTTGGTGATTTGATTTTTTCTGAATCCTGTTCTGAATTCTCTTCTGAATCCTCTTCTGAATTCTCTCATGAATTCTCTCCTGTTTCAAGTCATTTCGTTAAACATTCGAATTTTGAAACGTTCAATTATTCAAAATGAGGATGCCATTTTGGTGATTTGATTTTTTTTGAATCCTGTTCTGAATTCTCTTCTGAATCCTCTTCTGAATTCTCTCATGAATTCTCTCCTGTTTCAAGTCATTTCGTTAAACATTCGAATTTTGAAACGTTCAATTATTCAAAATGAGGATGCCATTTTGGTGATTTGATTTTTTCTGAATCCTGTTCTGAATCCACCTGTCAGGAAAAGGGTTAATGGTTCGATCTCCTCTGAGGACACTTTTCTTTAGCACTGTCGGGTTCCCGTTTTCGTTTCTTTCGCAGGTTAGGTGCGAGTTTCACATAGCTGACGTGATGCCTAAAACTTTCAAAGTAGTGGTTTTGGACGTGTTTTGTTTCGATGTTTGTTAGCATTTCTAGGGGGGGGGACAGCTTGGTTAAGTTATGAAGTTGCTAATTTAAACTGTCTGAGACCTGAAATGACAATTCCATTGTACAAAAGAAAGTGTCCTCAGCCGGGATCGAACCATCAACCCTTTTCCGCTAATCGCAGGCCACCGGTGAGTCTCGGCGGTTATTCGATGATGTGTTGTATTTTTGCAAGTTGAAGAATTCTTTGCAAGGTGAAGAATTCTTCTAGTGATTCTTGCGAAGGATTCTAATGATACTTGCGAAGAATCATTTGAATTCTTCTTTTTCATTTTTTTCGCTTTCCATTATCACATTTTAAATGCATTGGTTTGTTTTTTGTTTCTTTTCCCAGTAGTTCACTGCTGGGTTAGGGCCCTACTCCAGTGCACAGCTGAGGTAGGAGCACGTCTTCAGCTCACAGCTGGAGACGTAACCATTCTCCGGTTCACCACTGGAGTGTAGTGAAAAATTTAACAAAAAACGTAAAATTTAATCACACTTGGATTGAATCACATAAGTAGGGAGTAAGGGTAGTAGGGAGTGTAGGGTTCTTTTATAGTTCTTATACTAGTTCTGGTACCTGAAGTGATTTTTTAAGGGTTAAAAATGGACGAGCAATACATACTCGACATTAAAATTGTCGACGATAAGGTTCGTGCCATGGAAGTACTAAGGAATCTACCAATCTATAGGCACCTAGAGGTGAGAGTGGTCTAGGTTCCCACTGATCAAACTGTCATGCAACTGTTTCCCACTTTTGCAGACCCTGCACTTGGAAGCTTGTTCTCTAACTGATGGGAACTTGGAGGAGATCGCCACCGTATGTAGAAGTGTGAAGTATCTGTGCCTACGGAAGAACGCGCTTTCGTTCCCTTGGCACATTATCGCAGAGAAATTTGAAGATTTGCTTGTGCTAGATGTCCGTGGGAACAGGTTAGTTTACGTGCTTCCCGGTGCTCAACTCGCTTCCGTATATCTTCTCCGTTCTAGGTTCCTGCAGTTCCCAGTGGGGTGCTCGCTTCGAATGTTGCGCCAGCTTTACGTCAGCGAATCCTGCATAGGAGTCGTAGCTCCGCCAGGGTGTGTTAGTATAGTTTCACTAACATATCAATTGTTTGATAAAATCTGCAATATAACGCCGCTATTCTCAATTTCAGCAATGGAGTCGGTGGTGCCGAACTAATTCGGCAGATTACGCGCACGCTTCGCCAGGTGTGCCCCTCTCTGTTGGAGCTGAACTACGTTCTGCTCGAGGCAGAACGGCCAGATGACCCGCAACTGCCGGTGTTTGAAGGGGCGGATGAAGAGCGTCGAGAAAAGGACCGAGAAAGTCTGGAGGAGGAGCAATATGAGGAGGAAGAGGAGGAACACTTCAGGCCCCTCGTCGTCGAGGACATCGACGATGACGGCAACAGCACGTTGTATTGGACGCCGGAGTGCAATGGGAGAGAGGAGAAGGGGGCGGAAATGGACTGGCTTCCTTGGCGTGCCTAATGTGGGAGTTTTTGAAGTGAGGGTAGTTGGGTGGGCTACGAAAATATGTTCGAAATCACTAAGTGTACTTGCTGTGTTTTACTGAAGTGTGTATAACCCATGGACAGCCGCGTCATTAATAAGCACGGAAGGAAATCGGATAATTTCCCGAATGATGTTCGAAGTTTTTAGAGTGAGGGTGGGTGGGTGGACCGTGTCGGAAGATGCATGACAAGTTCGAATTCATGTTGAAGAAAGCCAAGCCGTTCACGTGGCCGTCAATGGGTTAGGAATCTCGGTGCTAACGGATACTCATCATATACCCAAAAATATGAAGCCTTAGCGTAGCCATATAAAGTACAGTAACTCTATCTTCAGGGATTGTTTTACTTATAGAATACTTACATGCAATTCGTGAGTGAGATCTCGCATGAAGTCAATATTTGGAGAGTAGTTTTAGGCTCGATAAAATATGGTTTATATGATTCATGGTTATGGTATCGTTTTAATGGAAGGTAACCTTTTGATGCGATAAAGAATTTAATCTAAGCAGGAACATGTTTCCGTGATGGGTTGTGTACTCCAAAACACTACTTTCTAATCGACTGTGGAAAAATGATGAGGTTTTTTCCTGTTATTTGTCTAATAGCTATTTTATGAGTTTGCGTCGCCGAAATCGCGAGCCTAGCAGTGCGGAAGTAGAGCCGCCTGCGAAAATTCCGAAGTTGAGAAGACGTGACGCCGTAGTGGAACCGCCGAGAGGAGTACCGTTACCAAGGAGATCGCGATCATTACGATACCTGGCTCGTAAGTGATTCCTGTGTCCTCGTTCTCCAATACGCCCCATATGAGGTGCTTTTAGGAGAGCGGTTTCGCGAAATGGAGGAGGACTTCGAAATCGCCGACGATGTGGACGGGATGCCTTTTCGTTTCCGCCGTCGTTCTCCGCCGGGCGATGTCAGCTCTGCGAACGAAGTGAGCGGAGAAGAAGATCAAGCACCACCTTCGGATGGAGAAGAAGCTGCTCAAGCTGTGCAGGATGTGCAGGATGCGAATGATCACTCAAGATGTCGCCGCCGAATATTGGGTGCGTTTATTGAGCAAAAACCCTTAGGTGCAACATTTCTTTGTACTTTGTTCTCGTTCAGAGCCCCAGCAGCAGTTATTGTACTACGCAGCATTCAAGATGCACTTCGGAGTGAGCGATAGAATGTCCAAGTACTTGCAAGATTTCTGCCAGGTCATGTCAATGCCGAGTCCGTACACAATGTCGGAGACGAAGTCCCAGTCGAGATCGGTCGGTTGCTTCTTTCGTTTCTATTGTTGTGTGTGCCATGCATACTATTCAGCATTGAATAGTTTATGTGGATCGAACGTTCAGGTTCGACAGTATTTTGATGCTTTTGATTTCGTTTTTACATTTTCTTTTGCATGTGCTTTCTTTTGCATTTTTTTTACATTGAATTTGAATTTTTTGCCGTGTGTTTTTTCTAACAAAAACCCTACACACCGCATTTAACATAAACGGCTGCCTCAAAACGATCACAGCAACACAAAACAAAAAATGCGATCAATCGAATTTAACCTTCTATTTGAAGTTGAACGAGGGGGTGAAGAAGCTGGTGCACGATGCCTTAGAGAAGTTCGGTCTCAAGAAGTTCTACTTTTGTCATGCTTGTGATTCTCGTCTCGTCGGTCGTGCAGGGCTGTGTAGTGTCGACAGCTGTCAGCTGAAGGGGTTCGTTAGCTGTCCTTACGACTTTCGCTACCAGGCTGCTGTATATTCCTAACTACATCCTCTCCAGTGTTCCGTTAAAGCGTTCGAAAAATTCGAGACGGACTTCGATGTTCACGATTCGAATTGAACCACAGCTCAATTTGATCCTGCAGAGAGTTCTCAAGCGTCTAATTGATTTGCACGAAAAAGTGCACAATCGGGTGCGTCTTATGGTATACTTGCTATGTATGCTTCATCTCCCCATCTCTATTTTCTTCCATCCTAGGATGATCACTTCGTAACTGAGTACCCGCCGCTGAGTGAGACGTCGTCCTTCCCCAAGTACAAGCAAGATATTGAGCCATTTGCGAGGTTTCAAGAAAAGCAAATCACCGTAGTGCTCACGTTGAACGTAGTTGGCGTGAGATTTAAGAAACTTTCACGGTCAGTTATCACTTACCCCACCTATTGTGTCAACAAATGAATAAGTAGATAGATATATTTGTTCAAGTTCGGAGTGCTGGCCCATATACTTGCGCATGGAGGGACTGCCATATGAGGAGAAGAACAAGTATGAAAATATCATTTTGGCTGGACTACTGTTCACGAGCAAAACTCCCACTGAAAGGCTGCTAACGGAGTTTTTCGCACGGTTAGTTATCCGGTGTTTGTATCCGGTGTTTTAGATTGTATCCGGTGTTTTAGATTGAAAAATGAGCTGATATCGCTTAAAGAGAACGGGATTCCCGTAATCGAAAAGAACAGTAGCCCAATACGCACGTGGGTCTGTGTTCCGGAACTGAAGAACGGCATCATAGATTTCGGTGTAAGTTGTTTCTTAGCAGCAGCAGGGTAACATTCAACGTGCACTTCCTAATCTCTTTCTTCTCTCTTTGAGGCCCTGAAGACGCTATACAACTTGCCGCGTTGGCAGTCGTTACAAGGCTGCCATCTGTGCACCTTCCCAGGAAGAAGGGCGGGACGGAGAGTGATATGGTTCAATAGATTCCCCAACATTAGCGATAGACGCACTGAAGAATCTCTTATAATCGATGCGGATATGAGGCAGAATGGACTGAGAGGTTTGTAGAGCATAGTAGTAGATTAAAGCTTCTTCTTTTGCAATCACGCTGTCAATTCTCTTTACGTTAGGGTTCACACAAATGATGGATTTGTTTATGGTCAACCGCTGCATGCCCGACGCGCTCCACCTACTTTCTGAAGGCATCACTACGACCATCTTCAAAGGTATAGCATAGCTGTAGCAGCGTAACTATTCGCTAAAGTCATGAAAAATTCAGCTATGTTTGACTCTCGGCGGAACGCGTCGATTATGGCGGTTCAAAAACAGTGCATCGGCGTGCTGAATACGGCGTTGGTGAAGACGCGCAACTACACATATTCGTCGAAGTTCATCTTGGCTCTTTCGGACATGTCTAGATGCACAGGGTCGGAGAAAGACGCAGTAAGTATCACACACCCTAACATTGAATAGTATCACTGCGTCAACAATATAAAATCGCAGCTCTCGTTCCTGGCGTTCCCCCTGGCGGCAGCACTCAACATGTTCGTTGAGCCTGTTGGTGCGGTGGCCGTACTTGCTTACTGGATACTCGTTCGTGTACTCGAGAAGACCAAAGAAATCACTTCGGCTGATTTCCCTGGAATTCGCGATCTGGCGAATTCAATGAAGTTTCTTTGGTACGACCTTGATCCCACGCTGTTCACGCTAAAAGTTCATGTGAGTGGTTGAGATTGAGAAATTATAAAGGTGATAGTTATTGCACAAATCCTGCCCCTTCCAGTGCTTCATCGATCACGCCCTTCTTGAAGACCTGCCATTCGCTGGTTCGCCATACAATTGGTCGTCTAACTCGTTCGAGAGTGTACATCGTCGGCTGCAGCTTCGTGTGGCCCAATGCACAACAAATGTCGAGGAAAAACTCATCAATAAGTGGGAATCCTCTCTCTCTCCATCTACTATCTACAACAACATTCTGATTGCAGCTTCTTGTTCCACAAGGACATTGTCGATCTCCTGGGAAAAGAAGTCCAGTCGTGCGAAAATGTTCAGCTCGATCGACTTCATAGAAAGATCACTGAAGGAACTACGTATAGGTTAGGAAGTCAAAGTCACTCAAAGTCATCAACAAACAACAATTTTCTCTTAGGACCGAACGGCGTGTCGCAAGCATTTCACTCAAGACGGGGTGGAGTGTCCCAGTGGCGTATAAAATCGAGATGGACGAGGTCACCGAAGAACACAAGAATCTGCTGAGGGCGCTCATGCCGGACGAGTGTCGCTCGCTCGCCGCCCGTGTATGCCACGACGGCAAGATCTACTCGTCGGCTTTTTACCGTAGACGGGACAGGGATACAATCCAAAGCTGTGTTTATCTTGAGACCCCTGATGGAGATGCTCTCTATGGAATTGTCATTGCGTTCGTATATGATACGTGGTACGATTGTTGTTATGTCCTCATGGAAGAGCTCTCACTTGAAGACGCATTCAATTCGCTTGCAGAGGCCCTCCACAATTCTAACCATCTAGTAAAAACGCGCGCCTGTTCTGCTCTCCGTAAAATCGCTGATAACAATCGTTTCTTTAAGAGGGTCTCCGGGAAAAAATTCGCGCTTCATGATGCCTACGAGATCAAATCGCACGCTGTGCTCATTCAGGACGCGGACTTTTGCTTTGTGTCACGTATTTAATCTTCTGCACATTTGCACCTGATACTCATCACTCTACTCCTAGTTGACTTATCATCTTCATTATCTTGCTATATATGCACTCTACATTTGTTGTGCTCTATTTGTACCCTGGTTAGTTGTTGTGTCTTGATCAGCGATGAAATCTTCAATCGGGAAACCTTGTTTTTTTCTTCGGCATAGAGCGGTTCTTAGTCCAGCTCGTATTTGTAAGAACAATTTGTCGATATGATAACGTCTTTCACGACTCATTTTGAAAGCTACAATTCCTATAGGCAGTGAGAATGAAAACGCGTGCGTCTTCAAAGATCAGGATCCCGTCTCCGTTATTTCTTCCGAGGGACGAGCCCGAATACGTCCCTAATATGGATGTGAACACAGTCGCTTCGAAGAACAACAATACAGACCAGCATCCAATAGCAAATGAAACAAGTGGAAAATCAACCGCTGATGAAGAGGACACAAATTCACTCGCCTATGAAGAAGTATCGCTCATTAGCCAATCGTGGGAACCACTCAGCTTCCAGTCGCAGCAGCTGAAATCTACCCTCTCCAGTAGCAGTTCATTCTCGCTGTCGCAGCCAGCATCATCACCATTGTCGCGGTCGGTAATGTCATCTCCTTCGCGAGAACAATTATCACGGATAGATCGTGAATCAGGCGTCGAGAAGTCGACGCCAGTTGTCCGCGTTCGTCAGTCGGAGAACGTCGATTTCAGAGGTGGGAAGAGTAGTCACAGTAGTTGAGTAAATCACGGTAACTGCTCGCGCATAAACGTGGAACACTTCTAGGTGTGGCCAGGAACTTGGTGAAAGGGAACGAAATCGCCCCGAAACTGCTCGGTGAAGCGCTTGGACATTTCGACGATACTTCGGAGGTGTATCATGTCGGTACTTCTTTTGCGTGGCGCATCCCTTCGTTCCTTACAACAAACGCTTTTCAGGAACTCATGAGCGGTCAGGTATGGGAGTGTAGTGTGAACATGAGGGAAGTGAAACAACTCCAGAGTGAATGCGTACAATTGCCAAAGTCGTCTGACGCTGTCGTTACGAGACTCATGGAGTTCGTGAACAAGCAGACTCACACCATTGTGGGAATGGCTGCCATGGTCAGCCGGTGATATTTCTGCGATCCGTTGTTCAATTTTCCGTGATAGTGATCATTTATAGCTCGATTCCGCGTTCAAGTTCATTAGAGACCTGCGTCAAAAACTTCGGCGAGCAGAGGGAGCTGTAGCGAGGTGCCGCACGCCCACACTACCTGACGGTGTCTACCTTAGCAGTCGCCATTTGACAAAAACATGGGTAGTCGAGGCAAACCCGCCCTTCAAGGTATCTAATATCAAGCCTTATATGTCGCAATGATCAATACCCTATCCCTGACTATTTTTATGCGTTCAACCTGAGTGAGCTGCTCGCCTCTTGGAGTTTGCCGGTGCGCGCCCGTAGAGAGGACCACCTCACTCATGCGACCGATTTTTTGAGGCACTACTTCGCCAGAGTAAGCGTTAGTATAAGTGACAAGAATTGACAATATTCATTATGACTATGTTAAGGCGTGTGAACCAGCAAACGAGGTGCAGGCGTACACCTACAGAACTAGTGGTCGCTTCATCAAGAGCGACACTCTGAAGGACCTCCCGACGAACGTCGTGGAGAAGCTCGTCGGTGAGATGTGATGTCCGAGTTTTCGCGGTATGGAAAAGTTTCAAGCTGACTGAAAATTTTACCACAGGTTGCTGTTTGGATGGCGTAGGACTAGGGGCGAGCGAACTGGAGTTGACCGCGGAACATCTTATTGTACACCCAACGAGGTTAATTTAGTAGTAGTTCTCTGTCAAATAGAGGTGACACATTTAATTTGCATCAGATACTGGACCAACTTGGGGAACAACGATTACGCAAGAGCGAAGGCATTCGTGGCGCTCAAGAAGCAGCGCGAATCCTGGACCTACCACTATCGTGTCGCCATCGCACGAGCGATGTGAGTTGTTTTAAATAAATACGACATAAATTCGATAGACACAGCCGCTGTTTTCCAGGAATGACATACGTCAATACGTCGACGGTCCCGACGAGACGCGGATTGTACCTGCTTCCGTAAGTGTCTTCCCTTAGTTCCATTTGCAGCTTATTCTCGTCGCTGTCAAACTCCAGTTTCAGAAGATTGGTCGCAATGTGTCTCGGGCCCGTCCGTCCACCGCGATAACTGCACAGGATTGATCCAGCGCACGGATTCCAGTGCGTCACACTCACGAGCATCAATGCTAACGATTTTTCTGGGACCAGGTGAAGCGAATAATATTTTTTTACGTCCAGCGAAGAAGAAGACCGACTGGAGGGGCGCTCTTGAGTTCGTGGAGGGCTTGATTTCATGAAAATTTGATTTCGAACGCTTTTTTTTGGTCTCATCAAAAATAAACCCATCAACTCAGGAGCCGCCCTCGAGGATTGCATGTTATTTTTTTGTTTTTTACTCATTTGTTGTTTTATCATTTGTTGTCGAATGTGGACTGGGCTCATAACTTGGTGCTAGTTTCAACTCCCAGCCCGTTTGAGATTGCTCAAGTTGGAATTGGTACTTGGAGTTGAAGCTAGCAGTTAGTTAGATGCCAGGTTTACATAGCTGTCTGTATAATGTGTATTGTTTGTGTGCCACTTTTTTTGTGTCTTAAGCCTGACCTCTTAACTTAACCTCTTGACTAACGGCCACGTAACCTATACTAAAAGTAACAGTAGGTAAGTGGACTCTGATATAAGATCTCCTAGAGTTTTTTTTAGCTCAGTAACTTGATCTCGACGAAGATGTCTTATATTATAGAAAAGTGCCTTGAAAAGTGTGAACGTTTTATGTTAATTGAAAGAAGTAATAAATGAGAATAACTGTTAAATTGGGTTTTATTCACAGTTGATACACACACGTACACACAAAATACAGGGTAGGGTAGGCTAGGATTAGGTGGTAGGAGATAGGTAGGTGTAGGTGGGTAGGTAGGGTAGGTAGGTGTAGGTAGTGGGGGCACTTATGTAGGTAGGCTAGGCATTAGGTCGGAAAGAAAGCCGTTCTCCCGAAATTTGTGGATTGAATTTCTCCGAAAATTCCCTGCGGAGTTTTAATTTACTCAGCGGAAGGGAATTTTCGACTTCTTCGAACGTTGTGATGTTGTGTTTTCCTTGTCACTGAATGATTTCAGTCGTAAGACTGATCAACTGAAAACTTGAACTGATAAAAATTGGAAAGCAAAAATTAAAAAGAAAAAAGAACTTTGCGACATCAAAATGTTCATTAATTCTTTTGATTCTCTTGTTCTCTGGAATCTGCTATGTCAGAGAGTGAACTTTAACGGCCACTTTTCGTTCCTCGTTTTTCGTTTATCTTTTCGGCAAAATTTCTAATCCAGGCTTCTGGAGATGAAAATGCTGATACCAAAAAGGTATAAAATTCCCCTTTGAACGAATTGTGGCTAGGAAAATATCTTGAATCAGGAAGTAGGAGTCCTATAGAAAATAGAGGTTTCAGTAGAAAAAGCTCTCTCCGTGAAGTCGCAATTTTGAAATTCAAAAACTTGTGAAAATTGGAGTTCTCCTACTTAACAACATTTTTCCGTGAAGTCGTAATTTCGAATGTCAAAAACTTGCGAACAATGAAGTTTTCAGCGGAACAATAGCCGTATTTTTATAGAGAAAACCGCTCCCTCCCGAATGATATCAAGTTCTTCTAATTTTTTTAAGGAATATTTTTTCACAAATTTTTCCAAGAGAAAGAACAATCGCTGTTGGCAGAAACCACATTAATTTTTCGACTCCTCTCTTTGGGAAATGAAAAATTGGGAAAATCGAAATGGCAAGGAAAAACACATCACAACCTCTGAAGATGCGAGAAAATCCCTCTTGAGCAGTTCCCAAAAACTCCCGGGAAGTTTTCGAGGATTTTTCAAAACACAAGTTAAAAAATTAGAAAAATGGGATACACTAGGTCGAATAGGCAGGGTAGATAAGGTTAGGTAGTAGGGTAGATAAGGTGTAGGTAGTATTAGGCACTACTAGTACTAGTATACTAGTACTAGTACTACTACGGGCACGGGTAGCACGGGTACGGGTAGTACGGGGTACTACGGGGACGGGTAGTACGGGGACGGGTAGTAGGGGTACTGACGGGAGGGACAACGAGGGGGTAACTGAGCTCTTGGGGGTGCGGCGTCGCACGCGACACAGACACACCTGCAAGGCGCCCGCTAGCAGCAGCTCAGGAGCCAGCTCAGGGAGCGCGGCGTCGCACGCGACACAGACACACCTGCAAGGCGCCCGCTAGCAGCAGCTCAGGAGCCAGCTCAGGGAGCGCGACGTCGCGCGCGCGACACATTTAAGCAGCAGCTCAGGAGCCATGAAATGCACCCAGCAGTATCGATCGCAAGGGGGGGTGAGCAGTAGTGACTCCTGAGGGAACGCCCATTCTCCGCCCACTTTAGCAAGCCTCAGGCTGGCACCCTAGGATGACTCTTGCTTCTTGGCTGGAAGTTACCTGCTACTGTTCTCTGAGAGAGAAGTTCGGACGGCGACGATGAGGAAGCATCCGATTCAACTGCCTCAGATATGTGGTCAAACAGGCGCACGATCCCTGGGATTTTCAAAACAGTTTCCGGATTAATTCGACGCTCTTGGCAAATTGTCAGAACCCGATCGACTACTATACACAATTTTTCAACGCAGATGTACTCGATTTGATAGTTTATGGAACTAATAGGTTCAGTGGTTTTTCAAGGCACATGTGCTCGATTTGAGTTCATGAAATCAACAGGACAACGAAGATACAAAGCATTCCAGACTAATCCTGATGAAATGAAAAAAATTTTCAGGTTGTGCCTCCAAATGGGGATTGGTAATTCGTCAGTATTGAGAGACAACTGGAGTTCTCGGACTGTATTTAGAGGTCACCCAGTTGGGGCCCATGTAACGCCACGAAGCAGATTCGAATGTCTGATGGCTAATCTCCACCTAGCCGACAACGCAAGCTTGACGGCTCGGACAGACTGTACAAAATTGCGCCGCTTCTCAGCTTGTTCAACGGGGCGTGCGAAAAAGTCTGTAGACCTAAGGATACACATACAAACTGTTGTAAACGCAGGTAAGGACACTTCCAGGAAGGGTAGCCTAGACGAGACCGTCGTAATGAGGCTGATGGGCGGTTTACTGGACGCTGGTAGACGTGTATTTGCCGACAACTGGTACACAAGTATCCTGCTTGCTGAGCAGCTTATTCAAAGCAGGTCTCATCTAATTGGCACCATCAGAAGAAATAGAAGAGGTACCCAGGCACGTACTGGAGAAGAAACTAAAACGAGGTAGTGTGGTGGCTCAACAGAATCAGCTTGGTGTCGTTGTTCTCAAATGGAAAATAAGAGAGATATTTTGGTGGTATCCACTAAGCATGGCGATTCGTTGTCTGTCGTTCGTCTGTCTGTCAAGGATTGTATGTGATTACAATCAAGCGAAATTGTTCTTTGACACAAGCAATCGAATGGCCTCACATTCATCATACGGTAGAAAGACGAGCAAGTGGTACACGACTGCTTTTCCATTTGCTCTCTCAAACAGCTGTCATAAATGCCTGGAGGCTGTACTGTGACATTGTGCAGAAAATCAAGTTCACGAACTTCAAGATGGATATAGTAGAGTTTCTTCTAATGAGCCGACCTACGCTGTCTTCGCGACCGACCCTGGAAGAACTGGCGGGTCCTAAAGCTGTCACGAGGACAAGATGTACAGGATGTTACACAAAAATGTCAAAAAATGAAGGATCACGATTTGCCGATAGGCATGCTAGGAAAGTGAATACTAGATGTAGCCAGTGTTGTAAATATTTCTGCCTTGACTGCTTCAATGCCCATAAAAGGTACAATGCATGCTTAGCCTTGCCTTACGTTGGTGTGTTATATTTGTCGCCTCAGTAGCCTATGTTTGTTGTTTTTATCTATATTTGTTGTTTGACTAATAACCAACTCAGGTAACAGTAGCAGGTAACATCCAGCTAAGAAGCGAGCGTCATTCTAGGGTGACAGCAAGGGGTGTGCTAAAGTGGGCGGAGAATGGGCGTTCCCTCAGAAGTCACTACTGCTCACCCCTCCCTAGCGATCGATACTGCTGGGTGCATTTCATGGCTCCTGAGCTGCTGCTTAAATGTGTCGCGCGCGACGTCGCGCTCCCCGAGCAGGCTCCTGAGCTGCTGCTAGCGGGCGCCTTGCAGGTGTGTCTGTGTCGCGTGCGACGCCGCACCCCCAAGAGCTCAGTTACCCCCTCTTTGTCCCTCCCGTCAGTACCCCTACTACCCGAACCCGTCCCCGTAGTAACCCGTACTACCCGTACCCGTGCTACCCGTGCCCGTAGTAGTACTAGTACTAGTACAAGTACTAGAAGTGCCTAATACTACCTACACCTTATCTACCCTACTACCTAACCTTATCTACCCTGCCTATTCGACCTAATGTATCCCATTTTTCTAATTTTTTAACTTGTGTTTTGAAAAATCCTCGAAAACTTCCCGGGAGTTTTTGGGAACTGCTCAAGAGGGAGTTTTTCGCATCTTCAGAGGCTGTGATGTGTTTTTCCTTGCCATTTCGATTTTCCCAATTTTTCATTTCCCAAAGAGAGGAGTCGAAAAATTAATGTGGTTTCTGCCAACAGCGATTGTTCTTTCTCTTAGAAAAATTTGTGAAAAAATATTCCTTAAAAAAGTTGGATGAACTTGATGTCATTCGGGAGGGAGCGGTTTTCTCTATAAAAATACGGCTATTGTTCCGCTGAAAACTCCATTGTTCGCAAGTTTTTGACATTCGAAATTACGACTTCACGGAAAAATGTTGTTAAGTAGGAGAACTCCATTTTCACCAGTTTTTGAAAGTCAAAATTGCGACTTTACGGAGAGAGTTTTTTCTACTGAAACCTCTATTTCCTATAGGACTCATACTTTCTGGTTCAAGATATTTTCCTAGCCACAATTCGAAGGGGAATTTTATACCTTTTTGGTATCAGCATTTTCATCTCCAGAAGCCTGGATTAGAAATTTTGCCGAAAAGAGAAACAAAAAACGAGGAACGAAAAGTGGCCGTTAAAGTTCACTCTCTGACATAGCAGATTCCAGAAAACAAGAGAATCAAAAGAATTAATGAACGTTTTGATGTCGCATAGTTCTTTTTTCTTTTTAGTTTTTGCCTTCCAATTTTTCTCACTTCAAGTTTTCAGTTGATCAGTCTTACGACTGAAATCATTCAGTGACAAGGAAAACACAACATCACAACATTCGAAGAAGTCGAAAATTCCCTTCCGCTGAGTACATTAAAACTCCGCAGGGAATTTTCGGAGAAATTCAATCCACAAATTTCGGGAAAACGTCTTTCTTTCAGACCTAATGCCTAGCCTACCTACATAAGTGCCCCCACTACCTACACCTACCTACCCTACCTACCCACCTACACCTACCTATATCCTACCACCTAGTCCTACCCTACCCTACCCTGTATTTTGTGTGTATGTGTGTGTATCAACTGTGAATAAAACCCAATTTAACAATTATTCTCATTCATTACTTCTTTCAATTAACATAAAACGTTCACACTTTTCAAGGCACTTTTCTACTATATAAGACATCTTCGTCGAGATCCAGTTACCGAGCTAAATAATCTCTAGGAGATCTTACTTTTTTTCAATTTTATTACATGCGCGAAGCATGCAGAGGCAGTGGTTAATATAAAAAATAAATAAATAGAACATAAACACATTCAGAACTAACACAACAAAAAAGAAACAACACAACATCACTAGATAAAAGCACTACAACAATTAGTCTATCATAGGATAAAACGTGGAAGAGGGCGATTGAGAGCGAGCTGAAGTTCAACAAGTTTAATATAATCATTGTCATTAAGCTGCTCTATCCACTCGGGTGTTTCTTGACAAGAATTCTAAATTTGTGAAAACTGGTAGAAATTTCCATTTTTTTGCTCAGTTTGACAAACTCCATACCTGCTCTATGTGCAAAACGGTGGCGTCCTAATGAGGTTGTTGGGCATTGCAAGTTAAGCGTAAATCGCCATCCTCGTGTTGAGGAACCAATTAGTTTAAAAAAATCAGAGCATCTCAATCCGACAAGTCCAAATATAATCTTATAGACCATCAAAAGATCATTCTTTCTCCTTCTCAGCTTCAATGACTCAATATTGAGCATGTTTCTTCTTATTAGACCTCGAGGAATACTTTGATAAGTGAAGCCATAGGCTCTTATGAACACTTTCCTGGTAAAACTGCTCTGGACTTTTTCAAGTATGTTCTCAATGAATTTCTTTTTAGGGAAAAAGATACTAGTGCCATATTCCATTATTGGTCTAACGCATACCTTGTAGGCCCTAATTAGAAGACTTGGATCCATGGAGTAGATCGTCCTAAATAAGAGGAAAAGTCTTTGTTGAGCTCTACGAGCTATGTCCCGAGCATGATCTTCGAATGTTAGCTTGTTGTCAACTAAGAAGCCTAGATCTTTCACTTTGTCTACTTCCTGAAGTCTAGAATTGTCAATAAAATAAGCAAAGTTGGGATTTGAACGACCCACATGAAGAACTTTGGTTTTGCCAATAGACAACGGCAGACACCATTCTTTCGACCAACTGACCACGGCATCAATTGCTATTTGTAGCCTAGTATAACCTTGTCGTTCAACATCATCGTAAATCTTGACGTCATCAGCGAATACTTTGCAGGAAACTCCATGACTTTCAATTATACTGGGTAACTCATAGCTATAAATATTAAATAATATTGGCGAAAATACACGCCACTGTGGCACACCACTTGAAGCTTTTCTATTACTCGAGAGGTAGTCATTAACCCTAACCTGAAAAGTCCTCTCCTGGAGATATGCCTGTATCCAACTAACAATGGTAGGATGGATACCCACTAACTGAAGTTTTTTTCACAAGCAGGGGGTGCGAGACTCTATCAAAAGCTTTCTCAAAATCAAAATAGATGATATCTAGGTTACCCTTGTGATCTAAGACCTGAGTCCAGTCATTAAGACACTCCAGCATTTGGGTGACTGTAGATTTTCCTCTCGTGAACCCATGTTGATTAATCGACAGTACTTGGCTGGTGGATAAAAGTTCTTCAATGGCCTTTTTCACTATTTTCTCAAATATTCTACAGAACACTGATGTGATACTGACCGGCCTATAGTTCTTTGGGTCTGAGGACGAGGCCCGCTTAGGAATCGGTGTCACAAAAGCATGCCTCCACCTTTTGGGAACAACTGCGTGTTGCATCATAAGATTGAATAAAAGTTCAAGGAGAACAGAGATCTCACCAGCCACCATTTTTACAAACTTTGGTGGAACCTCGTCGGGTGTTAAAGAGCTTCTGTTAGGACATTTGCAAAGAAGGTTCCAGATTAGGGTGCGGTTGAACCAGACAAAATCCTTCATTCGGGAGAAAGTTCTCGCAGTATCGTGCTCACATTTCCCATTCTCACTATTCTCCACTTCAAAAACTGCTTCGAACACATCTGCGAGGAGTTCGGCTTTATCATTATCGTCAACAACGGTTATATTGTTGGGTCCACACAATGCATCAACCCCGCTTTTAGTCTTCAATCGCGAGTTGATGAGTTTGTGGAAGGCGGCTATTTTATTTGATTCGACCACTTTTTTTCGAGAGACATATTGTATCGAAAAAGCTTCTTATCGAATCTTTTCGAAATAACGTTATAAGTTTGCCAATCCTCGGCTCTATTACTTGCTCTGGCCTTGTTGAAAGCGTTGACTTTGTTGTCGTATGCTTTATTCAGAAATAAAGGCAGCTTTTTCATCCCAAGAGGCACTTTTTTCAATGGAACGTACAGAGAGATGCAGTGTTGGAGTATGAATATGAAAGTTTCGTACATCATCTCCACATCAGCACAGCATCCAAAAGAACCAATCCAATCCACACCACTTAGATAAGCCTTAACCCTATCCCAGCTGACATTCTTGAAATCCTTGGTCAACACAAATTTGGTTGATATGGGAGGGTCACTCAAATGAAAAATGATACTTGCATGGTCACTTAACCCTATCGGAGGACCAATGGAAACGTTGGTGAGCAGGCCAGGCTCATTGCAAAGCACCAGGTCCAGGAAGTTGTTGCCTCGTGTTTGAGATGGAACCAATTGTTCGAACTTATGACTCGTAATCACGTCACAAGACTGTTTAGCAGCTCCTGAGATGGATTGATTTGTTTGTGAAATACTATTCCACTGGATTTGGGGAAAATTTAAATCTCCAACCAATATGCACGGTATATTTGAAGCAGAGAGATCACTGATGCACTTTGTCAACTGCTCATTAGCTTCAGCACTACATTTTGGCGACCTATATATGCCCGCTAGTCGGCATTTACCATTTTCGAGTTCCAAGTCAATGCATAAAAGCTCATACCCATTATCAACACATACCCATTATCAACACTTTCATGAAAAATTAGCACACGAAGAAAGGCATGGTTGACCATTATGAGAACACCGCCACCTTTTCTTTTAGGCCTATCACAGCGAAAGAAAGTGTAGAGAGAGGATAGATTACCAAGCAAAGGTTTTAAATCAACTTTCGATTTCAACCAAGTTTCAGTTAGAACAATGACACCGTAATCATGAGCAGTCACGGAGTACGTCGACGATTGAACGTTTTTCAAAAGAGACCTAATATTTGTTAGTAGACACACAACAGCATTACGTTGTGAACTCAGGACACCTGCCTTTATCCGAGGAGGTTTTAGGCGTTTCCCTGGTGGGACACCGCGACCGCCGAGATTTGGGAGGCAGGCAAAGGTGCTGGAGCACCACCTTGTGAAGAAGCAACCGGAGTGGACAAAGCAGCCGAAGATGGATGTTTGGTAGACATTCGCTCAGCCCTCAAACGCTCTCTTTCTGGTTTACTTAACGAGGGTCTAATATATACAGATTTCACAGAGAAGTTCCTAAGTTTAGGCGCTCTTCTTGTGATCAGATTGGCGAAAAATGATGAAGGTAGGGCTACTTTAAGTAAGCGCGTTCTACCTATAACGAAGCGTCCTAAACGGTATACGCAGACACGGTGACAACCAATTTCTAGAAAATCGAAAATTTGACGAATGTGAACCATATCTTGAAGAACTCTAGCAGAAGAAACCGCTAAATTACTCTCAGGCACGCCAGAAATTACTATAGATCTTCTACGTTCAATCTCTTCATACGAAGAGCTGAGCGAAGAATCAACAACAGCATGATTAGGAGATGATGACTTGTGAGACAGTTGCACTTCAAGATCGTTGATCTTCTCCCGTAAGCTTAAATTCTCATTCGAAAGCTCAATGTTCCTTTGATTAGCAACCTTAAGCTCTTCTAGGAGCTCTTGATTGCGGGCAAGAACAGAAGACAGCTCAGTCTTAATCTCCAAAAGGTTACAAACTACCACTCTTAAGTGTGGTGGAAGATTAGAGTCATTGATGAGCAGATCAACCGCGGCATCCAGATCAGGTGTTTGTGGTGATGGAACGACCGAGATTTTCTGCCTCTTTCCACGACATGTCTGATTAAGAGGAGGCGCCAAAGGAGTTTCCATGATAGATCAATAATAGGAAATAAAGCAAGCAAACACGACCTAACAAGGCGGCTAATGGAAAAAATGTTACTCGTCTCAGCCGCAGAGACACCAGCAGATCGCCCGATCCTATTGATTACGGACGCCACCAATGGACAAACAAAGGCGTTTCGCCTTCAGAGACAAGGTGAAATAAAAGTAGAAATACACCTCACGTGGTGGCGAAAGCTGGTCCAATTGTTCACTTCTCGCCACAGAAGTGGTCGCAGTCACAATTGACGATGACAGGAGATGAACACGCGATTAATAATAGGTTTTGGGAGAGCCGCAGGATAGTCGACATAGTCGACCGCTCAGTGTCAAGGCGTACAGGCGAATGAATATATCAGAGTATATCTGAGTATATGAATATAATATATCAGAGTCCAGTTACCTACTGTTACTTTTTTGAAGCTAACGAAATGTTAGGTATTCGTTAAGATTAGTTTAGGTTACGTGGCCGTTAGTCAAGAGGTTAAGTCAAGAGGTCAGGCCCAAGACACAAAGTGAGTGGCACACAAAAAATACACATTATACAGACAGCTATGTAAACCTGGCATCTAACTAACTGCTAGCTTCAACTCCGAGTACCAATTCCAACTTGAGCAATCTCGAACGGGCTGGGAGTTGAAACTGTATCACCTGTCGTCCCGTTGATCGTCGATTTGCTCGAGCGGGCGCCAGTAACGTCTCCATTCGTCCCTGTCGCGTGCCATGGTAGACCAGTGGGTCCTGCTCGCTCGAGGAACACGAAGAGCATCGAATCGATCGTTCAGGGATTTGACGAGGAAGTCCGACCAGCGCAAAGGTGGGCGACCTGGTGTTCTTCTGACGTCCCGTGAAATACAGTCAGTAACGGCTCTCGTCCAACGGTCGTCGCGAAATCGCATTACCTGTCCGGCCCACCTGATCTTCGACAACTTGGCCCATGCGACTGCGTCTCTGATCTTCGACTGTCGACGTAGCTCGGAGCTCCGTATGCCGTCTCTCGCCTGAATGAAGCGAGTCACTCCGAGCATCCTTCTCTCTATACTTCGTTGCGCGACGCAAATCGCATGTTCATCCTGCTTGCGTAACGCCCAGGATTCTGAAGCGTACGTCAACGCAGGAAGAACCGTAGAGTCGAAGTGGTGGGCGCGGAGTCGGGCGTTCTTCGTCTTCCTCACTACTTCTTCAATGCTCTTGAATGCGCCCCAAGCCGCTCGTTTCCTCCTGCACAGCTCTGGACTCAAGTCGTTGGTCATGTTGACTTCCCGACCCAAGTACACATAGCTGGAGCATTCAGAGATATTCGTTCCGTTGAGCGAAAATAGGGCATCAGAAACGTATCCATTCTTCATGAACATCGTCTTCGTCAAGTTCAGCTGCAAGCCGATCTTTCCACACGCATGATCGAAGTCGGCCAGCATGCTTTCTGCCTGGGTATAGATGGTGTTATGAGTACGATATCATCCGCAAAACGAAGATAGTGTAACTAGATGGTGTTATGAGTACGATATCATCCGCAAAACGAAGATAGTGTAACTGCCGGCCGTCGATCTTCACTCCCATGTCGTCCCATTCTAGTGTCCGCATGATGTTTCCGAGAGAGGCGTTAAACAGCTTCGGTGATATGGTATCACCTTGGCGTACACCCCTCTTCACGTTGATGCGAACGTTGTTGTAGAATGGTGTGATCATGATCGTGAATCCTTTGTAGACCTTACTGAGGATCTTCACGTACTGAGTGGAGACGCCTTGTTTGCACAAAGCCTTAATCACCGCTTCCGTTTCGACAGAGTCGAAGGCCTTCTTGAGATCGATGAATGTGAGGCATAACGGCGTCTTCTCTCGGGACACCTCAATGAGCCTGACCACGGTGTGGATATGATCGATTGTGCTGAACCCTCTTCGAAACCCGGCTTGCTCGCACGGCTGTCCTTGGTCTATCGTTCGGTCGATCCTATTCAGAATGACACGCGTGAATAACTTGTAGACTACAGACAGCAGGCAGATAGGGCGATAGTTGCCGATGTCGGGCGGATCTCCCTTCTTATACAGCAACACAGTCCTGCTAGTTTTCCATATTGCTGGTACTTTGCAGTCCGACAGGTATCGTGTGAAGAGCCTGGCCAGGGAGTTGATGAGGACTGGCGGTAGGTTCTTCAGATGTTCGGGTCGGATCCTGTCGGGACCGGGAGCTGTGCGATTCTTCATCGATGAAATCGCGTGACGAATCTCGGAAGGGAGGACCGCAGGTATGACATGCCCATCGTTCGGGATTGGGTATTCGGGAAGATGGACGTGGCTATCGAAGAGATCGGAGTAGAAATCGTGGATGACCTTCTCCATAGCCCTTCTGGAGGACGTGAGGGTTCCATCCGGGCGCAGTAGAGCTGTCATCTTGGTCTTATACAGGGTGTCCCAAAAAGATGTATACACTGTTTGAAATGCCACAACTTTGGCGAAAGTGAACCAATCAAAACGAGTCATAGCTTGGATTAAAGCCAAGGAAAAAGGAAATTTTCTGGTATGTGCCTGGTGAGGATTGCGCCATGTACTCGACCGTGGCATCGGATTTTGTACCTGATTGATAGTGAATGGGTTATATGCTTGCTCTACTTTGGTCATAAATGGGTGATATCGCAACTATGAGTCACTTCTGAGGCAGTGAACATATCTTCTTGTAGCAGCTTTTGCTTACTGCTTACTTTTGCTTTGAAACAGCATCAATATCGATAAATAATTGTGACCTTTGTTTGAGTTGCTTAAACTCTTCCAACAGCGATGCAATCATGTGAAACGAATTAAGAGAAATGTAAAATGTATGAGCCGTAAAGGTCGCGCCATGCACCTGTCCGAATCGTCGGATTCCAGAACTGATTGAAAGTTCTTGGATAACATGTTTGTTCTACTTTAGTCGCCAACAGGTGATATCGCTGATATACGTTTTCCTTGATGCAATAAACACAAAAGCATCAAGACGTAACAAGTTTATCATGCACTTTAATATGCTTTTGCACAATACTGCTTACTCTGTTCAAAAACCCAAAACTCTTGTAATGAGCATGTAATAGCAACTGTCATGCTGTTAAACTTGTTATGTTTTGATGTTTTTATGTTTACTGCATTAAGAGAAACGCGTAAGAGCGATATCACCGTTGGCCACCAAGGAAGAACAAGCATGTTCCCCGTGACCTTTCAATAACGTCTAGAATTCGACGATTCGGACGGGTGCATGGCGCAATCTTCATGGTTTATACATTTTTCATTCCTCTAAATTCTATTCTTATGATTGCGCCACTGTTGAAAGAGTTTAAGCTTCTCAAACAGTGGTTTCGATTATTGATCGATATTGATGTTGTTCTATGCTTAACCAAAACCTGCAACAAGTCAAAATGTTCACTGCCTCAAAGGTAACTCATAGCAGCGATCTCACCTGTTTACGACCTAAGTAGAGCAAGCATATAACCTATGCACTATCAATCAGGTACAAAATCCGATGCCACGGTCGAGTACATGGCGCAATCCTCACCAAACACATACCAGAAAATTTCCTTTTTCCTTAGCTTCAATCCAAGCTATGACTCGTTTTGATTGGTTCACTTTCGCCAAAGTTGTGGCATTTCAAACAGTGTATACATCTTTTTGGGACTACCCAGTAGTTGACTAAGGCTCGACGAGCGTTGCGTATGCTCTTGCCCGCTTCAGCCGCATCAACCAGCGCAGCTACTCTTCTCTCTTTAAGGTCTTCCTTTATCGCTTCTCTGCACAACTTTGCGAGTTCGGACGTTCGCAGGTAGTCGCCTTTGCCGTCGGCTTTGCCAGCCACCTCCTTAGCTTCAGCTATGGTCGAGTCCAGCTTCTTGCAGAATAAGGTCAGCTTTCTTTTGCAATTGCTAAGCTGGAACCTTTGTCCCTGCTCCATCTCTTGCTTGTTGGTCGCTTGGGAGCAGATCGATGGCCTTTTCTTGTTTGCCAGCTGAATCGATTTCTGTCCTGATCAATCCTGATCAATGGACCGTCACCCGTGCAATCGAATTGACTTGCACCGGATTGCACTTGCCTAGTGGTTGCTAGTAGTCCTACAGTGTAATCGATGCGAGCGCTTGCAGATACCTACTTGCCTACCGCGCGTCGCACCTACTTGTCGGGACAACACTTGAAGAAAGTTCAACCACTAAACACAGAAAAAAAACGACACTAATAAACTGGAGGCAAAAAATAGCCTGAAACCAACACTGCCACTAGAAAAACTGAACCTGAAACGAAAGAAAATCAAATCCGTACCTGGTATTGATCTTCTTCTTACACACGTTCGGCAGATACCAATTCCTCGTTAGGCCGACTGCACCAATTTGTGGAACCACGACTTCGATTGCTAGACCAAGTATAAATAATGCCTGCCACGCGGATTGATTGTACAGGTACTTGCGGCCAAACCGTCGCTCCACAAAAGTAGACCAGTTCTCCAAACTTTTTATCGCAACGAACCTCAAACTTGGGTAATTGAACCGGTGATTTAGTTTCAACCGGTTTAATCATCCGATTAAAACGACTAACTACAACGACGAGTAACTTGAGAATACAAGATTAGGATAAATGAGTGGGATGAATAAGAATGATACAAATAACATAGAAGAAAATCTAACATATAACTACTAAATGAACATGACCTGAATAAAGGATTGCTTAAGTGAATGAGCCTACTTGAAGACGACCTGAACTTGCTGAGGAAGATGAACGAGAGATTGCTTAAAGGAGATGAAACAACGACGTGTATGAAAATCAGAATATTAAAGTAGAAATGCCAGAAATGAGAGATCAATAGACAAAGATACTAAAGGCGAGCGACATCAAGACGGAGTCCGCCACCACGTCCTCTCGCGTACTGCCACTGACGCCGTCCGCGCTGGCTTGCCATCGAACCGCCCATCATCGACCTAGGATCATCGCTGAATTGACCAACCGATCGAAGATGCTGATCTCTTGTCCACCTTGCTGTTTTGGCTCTTGCAGCGGCAGTTGCTTCGGCGGATAGCTTGCCCAGTACTTGAGTTGCTAATAGCAGTTAACTGAAATTGCATTTGAAACTTGGCAAACTGAGAAAAGTAGTAATCGTACCTTGCCATGGTGCTCTTCGTTCTTGCCATTGCCGCTGATACGCTTGTTGCTCGATACGCACATTGCTATACGCACATTGCTATTGATCTCTTGGTAGTTTGTCTTTGCAGAACGTATGGTATTAACACGACCAAGAGCGTTGGAAACAAAGGTAAAATGGTCGGCATTTGCCGACACTCCCGCCCACCTGAGTTCAATGGGCCCTGCTCTTGCGAAGTTGCTCTTTGAGTATGATGATTTTGTCCCGGAGACTTTCGATGCGTATTGGTCCTTCCAACAACCGCTCCCATTCTAGAATACGGAGAACATCTTTGAGCTCAAACTTCAAGTATATAGAATCGGTCTTGCGGAGCTCTTCATCGAATCGAGCAGAGAGCGGTAAGGTGCCTATCCTGCTGGTTGGTAGGTAACTGCAGGATGGTACTTCTTGCTTTTTCGCAGTATTAACACGCCTTATGTTCATTGGCGCAATACCCGCGCTCATCACAGAAGTCTAAGCACTTTCTGCAGCGACCGCTTCTTGCTACTATCTCCCTGCGGCGCGTGGGCTCCACATATGTCGGACAACTGTCCGTGTAGTGCAAGCCACGACGGCTGCAAAAGGCGCAGAGCAACGTGGGGTCCATTTTTTCCGAATGTTCTCTCAGCATTCGAACGGGCACGCGCTTTGCTTCTTCGAGTCTGTCAAGGTCGCGCTCGAGCTGCCTGATTTTGCGACGGAGTTCTTCAGCGTTTTCATTGCGGGCCGGCTGGTTGCTATCGAGTACCGGGTTGCTTGACAGTTGCTTGCGCTCAGTAGTGGGCTCTTGTTGCGCACGAGATGACGTCGGTTTGGTGAGCTGCGAGTTGAGGTGCATGCATTGTTGCTCGAGTTCTTGCATTCGTTTGTTGAGATCTTCTTGTACGGCTTTGTTTTTGTTGGCCGCCGCGTCGAGTTCGTTCTGGAGTTCTTGCATGCGTGTTTTGAGTTTTTCCTCGTATTGCTCTTCTTCAGCAGCGCGCATTCTCCAATGGTCGCGATGTGCTTGTAGTTCTTTGAGCGTTTCGTCCCATCTGCTCTTTTCGGCAAGCAGTTGCTGAAGTTGATCCCAGATGTCGTCTCGTTCGCTCTCAATTTCGTGTGCGTGGATTCGTTGCTTTTGAATGCTCTTCTTGTGCTCGTTTTGCATGGTCTCGAGGAGTGCTTCGAGAGTTTCGCACTCTTTTTCCATCTCTTTGATCGTGGTTCTGATCTCGCGGTCCAGCTGTTGTTCGGTGATCCCGGCTTGCTTTGCTTGGTCCTTGTGAATCAAGGACATAGCGATGAACCGCGAACCGATAGTTGCAAGTCGTTCCTTTTCATCTCTGGCGTTCATGAGCAGCTTGAGAATTTCATCTTGTTTCTGCTCTTCGGTGGCGCTGTCCTTGCTGACCATGATGGATCGCCATTTGGTTACGATTCCGGCTGCCACCTGCTTTCGCTTGGTCCATTGAGTGTTCAGGTGTTCGAGCGTTCTATTGATGACGGGCCATTTGCAGTCTGGGCTATTTATGACACGCTGCCAGAAACTGACTTCCGCGTATTCGTCGAGCTCACTGAAATGTGAAATTGCATTTGCTGTTGCTCGGCACTCTTGAACTTGAAATGGTACCTGCTCTTGGGTTGTTCCCGCTTTCGCTTCTGCTTGAGCCCCGTTTGTTTGTCGATGTTCGTTATTTCGCTCGAACCCTGCAATGCACACGTTGCTTCTCCCAGGTAATCTGGGTTCACTCGACCTTGTACCTGACTGGCGTGACTTGCATCGTCGCTGTTTTTTCTTCTTTTCGAGGGCATCACCTGAGTCAGTTGGTTCTTCTTGTCCTTCATCGTCACCGACTCTGGGGTGGTAGTTGATTGCTGTGCCTAAATTGCTAAACTTTGCTAAGTTGCTTTGAAAGTCAAGTTTATTGCCGAAGATACCTCGGAATCGTCCATCGATACTTGTTCGGCCGACATCTGGTTGCTGTTTTGGTTGTCTCGCAATACCTAAACTCTCAACGATTTTGCTTTTTGTCGCATATTGCTTAGTATACTTGTTTATTCTACAGTTATCATTGAGTTTAATGTTGTAACGAGTTGCTAGCGAGTCTAAGCTTACTATCACCAGCATAATAGCTACCGAGTCAACCTCGGTGTAATCGTTCCTTCGCCGAATGCGAAGGTTGTACCTGGTCTGGTGGGGGTCGTTGCCGACACCTTGGGTAGTCGGTCTTCCGGTTGGACGCCGTTTAATCTGCCGGAAGGTTGTGGACTTCGCCCCGGCTTGTTGTCTGTTTCTAGGGTTTCCAGCTCCAATGGGACGAGGAGATGAAGCGGTCTTCTGACTGTTTTCCTTGATGGTAGTCTCACCACTGCTTCTCGTATCGTCCCATCGCTGTTGCTGCGAAGCTCTTCTATTCTTCCATGCCTCCAAGTGTGTCGAGGCTGGAGAGCGTCAGTAATCAGTACAATCTGTCCTCGTTTGGGTTCTATTCGCGATCCTCGCTTATCAATTGCTTTCTGCACGTGTTGCTCTCGGATAGAGATGAGATATTGCTGCTGCCACTGATCCCAAAAACGATCGGCCGCTCTTACCGAGTTTAGCAAAGCTTTGACTACTTGCTTTTTCGCTAGAGACATTGTCTGGTCTGCTGGCTGCTCGTAGTCTGGATCGCTTTGGTCTTCATCTGCTCCTTGCAGCGGTGGTGGTACCTCGAACTGGTTTTGCAGGAAGTCGATAGGCCTTAGGACTTGTTGTTGGTGGTCTTCTGCTTCTACATACACCAGCGGTCTTGTATTAAGCATGGCCTCGATTTCCGTCAGTAGGGTCAGTAGCTCTTCTTTTGTTGGAGTTGTTTTGCCCAATGTCTTGTACATTGACAGCTTCACTGACCTAATCAGTCGTTCGTACACACCTCCTTGCCAGGGGGCGAACGGAGTGATGAAGATCCACTGAATTGCTCGACTACTAATTTCTTTTGCTACAGTTGAATCTTCGTTCGCTGCCTTGAAGCAGTTTGCTAGTATTTCGTCCCCTAAGATGAATGTAGGGGCATTGTCACTGGTGATTGTCGTGGGAACACCTATCCTGGCGAAAAATCTTCCGAGCGCCTGTAGGAATGCTATGGTTGATACGTCTTGGACCAAGTCCAAGTGGACTAATCTTGTCGTCAGGCATGTTATAATGACC
Organism: Nippostrongylus brasiliensis; assembly: GCA_030553155.1. Classification (NCBI taxonomy): domain Eukaryota; kingdom Metazoa; phylum Nematoda; class Chromadorea; order Rhabditida; family Heligmosomidae; genus Nippostrongylus; species Nippostrongylus brasiliensis. The sequence goes on from CP130735.1 coordinate 11,655,282, forward strand.
CCATAGCCTTTTTCCGTGCCTGGACCATGGCTGATTGTCAGAGGAGCAAAGTAGTCCAGGCCCACATGCTCGAAGGGGCGTGATTTAGTCACCCTCCGGCTCAGTAGGTCACTTTGATCTGGATACTTGAAGGGTAAATTGTTGAATTTCTGGCATTACATGCACTTGCGGAGTATCGACGTAACTTCTGCTCGTAGCTTCGGTATCCAGAATTGCTCTCTCACTTTGCACATGGTATGACTGATCCCTGGATGGTGCTTTGCATGGCAGTTTTCAATGACCAGTCTTGATAACCATGTCTTTTGCAGGATGAGCATGGGGAATTTAGCTTCTTCGGTCATTGCACTCTTGCCTAGACGTCCTCTGCACCTTAGAATTCCTTGGTGGTCTATATAGAGGTTAAGGTACTTGAACGCTGCTTGAGTTGTTGGTGCTATGGATGCCATCTGGTGTTGCTTGACCATAGTCTTGATTGCTCTTCTGATTTCCAGTCCGTCTAGAATCGCAGAATACGATGGCTTTGCTTCGTCGAATAACGGGGAAAGTTGGATATGTGTTGCTTTCTTCGCATTACGTCGAGCAACCGTGTTGTGGATGAATCTTAGCACGAACGTCACGATTCTCCTGACGCTCCCAAGTTCTGTTCTCTTGATTATCTTGAAGATGTCGACGTACGCTGTTGCCGTTTGAGCCAGAACTTGTGTTTGTCGTGGTCCGTCCACGCTCTGAGTTGGGAGTGGATCTTCTGGATCCACTTCATACTTCGTCTCCACTATTGATAGTGGTCGGTATGCTCGACTCCATTGTTCCCTTGGTTGCGCGAGAAACAATGGTCCGTTCCACCAAAAATGCTCGGGAAACGACTCCTTGTCGATCCCTCTTGTTGCTACGTCTGCTGGATTATCTTGAGACGCAATGTGACCGAGCTCTACATGGCAATTGTTCATCTTCAGATGGCTGATGATGTTGCGATTTTTCACAAAGGGCGTGGTCTCCAAGTGGTTTTTTGCTACTGTCCAGTTGAGTGCCATCTCGGAATCTGAGAGAATCAGCACCCGTTCTATGGTAACCACTGATTTAAGTTGGTCCACCACCGAATTCGCTAATCTTGCCGCTAGTCGCATTGCGCTCATTTCCATCTTCGGAATAGTGGTGGCTGTTCTTGTGGTGGGCAGTCTTGCTTTTGCCATTATAAGGTTGGCACCCTGTTGAGGGCCACAAAGATAGGCGCATGCTGCATAGGCCTCTGTGCTTGCATCTGCACATACCACTACTTCGGCTGTCAAAAACTTTGTTATGAGGAATCGTGGGATTTGCTTTGTGAATCCTTTCATGTCCTCACAGATGGTCTCCCATCTGTTACACAGCTCTCTTGGTAGTTGCTCGTCCCAATTGCGATTTTCCTTCCATAGGGACTGCAGAAATACTCGAGCTCTGTGCACCAGCGGTAGCAACCATCCCATGGGGTCGTAGATGGACGCTACAGTGCTCGCTACGGCTCTTTTGGTGATCGCCTTGTGCTTTACAATTCGGCATGTGAGCTGCAATTTGCCTTGTTTTGCTTTCCACTCGATGCCCAGTACTTTCGGGTTGTCGTCATTTGATTTGTCTGCTGGTTTAATGGTCTCCATGACCTCGGGTGAATTGGACATGAATTCTCTGAGGTTCATGCTGAGTTGCTTGAAAATCGCTTTTGTTTTAGAGTACACGTGAAGTCCGTCTTCCGGTGTATCCGACGTCAGAATGACGTTGTCCACGTAAAGGTTCTCCTTGATTTCCTTTACGAGTGATGCATCATCTGGATACTGATCCAGGTGATAATAGGTTGTAGCTGCCAGTAGAAATGGTGACGACATCAGACCGAAAGCCACTCTTGTAAAGCGATAGACTTGAATGTTGTCCTCACTGGGAGGTTTATTATGATCCTTTAGCCAGAGAAACCTTGTTGCGTCTCTATCTTCTTCTTGGAGCCTTACTTGAAGGAATGCTTTTTCCACATCGGCAATAATTGCTACTTGTCCTATGCGGAAGCGCAGGAGGAGGCCGTATAACTTTGGTAACAGGACTGGACCTCGATGTAAGGCGTCATTGAGGGATGGGCTGTTCTTGTAATGCGCGGACGCATCAAAGGCTACCCGTAGCTTCGTCGTGCTCTTTTGTGGAGTTATCACAGCTTGATGTGGGAGATAGTGGAGTTCGCCCCTTGATTGCTCCTGCTCGCCTACCCTCTCGATGATATTCAGTTCCAGTTGTTCCCGAAACGTGTCATGATACTTGTTCAGGAGTTGCTGGTCTTTCTGGAGTGACGTCCACACGCTTGCTAGTCTTCTTACGGCGATGGCTCTGTTATCGGGCAGCTCCACCGGAATCTCCTTCCACGGCAATCGGACATAATATCCGTCTTGTCGTTTTTGCACTGAGCGTAAGAATTCTTCATGCACCTGGTTGTCGATGACTTCTTGGACGTTCTTTTCTGGCCGAATAAACTCCTCCTGGCCTTCGTCTTGCAATTTCCAGCATCTTTCCCAAGCAGATTGCTCTGCTTGAATTAGATCTGGATTGGCCATCGATACTGAGTTTATTGCCTTTTTTACTCCCTGTAGGTGCTTTTCGTCTTCACGGGTTTCTTTGCCCGTGATTCTTGCCGTTTGAACTTGCAACTGACCAGTCAACAAATGTCCTACTCTTGTTGGCAGTAGATAGAGTCCCGACGGGAGTCGTACATGCGGTTTATCCGCATGTATCAGTTGCCACAGCTGATCACTGCCTAGCAGGATCTGGGGCTTGGCTTTGCGTTTGCTGACTACATGCACTTGGAGGTGATTTTGCCTGATAAATGCTGCATCTTCTTCGAGAATTGGTGGAGTTCGCAACGAGCTTGTTAGAATGTTATGCGTAAGGAGCTGTAGTTGACACGGTTCTCCATCGCTGTCCCAAATATCCAATGGGACTTTCCTTGTTTGACATTCGAGGTCGTTGGGTGCCCCGAACGTCCGCACGCGTAGAGTAGTGTTGCTCATCGAGGGAAGATTCAATTCATCGGCGAGTCTTTGGTCGATGAACGAGCATTCCGCTCCAGAGTCTAGCAGAGCTGGAATCTTTCGTAGTTTGCGCGTGCTTGGATCCAGTATTGTAAGCTCCCCAATAGGTAGAAATGTTTCGCCGATCCCAAGGATTTGCTTACTGGCGTGGAATTCTGCAATAGATTCCACGTCTTCATCTTGGTTTTCTTGTTCGCTACTCTCTTCCTCGTGGTATTGAGTAGTAAACTGTTTGACTTGTTTCTGCTGCCTAGGATTATTATTCCTAGCTTTTGGATTTGCTGTCGTTGAAGGTATCTTGTTCTTCCGCTGAGTAGGATTTGCATCTGGAGTCGCTGTTGCTACCTTCTGTTTGAAACAGCATGAAGTGTGGTGCCAACCTTGGCACCCGAAGCAGTTTCTTCTTTTGCATTCCTCCGTGGAATGCTGTGGTGATGCACAAATCATGCAGAGTTTGTGCTGTCTGAGGTAATTTGCCCGCTCTTGGGGTGTAGTGTACCTCGTGCAACTCGCAGCCTTGTGCGGCTGGTTGCAATACATACACAGTGGGATTTGACGCTGAGATTGTCCCTTTGCAGGTCTCTCATCACGTGCCGGTTGTTTACCCTTGTCGTTTGAGGCCATAGTTGCAATTTTTTCATAGCTGGAGATGTACTTGTCGAGCGTGTTCAGTAACCACAGCATCGAGAAGGGTTCCTCCATGGAACACTTCCTCCTCAATATTTCCCTCTGGACTTGCTGTGGAAACTTGGCTAGTAATTGCTTGACTAGCCACTGGCTGTCGACATTTTCTCCTTTGTCGCGAAGTTGTGCTATAACTATATGAAGTTGGTCGAGTAACATTCGTTGGTCTTTGAGTGACGTGCTTTGTAACGTTGCTGCTTCTAGTCGCTGGATCAGGGTGTGTATGGTGGTTTCTTTGTCGGAGTATTTTGCCTTGAGGAAGTCTATTGTTTTTGCATAGTTTGCCACAGAGACTTGGAACCTCATTATTGCTTGGCGTGGTTCTCCTTTCAAGGCATTTAGTAAGTGGTTAAACTTGAACAAGTCTGGAATGGGTTGGGAGTGAACGTTCGCGTTGAATAATGTCCAAAAATTATCCCAATCCCAGCAGTTCCCGGTGAAAGACGGGATCGATATTGCTGGCAGATTGACTCTTGACAAGGCTGGAACTGCTCCTTGTTGTCCCGTCTCCGAAGACGAGAGTGGCTGTTCCGTGGCAACTCTTGACGGGTTTGGATCTGCTTCTTGTTGTCCCGTCTCCGAAGACGCGGCCGACAGTTACGTTGTAGCGGACAACAATTGCGGTGTACTCGCTTGTTCCCTTGTCGTGCTTGCAGTCGTCCGCAGTAGAGCTGAGAGCTCTACTGCTATTTCGCAAGCTGCTACTAGAGTCTTTTCCGACATGGTGTGGTATTGTTCATAGTCCACCGCCTCTTGTGCCGACGGTGCCCTCTCCAACTTGTCGAGTGACGTGGCGTACTCTTGCTGCGGATCTTCAACCTTCTTTGCGTAGGGTTCGATTGCTGTCAGCTTTCCTTGCGCCAATTTTAGGTCTTCGGCTTTGCCAGCCACCTCCTTAGCTTCAGCTATGGTCGAGTCCAGCTTCTTGCAGAATAAGGTCAGCTTTCTTTTGCAATTGCTAAGCTGGAACCTTTGTCCCTGCTCCATCTCTTGCTTGTTGGTCGCTTGGGAGCAGATCGATGGCCTTTTCTTGTTTGCCAGCTGAATCGATTTCTGTCCTGATCAATCCTGATCAGTGGACCGTCACCCGTGCAGTCGAATTGACTTGCACCGGATTGCACTTGCCTAGTGGTTGCTAGTAGTCCTACAGTGTAATCGATGCAAGCGCTTGCAGATACCTACTTGTCTACCGCGCGTCGCACCTACTTGTCGGGACAACACTTGAAGAAAGTTCAACCACTAAACACAGAAAAAAACGACACTAATAAACTGGAAGCAAAAAATGGCCTGAAACCAACACTGCCACTAGAAAAACTGAACCTGAAACGAAAGAAAATCAAATCCGTACCTGGTATTGATCTTCTTCTTACACACGTTCGGCAGATACCAATTCCTCGTTAGGCCGACTGCACCAATTTGTGGAACCACGACTTCGATTGCTAGACCAAGTATGAATAATGCCTGCCACGCGGATTGATTGTACAGGTACTTGCGGCCAAACCGTCGCTCCACAAAAGTAGACCAGTTCTCCAAACTTTTCATCGCAACGAACCTCAAACTTGGGTAATTAAACAGGTGATTTAGTTTCAGCCGGTTTAATCATCCGATTAAAACGACTAACGACAACGACGAGTAACTTGAGAACACAAGATTAGGATAAATGAGTGGGATGAATAAGAATGATACAAATAACATAGAAGAAAATCTAACATATAACTACTAAATGAACATGACCTGAATAAAGGATTGCTTAAGTGAATGAGCCTACTTGAAGACGACCTGAACTTGCTGAGGAAGATGAACGAGAGATTGCTTAAAGGAGATGAAACAAGGACGTGTATGAAAATCAGAATATTAAAGAAGAAATGCCAGAAATGAGAGATCAATAGACAAAGATACTGATGGCGAGCGACTTGCTAAAGATAGGCTAACCAAGGCACGATAACAGGAAAAGGTATCAAGACGGAGTCCGCCACCTCGTCCCCTCGCGTACTGCCACTGACGCCGTCCGCGCTGGCTTGCCATCGAACCGCCCATCATCGACCTAGGATCATCGCTGAATTGACCAACCGATCGAAGATGCTGATCTCTTGTCCACCTTGCTGTTTTGGCTCTTGCAGCGGCAGTTGCTTCGGCGGATAGCTTGCCCAGTACTTGAGTTGCTAATAGCAGTTAACTGAAATTGCATTTGAAACTTGGCAAACTGAGAAAAGTAGTAATCGTACCTTGCCATGGTGCTCTTCGTTCTTGCCATTGCCGTTGATACGCTTGTTGCTCGATACGCACATTGCTATTGATCTCTTGGTAGTTTGTCTTTGCTGACCGTATGGTATTAACACGACCAAGAGCGTTGGAAACAAAGGTAAAATGGTCGGCATTTGCCGACAGCTGTGTTTATCGAATTTATGTCGTATTTATTTAAAACAACTCATATCGCTCGTGTGATGGTGACACGATAGCGGTAGATCCAGGATTCGCGCTGCTTCTTGAGCGCCACGAATGCCTTCGCTCTTGCGTAATCGTTGTTGCCCAAGTTGGTCCAGTATCTGATGCAAATTAAATGTGTCACCTCTAATTGACAGAGACCTACTACTAAATTAACCTCGTTGGGTGTACAATAAGATGTTCCGCGGTCAGCTCCAGTTCGCTCGCCCCCAGGCCTACGCCATCCAAACAGCAACCTGTGGTAAAATTTTCAGTCAGCTTGAAACTTTTCCATACCACGAAAACTCGGACATCACATCTGAGCGATGAGCTTCTCCACAACGTTCGTCGGAAGGTCTTTCGGAGTGTCGCTGTTGATGAAGCGACCACTAGTTCTGTAGGTGTACGAATGTACCTCGTTTGCTGGTTCGCACGCCTTAACATAGTCATAATGAATATTGTCAATTCTTGTCACTTATACTAACGCTTACTCTGGCGAAGTAGTGCCTCAAAAAATCGGTCGCATGAGTGAGGTGGTCCTCTCTTCGGGCGCGCACCGGCAAACTCCAAGAGTGATTTCGAACATATTTTCGTGGCCCACCCAACTACCCTCACTTCGAAAACTCCCACATTAGGCACGCCAAGGAAGCCAGTCCATTTCCGCCCCCTTCTCCTCTCTCCCACTGCACTCCGGCGTCCAATACAACGTGCTGTTGCCGTCATCGTCGGTGTCCTCGGCGACGAGGGGTCTGAGGTGCTCCTCCTCCTCCTCCTCATCTTGCTCCTCCTCCAGACTTTCTCGGTCCTCTTCTCGAGGCAGAACGTAGTTCAGCTCCAAGAGAGAGGGGCACACCTGGCGAAGCGTGCGCGTAATCTGCCGAACTAGTTCGGCACCACCGTCTCCATTGCTGAAATTGAGAATAGCGGCGTTATATTGCAGATTTTATCAAGCAATTGATATGTTAGTGAAACTATACTAACACACCCTGGCGGAGCTACGACTCGTATGCAGGATTCGCTGACGTAAAACTGGCGCAACATTCGAAGCGAAACGAACAGCGAAAATGAACAGAAAGACAAAAAAATGAAAGAGGGGTCAAGGGAAGGCCTGTGGCATGAAATGAGCCGATATTTCGTCATTCGGCACGTGACTACAAAAACCCGGCCGTCGTGGCGGGACCCTCTGCCCTTTGTCCTTTGCAAGTGACTGCGAATCGCCCGCAGGACGACTTGTCGGCTCGACCCATGCCGACTCGTCCACTCCTACCGTAATTCAGGCGATTCCCCTCGGGACCCGATGGGGGTGGCAGGCGCTCTGCCGTATACTGCTGGCAAGCAACCTGCAAAGGGGCGTGGCCAGCCAATCAGAGCGCGCGGACTGTCAGTCAGCGGTTGGGATGCAGGTGTCGCGGCAAAACCCTCTCCTCTGATTTCCTACCTCTCACTCTGTGCAGCTATGTCTCCTGAAATTACGGCTCCCCCCGCAAATGGCAAGGACCAATCACCGTCGAGGTGGGCGGGATCAGGTGCACCTGCTACGTGCCTGTGCCACGCGATGCGCATCTGAGAATATTTGTTTACTAAATTCCCTATATTTGCTGATTGTTCATTTTCATGTGTTGTTTTGTGTGTTCCTTTATTGTCTGAACCAGTTTGAAGAACAGATTTTGGTTTACTTGACCACAAATTGCGAAGTATCATAGTATTACTACCAACATTCCGTATGAATATATTAGAGCTTGACCAGAAAGACGGAAAAAGTAGAGATGAAAAGAGAACAAACTGCGGTGGAGATCTCCGTCTGTCAAATGATGGTTCAGCGTGGCTTAGGTCAAATTGGCGGTATTGATTGGACCACCCTCATTTACGACGTGGGTGGTCTTTGATCGTAATTTGAAAAACGGACATCACCACCGTGTTCAGCACCCTCGATAACCTTAAAGATGACGTTTTACGATGGCCAAAGGTTTCCTGGACAGAATCCGGAAGACGAAATCCCTGGAATTAAATAGTGCCAGAATAGTTTTGTTTACAATGTGAATAAATGTGCTTCAGAAACATATTTCACTATACCTCGATGTTTGCACCACCTTTGAACTAATGGTAATACGTTCGTTACAAAAAATCGGGAGATTGTCAAAAGTCGGGGAAAACGACACTTCGTAAGAGTCCGGCCCATCGGTGGGTCGGATTGTCCGAAACGGCAGAGGACGTACGACCCATCCGTGGGTCGTATTGTCGTCAATGCGTTGAAAAGTACCGCATGCTCGCCTTTGTCCAAATACCTTTGCAGTTAACTAATGGTCGAGGCTGCGGGAATTCATCGAAATCAGTCATAGCGCCGCTACTGCACATTAGCATATAAAGGTGATAATAAATGATCACGTATTCAGTGTATCCTGCTCCACATTTATTTGCTTACTTTTGAATACCTTTTATATAATCAATGAACTTCCGATATTCAACGTCAATATGTAGCTGTTTTAAAGCGAACGCGTCATCGATAGAGACCTTCATGAAGCTGTTCGTGGTGTTCATCGTCGTCGTCTTAGCCCTACTGTGCTCTCAAGCCAGGTAAACTCTAACTAAAAGTGCATTCTATCGAGGTAAGTGATGAGGTGGTGAAACCACAGCTCTGTGGCCGTCAAGAAAAGCCCATCGAACCTTTTGAAAACGATGGTGCTAGGATCGCAGTAAAACTCGCAGCTCAGGCAGGGTTTAGAACCTTCATCTCGATTACCATTAATTTTTACATCACAGTATTATTTATTGTTTAGCAGACGACCGAGATTGTTAAAATACTTCATTCGGCTAACATTTTGGCGGTGTCGCCTTCGCCGGAGAATGGAAAGTCGAATATATATTTGAGAAGCTACTCGATCAAACACTAGTTCTTTCTACAAAAATCTATTCTAAAATCTCGAAGAACGGGGAACAAAAGTTCAAGAAAGCAACCAGGGGCGGGATTCATGAACGCAACCGCCGGTCAAATTCACCGGCGGTTGCGTTCATATACGTTTCACAACCGTAGCACCAGAAATCTGGCCCGGATTCTTGAACGCGACCGCCGGTCAAAGTCACCGGCGGTCATCTTCACCGACTCCGGTTATGGATTTAACCGGTGTCGGTGAAGATTTTTGATTGATGAACGTGACCGCGGTTACGCGTAACCGGGGTGCGCGTCGGTTAGTTGCGTCGGCCGTAACCGGCACCATCTCGGCTTGGCAGGGTGCCAGAGCGGTGTGAAAATCGATAATCGCCGCCGAGTGTTTCCTATTTCGACTACTTCGACTAATTAATTAAGATGATAGTGAGAAAAGATATGATGATAGTTAATGAAGCAAATAGCTGGTTGCATCAATTAGCAGCTCAACCAAGCAGTCACATTTGCTGCTGGGAAGTTGCTGCCACCGACACACACACAGCAATTTAGATGGAAGGGAATTAATAAGAGGGAGAAAGAGCAGAATTGAGGATTAAATATAATATCTGAACATATGTAAATCACCAACTGAAAAAATCATGCACAAGACACCAATACCAAAGTTGACTAACGTAACAAAGTATTCAATTGAGGATTAAATACAAACGAAAAAGAAATACGAATATGAACAAAAACATACACTCAAAAATTATGATTTCGATCCACTCATACAAATCTTAAATATGATTTGGACTGTGCACGCAGCTATTCCACATATCCTAGCCAAGAACAGCAACATAGTAATAGCATCACGTTAATCAAAAACAGTAAAATAATAAAAATCATAAAAAACAAACCGTTTCGTCCCTTAGCCTTAGACGGAAAAGGATGAAGCTAATTAAAGAAAAAAAGCCATCCCCGGGACTCATCAGTAAGGCAGGGATGGCTTAGAATGTTTTCTGAAACCATCCACCCACGCAAATCGTAAATTACGATTTGCATGGGTGGATGGCTCAACAAGCAAAAAAGAAATGGCTGAGGGAAAGTCTAAAACAAGCAAAACAATAAAGTTTAAAGAAGATAACAAAAAAAAACTGAGACCAATAACAAGACCAGCGAAAACCGGCGCTCGAGCGCAAAAACAAACAAAACAAGAATGTTTAAAACGAACTTCATAACAAAAAAAACTCGACGCTAAACACACAAAACAGCATACTCTAAAACAAACAAGGTAACAAGAAAAAAACAAACCAAAATCATGACCGGCGAAAACCGGCGCTCCAGCGGCAAATTCTGCCCCTAATACTAGGACAGAATTTGCCGCTGGAGCACCGGTTACGCTCTCCGGTTAACGTTCACCGGCCTCGCCCGGATCTAGAGAAACAAATTTCACACTAAATCTGCTTGTTTGAAAACAAATGATGATAATCTACCCTCGAAACTTACCGGAAAACGCAAATCAGTCACCGGTTACGTTTGACCGGCCGGTTACGTTTGACCGGCCAATTACGTTTCACCGGCCGGTCAAGTTTCACCGGCCGCGCTCGGCCGGTGAAACGTAACCGGCCGGTCAGGCCTGTGAAACGTAACCGGCCGGTGAAAATTCACCGGCGGCGGTTACGCTCATGCTCGGCATGGCCTGTGAAACGTAACCGCCGGTGAAATTTCACCGGTGCGTTCATGAATCCCGGCCCAGAAGCGTAAGCGTGACTGGTGGCTATCGAGGGAGACCACCAGTCACCCTTACAATTAGATGCAGAAGTTAGTGGGCGAATGAACCTAACCCATAGGGACCACCCACCATGGTGACCTCATATGGCGCGATCAGCTAGGTCAAACCTGCATAAGTCGGCTAATGGGGACAACTCTTGACTGAGCTCTACCCACTCTTCTTTCCGATCGATGTCAGGAGCCCTGGCAGCTAATATAGTTGTATACTAGTTGTAAGGTACGCTAAGTCGTATGGTACGTCATTAAGGTACTCACTGACTGCTCCTTTGAACTTTTGTTTCCCGTTCTTGGAATTTCAGAATGGACTTCCGTAGTAGGAGATATGGTTAAAGCGAGTAGCTTCACAAATATATATTCCACCTCCCAGACCACGAAGAAGGGCCCCGATTCATAAACGGACGAGCGGTCTCCGAAACCACAGCGCGGCCAGAACCAGACGGCAGAGTCGATGAGAGATTGCGTTTAATATAGGAAGTTTAAGATAAGTGAAGAAACCCGTTCAGAAAGCCGTTCACAGGCTATACCTCAGGGTTTACCGGGTTTACCAATGATGAATATGGGCCAAGGTGATATCGCCGAAAGGTTAGCCGAATGAAGTATTTCAACAATCTCGGTCGCCTGCTAAATAGTAAATAATACTATGGATTCACAAGATTTATCGAAAGTCGCACATGGAATTTCTACGTCTTTTAGGGTACATAGTAGTAAAGGTAAAAGGTATGGGGGTCGGCGTTGATTAGCCCCCTATTGACGCACCGCGGCAAAAGTCATCCTTATCATTGTTGTATAGTTCAGGGTTCGGATCCTTTCGTAGCCTTCGGTTTTGCAATGCTTAGGATGACGCACCCGCACCGGAGTTCCTCCCCCAGCCTAACCGCGTGGCGAAGCCACGCTGTTTCAAGATAATATGTCGGGAGAGGCGTTGTAATTATAAATAACACCATGCGTCTATGGACCGCCCAGCCAACGCTATTGGCCGGCTAGCAGCAGGGGCGGGCGCGTGTCGGCGATGAGTCCTAGCCCCGAAAAGATCAGCCAGAGAGATTAAGACGTCGTCTCACTCATTCAAGTTCTATAGATTCGTTGATATTGAAAAAGTATAGAAAGGAATGAAAAAGCTCTAAATTAGGCTTCAGAACTCGTGGCCTACGAAACGAAGCTTGAATAGTTGCTATTTCAGGGGTAGTCAATGTGTTAAGTACGAGAATGATAAAAAACGATGCAAACGCACTCCGCCTCAGATGATTAGAAGATTGTTGAGGTGAGAAGTCCCTTATTGTTTTACATATTCGTTGATCTTGATGGTCTCTCAGAAATATTTCAGAGTGTTTACAAAAAGGGAAAACGGGAGGTAAGAAATTCGTGGGTTACAAAGCAGAGCTTAGAAAGTTGCTATTTCAGTCGCAGGTCATGCCCGTACACTGTTGACGCGAATGGTAAGGTGCAATGCAAAATCATTCGGCGTCAGATGCTTAGAAGATTGAGGTGAGAAGTCCCCTTTGTTTCACATATTCGTTGATTTTCATGGCCTCTGAGACATATTTCAAAATGTTACAGTGGAGGGAATCTTGGAGGTAAGAAACTCGTGGCTTACAAAGCAAACCTTAGAACGTTGCAATTTCAGATGTGAGTGTTGGATTGACAAGAAGGGTAAAGAGATTTGCGTCATTACACAGAAGCCAAGGAAAAAGTTTGGAAACTGAGGAGTGTCGTCTGGACATTTTCAGTTGGGTATTGATTACAATCGTGTTCGTTACTCGAGCTGGGACTCCTCAAGTAAAGAACAACAGTCCTGTGGAACACATATCAGTGAGACATTCCGAGTTTAGCAATGAATTACAGCGAACCTCTCTTCCGAGTTATCATTATTTGCAATATTTGCGCCTTGACAATTAAAACAAGAAAACAACTTTGTGGATTTTAAACTCGATGGGGCGCGTAGTACACTGGGATGGGGTGCTACGGACACCCGCACGGTCAAGCGATCGATCCCCGCTCTAACACTGATTTGGTATAACGGATTTTTTTGCTACACCTATCGGACAATGTAGCAGAATCACTGTTAGAACAGAATGTTTCTTCAAGTTTTTTTTCGGAAAGAAGTTGCGGAACACTTCATGAAAAAGTCTATGAAAAACACATCGAAATCAATTCACAGGATAATATCTCAAAGAAAATAATCTGGGAAAATATACAGTACCCGAGAATGAGCAGCAGTGACGAAGCCTAGTGCGCTCGACCAAGACGCACAACGATCCTTAAGCTGTATGAATCTCATGAATCTAATGAAAAGCAATATCAAAAATTAAATGTGTCTGATAGGTACCACTGTAGATCATCGAAAAATGCACAAATGATCAGAGATTCCATCAGTGATCAATTCTGGGAATGAGAGAGGTTCATGGAGTCCAATCTAACAATAGAAGGTGAGATATGGTATCTTGTGCCGCCACTGGACCGGATGATGCTTCATATTCCAACCGAGTAGGTGAAGGGCACCTTGGTCCGAGGTGAACACGTCCTCCTGGGAGCGGGCTCTGAATGTAGCTCAACCGAACCGTCGCACACCTGCGCAGAGGCGTCCGTCTGAAAATGTTTTTTTGTTCCGATGAATAAATATCGATTTTGCGTCGAACTTTTCGGGAATCTCATCGTCTTCAGAGGCCTGGGTACTATCATCAACTGCAGTAGCGGAAGTAGGAAAAAGCTACATGTCAATTGACTAAACTTTGCACGACGTCAGCTTGTCAAAATTTCCAGGAAATGCCATCCAAGCAGATGACAAAGTGACTACTACTACGGACAAGCTGGTTCTAAAAAGGCCTACTAGTCATGCATTATCATCGTCGATGAAAAATTCCGATGGAATTGCTCCGTTTTTTTTTCGGAAATCGAGCTGACATAGAAAGGAGAAACTGGACCTCTATGGCAATCGGTCGAAAAGAAATGTGAATATTGGTGATGCTATGGTAAGGTAAACAACTACCTATAATATTCGAAGATCCTATGAGAAATTGCTAAAGGATTCCGAAATATACCAAAACATTATTTGATTCAGGAAGACAACTCGTAAGATCATAGTGCTGGAAAATTCATTCACGGTATGTGTCTAAATCTCAGAAACAAATTCAAAAAGGTCGATACCCTAAGCTGAGTAGAAGTAAGAACAAGACAACTGGGATCCAACCAGGCATCATCGGGTAGGAAGAAGTGGAAAGAGGAGGCGGGAAGGATAGTTTTCGAGTTTTTCCTAACTAAAAAGTATATGGTGAACACATTCAACCCAATGTATCTACACTTGAAAATTTCTTGAGCACTCGTATCTTGACAGGAGAGTCGTAGGAGCACACCTGTTTTGTTTTGGTTGAGATGAGAGTTGATGCAGTCGCGGGACTAACAAGAAAGGCTAACGATAAAGCGGCGATCGCGGACCTCCGGAGTGCCGAAATGCGCCGTTTCGGTGTCCACACGTGGTGACCCGGGTAGAGTCAACCACAGTTCATTTGCATTCCATACCCAACGGGGAGCCCGCGGGGTAGCTCCTTCGAGCCACCCCGTGGGGCCCCCTACTTTTAGCTTGAGACGCGAGGAAAAGACGCGCCGCATATTTACAAGTGGTGAGGAAGGGGCGGAGACAAGTCGGTGGTGGGTCACCTAGCGAGGGACCGAAGCGGCAACGGGATCCGAAAATCGAGGGGTCGAAAAATCGACTAAAAGCAAGTTTTCACGAATTTGAGAAAAATGCATATGGAGGGATAGAGCTCAAACTGCTTATGTCGGGTGTAAACTTATTTTTGCAAATAAATGAATTTTGAAGAAGTTATCAAAAACGGCGGGTTTCGGCGCTCCGAGGCGCCGCAGCCGCCGTTTTACCATTGCGGCGCGTCCGGTACTGAACTACGGCAGAAGCGGGTCAGAGCGAGATAGGAAACTGCAAAAAATGAAAAAAAACGTCGTTCGAATCTATTTGAAAATCGCAACCCCTCATATCTCCGACGTTCCTGGGTCAAAATAACCGATTTCGACCGAATTTGGTATGTGGGGGAGTGAAGGAAAGTTTAATGGAGATAATCGAGGAACTGAATAATTCAGGCCGGCGAGCGCAAACTGGAACAAAAGGCGAAAATTAATGGTAAATCTCAAGTGTTTTTTAGAATTTTTTCTGCAATCGAAGGTAAATTACCATGGCATCGACAACATCTCAATTGACTGAACTCATTATAGTTGAATCATTGTCCGAGCGGGGGTGACCCAGAGTTTGACGTCTTTGAGTTGAGCCGTAAATTAGTAGCTAAAGTGCGACGTTGAGACGGATGTTCTGCAGTTTCTACAGTTTTGTTAGTGCACTGGTAAGAGGCGCTACTGACACGAGCACGGTCGAGCGATCGATCCTCGTCCGTGGGTGAAAGCTAAAGGTAAAGGTGTCGGCGTTGATCAGTCCGCTAAGGACGCACCGCCGCATTCGTTTTCCATTCAAAATCTTAGAGGCATGTTGAGTGCGTATTTGACCTCTACAATAACTTATCGGGGCAGTCGCTGTACCAAGTCAGTGTCTTTACCATCTCAGACAAGCTGTTACCAAGCTACTCGACCCCGAGGGGATGGAAAACTTGGTTAACCCGGGCGGGGATCGATCATTCGACCATTCAAGTGTCGGCAAAACCTACTGTAGAAAGAAAAGTCCCCTCACCTTGAAGGTTACGCTCAGAGTCGGTTGAATATACGCACGTAAAGGGCTATATGGAGACAGGTGACATTGCAGAAGGCAGAACAACAAAATAAGATCCATCACTCAGGACTGTTTGGAGAAAATAGCATTCACGTTGAGATTTCAAGAATTAGAAGATTCTACCCGAAAACATAGAGGGAGAAGGTCTTGTGTTGGTATGCCT
Source organism: Nippostrongylus brasiliensis (assembly GCA_030553155.1). Classification (NCBI taxonomy): domain Eukaryota; kingdom Metazoa; phylum Nematoda; class Chromadorea; order Rhabditida; family Heligmosomidae; genus Nippostrongylus; species Nippostrongylus brasiliensis. Next base: position 11,670,977 of record CP130735.1, read on the forward strand.
TTGAAAATCGAATTAGATTCTTAACAATACTTCTGCTATAAGCAGAAAGCTCCTGAAAAAGTAATTCGCCCAATTTCCATATTTTACAGCAGTAAGGAAACGGGGCAGTGATTTTGAAACGCTGTTTCTGCCTGACTGACAAGTTGGAGATGGATGTCGAATGATAAACCCTATATTAACCTTACACCCGCCTCATAGAAAAATTCCGAAAGAATTCCCTGGGAGCTTTGAGGCAAAATTGTAGTAGCATTGATGTGACGCTATGTGATCGCTGATTACACTACGCTAATGATCATCGTAATGCACCGTGATCTGTATGCATCGGTCGATGATCGATGAACTCTGATGACTGGGGTCACCTACCTAAATCTTATGCCAAGACATCTACCTCCAGGGCTAGAAAATATGTATAAATGTTCTCAAATAAATAAATATATATGAAAATACGTATAAATATTCTTAAATATGTGTGATACACACGACTTCCTTCAACAGGGTAGAGCGCCCACTTTGGGTAACAACACTCTTGACGTTGTACTTAGTACTAACTACTACTAATTGATTGTACTTCTGTCAACCCGTCGGCTGGTTCAAGCGACTTCAGTCCACATCAATATTAATCGTACCGTGCCTTACTCTTCTTTCATTCCAAGGTAGAGGAGTTGCTCACGAGTACAAAATTAACAACACAGTCCTTGAATCTCGGGTATTCGCTAAAGACCTAGAGGTTCTGGTTGACTCCAAGCTGAGCTTCTCCGACCGCATCAATCAATTGGTTAGGAGGGCATATAATATCCTTTACATGATTTTACGTAACGTGCATACTAAAGATCCGCGGATATTAACTCGCCTGTATAAGGCCTATGTTCTTCCTCATCTAGAATACTGTTCGCAGATAAGGAATCCTACGTTGAAGAAGCATATTTCTCTTTTGGAGAAAGTGCAGGAAATATTTATCAGACTGGTTTTTTATCGTTTCAATCGTGGACACAGATACACTTCTCTCCCCAGTTACAATGAGCGACTGAGAGTACTTAATCTTAGAAGCCTGCAATATAGGGGGACTGTCGCTGATTTGGCATTTGCTTTTCGGATTCTTCGTATGGAGGTAAAGCTGAAGCCGAGTAAGTATTGGATCTTTCGGCCTGGAAGCATCAGGAAAAGAGGTTTTCATATACAATATCGTAAGATCTAGTACAGAAACTACACACAGCTCTTCAATAGCTTATTCTACAGAGCAGTCAGTTGGTTTGATTTACTGTCAGCAGATGTTTTAGATGGCGAAGATAGTCATGCTTTCAAAAGAATGCTTCACCGAAAGAACGTTTTGATCATTTGAGCTTTACATGACTTTAATTGAACAGTCCTATACAGTGCTACCTAGATCTCTAGTTAAAAAAGGCCATAAAGCAACTCATTTCACGTTGTGCTTTCCCTATTCCTTTTGAGTCTTACCTAGTCGAACTGCTTCACACTAACCCTGTTCGTCTTTTTACTGAATTCCAGACCCGTCCTATAGAGCACGCAAATGGATTGATGATGTGGGTCCTGATGGTGTTGACGGACCTACTAAGCTGGTATTCGGAGTCGCCTACTCCCCCGACTTGCAGTGCTAGCCTCCCACTGCTCTTCATCATCAGGTTTCCACACACATACTGCGTGGTAGGGGGATCTGGATTTGAGGTGTTATTGTCAGCTTTATGTTTGCCATTTTTGCCGATGTTTCGTTCTGCGTTTATTTTTGCCTGAATTTTGGTATTCTATATAGATTGGCTCTCAATGTCGCTCCTTTTCGGCTGTATGATCATTACACCTGATGTTATTATGTTTTCGTTAGCCTGTTTTGATATTTTTTCTTTTTTGTTCTTGGAATTGTGCGCACTTCGGTGCATTTTAAATAAATAAATAAATAAATAAATAAATAAATAAATTCCTTCTTACGAGGATGCTCACTTCGACGCTATAAATTCCTACTTGAGTAATGTTGACTGGCCTGGTTTGCTCAAATATAGATGACCTAGATGGGAAACATAAACTCATTTTGGCTGTTTTTCATCACACAATCGATATGTTTGTTCCAGTCATTGAGGTTTCCGGTATTAAACAGTGCCTCTCCCCGCATCTGAACCGGTTATCAAGGAAAAAAACAGAAGCTTGTAATATTGCGACTGCTAGTGAAAACAGTGAGGACTGGTCAAAGTATCGACAACTGAACAAGGTTTTTGAAAAGTGTCTAAGGAAATTTAATGCCAACATTGGAAAAAGGCTATTGAGTCTAGAACATATAGAATAGAACATTCTTCAGATTTCTGAACTCGAAACTCAGGTACTAGTCTTCAATTGGAGTTTCGAAATCCAGTAATGGAGTTAGTGCTCGATCGGAAGAAGACAAAGTTGAAATACTTGCCTCGGTCTTTGAAATATCTTTCGTAGGCGAGGTATATTCTGTATTGCCTCAGGCTAGTGATGCCCCTCCTTTTCCTACTATGTCCGACCCGGGTTGGTTTTATGCCGAAGAGATCTACAAACTTTTGGCCTCTTGGCCACCCTCCTTTTCCACAACCCGAGATAATATACCATTAGTTTTCATAAAAAACTGCTCATGTCATTGCACGTCCTTTGGGGTTCCTTTTCAATCTAAGTTTCATAAGGTTATCTGTGCCTACTGAGTCGAAAGTTTCGCTTGTCACCTCTACTCCTAAAAAGGTCAGCTTTGGTCACCCCTCTACTACCGCCCAATCAGCATCACCTATTTTACCGAACTTTTCGAAAAGGCACTCAAAAATTCTGAAACATCTTGATTAACATAACGTTATTTCTGCATTCCAGCACGGGTCCCAGTCAGGCTCAAGCTTGAGGGTCGAGAATCTAAGGGAGGGTCGTAATTGAACATCGTCCGAGGGGGGGGGTCGTACTCAGAGCTCATCTCGAAGGGGAATTGTCGATGGAAGGGGGTCCTATTTAAACCGGAAGGTTTCTGTATACCCTAATTCGGATGTACATGGGTTCCAGCAGGTTCCGAAGTACCATATAGCCCAAACTCCCTCTGGGAACTGGGACTCCCAGTTTGGGAAATCAACAACAACCGCCATGCTTCATTCACTTGCACAGCGTTCCTGACTAAAAGTTCCAATGTCGATGTAGTACATCATGATTTTTGTGAGGCTTTCGATAAAGTGCTCGATAACAAACTCAATCACAAATTAACAGTTGTCGGCATTCATCCTCGGATTATCTCCTGGATCCAGTCCTTTTTGACACATCGGACTTTTACGGTCCGGGTAAACAACGCCTATTCCAAACCGAGATGGTTTGAGAGTGGTGTGACGCAGGAGGTCGTTCTGTCCCTTATTATTTCTAATATATATATACGTATGATTTACCCAACATTCTTCTGGAAGCCGATGTTGGATTCATTGCATTCGCTGACGACTTTAAGATTTATAAAAAAGAAACCTATAATACTCTAAATCTCGCTTCTCAATGGTCCTCTTTCGGCCAAGAAGACTAATGTTCCTCACTTGAGGAACGGAAATTCTGCACACATTCACAAGGTGGGATCCACAGCCGTTGATGATGTTGATCAAATCAATGATCTTGGTTTTCTGGTTACAAAGGATCTCTGCTTTGATAGCGACGTTCAACAGATAGCAGCTAAGGCTTCGGCAATCACTCAGAGGATCTTTCGTGCTTTGTGAACCGAAAACAATACTACTTTGCTAAAAGCGTACAAATCTTACGTGAGGCCGTTACTCGAGTACGACACCTCTGTTTTCAACCTGCTTAAGCTCAAAATTGTTGACAAAATTGAAAAAGTCCAGGGCGGTTTCACCAGAAAACTTATGGTTAACTCAACTGAAAACTTATGGTTTTCTCTTTCAGTGCATTCCATCTGCCAATGAAAGAAATTTCAACGTTTGTCTTCGCTCGATTGCCTGAAGAGGAAGAAAGCTTGATCTCCTTCCTTGTCAAAAAATCGTTCATGGGCGGTCAGGTTTGCTCCTTAGTCAGCTACGTTCTAGGAGATCTGTCACTAGAGGAGGTCCATGAAGTTTTGCTAATGCCAGGGCTAGGAAAAACTGTAGGATACACATTTCACACACAGAGTCGCTCCTATCTACGTACTTTTTAGCAAGAAGCAACCTATTTCTGTCAGTCACAATGCTTTCAAGAAAATGATAGATAAACTATTACTTTAGACATGACGGTGTCTAGTTTGTTCTTTATGATTCGTTCTCACTGCTCATGTTATTTGGTCATTGGTTTTCTTTGTCAGCTTTTGTTGCTCTTCCCATCCTTGTTACCTTTTTACCCATTCTCGCCCATTCAAGTGGTCCGTTCTAAATAGTTCCCGGTTTGTTGCTTATTTACATTGCATTTTTTTGTGTTAGCCAACTGTTTTATGCACTCGTTTGTAAGATCTATGTTGCTTGGATTCGTTTCACCTTGTTGTTACTGTTAGTGATACTTTATCGTTGGTTTGAATTGTATTGCTTATGGCATGTGGCAACTACCACCGAACTTTCGTTCCCAAAATTTCCTAAAATTGCTCGCCTTAATCGACCTGGTTTGCACGAACTATAATCTTCTTCTTTCCTGGTTTGACGGATTTCCCGGTCTGACGGATTGACGGATTTCCCGTATCTGTACTACGACTCGCAGTTGGCGTCGGAAGTCCCTAAACCTTAAGATATTGAGACTCTCGATGGAGGTAACACCCTAGCTTTAGTTACCTTCAGGCGGTCGCTTGGTCCAGTTGTTTGGCGGCGGATAGCCTGGTTTAGTCGAATATATTCGAATATCGACGATCGTGAATTCGAATGTCATTCGAAAATCGCGATTTTTCGAGCATTCGAATGTACATTCGAAAATCGCGATTTTTCGAGCATTCGAATTCGAATACATTCGAAAATCGCGATTTTTCGAGCATTCGAATTCGAATACATTCGAAAATCGCGTTTTTTCGAACGTTCGAATTCGAATATTCGAATTCGAATGTTCGAATATCCATTCGGACAGAACTTGCGTTTCGCGAGGGAAGATCTCATCAAAGCAAATACAGGGTGTCCCAGTAATGTAAGCACTGCTTAAAGTAATTAGAAAGGAAAAGCACTAGAAAATGGAAATCTACGGACAAGTAGATGGAATGGATTGCTCCATGTACCCTGCACAAATTTTCAGACTTAAGACACAATCAATTGTGCAAGCTTGCCACGATTTCGCCCCGAAATGACCATATCGCAGTGCGTTTACCGAACTTCGGAAGTAAAGTTTAGTATACCACAACTTGTGAACAAACAAAATAGTCAAAATGCAATTTTGCCGTGATCTGATCAATACCATGTTATCTTTGTGGAATGTCGTTGGTACACCCTATTAATGGCAAGTGCCCTTACCCGCCTGTCCGTGGCCCTCTTGCCCGCCTCGCTTGATGTCCGAATTTTGTTTGACTAACATGACCGAGTGCGGTAAACCGAGGTCCTTGAGCCACTAAATGTGTCCGTTCTCTTTTGCAGCGCTTAGTTTAGACTCTGCTGATCAACAAAATTTCCTCCTTCCCCTACCACAGAAATTCGCAGTGAAAATTCAGCCAAAGCCAACCGAGCCAATTAGAAATTCCCGTTTCAGATGAGTAATATATATAAGAGGCGAACGGTGGAGGTGGGGTGGATGTGGAAGTTAAAGTCGTCTTGATGTCCGAATTTTGTTTGACTAACATGACCGAGTGCGGTAATGTGTCCGTTCTCTTTTGCAGCGCTTAGTTTAGACTCTGCTGATCAACCACAGAAATTCGCAGTGAAAATTCAAAAGCCAACCGAGCCAATTAGAAATTCCCGTTTCAGATGAGTAATATATATAAGAGGCGAACGGTGGAGGTGGGGTGGATGTGGATTAAAGTCCGAGAAATAAGTTAATGTTTAGTCAGGAAAGTGTTCATTCCACCTCTCCAGGAAATTTGGGATGTGTTTGCTCGCAAATTTTAAAGGCGTGCATATCGTTTCAGCCTGCAAAGAAAGGCGATATCGAACTCTAGGATAGTGTCCACAAAACAGCTTTAATCTAATTGTGCAGTGCTGTGTTTGTGCAGTGTTTCAGAATTATTTCGCGATTTTAGAACGCTCCGTGATTGTTAGATTTGTTAAGGAAATTTTGAAAGTGTGCAAAGTAGACCTTCTTCCGAGAGAGGGCCGTAGCGAGCTGCAAATACCCCGCTGCATAACCGCACTCTACTTTTTGTGTAGTGCATCAATTGTGCACTATATTCCACCTTATTCTCAACCTTTTAGATGACTCCGTTATTCTGAATTTCTATTCGCGAATTTTGAAATTTCTCCTTCTTAAAAAGGGCAATACCAACGTATAGGGGTATTTATGGAATGGAATAGTTAGCTCAGCGTGTAGAGCTGCATTTGATCAGTACTTTCAAATTTTACTATGATTTTAGGAAACCTCTTTTACGATTTGTAGAGGTTTTTCTCGATTTTTTGAAGCTCGCAGGTCATGTTTTCCTCTAAACGATGACAATACCGAGCAGTAGGAATTTTTGATCAAAAGAACACGATGCCATATGTGTAGTGCTCTATTCGATCAATATCTCCTGTTAGTTTCGCAAGCTTCCGATTTTTTTCTGCGACTGTCTGATTTTTTCCCAACTGTTAAACAGTACGAGTCTCGTTATGTTGCCAAAAGAAAGGCAATATCGAACTGTAGGACTGTATCCGCAGAGCAACTTTTACCTTACTGTGCAGTGCTATGTTTGAGCAGTGTGCCACAATTATTTCACGATTTTAGAACGCTCCGTGATTGTTAGATTTGTGAGGGAAATTTTGAAAGTGCGCAAAGTAGACCTTCCTCCGAAAGAGGGCCGCAGCGAGCTGTAGAAACTCCGATGCAGAACCGTACTCTGCTTTTTGTGTAGTGCATTGATTGAGCACTACATTCCACCTTTTTCTTAACTCTTTAGATTGTTCTGTGATTCTGGATTTCTATTCGCGAATTTTGAAATTCCCCTTCCTAAAAAGGGCAATACCAAAGTATAGGGATATTTACGCAATGAAAGAGTTAGCTCATCGTGCAGAGCTGCATTTGATCAGTACTTTCGAATTTTTCTGCGATTTTAGGACCCTTAGTTTACGATTTATACAAGTTTTTCTCGATTTTTCGCAGCCTCCAAGTCAGGTTTTTCTCCTAACAAAGGCAATAGCGAAGAGTAGAAATTTTTGTGCAAAGGAGCTTATTGCTATATGTATAGAGCTCTATTTGGTCAGTATCTCCCGTTAGTTTCGCTACCTGCCGATTTTTTTCCGCGACTGTCTGATTTTATTTGTAACGGTACGAACACGGTCATGTTGCAGTCAACGGCTGAGGTTAGACGACGACGGACTCCAGCGAGATAGCATTGTCTAGGAGGAGCGCCTGAGCCAGCGTAAATAGCAGTGATCGCGACAGCGGTGCGCTTCGCCGTGGAGGAGGGCGACGGTGAGAGGGATGGGAAACAGCGTGTAGAACGGTTAGTGCGCGAAGGGCTTGCTCGAATATTAGGGTGGGGGTGTATAGAGCTCTATTTGGTCAGTATCTCCCGTTAGTTTCGCTACCTGCCGATTTTTTTCCGCGACTGTCTGATTTTATTTGTAACGGTACGAACCCGGTCATGTTGCAGTCAACGGCTGAGGTTAGACGACGACGGACTCCAGCGAGATAGCATTGTCTAGGAGGAGCGCCTGAGCCAGCGTAAATAGCAGTGATCGCGACAGCGGTGTGCTTCGCCGTGGAGGAGGGCGACGGTGAGAGGGATGGGAAATAGCGTGTAGAACGGTTAGTGCGCGAAGGGCTTGCTCGAATATTAGGGTGGGGGTGTATAGAGCTCTATTTGGTCAGTATCTCCCGTTAGTTTCGCTACCTGCCGATTTTTTTCCGCGACTGTCTGATTTTATTTGTAACGGTACGAACCCGGTCATGTTGCAGTCAACGGCTGAGGTTAGACGACGACGGACTCCAGCGAGATAGCATTGTCTAGGAGGAGCGCCTGAGCCAGCGTAAATAGCAGAACGGTGATCGCGACAGCGGTGTGCTTCGCCGTGGAGGAGGGCGACGGTGAGAGGGATGGGAAATAGGAGGGCGTGTAGAACGGTTAGTGTGCGCGAAGGGCTTGCTCGAATATTAGGGTGGGGGTGTATAGAGCTCTATTTGGTCAGTATCTCCCGTTAGTTTCGCTACCTGCCGATTTTTTTCCGCGACTGTCTGATTTTATTTGTAACGGTACGAACCCGGTCATGTTGCAGTCAACGGCTGAGGTTAGACGACGACGGACTCCAGCGAGATAGCATTGTCTAGGAGGAGCGCCTGAGCCAGCGTAAATAGCAGTGATCGCGACAGCGGTCTGCTTCGCCGTGGAGGAGGGCGACGGTGAGAGGGATGGGAAATAGCGTGTAGAACGGTTAGTGCGCGAAGGACTTGCTCGAATATTAGGGTGGGGGATGCCTCCTCGTCGGGTACGGCATTGCGAAACTGTGAATTGTGAAACGTGATTATTGGGGCGCGATTGCCGCAACTGCCTAAAGCAAGAAGGTTGATTATTCTGTTAGATCGCAGATTCCGCTGCAATCGAACGTTCGAATGCGAACGTTTCGAGCATTCGAATTTGAGCATTCGAACACGAATGTTTCGAGCATTCGAATTCGAATACATTCGAAAATCGCGATTTTTCGAGCATTCGAATTCGAATACATTCGAAAATCGCGTTTTTTCGAACGTTCGAATTCGAATATTCGAATTCGAATGTTCGAATATCCATTCGGACAGAACTTGCGTTTCGCGAGGGAAGATCTCATCAAAGCAAATACAGGGTGTCCCAGTAATGTAAGCACTGCTTAAAGTAATTAGAAAGGAAAAGCACTAGAAAATGGAAATCTACGGACAAGTAGATGGAATGGATTGCTCCATGTACCCTGCACAAATTTTCAGACTTAAGACACAATCAATTGTGCAAGCTTGCCACGATTTCGCCCCGAAATGACCATATCGCAGTGCGTTTACCGAACTTCGGAAGTAAAGTTTAGTATACCACAACTTGTGAACAAACAAAATAGTCAAAATGCAATTTTGCCGTGATCTGATCAATACCATGTTATCTTTGTGGAATGTCTGCTAGAACTGGGAGGCAGTGTAAAATACCCTTCACAGATTGTTTTCGACCTTGTCAACGGCTACATTCGCGTGATTTTATGGATTTAACGTTGCCCATTTGCTTCATCCCTCCACCTCTCCATGTTTTCTACAACTACCCGAGATTTGATGCTCTTTATGCCTCAACGGACACTTCGGTATATTAGACTTTTTACGTCCTCATTGAACCACCAATGCATTTGCAACCTCAAACTTCCTTTTTTGCCGTACTGAGTAGCTTGAAGAATTTTCGGAGCGTAGGCCCAGCTTAGACGTGTTCTGGATTAAGCGTCCTTTATCTTAAGCCATCAAAGTTGTTCGTCCTTCATAGAACTTCGCCAATACAAGTTTATACGTTGGTACACCCTATTAATGGCAAGTGCCCTTACCCGCCTGTCCGTGGCCCTCTTGCCCGCCTCGCTTGATGTCCGAATTTTGTTTGACTAACATGACCGAGTGCGGTAAACCGAGGTCCTTGAGCCACTAAATGTGTCCGTTCTCTTTTGCAGCGCTTAGTTTAGACTCTGCTGATCAACAAAATTTCCTCCTTCCCCTACCACAGAAATTCGCAGTGAAAATTCAGCCAAAGCCAACCGAGCCAATTAGAAATTCCCGTTTCAGATGAGTAATATATATAAGAGGCGAACGGTGGAGGTGGGGTGGATGTGGAAGTTAAAGTCCGAGAAATAAGTTAATGTTTAGTCAGGAAAGTGTTCATTCCACCTCTCCAGGAAATTTGGGATGTGTTTGCTCGCAAATTTTAAAGGCGTGCATATCGTTTCAGCCTGCAAAGAAAGGCGATATCGAACTCTAGGATAGTGTCCACAAAACAGCTTTAATCTAATTGTGCAGTGCTGTGTTTGTGCAGTGTTTCAGAATTATTTCGCGATTTTAGAACGCTCCGTGATTGTTAGATTTGTTAAGGAAATTTTGAAAGTGTGCAAAGTAGACCTTCTTCCGAGAGAGGGCCGTAGCGAGCTGCAAATACCCCGCTGCATAACCGCACTCTACTTTTTGTGTAGTGCATCAATTGTGCACTATATTCCACCTTATTCTCAACCTTTTAGATGACTCCGTTATTCTGAATTTCTATTCGCGAATTTTGAAATTTCTCCTTCTTAAAAAGGGCAATACCAACGTATAGGGGTATTTATGGAATGGAATAGTTAGCTCAGCGTGTAGAGCTGCATTTGATCAGTACTTTCAAATTTTACTATGATTTTAGGAAACCTCTTTTACGATTTGTAGAGGTTTTTCTCGATTTTTTGAAGCTCGCAGGTCATGTTTTCCTCTAAACGATGACAATACCGAGCAGTAGGAATTTTTGATCAAAAGAACACGATGCCATATGTGTAGTGCTCTATTCGATCAATCCTATAAGTCGCGACAGCGGTGCGCTTCGCCGTGGAGGAGGGCGACGGTGAGAGGGATGGGAAACAGCGTGTAGAACGGTTAGTGCGCGAAGGGCTTGCTCGAATATTAGGGTGGGGGTGTATAGAGCTCTATTTGGTCAGTATCTCCCGTTAGTTTCGCTACCTGCCGATTTTTTTCCGCGACTGTCTGATTTTATTTGTAACGGTACGAACCCGGTCATGTTGCAGTCAACGGCTGAGGTTAGACGACGACGGACTCCAGCGAGATAGCATTGTCTAGGAGGAGCGCCTGAGCCAGCGTAAATAGCAGTGATCGCGACAGCGGTGTGCTTCGCCGTGGAGGAGGGCGACGGTGAGAGGGATGGGAAATAGCGTGTAGAACGGTTAGTGCGCGAAGGGCTTGCTCGAATATTAGGGTGGGGGTGTATAGAGCTCTATTTGGTCAGTATCTCCCGTTAGTTTCGCTACCTGCCGATTTTTTTCCGCGACTGTCTGATTTTATTTGTAACGGTACGAACCCGGTCATGTTGCAGTCAACGGCTGAGGTTAGACGACGACGGACTCCAGCGAGATAGCATTGTCTAGGAGGAGCGCCTGGAGGTTTCGAAACTGTGAATTGTGAAACGTGATTATTGGGGCGCGATTGCCGCAACTGCCTGAGAGCCAATCGAGGAAGGTAAGGTAAAGGTCGTACCTGAAGAGAGGATTGGTCTCGGCTGACTCGATTCTCTCCAAACCTCTGAGACAGGGGTTGACAAGCCCTAAAACCAGGATGTCAAATTCTCTGGCTGGCTACTGGTAGCGTTAACGGCACCTCGTATTGATCCTTTGTGTAGGATGGGATTCGGCGAGGATCTGGCTACCGGATTGTGTCCTAAAGTGGCGTAACTTTAGTAGTTCTTCACTCTAGGGATGAACGGAATATTGAGCGCCTACCAACCTTCTGGTCCGGTCGTCGCACCGAGATATTGAGGGACCAGCTATCGGATTATTGCGACGTGGGCCTGTGCCCAGGATATTGAGATCCGTCCGTTCAATAGCAAAAAGCGCGCGCGCCGAGCCTCCTTTGGTTGTGCTTTTATGCCGGCTCGCGGCGGAATGTACATAAACATTTACACTGATCAGCCTCCTGATAAGTTTAACCGATTGCTTCAATCCTATTGATTAGAATACATTTCTATTTACATTTGTACATTACGTATAGTCGCTTTGCGACACTCCCGGCCGCTTTTTGTTCTTCTAATGCCTCGTTTTCCGAGCCTCAAGCTCGCGATACGTTTCCTCCATGCGTTCCATGATTCTCCTGGAATCTGGGATATTGCATAGCGCCCTATGATGTCCGCCATCTCTTGGAATCAGAAAGCGCAGGATTGTGTTCTTTATTATTCTGCAATACCAGCATTCGGTATTCCGTCGTGGGCAGTTGACCTCGGGGCAGCCGGGCAAAATGCAATATTGACATATTCCTTTCCATTTCACGTATTGGAATCTTTCGTCACCGTGTGTCATTATTGGGCACGAATCAGAAAAGTGTGCTCCTCTTCGATTGCAGAATGTACCCTGGTGCCGTGGTATCTTGGCGGAAACTACCCTTCTAATCTTTCGCTTGGGTAGCCGGTAGAGACACATCTCCATCTCGTGCAGACCTTTTTGAATATTGCACTCTTTGTCACTATTGTTTTCGTTTTCCTCTCTTCTGTCATTGTTGTCATTGATGTCCATCTCATCCCCGTCTTTTGTCTGTGCATCCGTGCTCAAGTCCTCTTCCGCGATCTCTCGGTCTGGTCCTGGCGTTTCTTCGGTGAGCTGTGCCACGTAGTCGTCATCGGACAAGTCTTGGGCTTTGCAACTGAGACCGTCGTCGGTTGAGCTGACTGTTCTCTTCGCCGCATTCCTTTTTGCGGCCTCTAGCTCGAACTCGAGTTCTGCTATCCTGTCTTTCATTTCTTGCAGCTTGCGGCCCCAGTTTCCTCTCTCCTCCTCACTCACTACTGAGTTGACGTATCCTACTGTGTTGACCACGGTATCCATGCCCCAGTATTGGTCCGTCCCATTGTTTTAGTTCACTGCCATCATCCGACAACTGTAGTACTTGAGTGGGTGCCCTTGACTTACCCGAAATGAGATAACCCAGTTTAGTTGGCAGTAGGGTCAACCCTGATGGCAGTGCTATAGGAGCTGTGTCCGTTCTTATGAACGACCACAGGTGGTCACACCCTAGTAGTATTGAGGGTTTTATGATTTTTTTGTTTGCCTTATTGCAAATGGTTAAGTTCAGTGAGCGTATGACGTCCTGATCAATCTCAGGAATGAGTGGAGGAGAGAATGCCCTGGTTAGTACGTCATGGGTGAACAATTCCATCGTGCATAAAAAGCCATCCCATCCCTCTAGCTTGACCAGCTTACACGCCGCTTCACGCGGTGTACTCGTTCCAAAGGTGTGGAGCGTCATGCTCTTCTCCCGTATGATTGGTAGATTGAGCTGACTTGCCAGGGAGCTGTCTATAAATGAGACTTCCGCCCCGCTATCCAATAACACTTCAATCTTCCTCAACTTCCGAGTCGTGGGGTCTTGTATTGTAATTTCTCCCGTGGGTAAGAAGGACTTTTCATTTGACTGCATATTGAGTACCGCTTGAAGCTGTAGGATCGCTTTCTCTTCGGACGAGTTACCACCCTCGAACTCTTTGCTCGTATCGTCATCGAGTACTTGACTCGTATGTACCATTGGGGTCGGTTTGTCGACCTTTTTCTGGATCTTCTCTGCCTGTTTCTTTGAGAGTGTAAGCTTTTCTGGTTCAACTGGTGTTTTTCTGTCAGACTTCTGCTGACTTATTGATGATGAGCTATTGACTTGCTGCTTAAAACAGCAGGAAGTATGATGTGCCCCATTACACTCGAAGCACAAACGTCTCTTGCACTCCAGGGTCTTATGGAGCGTGGATGCACATATAAGACAAAGTTGGTTGCTCTTCAAATATTGAGCCCGATCCTGAGGAGTTGTGTATTTAGTACACTCGAATGGTGAGTGACTTCCTTTGCAGAACATGCAGCTATAAGGTTTTGCTCCCTTACCGCTGTCTATTGAATGTTTTCTAGAGAACTGCACGTGAGTTGGACTTTTTTCCTTTCTTGCAGAGTCAGGCGCCCCTTTTTCCGTGTATAATAGGCACATTTCCTCATTCGACAAGACTTCGTCTAAATATTGAAGGACCTTAGCCATGGTCAGGCTGCTACTCGGAGTTCCTTGCTTCCTCATAATGACTTTTCTTCTTATTGACGTGGGAAATTTTGTCAGAACCTTCTTGATAATCCAAGTGCTATTGACCTGTTCCCCGTTCTCTGCCAGTTGGGTGGTGATTACCTGAATTCGCTCTAGAAGGGATCTCTGGTCCTTTATTGTCGAACCACGCAGGGAGCATGACTCAAGTCTTTCCATCAAGTTATTGATTAGGACTTCCTTGTTGTCATACTTTGCCTGAAGGAATTGGAGCGCCCTTTCGTAGTTGTCCTTCGTGACTTGGAACTTTCCTACCGCTTCCCGAGATTCCCCTCTTAGCGCTTTCAACAAGTAATTGTACTTGAACATCTCTGGCAACGGCTGAGAATGAATATTGCTGTTAAACAGTTCCCAGAAATTGTTCCATTCCCACACATTTCCGCTAAATGTCGGTATTGGTAGATTGGGTAGCTCCAAAGCTTTCATTTGCGGTCGACCGTCCTGCTGAGTCATGTGCGTGCCTTGCGCATTCTCGACATTGCCTGTCTCATGGGTCATTGGTGCTTGCATTGATTGAGCGCCTCGCTCTAAGTGCGCGGAGTCAGGCTTGTAAGAGGATGGTGTAATCTACTGCCGTTGATATTGCTTGCTCCGTTCGACCATAGTATTTCTCGAATTCATGCTCATCCTCAGATTGGCCACTCTGATCTATTACTGACGTGAACTCTGATAGCCCCTTCTCCACTTTTGAGGTTATTGATTCTATAGCACTCCTCTAACCTCAGAATATTGCTCGAGCGAGTTTGTAGTGGAATATTGAGGTCTACTGGCAATGTTTCCAGCTCTTCTTCCTTTAGTTCCGTTACGATGTTGTCCAGTTTATTGATATAAATGGTTAGTAGCCGTTTTTGAGCCCCTATCCTTAGTAGCCATATTGACTAATTGACCTCAATATTGAAGCGCACAAAGTTTTTTTTAGTAGGAAGAGTAGAAAAAACCGCCGAAGGTTGGGAAATTATTGAACCGACCTGACTTCGTTGCTAGTCTCCGATGCACCAAATTGTGGTAGCTAGGCCGATGCACCAAATTGTGGCAACTACCACCGAACTTTCGTTCCCAAATTTCCTAAAATTGCTCGCCTTACAGTCGTATTGACTGGCCACGCGTTATTATGTTGTAGGACTAGTAGACACAGAACCTTTATTAATCGACCTGGTTTGCACGAACTATAATCTTCTTCTTTCCTGGTTTGACGGATTTCCCGGTCTGACGGATTGACGGATTTCCCGTATCTGTGCTACGACTCGCAGTTGGCGTCGGAAGTCCCTAAACCTTAAGATATTGAGACTCTCGATGGAGGTAACACCCTAGCTTTATTTACCTTCAGGCGGTCGCTTGGTCCAGTTGTTCTCTCCAAGCCTCTGAGACGGGGGTTGACAAGCCCTAAAACCAGGATGTCAAATTCTCTGGCTGGCTACTGGTAGCGTTAACGGTACCCCGTATTGATCTTTTGTGTAGGATGGGATTCGGCGAGGATCTGGCTACCGGATTGTGTCCTAAAGTGGCGTAACTTTAGTAGTTCTTCACTCTAGGGATGAGCGGAATATTGAGCACCTACCAACCTTCTGGTCCGGTCGTCGCACCGAGATATTGAGGGACCAGCTATCGGATTATTGCGACGTGGGCCCGTGCCCAGGATATTGAGATCCGTCCGTTCAATAGCAAAAAGCGCGCGCGCCGAGCCTCCTTTGGTTGTGCTTTTATGCCGGCTCGCGGCCGAATGTACATAAACATTTACACTGATCAGCCTCCTGATAAGTTTAACCGATTGCTTCAATCCTATTGATTAGAATATATTTCTATTTACATTTGTACATTACGTATAGTCGCTTTGCGACATGGCACATGATTCGTCCGTGTAATAAACAAACAAATAAACCCTGAGCGGTGACAGAAGTCCTTCGACGAAACCTCTTCACCAGTGGTGATAGCTGTGCTAGCTGACTGTCCCGTTTGTGAAATACACCCAAAGGCTGATGGAGGCCAGCAAGTGCCCGGACCATTGTCAATCCAGTGACTGTGGTTTTATCGAAAATAATCAACATTAATCCGACCGGGGTTGAGAAAGATGTTAGGGGATTCGCAACGTATATCGGTAGCGCCTCCTCCATGATCCGTGGCCTCAACGCGGCGAGGGGGTGGCAATGCGTGTAAGGCAATGATGTCCAACGGAAGAACTGCTTCGGCAAGGACATCCGCTGCGACGGAGTCTTACTCGTAGCGAAAGGCGGATCACTCCCTCTATTTCGCAACGACTGGACCCCCAAGCTTGTGGAATGGACCGTACGGACGCGCTGGCAACGCTTCGGCCGGACACCAGGGAACAAATATGCTCGACCAACAGAAAAAGACCAGCCTCAGTACCCCGCACACCGGGCTCTGCCGTTTCCGACGTCGGATGGTACGACAACCGGTGAGAGGCGAAGAAATCTCGGGTTGCGCAGGACGTCATGGATTCTGGACAATGACGACACATCTGGAGCACGACATGGAGACTGTTTTATGCTTTGTACCTACAATGCTCCTCAAACGCCGACCTTTACGCTCTTCTCGAAGCTGCCGGTATCATGTGATCGCACTACAAGAAACCAAGAGCAGGAAAGCCGACATTCGTCAACACAACGACGGGACTCTTGTTATCCGCGGAGAGAAGATACCGTCTCGGAACGTCGGTGGCGTTGGATTCATCGTGCACCCGTCTGTCGCCCACCTCGTCGACTCTCACGAGATCCTGTCTCCTCGCCTAGCCATTTTACGCCGCCATCCGCCGCATCACAAGACCATCTCAATCATCAACTGCTGCTCACCACACGCAGCAGCTGATGACTCGGAGTTAGATGCGTTTTACGGACAGCTAGAAGAAGTCATCCGAAATGAGAAGTCCTTTTACAAGTTCGTCGTCGGTGATTTCAATGCAAGGATCGGAAAGGGCAATGGCGAAGATCACAGGATTGGAAGATTCGGGATAGGCGATAGGAATGAGAATGGAAATCGTCTGGCTGACCTCATGTCCGCTGCACGTCTCTTCCACGGCAACTCGCTGTTTGAGAAGAAAGAACACCGTCGCTGGACATGGGAATCACCTAATGGCACGACTCATGCTGAGATCGACCACATCATGACCAACAGAAGATGGTGCCTTTACGACACTTCCGTGGTACCATCTTTGAAACGTGAAGACGGGACTGTCACCACTTCCCGTTTTGAGATGGAATCGATTGCAGAGAGGTTTTACACCAATCTGTTCCGTTCTACACAACCTGTACCAGACCCCGATATCCCCGCTGGTGAAACACCA
Source organism: Nippostrongylus brasiliensis (assembly GCA_030553155.1). Lineage (NCBI taxonomy): Eukaryota > Metazoa > Nematoda > Chromadorea > Rhabditida > Heligmosomidae > Nippostrongylus > Nippostrongylus brasiliensis. The sequence goes on from CP130735.1 coordinate 11,688,093, forward strand.
CCAAGGATTCTACCATCTGAGGTACGAGTCGCGATTAGGAGTATGAAGACCGGCACGGCTCCAGGGCCGGACAAGATCTCTGCCGATCTTCTCCGTGCAGGAAACCATACTCTGCACACCGTTCTTGCGGCGCACATGACATCCTACCTTCGGAAGGAACGAATCCCGGATCAGTGGAGGAATTCGCGTACAGTCATCTTGCACAAAAAAGGTGACAGGGATGATCTTCGCAACTACCGCCCGATTAGCTTGTTGAGCGTGCTCTACAAGCTTTTCACGAAGATCATCCTGACGCGGATATCGCGAACATTGGATGAAGCACAACCGCCTGAGCAAGCTGGGTTCCGTCAGGTATTCAGTTGCGTCGACCACATCCAAAGTGTCGCGATGGTCATCGAGGTTTGTCGGGAGTACCATCTGCCCCTCGTCTTAACCTTCGTCGACTACGAAAAGGCCTTCGACAGCGTCGAAACGAATGCTATCCTGTCTGCGTTAGTCGATCAAGGAGTGGACTCGTCCTACATAAGAACGCTGGCCGACTGCTACCGCCACTGTTCTACGACAGTGCAGCTTTTCCGGCGCCCAATCAACATCTCCATCGAGAAGGGCGTCAGGCAAGGCGATACTATTTCGCCCAAGCTGTATATTGCCGCATTGCAGTGGGTGATGAAGTCGCTCGACTGGGACGATAAGGGCATACGTGTGGACGGAAAATTCCTCTCGAACCTTCGTTTTGCGGACGACATCGTCATCTTCGCGAAAAGTGCGACTGAAGCAGAGACGATGCTCCGAGAGCTAGACGAAGCTGGAAGGAAGATTGGACTGCGCATCAATCGGAAGAAGACACAGTTCATGAAGAACTCCTGGTGTGATGGGGGGCCCATCGAACTCGATGGATCTCCTATCGCCGAAACGAAGTCCTACGTTTACCTGGGGCGCCCCATGAACATGGACAACGACGTGAAGGAAGAACTCATCAGAAGAAGGAGAGCCGCGTGGTCAGCCTTCGGGTCTCTCAAAGAGGCCACCGACCAACTACAGGATGCTGACCTCCGTGCTCATTTGTTCGACTCGACAGTTCTTCCTGCTCTGTGCTACGCGGCTGAGACGTGGCCTGATACGTCAGCCACGGCGAAGTCCCTGCAAGTCACACACAGAGCGTTGGAAAGGTGTCTTCTGAAATTCACCCGGCTATCCCAACACCGAGCCGGACTTCGCAGCTCCGATCTAAGGCAGATGTCCCGTCTGCGAGACCCTGCGGACTACACATCGAAAGCCAAGCATCGATGGGCCGGTCACATAATGAGAAGAGACGACGACCGTTGGACAAGAAGAACGGTGGAATGGCTGCCGCGCGATTGCACGCGGCCTCGTGGAAGACCACCTGCCAGATGGTCTGATGTGTTCGTCGAACGTATTAAGACTATGCTGTGTTCCAGAACGGCTGATTCTCGCTGTCGTCACAGTCGCCTCCGACCAACAAGCTGGATGACGATCGCGAGACAACGAAGCGAATGGAACTCGTGTTGGGGCCCGCACGTTCAGTGAAGCCGGGCCATCTAAGTATCTAAGTAAGTATCGGTAGCGCAGTGGTTAGTGCGGTCTGCCGGAAACAGAAAGACGCGGGTTCAATTCCCGTCCGATGTCAGTGTTTTGCGAACAACCTAGCATATCCAAATATATGAGTCATTCAACTAGTTCTTGTCTACAAACCGCCAAACAAAAAGCGGCAAATAGCAGAATAGTTTCGTTTTATATCAAAAAATTGCTATCGGCTTAGCTGGTCACTGCCCATAACGGCTTACCGGCTCATTCCCGTGTTTACGGGTGAATGCTAATAGCAACAGCCCGAGCGAGCTTAAGAAATATGTTAGGAGATTCGCAACGCACATCCGTAGCACAGTGGTTAGTGCAGTCTGCCGGAAACAGAAAGACGCGAGTTCAATTTCCGTCCGATGTCAGTGTTTTACGGAAAACTTAGCATCTCCAAATATATAAATGTCCTTTTGGTTTGTAATCGTCCGAGATTTAGTAAGAATAAACAGAGAAAATGCCGTCTTGTTCAAAAGAAATTTTGAATAGTGTGAATATGTCTCTATTGTCGTCAACGATTGTGAGTGAAGTAAGGTTGACGATGGGACCACCAATTCTGCCTATTTTCACTTCTAAAATACTAATCAGACACGTTCTAATCACAAACTCAATGTTCGCTGCCTCGTCTGTCGCCAAGTGAGGTAACCCACAAAGGTATGGTAAGGTGAAGACACTGACTTGGTATAGCGGTTGCCCATCGCAAACCATTTTATAGGCTACTTCAAAAAGTATAGAAAGGAATGAAAAAGGTCTAAATTAGGCTTCAAAACTCGTGTCCTACGAATCGAAGCTTAAAAAGTTGCTATTCCAGGGCTAGGTCATGTCCTCTGGACGATTTTGTATCAATTCAGTTCATACAAAACAAAAAATACCAACGCGGTAGTACCTTCCTAGTACCACTGCGGTACCATTGATACAAAGAGGAACAGTGTACCTAGCCTCTCACCTCACGGACTACTCAGCGCCTCTCAATGGCGGCCGTTTTTTGCGATTCTCAGACCACCCATTGGCGCTCAGCAGAAATAAACTACATCTTTGTGATTCTCGCTCAATGCTCTACAAAATTATGTAGGTCTCGTTCGGAATCTTTGGAGCACGCACACTGACCTCCCTAAAGAGTGGTTATCCTTCAACACTACCGCGTGCTCACCTTTGTTCAAATGCCTTTGCCGTTAACTAATGGTCGAGGCTGCGAGAATTCATTGAATTTCGCCATAGCTCCGCTGCTGCACGTTAGAATATAAAAGTGATAATAAAGAATTATGTATTCACTGCGTCGTGCTCTACATTTGTTAGCTGACTTTTCTATACTTTCTATATAATCAATGAACTTCCGATATTCAACGTCAACATGTAGCTGTTTTTAAAGCGAACCCGCCATCGTTAGAGACCTCGATGAAGATGTTTGTGGCGTTCATCGTCGTCGTCTTGACCCTACTGTGCTCGCAAGCTAAGTAAGCTGTTACCATCCATTTTATTGAAGTAATAAAAGGGCTGGTGACACCACGGTTCCGTCGCTGTCACGAAAATCCCAGCGAACCTGATGGACATGATGGTGCTAAGATCGCCGTAGAACTCGCAGTTCAGGCAGGGCTTAGAACCTTCGTCTCGATTACTATTAATTTTTTCAACATAGTATTGTTAACTATTTAGCAGACGACCGAGGCTGTTAAAATAACTTATTCGGCTAACATTTAGGCGATGTCACCTTTGTCGGAGCCTGGAAGATCGATTATATGTTTAAGAAGCTACTCGCTCAACCACCAATTCTTACTACAGAAATCTGCTCTAAATTCTCGAAGAACGGGAAGCAATAGTTCAAAGGAGCAATCAGAAGCGTACCTTAATGGTGGCTCCGAGAGAGACCATCAGTCACCCTTACAATTAGATGCAGAAGTTGGCGGGTGAATGAACCTAACCCATAGGGACCACCCATCATGGCGATCAGCTAGGTCAAACCCACATAAGTCGACTAAGGGGGCCAACTCTTGGGTGAGCTCTACCCACTGTTCTTTCCGATTGATCTTAGGGGCCCTGGTAGCTATCCAAAACGCCTTCAATCTCCGGCGCGCCGCAATATCAGGCTCACGAGCCAGAATAGACACCGCCACCTCGATTGAAAGCCCTCCATGTTGACTAACCTTGTGCTCGTCCGACGGGGTAGATAGCGTGTCCTTCCGTAGCCCATTCATGTGCTCCTTTTTCTTACCCACAGTCGTCTCACCCACATATTCCTCTTTACTAACCATGCACATTATCAAGTAATAAACGCGCAGACTATACACGAGGGGGTAGAGCAAGATTGATCGTATAAACGACTGCGAACTGGCTGCTTTAGAGGTTTTTGAGGTCAGGAATAACTTCAGCAATCCTCACCGTATCTTGGAGTTCCGTTTTACGGAGGCCCTTGCGTATATCCGTGCTGATCTCATCAGAAATGAAGGCGCTGCTAAAGGAAATTTTAGGATATCTCTCTTCATTGCTTACCATCACGTCGCAACATGGTCGATAGGGGGGTATACTTATTTGGGTATTCGTTCTAGCAGGAGATGTTGTGGGCTACCTCCTACGATGCTAGCATGTACCCGTGGTTCAAGGATACATTTACCGCCGTCCTGATCATGTTATGAACTACAGCACTTTTGGTACTTGAGGGGTGCGCAGAGAGAAAATGGACCAAGATATTCCTACTTCTAGGTTTTCTATTACACCTGGTATGAAAACTCCTTTGCGAGGCGTGGACCTAAACGTTGAGGAACGCAAGCCAACCATCTCTCGGTTGTTCTCTACTAAACCTAATGTGCTGAGACTGTTCGTTGGGGACTCTGGAACAGCTGTCCATCTTTGCCTGAGTGGAGCACGCAGCAAAACAATCGTCAATGTTACAGTGGGTAGTAAAGGATGAGATGACGTAGCAGAATGGGTGCCTCGATCTTAAACATGAAAGCGACAGCGAGGCTGGAGCCAAACGCAGTCCCATCGCAAGGCCCTAATCTGCTTGAAGTACTGTCAGGCCCTTTAAAGACATTTCACAGAAGGCACTCACTAAGCAGCGACATAGTTTCGCTTAGGGCTCCTTCAGACTCTACTGGGGCAGTAAACAAAAGCAGAGCAGCAAAAAGGGAGGTTGCGCGTATTTCCGCAATAGTTGCACGACTTTCCGTCCGTGCACTGGGCTGTCGTTGGTAAGAAACTGTGTAGCACTTAGCTGGTGATATGGGCGGCTTTCGCAAAGAAATTAGAAGCTGGATAGTGAGCTGCTGCGCAGCCGCCGCGAGCAACCCTATGTTTCTTCATTACTGGGACAGAAACGCAGTAATTGTGAGGGGTCCTTTATATTGCAACCGTAGAAGTTCAAGTCCGTCTGACGTTCCACCAGGATTTCGTGGACTGCTCGCAAGGCTTCGCTGTTGGACACGTTAGTATACAAAGCCGTTACGTCAGAAGAACTCGAGAACTACTCGTAAGGTACGACATTAAGGTCTCTTATAAACTTTTGTTTCCGGTTTTTCGGGATTTTAGAATAGACTTCCGTAGTAAGAAATGGTGTTTGAGTGAGTAGCTTCTCAAATATCTCAAAGATATATTGGACCTTCCTGGTCTAGAAGAAGGTGATATCGCTGAGAGGTTAGCCGAATAAAGTATTTTAACAATCTCGGTCGCCTGCTGAGTAGTAAATGATGCTATGGATTCACAAGACATATCGAAAGTCGCACACGAAGTTTCTACATCTTTTAGAGTACATAGTAGTAAAGGTAAAAGGTATAGGGGTCGGCGTTGATCAGTCCACTAAGGAGGCACCGCCCAATTCGTGTCCCATTCAGAATCGTAGAGGCATGATGAGTGCGTCTTTGTCCTAAACAATGACCTGCGGGGGCCAACCGCTACTCGAGGTTAGTGTCTCTATCTTCCCAGACAAGTCTGCTACCAAGTTACGCGACCTGGGAGGGATGGAAGTCTTGGTTAGCCCGTTCAGGGATCAATCGCTCGAACGTGCGGGTGTCTGCAGCTCCTCTTACCACTTTACCAGGCGGGCCCGTACATAGTAGTGACCCGCAAACACGCGGTAAAAAATAGAACTTCACTATAATGAAAGCAGTATTCTGCTCTGATGACTTGTAGTTTTTCCTAACAGTGCCCTTTTGGTTCATAATCGCCCGCCCGAAATATAGCAATAAGAAACAAGGAAAGTGCTGTTTTACTTATGAGATATTTTGAATAGTGTTAATAGGTATCTGTTCTCGTCAGCGATTGTGAGAGAAGTAAAGTTGATGTTGGGCCATTAGTTCTGCATATTTTCACTTCTAGAATTGTGATCAGATACGTTCTAAGGACAAACCCGATGTTTGATTCCTCGACCGTCGCCAAGTGAGGTAGCTCACAGTAGGTATGGTAAGGTGTGACTTGGTACAGCGGCTGAACACCGCAAGTCATTGTATAGGCCGGTCGCGACGCCTCTACGCCTGTGAATGGAACGCGAATGCGGCAGCGCGTACTCAGGTGACTGACACCTTTACCTATACCTTTACCGCAAGGGTTTAATATCTCTACTCAAAAGATCAGTCAGAGAGAGTGTGAGACACTGTCTCACCTTGCCCCGTGCAAGTTCCATACTTTCGTGGTTATTGATATAAAAATATCTAAATTGAAATCCAGAACTCGTGGACTACGAAATGAAGCTTGGAAAGTTGCTATTTCAGAGAAAGGCAATGGTTGTGTGCTTGGACCGAGAATGGTAATAGGGTATGCACCAACGGTGGGCGTAAGATGCTTGGCGGGAGGTAAGAAGCTCGTGGCATACAAAGCAAAGCTTAAAAAATTGCTATTTCAGGCGTGCGTGTTGGCTTGACAACAAAGGTCAGATGAAGTGCGATCCAGAGCCAAAGAAAAAGTCTGGAAACTGAGGAGTGCCGTGTGGACATCTTCAGTTGGGTATTAATTACAATCGTGTTCGTTGCTCAAGCACGCACTCCTCAAGTAAAGGTCCAAGAAAAGTTTCTCTCCAACAGTCCTGTTGAACACAAATCAGCGAGAGATTCCGCGTTTACCAATGAATCACAGCGGACATCTCTTGCAAATTATCATCGTTGTTCGGAACAGTGGATTTCAAACTACATAGATTGGGCGCGTAGTACACTGGGATGGGACGCTACTGACAGTGATTTGGTATACTTATCGGGCAATATAGAAGAAGCACTGATGGAACAGCGTGTTTCTTCGATTTTCTTTCAGAAGGAGGTTGCGGAACGCTCCATGAAAAGGGATCCTTACTATATAATAAGCGAAACCCTGTTGTTTACTTGGATGGATGGATGTATGGATGGATGGATGGATGTCAATTATCTTGCAAATGATTGGTGGTGGTGGCGGTTGGTGGTGGTTTTATCTCTGCTTATCACTGAAGTCACTTTTAAAATCACATCCTATGATAACGCGCTTACACTTCGTCCAACAATAAGGGTGATATGGTAAAAATTCCCTATTTGGCTCAGACTTGGCCTAGTGAGGTTATTTTGCGCGCTGATTGCGATTCTAGGAGTCATGTAATTTGGGGAAAAGGGGTGGTTTCAGCTAGAGTGAAAGTTCTACCTCTCTCATATTGGTGTCAGAGTATGGAGAATTTGTAAACACACATTTGAATTTGAGAACAATTTGACCTCTTCAAGCATTATTTCATGAAAAAGTTATTAATTGGATTCAGGAATGGTTGTCTGGAAGAACATATCAGGTCCGAGTGAATGAAGTATTGTCCCATATCTATGCCATACGAAGCGGTGTCCCGCAAGGTAGTGTAATTTCGCCAATCCTTTTCAACATCTATGTTTCGGACCTAGCAGACGTACTAGTGAGGAAAGGCGTTACCCCCATTCAATACGCCGACGATCTAAAAATTTACAAAGAAATCTCCTCCCCAGATGATACTTGTACAATTCAGGCTGCCATTGATGAGTTATACAATTTCTCGGTTACCTGGCAATTACCGCTAGCTCCACAGAAAACATATCAATTGACACTTGGGCGCTCCAAGTTTCTCAGTTCATATTCGTTAGCTGGCGACCCCATTTCGAAAGTGAAAGAGATTAAGGATTTAGGTTTTTCATATACGGATAAGCTTGATTTCAGTCCTCACTTGAAATCGATTTGCAGGAGAGCAAGTAATAGGACGTTTCAAATTTTTAGGGCTCTAGCCACCAAAGACAAAGACGTTTTACTGCGAGCGTACAAGATGTACGTTAGGCCGCTCGTGGAGGGCTCTTGTACGGTGTTCTCGCCTTCAAAACGTAAGGATATACTTTCGCTGGAAAGGATCCAAAACAATTTTACAAGGAAAATTCTTTTCCGCAACGGTGGTTTCCTACATGGGAGGATTCCAAGAGCTTGATTTAGGAACTCTTATCTAGGGCTCCCTTCACTTAGGTCTAAGCGGAATTATTTCGATGTAGTTATGGTCTATAAACTAATAAACCACCTGATCCCAGTTACTTGTAGTAAATTCTATTCTATGCGTCCTTCCATAACCAGAGGCGGTTTGGAAAAACTACATTTCAAATCGCCCAAGACGCTGCTTAGAATGACCTCGTTTACGGCAAGAGCAGGTCTGAGATATATCAAATGTAGCAGAAATAATAGTATACCAGCTTCTTTAGGTTCCCTTAAACGTATGGCTAAATCGTCTCTTCTAAGCTTTGATTAGCAGCAACATATCCAGTACTTCTTCCACGTTTCAATGATAGCTTCCTCCTCAATTTCCTTCTCTTTACTTTACACTTAAATCTTGTTCGAGGCATTTGTTCACTGTTGATTGTTCAGTACGAGTTTGAGTTTATTTCAACCTGTTTGTGTAGCGCTTGTCTTAAACAGCGTAATAAATGAAATGAAATGAAATGAAATATCAAGTAGAGTAAGAGAAACGATTCTAATTTCTGCTTGATGTCTGAGCCATAGTGAAAAGAGGAAATCCCTTCGACCACCGAGTGCAATCAGTGGAACAGTGTCGAGGTTTCAAATGAACGAAGGGTGACTTAGCTTGGCAAGCAATGAGGATTAGTGTTTATTTATTTATTTAACGAAGTTGGAGAACAGACGTTTGGCGGCCGATAGGCCGATGAACGGCTGGTTAATTCTATGAAAAACACATCGAAATCAATTCACAGGATAATATCTCGAAAAAAAAAAGAATCTGGGAAAATATACAGTATAAGTAGCAGTGACGAGACCTAGTGCACTCGACTAAGACGCACAACGATTTCTAGGCTGTGTGAATCTCATGAATCTAATGAAAAGCAATTTCAAAAACTAAATGAGTCTGATAAGCACCACTGAAGATCATCGAAATCTGCAAAAATAATCAGAAGTTTGGTCACTGAAGGACACCTTGGCCGGAGGTGAAGACTGAAGGTTCCCTTCAGGTGAACACGTCCTCCTGGGAGCGGGACGCCTCTCACAAGGAGAGCCTTTCTGGATGTGCCAAGCTTTCGTGATGCAACTTTTACACGATGTAGGGTCCCTTGTAGGTACTCGAAAACCATACTTCATTTTTTCTCTAGGCACCTGTGTGATCTGCACCTCTGTGATCTGCACCTCTGTGTCACCTAGAGAAAAAATGAAGTATGGTTTTCGAGTACCTACAAGGGACCCTACATCCTGTAAAAGTTGCATCACGAAAGCTTGGCACATCCAGAGAGGCTCTCCTTGTGAGTGTAGCTCAACCGAAACCTCGCACTCGTGCACATAGCCGTCCTTGTGAAAAGTTTTATCATTGTGATGGACCAATATTGATTTTTCGACGCACATTCAGGGAATTCCATCGTATTCAGAAGCCTGGGCATTATCACCAGTTGCAGTAACCCGAAGTAGAAAAAAACATTAGCAACATGTCTATTGACTAAATTCTGCAGGATATCAGCTTGTCAAAATTTCCGGGAAATGCCATTCGAGCAGATGCCAAAATGACTACTACTACGAACAAGGTGGTTCTGCTAAAGCCTCTTACAATGTTGCCATTCACTAGAATATGTATGTTTTAAGCTGCTTCAAACATAATTTTTTTTTCAATCTCCATGACAAAGTCGCAAAATGAGCACCATTTGGTATCAATGCGATTGAAGCAAAAAAAATTACATCAACAGGATCCAAACCCATGGCCGCCTGAACGACAGTCCACTGCGGTACCACTGAGCCAGCGAGACAAAGGGCAGCCAGCCTCTCACCTCGGGGGCTATAAACGCCCCTCAAGAGCGGTGGTTTTTTTTTTGCGATTTTCGGACCACCCACTACCATTCAGCAAAAATAGTATACAAATATGTGATCTACGCTTCAAGCTCTATAAGACCATATAGGTCTTGTTAAGAATCGTCGCAGGAAATTCACTGACCTCCCTTGTTAGTGACGCATTACATCGTCAGCGACGAATTTCGACAGAATCGCTCCATTTTGACTTTTCAGAAATCAGAAAGACATAGTGAAAGGATTGGGAAACTGCACCTTAATGGCAATGGGTCTGAGAGAAATGTAACTATTTGTGATATGCTATGTTAAGCTAAACAACTACCTGTAATATTCGTAGATCCTATGAGAAATTGCTATCGGATTCCGAAATATCCCCCAACATCATTTGATTCAGGTAGACAACTCGTAAGATTATCCTACGGAGAAGTTCGACTCTCTGTGAATCTCGCCATGTTGGAGAGCAATGACCTCTCGGGTTATATAGACGCATTCGCACCTACTGTTCAGCCTAGCGCTCTTGGCCTGGCTCCAGAATCCCTCGAGCGTTTTGCGGGCGCTGTGCGGGTCTCGCGCGTCAGTATTTTGAAAGTGACGCCAAGATCATCGACGCTGTGGTCGTTTTGCCTGTGACAGCCCAACGCGGTAGTACGGCGCAACTTGTCGTTCCCATCTAGGTGTTCCTTGACTCTAACGTGAAATAGGCGGACGGTTTCTCCAATCTATTCCCCTCCATATTCTATATTCCCCGCTATTGCATTTTATTAGCTAAACAATTCCACATACCATGCGATCTCCTTCTTTACCAGAAGTGCAGGTTAAGCAAGTAGGAGTAGTGCAGACCCCGTCGTACAGCCGATTTCGAACAAGGCGATTTTTAAGGTTGGCAGGGGGATATCAACCACGTTGAACAGGTTTTCCAGCCCGACTCTCCCAACACACATTCTTATCGCGGTGCTAACACCCTCTGAAATAAAAGTGATGGCGAAAGGGATCTCGTCAACCGGAGAGGAGTCGAAAATGTTTTTTGGAGATATGTTTCCATGGACGATCAGAGGTTATATAGATCGATCAAAGGAGAATCAAAGTTCGTTTCGACGTCTGGTCTAGTGGTCTTTGTGTATAGTTGGACTTTTTCAGACTTGAAGAAGGCGATTCACGCCGAAACTTCAGTCAGTTCAATAAATATCTGTACCAATCTCGGTCTTGAGCTTCAGCCTAAAACCTACAATTCTACTGGAGGATTCTATTCACGGTATTTATCTAAATCTCAGAAAGAAATTCTGCAATGTCGGTACCCTGAGCAGAGTAGAAGCAAGACAAGGCAACTTGTATCCAGCCTAAATCGCACGCGCGGCGCATAGGACTCGCGCGCCGCGGCGTTGAACCTTCTGGGAGCGCAGTTTTACGTCCACTTTGACGACCTAAAAACATTGATAGCCAACACGGTTCAGAACGCTCCGTATATTATCTTGTAGAGCGTATCGTCCTCTTCCGAATATTGTATGAGATTTGGTGGAAAGATTGAACCTGGCGGTTTGCTCGGCTGAGAAACTTTAAGACGCTTTTTTCGCGAAAAAGGTTCGAAACGGAGTGCGGTTCAAAAACAAACATATGTTCTGATAGAGCAAAAATTCTGTTCGGAAAACTGTACGGAAATCAACTCGAACTTCCAGAAGAAAACCAGAAGCAGCAATGAAAAATTGTTCCTGTCTTTCGAACGACAAGCTTCGGTGGTTTGAAACTTCGCAATTTCCATGACAAATAGGGAAGAGTGATATACCATCTAATAGAAAAAATTATTCTTCTCTGAAAGATCTATAACATTTCGTCTAAGCCTCTAAAGCTAAGCAGAAAAAATCGCTGTAGATAAGGTTATTTTTTCACTCTTTCGCTTTCCACTTCACCAGCCAAAAAAAAAACAATGACATTTAGAGTAGTCACAAATTTCAAATACACCGCTTAAAAGAGCAAATGATTTTTTTCGAACGCTGTGTCACACTCTGCAAAAGCTTTCGAACTCAACTCACAACAGTCGTTTGAAAAAAAACGGCGGGAACTTTCTTACCAACCTAATAAATGCTTCGAAAGTTACACTAGAAACAGTCCTAAGCTAACAAACAAGCCTTCAGTTTGTCTTCGAACGTGGCTAGAGAAGTGGTCAGGATTATATCGGGTGCCTGTAGTCGTCCAGGACAGGCAATGAAACGAATGCAAGATAATCGCCCAAGGTGATTGAGACAGAGGAGTGCATCTCGCCATAAAGGAAGAATTTTATCTTTTCAAACAGTGGTAACAATTATTTATCGACATCGATGTTGTTCCAAGCTTAACCAAAATCTGCAGCAAGTCGATATGTTTACTGCCTCACAGGTAACTCATAGCAGCGATATCACCTGTTTACGACCAAAGAAGAGCAACCATATATCCCATGCACTATCAATCAGGTCCAGAAATCCGAGGTCTCGATGGAGTGAATGGCGCAATCCTCGTCAAACACATACCAGATTCGTTTCAATTTGTTCACTTTCGCCAAAGTTATGGCATTTCACACAGTGGGTACATTTTTTGGACACCCTGTACTTATTGGTAGTCCATGGTTCAGAGCCCTGTGTAGCCGAAGTCCCCTCTAACTAGGGTGGTCAGTGAGCGTGCTCCAAAGATTTCGAACGAGACCTATGTAGTTTTGTAGAGCATCGAGCGGTGATTGTCGTTAGGAAGGTAATGAGATCGGCTCCTGTTGATTTGTTTTTGTTTTGCATGAACTGCATTCATACCAAATCGTGCCCATTTTGGCTTCTGCCATGGAGGTTGAAGAAAAACTTAACACGGACAGCTTAACACGCCCAAATTTTAGTGGATGGCAAAATTAATATGGGTGGCCAATATCCACCGTAAACTACCTTGAACTAATACAAATTCAGAAACTAATATTAAATTCGTGATCAGCGCCCCAAATAGCTCCTGAATACGACGTTTGGACGAAATCGGTTATTTTGACTAAGGCACCTCACTTACCCACTCTTACCATAGCTAGCGTTCACTAATCAAAATTCTAGAAACAAGAGTAAAATTCATGATCAGCAGTCCAGGTGAGGCTCTCAGGCAATTTCTAGAATGAATGTAGTGCATGCTGAAAATTTCGCGACAGCTAGAGTCTGGATGGCACAAAATTACCAGTAATTCATCAGACTGAACCTCAGGCAACTCTACCGACACCTGACATGAGGATCGAGATGTCAGGATCACCTATTTCGCCCAAACTTTGCCAGTAAGATCACTTGAGGCGCTGTTCACGAATCTAGCGTTAGCCTCGTGATTTGCATCAGGTGAAGATACCTTGTGATGGGTTTGGTTGTGTGTAGGCTGGTGAGCGCTAGGTATGGTAAGGGTGGGTAACCTATATTAATGTTGCCATTTACTAAAATTTGAACGTCTTAAGCTGCCCCAAATATGATATTCTTCAACCTCCATGGCAAAATCGCAAAATGAGCACGATTTGGTATCAATGTGATTGAAGCAAAACAAAGACACACCAGCAGGAAATAAAGACACTCAACGGCAATCCACTGCGGTACCACTGATCCAACGAGGCACACTGGGGCCAGGTTCAAGCGTGAGGTTCGATTTCTGCAAAAAATTTACGACCCCCTCTCTATTAGTGGCGGTCCGAGTACGACCTCCCTTGTTACATAGGCTTGATCTGAGAGCAAATATTTTGTAATGAGCGTTCACTTTTCCGAACTCTGAAAGAAGCAAGCAAAAATTTTCAGGAGAGAAATGGACGAAGAAAGATCGGCAAAACGATGGAAGCATCTTCTACTAAAAATGGAAGGATACAAATGGAGATCAAGAAAGCGACCGATTTTAAGTTATCACTTGATAAAAAAATGGAAATAAACATTTGTCTGGCATATATCATACATATCAAACAATACTACACAAAATACTAGCATATTTTACAATTAAAACGCGACCGATTTCGCCGCGTTGTTCTTCGATAGCACTGGCAGTGGAAAAATTGGTTATTTTTCAGGAACGACTGGACGTATCGCAGTGAAACTCTACACAATAAAAACTCAAGTTTTTCCTTAGCATTGGTGAAAAAATCAGACTCGAAAATCACGTTCTTCTTGGTGAACAGGTGGGGTCCGATTTAGCTTCGATTTTCGCCTGAAATCGAAGCAAAATCGAACCTACCCTGTTCACCAAGAAGAACGTGATTTTCAGGAACAGTTTTCTGATGAAAGGTAGCTCAAGTCCTCTAGTTTCAAACACCGTTTATAGTTTGACGAAACTCCAAAAACTGATAGAGCTACAACTGTTTTACTGACATCACTGCTGGTTCGGTGCAGCACGTCGCGCGGCGACCGATTTCGCCGCGTTGCTCTTTGGTAGAAGTGGCAATGGAAAAATTGGATATTCTTCAGGAAGGAGTGGACGTATCGTAATGAAACTCCACACAATATAAATTTGAGTTTTTGTTAAACATTGATGTGAAAATCAGACTTGAATATAACTTTCTTCCTGGTGAACAGGGTAGGTTCGATTTTGCTTCGATTTCAGGCAAAAATCGAAGCTAAATCGAACCTACCCTGTTCACCAAGAAGAACATGAATTTCGAGATTGATTCTCACACCAATGTTAAGAGAGAACTCAAATTTATACCATGCGGAGTTTCATAACGATACGTCAAGTCCTTCCTGAAAAATGTTTAATTTTTCCACTGCCACTGCTATCGAAGAACAACGCGGCGAAATCGGTCGCGTTTTAATTGTAAAATATGCTAGTATTTTGTGTAGTATTGTTTGATATGTATGGAATGTGCCAGTCTTATTTTTTTATCGAGTGCTAATTCAGTCGGTCGCTTTCTTGATCTCCATTTCTATTCCTCCATTTGTAGTAGGAGATGCTTCCATCGTTTCGCCGATCTTTCTTCGTCCATTTCTCTCCTAAAATATTTGTTTGCTTCTTTTGGAGTCTGGAAAAGTAAGTGTTCGGTATGTAAATTATTTAAAAACAATCAAGGCCTTTATATGTCGTTTAAATTCCCTTGTGTGCTGTTATATGTAAGCGATATCTTTTGGTTGTTATAAAACCATACGGATGCACACGGTTTCTCTCCTCTTTTGTCCACATCTTTTCTTACATTTCAAAAAATAAAATGGGTGAAGAACTGATTGCTTCCTTTTTCCATAAATATGTTAATATTAATTAACACTTGTACAAAGGCTAAAATTTTTATATGACTGCACTAGTCAGAAAACAAACAAAAATAAAATTTTTTTGAATAGAAAGGAATTATAAAATTGGGATTAAATAATGCTGCGCACAACTGAAGTGCTGATTTCCTACACTCGTAAAAAACGACCCATCCGATACGACCCCCCCCCCACTCGACGCAAGCCAAATACGACCCCCAGCTTCGATTCTCGAACCTCAAGCTTGACCCTGACTGGGGCTACTCTCTCACCTCACGGACTACTCAGCGCCTCTCAAAGGCTGTGGTTTTTTGCGATTTTCAGGCCACCCATTTGAGCTCAGCAAAAATGAACTACAACCCCGCCCGTTGCTCTACAAAACTACATAGGTCTCGTTGAGAATCTTTTGGGCACGCTCGCTGACCTCCCTAGTGAGGGGTTATCCTCAAACAGTACCGCGTGCTCACCTCTGTTCAAACACCTTTGCCGTTAACTAAAAGTCGAGGCTGAGAGAATTCATTGAAATTCGTCATAGGGCCGCTGGTGCGCATTACCATATAAAAGTGATAATAAACGATTATGTATTCAGCGTATCTTGCTCTACATTTGTTCGCTGACAGTTCAACACCTTTTATATACTCAATGAGTTTCCGGTATTCAACGTCAATATGTACTGTTTTTAAACCGAAGCGAATGCGTCATCGTTATTGACCGCAATGAAGCTGTTCGTGGTTCTCGCCGTCGTCTTCCTAACCCTACTGTGCTCTCAAGCTTGGTAAGCTGTGACCATCTATTCCATCAAAGAAAGTGGAGAGCTGATGACACCACGCTTCCGTCCCCGTCAAGAAAAGCCTATCGAGCCTGATGGACATGATGGTGCTAGGCTTGCCGTAAAACTCGCAGCTCAGGCGGGGAATAGAGCCTTCGTCTCGATTACTATTGATCTCTACACCATAGTATTAGTTAGAATTTCTACATCATAGTATTCTGTTTAGCAGACGACCAAGATTGTTAAAATACTTTACTCGGCTAACATTTAGGCGATGTCACCATCGTCGGAGCCTGGAAGGTCGATTATATATTTGAGAAGCTACTCGCTCAACCACCAATTCTTACTACAGAAATCTGTTCTAAAATCTCGAAGAACGGGAAGCAAAAGTTCAAAGGAGCAATCAGAAGCGTACCTTAATGGTGGCTGCAGAGGGAGACCACCAGTCACCCTTACAATTACATGCAGAAGTTAGCGGGCGAATGAACCTAACCCATAGGGACCACCCATCATGGCGGCCTCATAGGGTGCAATCAGCTAGGTCAAGCCCACATAAGTCAACTAATGAGGCCAACTCTTGGGTAAGCTCTACCCACTGTTCTTTCCGATTGATCTTAGGGGCCCTGGTAGCTATCCAAAACGCCTTCAATGTCCGGCGCGACTCAATATCAGGTTCACCAGCCAGAGTAGACACCGCCACCTCGATTGGAAGTCCTCCATGTAGACGAACCTTGTGCTCATCCAATGGGGTAGACAATGTTTCCTTCCGTAGCCCATCCAAGTGTTCCTTTACCCTTACCGACAGTCGTCTACCCGTCTCACCCACATACTCCTCCTTACTAACCATGCATGTTATCAAGTATACCATCCCCGATGGCATACAGGCCCCATCCATTATAAGCGCGCAGACTATACACGAGGGGGTAGAGCAAGATTGATCGTATAAACGACTGCAAACTGACTGCTTTTGAGGATCTTGAGGTCAGGAGTAACTTCAGCAATCCTCACCGCATCTTGGAGATACCATTTACGGATGCCCATGCGTATATCCGTGCTGATCTCATCAGAAATGAAGGGGCTGATAAAGGAAATCTTAGAATTGTCCTCCTCGCTGCGAACCGTCGCGTCGCGTCGTTGCCGATAGAAGGGTATAGACTCAGTTGGGTATCTGTTCCGGCGGGCGATTTTGTAGGCTACCTCCCGTGATGCTATCCTATGCCCGTGGTTAGAGGACAGATTTACCGCCGTCCGGATCACGTTATGAACCACAGCCCGTTTGGTGCTTGAGGGGTGCGCAGAGAAAGAGTGGACCAGGATATTCTTACTACTAGGTTTTCTATACCGTTTGGTATGAAAACCCTTTTGCGAGAGCTGGACTTGAACGTTGAGGAACGCAAGCCAGCCTTCTGTCGGTTGCTCTCTAATGAACCAAATGCGCTGAGCCTGTTCGTTGGGGACTCTGAGACAGCTGTCCATCTTTGACTGAGTGGAGCACGCAGGAAAACAGTCGTCAGTGTTACAGTGGGCAGTAAAGGATGAGATGACGTAGCAGAAGAGGTGCCTCGATCTTGGACATGAAAGCGACAGGAGCCAAACGCGGTTGCATCGCAAGGCTCTAATCTGCTTGAAGTGCTGTCAGGCCCCTTTAAAGACATTGCACAGAAGGCACTCACTAAGCAGCGACATAGTTTCGCTTAGGGCTCCTTCAGACTCTACTGGGGCAGTAAACAAAAGCAGAGCAGCAAAAAGGGAGGTTGCGCGTATTTCCGCAATAGTTGCACGACTTTCCGTCCGTGCACTGGGCTGTCGTTGGTTAGAAACTGTGTAGCACTTAGCTGGTGATATGGGCGGCTTTCGCAAAGAAATTAGAAGCTGGATAGTGAGCTGCTGCGCAGCCGCCGCGAGTATCCCTATGTTTCATCATTACTGTGACAGAAACGCAGCAAGTGTGAAGGGTCCTTTATACTGAAACCGTTTTGATTTCGTGGACTGCTCGCAAGGCTTCGCTGTTGGACACGTTAGTATACAAAGCCGTTACGTTAGAAGAACTCGAGTACTACTCGTAAGTAACGACATTAAGGTCTCTTTTAAACTTTGTTTCCGGTTTTTCGGGATTTTAGAATAGACTTCCGTGGTAAGAAATCGTGTTTGAGCGAGTAACTTCTCAAATGTATATTGGACCTTCCAGGCCACGAAGAAGGTGATATCGCTGAAAGGTTAGCCAAATAAAGTATTTTAACAATCTCGGTCGCCTGCTGAGTAGTAAATGATGCTAAATGATGGATTCACAAGACTCATCGAAAGTCGCACTCGAAGTTTCTACATCTTTTAGAGTACATAGTAGTAAAGGTAAAAGGTATAGGGGTCGGCGTTGATCAGTCCACTAAGGAGGCACCGCCCAATTCGTGTCCCATTCAGAATCGTAGAGGCATGATGAGTGCGTATTTGGCCCATAAAATGACCTGCGGGGGACAGCCGCTATTCGAGGTTAGTGTCTATACCTTCCCAGACAAGTCTGATACCAAATTACGCGACCTGGGTTGGGTGGAAGGCTTGGTTAGCTCGGGCCGCAATCGATCGCTTGACCTTGTGGGTGTCAGCAGTGCCTCCTGCCGCTGAACCAGGCGGGCTCGCACATAATAGGAACCCGCGAAAACGTGGGAAAAAAGAACTAGAATTTCACTATAGCCATAAGAAACAGGGAAAGTGCTGTTTTACTCATAAGATATTTTGAATAGAGTGATAACGTATCTATTCTCGTCAACGATTGTGAGTGAAGTAACGTTGACGTTGGGACCATCCATTCTGCCTATTTCACTTCTAGAATAGTGATCAGACACGATCTAATCACAAACCCGATGTTCGCTTCCTCGACTGTAGCCAAGTGAGGCTGGCCCACAGGAGGTATGGTAAGGTGAAGACACTGACTTGGTACATCGGTTGCCCACCGCAAGTCCTTGTATAGGCCACATACGAACTCATGATGCCTCTACGGTTCTGAATGAAACACGAACGCGTCAGCGCGTCGTTAGGTGTCTGACACCATTACCTATACCTTTACCTTTACCGTAAGGGTTCAATATCTCTACTCAAAAGATCAGTCAGAGAGAATGTGAGACATCGTCTCACTCATTCAAGTTCTATAGATCCGTCGATATTGAGATTACACAATGTATGAAAAGGAATGAAAGAGGTCGAAATTAGGCTCGAAAACTCGTAGTCTACGAAATGAAACTTGGAAAGTTGCTTTTTCAGGGCTTATGAGGAGTCAAGGAAGTGTATCAGGAAGAATAATAATGTCGAGATCTGTACCATCCGCACAATACAGTACCGAAGAGGATCGTTGAGGTGAGAAGTCCCCTTTGTTTTACATATTAGTTGATCTTGTTGGTCTCTCGAAAATATTTCAAAATGTTTAAATGAAGGCGAAATGGGCGGCAAAGGCTCGTGGGTTACAGAACAAAGCTTGGAAAGTTGCTATTTAAGCCGTAGGTCGTGCCCGTACTTTGTTGACGCGAATGGTAAAGTGCAGTGCAAAATCATTCGGCGTCAGATGAATAGAAGATTGTTGAGGTGAGGAGTCCCCGTTTGTTTTACATGTTCGTTGATCTTGATGGCCTCTTTGAAATATTTTAAGGACTTGGAATAAAGGAAAAATGGGAGACTCGTGGATTTTGAAGCCGAGCTTATAAAGTTGCTATTTTAGGCGTGCGTGTTGGCGTGATGAGAATGGGAAATGCCGCACTCCGGAGGAGATACAGAAAATGCATGGAAAGTGAGGAGTGTCTTCTCGACATCTTCAGTTGTCAGCTATCGATGTTATTTATTCAAATAAAGGTCAAACAAAAGTTCTTCTCGAAACAGGGAGACGTTCCGCGTTTACAAACGAATTACAGCGGGCTTCTCTTCCAAGTTATT
Source organism: Nippostrongylus brasiliensis (assembly GCA_030553155.1). Lineage (NCBI taxonomy): Eukaryota > Metazoa > Nematoda > Chromadorea > Rhabditida > Heligmosomidae > Nippostrongylus > Nippostrongylus brasiliensis. The sequence goes on from CP130735.1 coordinate 11,707,800, forward strand.
ATGATTGTTCGCAATATGTGCGCCTCCACAATTGAAACAAAGAAAGCGATTTCGTGGATCTCAAATTTCGTGCGGTACGCGTGTTACAGTGGTATGGGTAGCTGCTAACACTCACACGGTCGAGAGATCGATCCTCGCCCTGACACCGATTCCGAATAGCAAATGAGCGCCGCAAGTCATTGTGTAGGCACTGTACAGGCCAAATACGCATTCACCTAGCCGCTACTCTAGCACTCTTTAGGTGACTTACGCTACCTTTACGTTTTCCTTCACCACACGCATCTCAACACGAATTCTCTAACGACTGATGAACGCCTACCCCTTTACCCTTACCTAGCACCTGGGTGGTGATGCATGGCCGACCTTTGTTGTTGGAGCCTGGTTTATTCCGATGACTTGGGAGTCCTTTGAACTGATCGTTTTCAATTTACCGACGTGAGTCTCGAGAAATCACATCGAACCTCTTCATTTCAGAGCAATAAACATTCTGATATCGTCAGAAATTCTGGAATTCCCGGAAAATATCAAAGAAGAGCACGTGCCCATAAGGCTCTCCCCCTTCTCCCCGTAGAACTTGTTGCTGGTTCGACTTTTTCTGCACTATAATGTACAATATAATCGGCTACATCGTCACTTAGATCTGATCAGAAGAAGAGTAAAGTAGCGTGTAAGTGGGAAATGAATCGTTTTCATCGCATGGAACGAGGTTTTCTTCCCTAACTGTCCTGCCCTAGTAATGCAAGATTAGTTTGTAGTTCCTTGCAACATTCACATTCTGATTTCCTTAAGATCTGGGTAATGTTATACTGGTCCCGACAGGAGTGTGGCTGTGGATATAATTTGTGATAATCTAACTAACAAGCATAAGGTAACAACCGTTCGATAACAGTACAAAAAGGGAGACTACCTCCATCAGAGGTCGGAGAGGGGCGTGAGCCTCTGAGGTGGCCACGATACCGTGACATGCCTCTTCTTCCAAGTTATTCGACCTCGACCAAACGAGAGCAATTATCAGACGAAGAGCTCTCAACAGGGTCAAGGAAGTATTCCGATTTCTGAAAAATTGTTGCGACCCCCCCCCCTTCTACATTACATCCGTTGCGACCCCCAGCCCGTCAGTTAGACATAAAATAATTTTCAACGTTTTTCAACTTTCTCATGGTTCAGGTGATGCCTAGACCTTTTCACAAGGTGAAGATTCTCAGCGTATGACGGCAAGGACATACGTCCAGCAAGCGGCCTCATCTTCTCTTCAAAAAGACAACTGAATAAGAAAATGAAATCGAACCTAAATATGGAAGGACAAGAACTAGAGAGCAACCATTTTCAAACCGGTTGTGATGTATGTTTTAGTAACTCGAGTGACTTCACTTTCCTAAAACATGGCGCAAGCTTCTCCTTCACAGCGAGGTGACATAGAATTACTACCATTGACCTCTCTCAGATCGGATTCATCTAAAGATGAATACATGGATCACCTCCCTTATATGGCGACATGTACTTTCCACGTCCGCTTTAGGATGCGCCATCAGAACGCAGAGAATTACACCATACATTAATCAATATCATCTACGTATTACACCTTATGTTATTTTATTGATAAAAAACACCAGATCAAGGTAAAAACCCCAATTGTCTGCTGACAACATCATAACTTAAAATTGGAATTAAACTTGGAAACGCATTCCGAAATGCGATATACAGAGATGGCCGGTAACCAATTTTAGCGACGCGAGTGGCCTCGATTGAATGGGTGCAACTCGGAAACTTCTAGATTTTCGGAAAGTCAATAAAAAGAGAAGAAACTCGAAAAAGAGACGACTCAGATGAGCACAAGATTTACTTATAGTGTTGGATTATACGCGATTGGGTTTGTGAAACCCTTACCCATAAAGTTATGAGACCAAGGAGTGGCGTTCCCTCTACTAGGAGTCCCTTACGGGCACTCGGGAGACGAGGCCTAAACACCGTCATTTCTCGACATATTCCCGTAGATGCCACATTAACCCAACGTCCAACAAGTGTCTAGTAGATGAGAGTCACTACGCTCTTTCAGTTCCTTTCCTCTACCGAGTCACAAACACGGTCAACAGAACAAGAGAATATGAATGCGTTTCTTCGACGAATAACGATAAAGGAA